>CM052889.1:14878577-14954275 GCA_028534135.1 Potos flavus | reverse complement strand
GGAATAGTCGCGGGCACGAAACCTTGAAGGTCACTTCAAATGTATATAAACAACATCGGCCAGGCCCAGAGCTTGCAGAGCATCTAAAAATAGATAAGTAATCCCTTATCTTGTTGCATATGAAAACAGTGTTTATATGAAGCAACATGATTAGAAATGACGTGTGAGAAAAGAATGTCTGCAGTGTCTTCTGCAGTTTGGAGGGAGAAAACATGTTAGCGTGACTTTGAAGCACAGGATTAGTGCTGCTGGAAGGGGGGCTGAAACTGTAGCCAGTTTCCCTTTGATGAAAAGAAACCGTTGATCCCTGTCAACATGTAGCATTCCGTCTTGTAGAGACTTGTCCTCTGGCCACAGAGTAGCACCCTGTTTTTCTGCTGGGTGTCCAGTGGGAAACTGGCTGGGGATGGTCATTAAAATAGAGAGGTGTGTTAGCACACCGCCTCTCCTGTCCCCTCCCCGCCAGAATCGTAGCTGAACACACCAGAGGTTTATTTCTCACTTCTGCTACCTGCCAGCCCGGGTCGGCGGGCTTTCCTGTCCGCATGGTCACCCAGACCCACGGAAGCTCACATGGGAGCTTTCCCCAGCCTCCACTCTGGTGTGCCACTTGTCACCCCTCCTCTGGATACATTGGCCCAAACTAGAAATACGGCCCCTGCCTGACTGCCAGAGGGCTGGGAAACGCAGTCTTCTCTGCGTCTCGGAAGGAGAGAGAACCGAAAAGTGGTGAGCGATGATCCTAATTCGTGAGCAGTATTTTTTATATAGAATCGGAGTGTGGTGTAATACATCCTTCACCAGAGGGTCAGTTTTAAATGCACTGATTTAATTAACTCCAATTCCATGTGCGTTGGCTGCTTTCTGAGTCCTGAGGATAACTGAATGGCTGAGTTCCCGCTGTACCAGCTGACTGGCACACAGCAAATGGATTTTTGCCTCTGGTGTACCGTTGGCCCGAGAGACAACACTTGGCTTTATGTCTGGTGTTTTCCAAGACGCTGATCTGATCTATCAGTTTTTAAAACTGAAGCGTGGCTGGGTGCAAGGAAGTCAGGACCAAAAATGCACCATTGATAATTGTTGATAAACAGGAATTTCCGAGGCTTTCCCCCCATGGATGAGTGAACCACAGCTAGGGCTGGTTTTCCCTTTCCCACTCCTCCGGTACAAACCACAGCACGTGTGTGCATGCCCACATTCACGTACACACACACACACACACACCCACACACCCACCCCTCCCTTCTTATTTAGGAAGTGGAAATCCAAGCTGTCTCTCGTCCACTGGACGGAGCCAACTACGAAGCTGGGCTGCCCGAGCTGTGTGGCCATCGGTTAGTTACCTGTAAGCCTCCAGTGGGAGAAGCAGCATGAAAGAGCACAGGCTTGGGGGCTCACAGGAGGCTCGGTGAGAACTCGGCCTCCCAGGTGCTACGGGCCTTCCAGTGCGCACACGAGGAACCCGTGGGCACCAGTGGCCTCACTGCAAAAGCATGCCGGGAAATTAAACGGTACGTTCCCTCCCATTGCCATGTGGCTGCCGGGACTCAAGGACAAGCTGACTTCGAGTGATTTCCTACACCTCCGTCCCTGCTGCTGCCTCTGTGACTTCCCAGTGCCCTCCAGTGGGAATCCAGATGCCTCAACGTGCTCTGGGCCTTCCTCGCTCAGGTTTCCCAGGTGGTGGGTAGGCCTTTTCCCTCCTGCTCTCCTGGATGTGCCCTTTCCGAGGAGCTCTCGCCGGGCCCTACCTGGGAGGGGGCCTCCTTTCCGCTGCCTCCTCAGCCTGCCGCCCCTTCCCGATCCTGCTTCCCTTTGCAGGGGCTCCCTCAGCCCCTCCATGGGCATCCTCGCCCAAGCCTCGCTGCCCCTCTCTGCTGCCCTGTCGTACTTGACTTTGGCCTTGCTCTGGCTCGTATTACACTCTATCCTGTAGTTACCAGTATTTCTGTGTAAGTCCCCTTTTGCATCCTTTTCTCTAAGCTCCTGTGAGGTTAAGAGTTGTTGTAGGCATTTTCTCATACTCCACGTTGTGTACTGTCATGCTTTATAATGTGACGAAGTGTTCCTTTAAGTCTTAAATGAAAAAATTACGTATTACTCTTTAGTGTAAGTATAGAGAATGTTAGCTCCTCAGTATTTAACATTCTTTGGATGCTTAGATTACATACAGCGTACTTAGAAAATGAATGTCCGTAAAATAGAATTCAGTCTGGGGCGCCTGGGTGGCTCAGTGGGTTAAAGCCTCTGCCTTCGGCTCAGGTCATGATCTCAGGGTCCTGGAATCGAGCCCTGCATCGGGCTCTCTGCTCAGCAGGGAGCCTGCTTCCCCCTCTCCCTCTGCCTGCCTCTCTGCCTACTTGTGACCTCTCCCTCTGTCAAACTGTCAAATAAAAAAAAAAAAAAAGAATTCAGTCTGGAAAGTGAGATCATTTTACCCGTAGACTATCCATCTTAAAAACACATGAATTGACACCTATGTAATTTTTTACTCTTTTGTATGAGTTTAGCTTATGACAGCCAAAAATAAACGGACCTGTCTTTGGGGTAGGCTATATCTAAAGCAATATTTTTCTCCTGAATCATTTTTGCTAGGTTTTGTCCTATCCAGCTGGGTGATGACCAGGAATGTGAATTAGGGGTTCAGAGAAAATGATCAAACAAGAGAGGGAAATTTGTACTTGACTAGAGCAAAATTGATTGGTGTTTACCTGGTATTTGGATTTGTTTTTCGGTTGTGGGATAATTACATCCTTGGATTCTTCATTAACTATTGGACCATGTTTCTTAATAAAATTATTTTATGAAGCTGAGAACTGGTTTGTTCTGTTCTTGGCAAAATCCGTGCCAGTGTAGTTAATGCACCAGTCTAGCTGGGTTTTAATTTAAAGAACAAATTACCTCTAAAACAGTAATAAATCCCCCTTCGGAATAGCAAGATGTCAACTCTTGCACACGGGGTAATTATCATGTCATTAAAAAGCACAATAATTTTAATAACCCAGGTTGTGTACAATAAAGCTTTTCTTAAGAATACATCAGCCATGTGCTATGATCATGTAATAATAAACTCTTTTTATTTATGCTTTTATTTATTTAAAGTTTTAATTAACATAGCCTAGTCTTTGCAAAACATCTTATTGCTTTTGACTCTTATATTCTCTGCTGTGTAATAATGGGTTCTTGTGATTTGTTTGTTTTAGATATCCTGTTTACTCCAAGTAAGGGAATTTTGATATTAGGAAATTTTTCTCTTTTTTAAAGATTTATTTATTTATTTGAAAGAGAGAGTCTATGCATGGGGAGGCAGGGGGGAGAAGAGGGAGAATGGAGACAAAAGAGAAATGTAGACTCCCTACTGAGCACGGAGCTGGAAGTGGGGACTCAGTCTCACAATCCTGAGATCATGATCTGAGCCAAAGTCAAGAGTCGGACACGTAATCGACTGAGCCACCCGGGGCCCCTGGGAAATTTTGCATATACCATATGTCTTTAGTGATGTGAAAGACCTTTTTTTAAGAATGTGGTTTTTTTTGTAGTAATCTCCACACCCAGTGTGGGGCTTGAACTCACAGCCCCGAGATCAAACTCATAACCCGCACACTCCACCGACTGAGCTAGCCAGGCGCCCCTGAATATCCATGTTATCCTGACCTTTATAACCTTATACTGACTTTTCATGTTAGCACAGGAGAAATCTGATAATGAGTCACTGCTGTGGAAATGCACATCATATTTTTGGCTTGCTGCTTTTTCTCAAAATAAACTAAAGGATTCCCCTTCCTGCCACCTTCTGGTAATTATTTTCTCACTTAATTTAGATAACCAAGATAATGAGAAGGCTTTCATAATCCATGGTGGGGTGTCTTATCAGGTCTGTTGAATTTGGTCTGACTTGGATTCATTTTGGAATTCCCTTTTTTTAGAATAAATTGCGTCTGGGGTTGAGGGGAAGCACTTTCACTGCATGTCTCCAAATTCAGTGTCTTATTTTTCAACCCAGCAGCTGTTCATACAGATTTCTTAGGAAGGGCTAAGTAAAAACATGGCAGTTCTGAAATGAGCGAAATAGTTGCTTTATCAAAAACCAGCAGCTGCCGTTATGTGATTTGATTTCTGTGCCATGAGTATTTGTTTTTCTTAGACGTTCTCTTCCTATATTTGATTAAACTGGGGGACCAGGTGGTTCTTTCCCCCTCCCCCCCGCCATGTTTGAGCTCCCAGGTGAAAGCAGTGGAGGGATTTCACACTATACGTTGTATCTTCTGTTTCTGACTAATGATCATCATCATTAAACAGTACTAAACGGCACCCACAGCAAAGCCCTCAAGTCTTTGAACAGCCCGTGGAGCTTGCTTTTAAAAGAAACTGTGGTTCAAATAAAATGTAAATCCCTCCCCACTGTCTCTCAGGTCATCATGCGGCCTCAGAAACAACGGTGTCAGGAGCACGAAAGCATGGTGGGGGTTGCAGCATCTGCTTCATGCTTATGTGGTGACACCGTGAGGGAGGGCGGTTGTGAGAGACGTCTGTTTAAGTAGATGTATGACCAGATGGCTGTTCCTGGGCTCTGAGGGCAGGCAAGCAAAAACGGGGGAGAGTTTCAGGTGTTGGGAAAGGATATTGCCAGCACATAATAAGGGTTCTCTCAGAATCCTGTAAGTTTGATGCAGGGGGAGTGCCGGGGGAAATAGTTGTTTTAAGCAGACTTTTCAAGGGGTTTGCGGTGGAAAAAGGGATTTCATTTTTGCTTGTGTCTTCTTTGCGTTTCCAGGAGAAACTTCTTCCTGGTCTGTGAGCGCAGACGAAGAGCTTTGGGCAGGATGGGAAACGTTCTGGCGCGCGCGAGCCCTTGTTAGCGAGTGCGTCGTAAAGTGAGGTCGGGGCAGACCTCCAGACGGCCTCCTGATCTCTCTCGCAGAATCTGGGTTTGGCCCCTGGATAGCATTTTTATGTTGGGGGCCTGCCCAGAATCAAAGTGTGCATAGAACCTCGCAACACCCTCAGTCAGAAAGCCCTCTGGGGAAGAATGGGATGTCCCGGGCAGTGTCGGTCTCCGCTGGATTCACAGCAGGAGCGTTCTGCTCAGTTGATCCACCGAGGGCGAGGCATCTCCTGGACCTTCCGTTCTTTGCCTCCTCAACGTGTTTTCAGACCGGTCTTCTGCCCGTGTATGCGTTCCCTGTGGCTGCCGTGTAACCGGTTACTATAAACCTGGCTCAAAAACGCAGAAACTTACTCTGTCTCCGTCCTGGAGGCCAGAAGTTCAAAGTCAGTGTTACTGGGCTGACGGGAGGCTGTCAGCAGGACTGCGCTCCCTCTGGAGGCTCCGTGAGAGAATCCATCCCTTGCTGCCTCCAGCCTCCCGGGCTGCCAGCCTCCGCTCCCTTGCGGCCAGGTCGCTCTGTCTCTGTCCTCCCAGGTCATGTTGCCACTGTCTCTGCCGTGTCAGATGTCCCTCTGCATTTCTCTTGTAAGGACACTGGCGATTCCATTGCAGGCCTGCCGGGATAGTCTGCGGTCATCTCCCCACCCCAGGTCCCTTCATCTAGTCACACCTGTAAAAACCTACAGGCGACCTACACAGGTTCCAGGGATGGGGGATCTGATATGTTTGCGGGCCGTTGTGTTCAGCTCGCTACGCCCCATTTTTGACAAACGGGACGGCTTACAGAGAGAGCCAGAGATTTCCGATTCTATCCTCCGAAGGCCATTTTACTCTGAAACTAAACGGAGTGATCATTGAGAACATCGTATGTGTTGGTGCTGTTATAGGGTACGGGGGCACACAGAGCGGGGCCTGCCCCCGGGTTGGTTGTGATTTTGCTGAAAGCGAGGACATGGACGCGTACAGCAAGTCCTCAGAACAAGGTCGTGTCACATCCTAAGAAGCAGAACGTGGGACCCACAGCGACTGTCGGAGTCCCCGAGCCGCACCCTTGGCCTGTGCGGATGCCGCGCGCTGGAACATCTGACCCCCGGAAACTTAGATAATGGGCTCCAGCCCACCCCTGACGTTTCCCACCCCATCGTGTTTCCTGCCTCTGGGTCCTTTCCTGAGCCCTGCCTCCAGCAAGCCTGCCTTCCTGTGCGTCCTCATCTTTCCTGTTGGGTACGATGGTGCATTGTCACTTGTTTGGTTTCTCTTTCTCTGATAAACACAGCGATTCTTCAGATTCTTGAAGGCCAGCAATTCAGAGATCATGCTCCTGTAGAATCGCCTCTGTGAATCCGTGTTAGGAACTAAGAAATTTAAATTTATGGTGGAATCAATCTTACTACAGTGCCCCGTTATATTGTTTGGGCTCATTTGACTTTATCCTAGCTCAGCCCATCTGCATGCATGTTGTCTATCTTAGTGAAAGCTGTGGAAGTATCCCAGTAAAAAGAAAAATAGTTTTTTTTTTCTGAATTTATTTTGAGGGTCCCCGAATTTCCCTGTGTTGTAAATGGCATTGTGTCGATAAGAATTCAGGGATGCCTGTTGTTCGGTGCCTCTCAGGGACCCTGGTCATCTCAAGTAAATGTGCGGTGACAGCTTGAGCATGAGCCCAGCCTGAGTCTGAATGCTGGGTCTGTGCTGCCCGGGTGTCACCCAGCTTGTGGGTGTCCCGGGGCAGGCTGCTTAACCTTCCTAAACCATAGTCTTCTCATCCTCAAAATAGGGCTAATGGTACCCGTCTCAGGCTCTTGGGGATGATTAAAATGAGCTAATGCATAGATAGTGTTTACTTAAAGTTTGTCTTTTCCTACTCTCTCCCCTTTTTCTTTTTAAAGAGAAAGTCGGTTTCCTGACTCTGTTGAGCACAGTGCCCCCAGGTAATCCGACACTGTCCTGTCTGGCCCCCCGACAAGCACGTGATGACAAATTCAACGTTTCTTGGGATACCATTTCACCTTGGATATAAACCAGGCTTCTAAGTTACATTTTATATGACAATGTGTCCCCATAATTTTCATCTCCGGGACTTCTTGAATTGCACCATAGCATGTTTTCTTTCAGTAGAACTCAAAATTAAATAAATAAATGGTTAAGTTGCGGACCGTAGCTAATAACGATTTGTACCAAGGCTGAGGATTACATAGCGGTTACATTTAATGATGACAGTTGCCTTCAACATACTTACTTGAATCAGATCACTCGAATGTGCAAACATACATGCGTTTGTTTCTCAGCAATAATGTGTGGGAGCGGGCACGCCCACGTGTGCACACATCTCTGTGGGAGAGGGTTGAAGAAAGCATGTGATTGAACTCAGTTTAGTCTAATCTGAACAGTAATTGTTCTAGAGTTCATGATTCTATCTCATTAAAATTACTTGAATTTCAAGAAAAAAGAAGATTCTACACTAAGCCACTCACATAGGAAAAAGCAGGTAGGGGAGGTGTCACCCCAGTTCCTTTGTTCAGCCGCCATCTTGTGTGTAATGCCCCTTTGCAGGGCGAGGGGCGGAGACCAAGTTTGACTGAAATGAGTAACTGTGATAGATTTTTTGGCTAGTTAAGATACCAAGATACATGTGTGTGTATGTATATATGTATGTGTATGTATATGCATATATACATTTATTATACATTACATACATGTATTATACATTGTATCTATCTATGTAGATATCTATATTATGTACACACACATTTACTGATGAATGCCTAAAAAGAAAAATGCAATATGTAGTAATGAATCAAAACCAAAATTTTTCAGGACCTTTGTATAAATTGAGTGTATTTTGGGTTTCTTTTGAAAATTTAACTCTGAAGCTAGTCTTCATCACTGTGGCTTTGAAATGCCCTAAATTATTTTCTGTGGGTGGGTAGACCCCACGTTACCACACATGGCAGCTTTCCAGCTAGGGTCCTGAAACAGATGTAAGTGGGCTGTATTTCATAAATTAGTAGATAAGCAGTCTCCTCCCCTGTGCTGGCTCCTTTTAGAAATCGATCAGGATTAGAGTAGTGGGGAGTTTGGGAAAGATGCTGATGTTTGTAAGAGTCTAAGAATCACATCGTTAACTCCTCTCAGTCTTCTTCAAGATGGCATCCAAAGTGAGGCTCAAGTTTGTAATTCTCAAAATGCAGTTGGTCCATTTATGATCTGTTGCCATGTCTTACATACTTGTTCCTGAAGGGACAGACAAATTATGTTAGTATCTGGGTAAGATTTTTATCCAGCCAAAAAAAGATCTGAGTGTTGAGGGTTTTACTTTGAATGGAGGCAGCCAAGCCTGTGGGAGTTTCAGACTCTCCATACAGGTTGGGTAGGAGTTCAGACCTTGGCTCTGCTCCTTCCCACCTCTCTGATGTTGAACAAATTCCTGAGCCTTTCTCTGCTTTAGTTTGCTCATCTGTAACATGGATAATAGAAGGACTAAGGGAGACAAGTTATGTGAAACACTTACAATGTGCTGGGCAGGGAGTGAGTGTCCCAGAGATGCTAATTGTCATTGTTGATTTATGGCTAAAAATGAATTGTGTCATGCAGACATGTAGGGAGGTTGGCCACCCCCAGCTTATGTAGAAGATCTTACCGCACTCTGTACCCTTGAGAAATATATTTTGGTTTAATACCGCCTCCCATGTGATGCTTCAGATACATCTCCTGTCCTCTCCCCACGGACGTTGCTGCTTAGCCTGACAGCCACTTCTCCGTGTGGTTATGGTCCCCACTTTGCAGACCAGGAAACCGAGGCTTGGATGAATGGGCTTTGATCAATGGGAAGGTTAGGAATTGTGTGGGAATGTAATTATATTTTCAGGACCTTTTTTGTACAAACCTGTGGTCAGCGTATGGCTGTGAACACATAAACCAGCTCCTAAGGACAGTCTCCAGGTTGTGACTCTTCCGAGGTTCCTTTGGGGAAGTGCATGGTAGGATAACAATGTCCTGCTCAGGCATCTCCTTTATTCAACGTCCTGTGCTAGTTCTGTTCATACTGTTTGCACTGTTCTAGCGATAATGCACTGGATTATACACATTCCCACACATACATCCTTTGAGATGCTCAGAGCAGTGGGGGAGGGGGTATGTTCCGGGTCGGAGAGAGCACCCCCGGAATAGTTCTGTCGGGGTCCCTGCGGTTATTGGGGGCGGCCTGTGCTTTTCAAGCTGCTGACTGCAAATCACAAGGTGAAAAACAGGACTAGTACCATGAAAGCATAGTTTTACCTAGAGGTTTTTATGGGAAAATCATCACTCTTACCTTAAGCCCTAGAAGTATCATGGAGTTTGAATGCAGAATTCTTACAAACATTCAGGATGCCCCCAAATTTTGCCCTGGCCCCAAACCCAGGTCTGGAGGTGACATACCTCTGCTGTCAGTCATTGTCCCCATGCCCTGCTGTTCCCTGTGGGTGACCTTTGAAGCCCACCATTGTGCACCTGGGGCCGGGGGAGGGGGGCAGTGTGATGATGTCACTGCCGGGGGGAGTATTAGCTAAGGAGCTCGGTGTGGTGGGCGAGTGACACTGGTGTCCCTGGATTAGTGCTGCTTCGGGCAAAGTTACTAAACACATCTTGTTGGCTCCTGCAGTCCGGCCCTGGGATCACTGCCTGTGGGACAGTTTTCTTGAGGATTATAGGGTTAACATTCCCCACACCCAGCGTATAGGTAAACGGACCTTCAGGTGTAACTTTTTTATAAGTTGAATAACCTCACAACAGATCAGCTCTTTTTAAAAGATTTTTTATTCATTCATTTACTTTAGAAGGCGAGTGAGCAAGCGTGTGCCAGTGGGGCAGGAGTAAAGGGAGGGAGAGAACCTGAAGCAGATTCCGCACTGAGCGGTGGAGCCTGACACGGGGCTCGATCTCATGACCGTGAAATCGTGACCTGAGCCAAAACCAAGAATCAGACGCTTAACCGATGGAGCCACCCAGGTGCCCCGCAGATCAACTTTAAAAAAAAAAAACTAAAACGACGGGGGCATTTCTAAGCTTAGACTAAGTTTTATAGTCTTCCTTGGTCTTCCATATTGGTCCCTAACATGACGTTTCTTTTTCACGTATTTATTTTTTATAAGGGATAATTAATTTTGTAATCGTCGATTCTGTTTTTAAAGTTCTCTCATCTGTTTTGCCTTCACAGGAAAGAACAGGGTTTCTCAAACCGTAGGCGCTAAACTCTTGGCAATACAAGAAAAGGGTTTTGACTAGACAGCAGACTGATGGAACCACCGAGTTTCTGAAAACAGCTGTTGGCTTTCCAGTTGGCTGGGATTGGCAGGGACCCCGCGTCCTCCCATTTCTCAACTCTCCATTTAAAATATTCCCTAATAATAGAAGCTTCATAACGTTCAGTCGTGACTCGCCCAAGATTTCCACGTGCTCTGACCTTTGAGGTGTGTAACCGCTTACGAACTTGGAGGTGCCGGTGGTCATAGCCCCGTGTTCCAGATGAGGAACCCGGTCCGGGGAAGGTTTAGGGCCCAAAGTCATCCAGCGAGTTAGTCCCTGACCCAGTTCAGCGCCAGCAGGCTGTCCCCCGGGCCTCTGCGGGTTCTGTCCCTGGTGCGTCAGAGCCATACCTGCTGTGTAGAAGCCAGACTTCCCGGAGACCGTGCTTCCCTCCTCTCGGAGCTGTGGGTGCAGGGCAGATGGTGCCGCACGGGTGGGTGTCAAGGCCAGGGCCAAGGCGGGGCCAGAGAGGGCTGCGGGCTCCAAACTTAAGTTGGTAGTACATCAGCCTTCGGCAGGCCTGCCCCGGGGTCCTTGCTGGGGGCATCCCAGGCCCGCAGGGTTTACAGGCAACGTGGATAGGCCCCTGCCGTTCACACTGCGTGCGTGCCCTTGAATGAATGCTAGTCCCTGTAATTCTTAGAGAAAGTCCCAACTTCCCTCTGCCAGGTTTACCGTGTGTGTTGAGGCATCACTAAAGACTTAAACTTTGGTACCTACGATGCTAGTTCTGTCTTCAGTGGTTTGATTGTCGAAGATCTGGTGTGATATTGAAAGGGGTATTGGGGGATTTTTCTCCTAGGATATTTAAGACTTTTTATTTGAGTGCATGAGAGAGTGAGCATGAGTGGAGGGGAAGAGCAGAGGAAAGGGAGAAGCAGAGTCCCTGCCGAGCAGAGAGCCCGATGCGGGGCTCGATCCCAGGACCCCAGGATCATGACCTGAGCTGAAGGCAGACGCTTAATTGACTGAGCCACCCAGGCGCCCCTCTCCTCTGTGATTTGTATCTGAAGTACGTTCACCTACTCTCTCTCCCGAGTCCCGAGGCCTCCTGGCTTCAACCCCAGCCCCTGTACGCTCCCAGTTGTGGCTCCTTGTCCTGGGAATGTGGTTGGCCCAGAGCTTCAGTTCCTTCCTGACTGATAGCTGCATAACTTCTTGTTTTTAAACACAACTCAGGCAGGCACGGAGCTCAGCCTTCAGTCTCAGCTTCTCAGGATTTTCCTGGCAGCCACGTGGTGAGCTGTCACACTCGCTGTGCATGTCGCTTGGCTTGTAGATCTCTCTGTCTAATAAATAAACAAACAAACAAACAAACACATACACACACACACACACACACACCCCCTAGAAGGTGGAAGGGAAACCAGCTGAAGGATAAGAACTTGATAACTTTCTTCAAGTAAGTGATTGAGCTGTCCCATTCCCCGTGTGGTCATTAGGCCCCAAGAAATGACACGGTATTGTAGAAACAGATGTAAGTGTTGGAATCATAGAGACTTTGGTTCAGATGTCCCCTTTGCCCACTTTCTCATTATAGAAAGTTCTAGTTCTACAGAAGCTCCCTGGTGCGTCAGGGGAGTGGGGGTTGAAAAATCAACAGCAGATCACCAGAACATTCTTTACAGAATTGCCCAAAGGTGGCATGAACACCTTACAAATCATAGGGGAGGGAAGCAGAATTGGACAGTGGTTCTCAACTGAGCCGTCCGCCCCCCGCCCCCCATGTGTGTCTGTGTTCGCAGACATCATGTGGTTACCACAGCTGGGGAACGGGGATTGCTACTCCACGTTGTGGGTAAAAGCCAGAGGGTGTTTCTAAAAACGCTACAAAACATGACATAGCCCCCCAGCAAAGGATTATCTATCCCCAAATGCCAGTGATGCTGAGATTGAGAAATCTTGGGTTAGGAGTAATACTTACTAAATCTAATTGTCCCATTTAATATCCAGTGAATATGCTAGATGAAGTCGTTTTCATCCCCATTTTACAGATGAGAAGATTGGCCTCTGGTGGAGATTCAGCAACTTGCCTTTGGTGATTCAGCTACGTCTAGACAGACCTGGCATTTTAGAGCAGACACACATGTGTCCAAACCCTTTGGCCTTTCTACTGGCCCCAGTAGTGAGCTCTCTGCCCCATCGGGGATGGTCACAGTCGGGCGGGTGAGCACCTGCCTGAGAGGGGCGGGCGGGTAGGGATGCTAGTCTCCGATGTTCGCACTTTGGAGGTTCCTCCTGAGAATCTCATCCTTGGATTCTGTTTTGAAGGGGGGTTTGTCTTTTTAGCCCCAGAATTAGAGTGCCAGGCAGATAGTCCTTGACCACAACCAGTCAAGTCCCTCTGCTTTGTCTGTGTACCTGTGAGTCTTATTCCTGTTTCTGTGCCAGCACTGTCAGCCCAGGGGCTAGGGTTCCAGAGAGGGGCAGCCAAAATGCACCCCCCGCCCCCATGTCAGCCACATTCTAGGCCCAGGCAGGTCTTTTACCAACATGGGCAAATGGGTCCAGCTCATTTTCCTTTGGGAGGACAGTAGAGGCACAGATGAGGGGAGAAGGGGAGGAGAGGCAGGGGAAGCTGTTACATACTTTTAGAGATTGCAGCTTAATGTCAGGTTGCTGATCAGTGAAATTCTACCAGTTTCAGTGGTATAAATTCACAGGTAATCAGTTTCTCTTGGAAAAGGAGACCAGAGAGGTCTACTCAGTAGCTGTCAACCCTGGCCACAGATAAGAATGAGCTGGAGAGCTTTTTTTAGGGGGTGGGTGGGGCAGAGGGATAATCTTAAGCAGTGCCCCCCTTCCCAGCATGGATCCTGACATGGGGCTCGATCTCACTATCCTGAGATCATGACCTGGGCTGAAATCAAGAGTCGGACGCTTAACCAACTGTGCCATTCAGGCGGCGCACAGCTGGAGAGCTTTGGAAAGACACCTGTGTCTGAGCCCCTCTATCAGAAATTTTGTTGTCCAGGAGAGGCCTGGGTCCCTGGCTTTTTTTTTTTTTTTTGGACTTCTCAGGAGATTCTCATGTCCAGCCAGGCCTGGAGAACCCCTGGTTGACTCCACACTTCAGGCCTGCCCGTCCTGCTCACGAAGACCTGGCTCAGGTACCCCTTGACATCATTCTGTCTCTGGAGGCTGGAAGGACGGGGTGGGGAGCAGGAAAGCTGGCTTCTGTGTCCCAGGGTGGCCTCAGTCGCTTGTAGGGAGTGGAAGAGGGGCCACAATCCGCTCTTAAATTCCCACCTGCCAGAACCCTACATTGACATAAATTTCTCCTCATCCTTCAGATTTCTTTCTTTAAATGGTTTACTCTTAAGCTACATGTTACATAATCATTTGGGTAATTTTTCACAAAGCTTGGAAGTTTTCCTCTCCAGATTCTCTCACCAACATTTTTTTTATAGAAAGGAGGTGATTTTTCGTTTTCAATTTTCATTTTTATTTTCACTTTCATTGCTGTCTGCAAATCCTGTACCCCAGAGAAGGAAGCTTTAAATATTTAATGAGTTTTGAGGGAAACTTTAATGACAACCTAGTTAATGGCTTGATGTTAGGATAGATTATATGCTTTAAACTGTAGTCTCCAAACATTTTTGCTTAGTGAACCTTGTGAAAAATTTGGAAGAATTGTGTCTCACACATTTTTTTTAAAATTTTTTTCTCATACATTTTTTGACACCTATAATTTATCAGCAGCTCAATAAGTTATTAGTCCAATAATTGCAAAAGATGTAATTTCTCATGTGTTGAGTATTTGAAAAATTTGGAGATTTCATTTTATAATTGCAGACATGCTCCTTTTATGGAAAATATCTGCCATAAAATTAACAAAATCATTCCTTATTTGTTTAAAACAGCTATATGAAGCTTATTCCCTGTCGCTAAAAATCTGCCTTTATTTTTAAAAACTGAATAAGAAATATTTTTAAAACTGAATAAGAAAATTGGGTGGATGAATGGTAAATAAGCAAGACTTTCCATTCCATGAGCCTATCACCCAGGCAGAGGTGAAATAATCTCTCTCTCATGTTCTCTCCACTCTTCTTTTCTCCCTCTGAGGCTGTGCATTTTTCAAAGCCTTCCCTTCATTCTGTGCTTTTATACTCAGCCAAGTGCACACTGGTGAGCCTCAGGATGGGTGAGAAATACCTCTGTCTTTGGAAAGCAGGAGGGGGGGTTGTGATTTCGGTAAGAGCAGGCAGGAAAGGAAAGGCAGCAGAAAACAGACACTGTTCTCAGATCAGGTTTAGGGAAGAGAACATATGGAAGGATGTAAAAAATTCTTTCTTTAAAACCACCCGTGCCCAAATTCCCGGAAAGCCTTTGTATAGCCCCAGAGGTGTGCATGCTGCGGTGTAAAGAGCTCCAGTTTGAAAGCCACGGAGGCGGGGGTGAGAGGCTGGTTAGTAAGAATAAAAGTCATTCAGCTCCATGTCATTTCAGGTCATGTCACTTTCCTCATTTCATTTATTTATTAGAATATGGATGAGAGAAGAACATATGCAGGAATATACACATGACAGATAAAGCCCAGATTATGTTCCTTAGGAATTTGCAGGTTGCAAGCACTGAACCTGGCAGGTGTAACCCGGAGGAGAGGTGGAGTTGAGGACACAGTGTAGCAAACTAGGATTTTCTTATGGGAAGGAGGGGAGCCTGTTCAGGGTTTTCCGTGTGACCCGCTACATGAAGTTAGAGGCTCTATATTGTGGTGGTAAAGAGCACGGACTCTGGAGCCAGACTGCCTGGGTTCCCATTCTGGCTACTACTTACCAGCTCAGTGACCTTGGGCAAGTTTTTTAAGCTGCAAACAACGGTTTCTGGCACATGATAGGTGAGCTTATTATTCTTTGCGGTCTTGAAGTTCTTTCCCAAAGTGTGGCTGGAGCTCTGCCCCCAGCAGACTTTGAGTCTGTTGGCCAGAGATGTGATTGCAGCCAGAGGATGGCCAGTGCTGAGACGAGACTAACCAGGATCTACCTGGGATGCCAGAGCTCATGCCAGGACCGTTTTCATGGAACCGTTATGAAAAGCCAGTTGGTGTCCTTGGGTAAACCTGTAGAACCTCTAGTTCAGACGAGCCACTCGTTGAAATTCCAAGAATGAGACCACATTGAGTTTTATGTAGTCTCTTGTTGCTTGCTGGAGTATAGTGCTCCATGGGCTAGCCAGGGAGGGAGATGGGCTGCTAGCTTCAGATGCCCCGAGATTGGGAGGAAGAGCTCTTAGCAGCACATATGCGAATGCAATCAAACATTGCACTTGCGGATACTTAGCCTCCCCTTTCCCCAGTATCCCAATCATTCCTTGACCCTGCTCTGGCTACTAAAGGCGGATATTGTGAATTTCCTCAGGGTATGGAGGTCTGTTCTTTGGTAGCTAAGTTCGGAGAGAATCCAAAAGTATCTTCACTTTATTTTTTTTTTCATTTATGCATATAATCTGTTATTTAAATTGCTTGCAAAAAGTTGTGATTTTAAAACTTCTCCGGAGAAGAAATGAGATAGTTATCTTGAGAAAATTATTCTGAAATCTTGAGAAATTCAAACAGCTGTAGGATAACACAGCGTTTTAAGAAACCGTCCGTGTCACTGGTGCGGCTGGGCAGCTTTGCGGCAGGTGTCACGGGTCACTGTGATGCCAGGCTGTGCCCCAGATGGGGTGACAGCCTGCGGCCTCTTCCCTCCCCCGAAGACAGGGACGATCATAGGGCTTGCCTATTCTCCTGGTCTGTGTCCCTAAGCTTGTCTGTACTGAAGGCGAAGACTTCTCTCTGCAAACAGGAGTGTAGAGGAGATGCGCACGTCAGGGTGCCGCATGGTGCGGGTGACGGCTCCCTGCACCCCACGGGCAGCCCACTGCCCTTGATGGGACAGCAGCCTGGCCGCACCTTCCCCCCTTCCGCGGCCACCTCCACCGTCTTGTGGATTCGCCTTGTGTCACTGTGAGGTTAGTGCCGTCATTGTCCGTGTTGCTGCTTCATTCACCGTCACACTGGCTCCCAGGTGTTCCTGATGGACGCTGTGGTAAGGATGCAGGGCGTCCGTGACCTTGCCTCTTCCTTCATTGCACAATGACCCCGAGAGTCTGGGGGCACAACGCTCCCGAACGAGTGCTGAGCCTTCCACGCACCTGTGCGGTCTAGCCCCTTGGGCTGCCTCATCCGGACAGCTTACCCCCCCTCCACCCTCCTCCCCTGGCGTCTTCCCCTCCAGTCACTTCTCCTTCCAGCAGTCAGGGGACCCTTCTAAAATGCAGCCCCTGCCAGTCATCCCTGCCCTGTACCTTCTCTTCCTCCCCCTGCCACACTCTCTCCCACGAGCCTCAGCCCAGCACCTCTGCACACCACTCCCCTGCTGCCCCAGCCGCGCCCCGGCCAACTCCTCCTTCGGGACCCTGCCTGAAATGGCAGACGGAGTCCCTCCCGCAGCGGCGTTGCTGCAGCGACTGTCCGTGCCCGCGGTGTGGGGCAGCTGGTGGGCTGTGTGGTCCCGATCGAGGTGTGCCTCGAGCCAGAGATCTACACCGATTTCAGAGACTTAGTGAAAAGAACATAAAATACTTCAGTAATAATCTTTATGTCGGTGGCACGTTGGAATGATATTTTGGGTGTTTATCGGGACAACTACAATACATTATTAGAATTGTTCCTGTTTTTTACTTTTAACTGTGACCATTAGAATTTTTCAAGTTCTAGATGTGGCTCTCATTATGTTTCTACTGCCCAGAGCTGGTTAGTTTCTCCCCATAGGGAACAAGGGCACCTTGTCTCTGGAACCTTTAGGATGTCCCATTCTGGGTGTCTAGCCCCCAGAGTTCTTCCCCAGAGTTCCCACCTCTAGAGTTGATTGGACCCGAAATGCAGATCGTCAGGTGCTCCTGGTGCAGTGAGCTGTGAATTCCGGGCCCCGGAGTCTGCTTACGTTTGGAGCAGGGAGAGGACTGAACGTTCTTGAGCCACCTCCCCCCACGGAGGAAAGAGGGGACACCGTGCACCCCTGAGCCCCTCATGGGACGACTGGCTACCTGCAGCCGCCAGGAGTCCCTTTGGGCCCGCACACAAGTGCCGTCTCTGAGCCGATGGGACGGGGTGGGTCAGCGCCTGGGGGACGGCCCGGCCGCTCCAGCCTCAGTCTTCGCCAGCGCCGTGCTGCTTTGTTCTGTTTCCCTCCTTCTGTGTTGCATCCTGAATTTTGAGCAAAATGTCCTTTAAAAGGGATAATCTTCCCGATCACACACTCCTCCGGCATGATTGAATTCTGCCCGCCGCCCCAGCGTGACGTCACGGGAGCCTGTAAAGGTCCCGTGGGTTCGCTCTGACTTCTCGTTGGCACAGAAGTCTTGTTTGTCTTCGTAAACGAGAGCCGGCATCTCCAGGACGCACCTCGCTCTGTCTCTGTGAAGGAGAGGCCTCGTCGCCCAACTCCGAAAACCAAATGGCAGAGGGGCGGGCGGTGTCAGAGTCATCTGTGTTTTTATGAAAAGGTACCTGAGTTTCGTTTGGTTTTATGTTCTGGGGCCTACCCGGTGAGTTCTGGCAAGAGCTCGTGCGTTCGGAGAGCATTCCATGATGGCACCTTTGCTTTTTAGTGGAATGCCGCTGGACTGTTTGACGAAGGAACTTTGGTGACCTGTTTTGAAGCCGTTTACCTCGAAAGCCAGAGGCACCCCGGGGGTGAAACGTTGGATTTTGCAGCGCGTGGGGCGGGCGGAGGACGGACTGACCGCCTCTGCGGGAGCCACAGCCGTTCTGTCCGCGTGGCCGAGGCGGGTGTGTGGGACGAGTGGAAGGAGAAGGGAGCCCCTCTGTCCTTCCTCTGTGTGCAGTGACAAAGCCGGCTTCGTGCTCCAGTGAGGAAGGAGACCGCACCCGCCACTAAATGCAGATCGACATTCAGGTGACTCTCCAGACACGAAGCTGTGGCGTTCAGATATTTATAACATTTTGTCTAAAAGCATCTGTAAAAGGTTCTCAAGCCATTCATTATTTAGATCATTCAGAGCACATACTTCCCAAGTCACTCCAAAAATAGAACCCGTTTCCCCCATCGACTGAGTCCCGGAGCCGGAGTGCGGGCCACGTGCTTCGGAAGGAAGCGGCAGACGGGGACGTCGCGTATAATGGTTCAGTGGGAAAACAGAGGGCTTTTTTTCTGGTTCGGTGTTAGAGCTGTGATGTGTACCTTAGCTCATAATAGGCAAAAATCTAGTCGTGCTCTATCTTTACTCCCAAGTTCTTTTTCTGTAGTTTATGTTCCGATTGCTCTGTATGTCTCTTCCGTTTGTCCTGAGAAATTCTAAATATAATCTTCCTGGAAGTCACTGCTTAATAATTTCTAGGATAAAACCCCAGGCAGTTGGTGTGGTACCGAATGGTTTCCACTTAATGTAGTTCGAGAGGCTTTTAAACTTTTGATCGTGAGACCAAAAAAAGTTTAGATCATAACTTAGTACACATTCGCACATGTATGTAACAGAAATGGTTTTCTTGAATCACTACATTTTGAGGCACTCCTATTTTCTGTCTCATTCTCCTGAACTTCTAAAAAATGCTTCTCCTGGGCTGCCAGTGGCTTTCAGCTCCTGTATAAAAGTCACTGCCCTGGGGTTCCGGGGTGGCTCAGTCAGTTAAGCATCAGACTCCTGGTGTCGGCTCAGGTCATGATCTCAAGGTCATGAGATCAAGCCCCACGTTGGACTCTGCGCTGAGCAGGGAGTCTGCTTGAGATTTTCTCTCTCTCTCTCTCTCTCCCCCCCCCCGCCCCCCCGTGAGTATAAGTCTTTAAAAAAAAAAAAAAAATCCCTGCCCAGCCATACCTGCATGCGCCCCTCTCTTGCTTCTGGAACTTTTCTCCCCACACAGTCTCTGCTCTCCCTTCCACTTGGATGTGACACGCAGAGTCCCAGCCCTGTTCTCACCACGACCCATGGTACTCCTCACGTCACATCCTTCGAGGACAGTTCTAATCTAGAGACCGGAAGTCTCTGTTGTTTCTTAAATGAATGTGTTCTTAGAGATGTTGAGTCTCATTTCTTTAGGGAGAACCACTGAGCCTGGTGCCCGCTTGCTGGCCGGCAGCTCAGGCCCCCACGCGCACGGGGAAGCTGGGGAGACGCCCGAGTGCCGTCCTAGGGTTTCACCAGAGCCCGTTGTCCTCGTCCCCAGGCTTCAGGTTCCAGTGGCATTCACACGGGGGGGCGGCCTCCCTCTCCATGGCGATGGCACACGCCTGTCCCTTTCCTTCTTATTTAAATGGGGATAGTTATTGTAAGGGGGGAGGGGCAGTCTTCAAGATAGTGAATCATGGTTTAGAGGGCAGGCTCTGGGACAGCGGCTGGTACGGTTCTTTCCCGTCTCCTGTCATGGAATATAGATTTTTGCTGCGCCTTATCTGACACGTTTCAGGGGCTCCATTTGGCCTTGTCATTACGTTGGAAAATAATTTGGTGGCTTGTCAGGAGGGGACATTTAAAACTGTGTTACTAACCGGCACATTTTCAGTCTCTAGAATAGTACGACAGGTAATTAAGGTTGGGATTGACAGCAGTTACTTACTGCTTAAAAATAAGCACAAGAAATGCCCGTGTTCACTGTATGAGCTGAAATCAGTTCGGTTTTTGTAGCTCTTGTAGGTAACATGGTGCTTGGGGGAAAAAAAACCACGTAATAGAAATTATGAAAATTGACTAATATATTTGGTGTAAGATGTCGTCCTGTGGCAGCAGGGATGTCAGGAAGCTGTGGTGGCCTTAACATCGTCTGTGCGGGGGGCCACGGGTGGGGGTCCTGCCGTGGCAGCCCCACCCAGGTGTCCTTGAGAGGCCCCTGCTTCTCATCTTGGCATAAAGACCACTAGCAGGCTCTCTGCCCCCCTCCTGGCTATCTTCTGTGGAACCGAAGATGTGTTTTAAAGTTGGTATGTTGGGGTCACCTCGGTGGCTCAGTGGGCTAAAACCTCTGCCTTCGGCTCAGGTCATGATCTCAGGGTCCTGGGATCGAGCCCCGCATCGGGCTCTCTGCTCAGCGGGGAGCCTGCTTCCCCCTCTCTCTCTCTGCCTGCCTCTCTGCCTACTTGTGATCTCTCTCTCTGTGTCAAATAAATAATTAAAATTAAAAAAAAAAAAACTTGGTATGTTGTTATCAACCTAAACGCTTTACATTTCCTGAAGTTTCTATAGTTCCGGCAGCAGTGGGCTGGTTTGAAAACGTAGATCTCATCACACATTCCATTTGGTGCAACCTTCGTGTCAGTGAGTTTCTTTTCACCGGGTGCAGTTCCGTCCCTGGTGCTGGTTTTATTTAAAACCTGGTCTTACTACAGTCTCCCTTGGTGCAAACCAGAGAGAGCCTTCGGTGTGCTCTGTGGGTGAGGTTGCCTCATCTTCGGCCGTTTTAGAAATGGCGTGTTCCGTTGAGTGAGAAGACGTGTTCCCGTCCAAGTGCAGCTGCTGCGCTTGACTGTGGGCGCGGCAGGGATGCAGTTACCTGCCCGCCTGAGGAAAGCAGAGTCCGAACAGAGACACTGCCCCAGAGAATGCCCCACACGGGCATTTGCCTAGGACCCCACCCAGTCTTGTCACACAGCTGTCATCACAGTCCCTTCCCGTCCACGTCGTACTGAGCCAGCGTCCCAGGGAGAAGCGCACAGCCGTGCCTTCCTGCCAGTTACTGAGCCATAGGATGGAGTACTCCAGACTCTAGAGCCAGCCCGCCCAAGAAGGGCACCTTGGCGAGGTCCCACACCTCTCTGGTCTCTAGGTTCCCCACCTGTGAAATGGGCATCATCATAGCGCCACCTCCTACAGTTGCAGTGAGAATCAGAGCGGCCCGAGCACGGCACCTGCTTCGCTCCCACAGCCTGTAGTGGCAGGTGCCTGGGCCAGGCTGCAGGCCCTTGCCCAGGTTAGAGCTCTGACAACTTCTCCCCAGCAAAAGAGCTTGGGTAGCGGGTGTTTTGTGAGTTTTTATTAAGAGGCACTGAGGTTAATAATTGAGGAGTAGCATTTAAGAAGGAATTAGGAGGGAATGGACGTCCTTTAGGTAAGTCCATTTTCTTCTGATATGCTTTTCCTTCATTGGTAGCAGGAGGGGATGGGGGCAGGCGGCAGTACCACTACTTACGTTAGGTGGGCGTCCAGCTTACCGTGCGTAGTCAGGTACTGAGTCAGCTACAGAGTTAACTACCATTCCCACTAGATACATGAAATCAGTCGAATGGAGAGTGGGAATGCCCTTCCATCTCTTTGGCTGGCGAAGATGTCTTCCTTTTCTGGGCCTTTTGCTGACTGCTGCTTTTGTTCAGATCTACAGCATTAATCAGCACCCGTAGCTTTGAGATGCAGTATCCCCGTGGTGGGTTGTAGCAGGTGCAGGCAGGAAAATAAAAGGAAGGAGAATCCCGTCGGGAGGATGGAGGCTAGTCTCATGCTTCGTGTGCACCCCGCCAGTGGTAGCTGATTTTTCACGTGCATCACAGAGAGGAGGCAGGTAGCTTTCGAGTTAATCAGAGTTTTTTAGCTTCCTAAAAGGCAGTCCTCAGCTTGCTGCAAATCATTTCAGTGAATCTCATTCGTATTTACCAGATGCTGCTTTATAAATGCAAGAAGAGAGGTTTTTCAAGTACGTTTAAAGAGTAGTTTCTGTAAATTCTGTAAATTAGAGAATTCCTTGGTAAACCGGGGAATAGTGAAAATAAGAGCCCAGGATTTGGGGTTAGGAGGTCTGGATTCTCTCTTGGGCTTTTCCTCAGGCTAGCTATGGGACAGGTCAGATTACGGAACTTCCTGAGCTTTTAGGAATTTGAATGTGGTGGAAGCAACTGTGTATTTATGTAAGGGTAACAGGCTTACACCCCAGGTACCCTGGGGTCACCTTAGTGTCAGAAGCTATGACACAGGCACCCTACAGCAGGACATGGAGGCAGCAAGACCTGTTGGACACCCTGTGGTCCAGGCCGGTGACCCCAGAACGTGAGTTACGACTTCCCAGATGACTCCCAGAGTCTAGAAGGGGGCTTGTGAGCTCCTCCAAATGAATGTCATCCAGGTCTCGAGTCAGAAAGATGTGTGCTGTGTAGTAGGACAGAGACAGGAAGAAGTATGGTATGTCCAGAAATTAACCAGCAAACTAATCCATGAACTTGGATTCCAAAGTAGTGTACTTACAAGATCAAAAGCTTGAGGCTTTTTTTTTTTTTGGTGAGAAGTAATTTCTAAGATGTATTAATCATTAGATTATTATAGTTTACCTGGACTCTCAGCTCTCAAGAAGCTCTTTACAGCACTTAATAAATATTAGGGTGTTCCCAACATTTCAGTACTGTCTTCTCTGTAAACTGGGCCACCTGTGACCCCAAACCGTCTGTGGTCCTGCGTGTCCCTTCCCTTACTGATGGCATGCTCCCCAATTTCAAGAGTTGCTTTGTTCTGTTCGAGTGGGTAGCAGACGCTGTGCAGGGGTTCAGGCGGCTAAAGATCTGGTGTGCCGGGCCTCGGCGCCGGGTCTCCCAGACACGGGCTGTCTGCCGTGCATCGGGGCCTCTGCCTTCTCCCCAGCCCCACTGCCCCCCAGTGTCAGGCCCCGACCATTGTCTCTATTTGTAAAGAAACTTTTTTTTTTAATTGAAGTACAGTTCACATACGGTGTTACCTTAATTCCGGGTGTGCAGCCTAGTGACTGCATAAGTCGATACATCTTGCCGTGCTCACAGGCGTAGCCACGTCTGCCGCCGTGCAACAATGTTAGCATTTCCTGGACTGCATGTGGCATCTTTCAGCCATGACTTACCACAGAAACATTGTATTAAAGAAACATACTAAACACTTTTAAGAATGCTGACACTCAATGGAGAGATGGGGACATTAACTCTTTGCTCTCTTCTCCACAGACACGAGACGACTTCCTGGGACAGGTGGACATACCCCTCAGTCATCTCCCGGTAAGGACCATCACCTGTTTGTGGGCCTGCCGGGAGCAGTGCTTCCTCATGGTGTCCGGTTGGGTGTATTTCAGGGCAGTATTTCCTCAAGGCAGCGAACCAGGCTGAAATGAAGAGCGTGTGCCCGGGCCCTGTCCCTTTCTAGAAAGTGGTCCTTTCAGGGGGACAGGAGAGAGCTCCATTGTGACAGTCAGATGTCTCTAACTCATCTGCATATCCCTGTCTGCATCACCAGCCTCCTCTTCTGGTCCTTTTGTCACATCATATAAGACAGCTCCCTTTCTGTGTCACACCCTCCTCCTCGCCACTGGAATGTCTTTACTTTGAGATTCACCCTTTGGGTCCCATCAGACATTCATTCCCTTTGTCTCGAATTACACGTGTGTTTCTCCCGGGTTCCATGTAAGCTAGTGCGTCCCGGATTTGGGTGTCTGGCTTTGCTCAGGCGGCGTGGAGCCAAGGGCTGCTGCCTGTTCTGAGTGAACGTGGCAGCCAGAAGCACCATCCCCACTCGAGAAATTACGCTGAGATAGCGGACGTGGTGGTGCCACCTTTCCTCTCCGCTCAGACGTGTAGCAGAGTCATTGGGGCTTTTGACCGATAACCGAGGCAGAAGGCGTCTCCTGTGTGCCCCAGAGGCAGTGTAGGGAGAGGAGGAGATGCGGCCTGGAGGCCTCGGTGGAAGGTGGATCAGCTCGGGGTTTTCAGATTGTCCCATCCCCCCTCCTGGCCCTTCCTCCTCTGGGCATCACAACATGACTTGAGTAGCACCACCTAAGGGAAGATAAGTCCAACGTGTCTGCTCTCAAGGGCATTGTGTTCATTTTTTTTTAATGCTTTGTGTGAGCAAATAGCGTTAAGTACGTCTATAAACTAAAATGACTTAAACCACTGAGGGGAGGTCGCCGCTGTGTTGCAGTCGCGGCCCGTACCGTACGTGAAATACCAAGACCCACCGTGTCTCACCCGGGAAGCTCGGAGGCTGTGTTGCGAAGGCGTGAGATAGCAGGCGATGTACCCGTCCTCACTCAGGGGAGCTATCGAGGAAGAAAGGCTTCAAGCACATTCCCTTCCAAAGAATTAGAAGCAAAACTGATAGCATCAAAATATTTTTGTTTCTGTATAAAAACCCGAGCCTCCAAGGTACTTGCGGAGGGTGGCTGTGTGCATGCGAGACCGGCTCCGTAAACCGTCAGAAACCTCATCATCCTTGTAGAGTCACGTTGGGAGGATGTGGAAGTCTCAGTGTTGGCAAGGAAAAACGCTCCACGTATTTCTGTGTCGCTCGGCCTTCAGGTCGAAGCTGTCATCTCACATTTGCGGCAGTGTGGGTTGGCCGGTTCTTCCGTGGGCATCCCTAACCACCCTTTTCCCTGACATAAAAACCGACTGTTGTCAATGACATGCTCATAGTCTCTAAGAGGTGCGAGTGGGATCCGTTAGGCAACCTGCTCCGACAATTCCTTGTTTGAGTAAGTGAGTGCAAGTTGCTTTTGAAAGGTTGGGTGGGACTCCTGGACAACCGAACTGTGTTCCTTTTCAGAGACCAAGGCATTGGAGGGAATAGTCTAGCTTCGGGTTTGGGTGGAGGCAAGAGTGAGCTTTCTCGAAGGAGGAAGTGGTGTCGGGGCTGGAGGCTGGAGTAGAAAGCAGCCAATGAAAGAAAGTAGCCAGCGAGTGCCTGGAGGGAACTGAGAACTTCTCGGTGACCTGAGCTGGGGGCGTGAGGGAGCCGCCCAGTTGTGCATCTGCCCAGCCCCAACCACGAGCTCACGGGGAGTGCAGTAGTCCCCATGCTCACGCTGAGCTGACTTTGCGGAGCTAACCGCAGCCCGGGAAATGGACCACAGAGGAATCGGAAGAAGAGGAATGGGGATGCATCGTTCACCTTCCACCTGGTGGTGAGACCCAGCTAGCATCGTCTGAGTGGACCCTGCTTTCGGGCTCGGGATTTGAGGGGCTGTCATGTGGACGGTTGATCGGACGTGAAGGGCGCTCGGGGGGAAGATCACACAGCGTCCTTATATTTTGAAGAACACAAGGGTGGCTGTGAGAAACGGATGTCAGCATTTGAATGTGTTTTGCGGAGTCAGTGGTGGTCGCTCTTTCCTTGATAGGTCTTTGACTGTTGTCGAGGCAGATTGTATATGGCCTAGAGAGACAGTATTTGTCAAATTTTAGGTAAAAGAGATTAGGAAAATTGTCTCCTTAGCAGTGAGAAAAGGTAAGGGAGAGCAGTAATGTGGCGGTAAATTTGCCTTCCCGGCCCAGGCGAGCCTTTTCAGGGTTGAAGGCATCTGACTGGGGGTTTGATTATTAACTTTATGCAGCCCCGGTCGCTGATGGACGTGTTCCTTCAGCAGCTGTTTGCTGACGGCCATGATTCCAGTGTCCGAGGAGGAATCCGGGCAAGCAGCTTCCTCCCTCGTGCAGCCCGGCGTTGTCCGTCATTGCAGCAGCCACGTGGGCTAGCTGAGCATTTGAAATGTGGCCGACATGGCTAAGGAGCGAATTTATCATTTTATTTCATGTTAATTAATTAAAATTTATATTTAAGAAGCCACATGTGGCAAATGGCACCATATTGGATGGAATGTGGGAGGGTGAGACCGAGTGCCCTGGCTTTGGTAAAGGATGATTCTGGATTCCCCTTTCCACAGATAGTAATTCTGGCTGTTAGAGGGATTCCCAAACCCCCACCAGTTTTACTTAGTGATTTGTCATTTGTTTTTTTACCCTGTACCTGAGGTTGTTTGGTTTTTTTTCTTTTTGGTCCTACACATCTGGTATACTAAAAACATTTAATTTAGGTTGTAATTAAAAAGCCCAGATGTTTGAAATTATAGAAATTAAAAAAGTATTTTTTGTTATTTTTTGAAATCCATATTAGCAAAATACCTAATTGCATTTGCCTCCATGTTATACACACACACACACACACACACACACACACACTCTTATTTATTTTAAGGCATTTTAACCAAAAATGAGGCTTTATCTTATTGTCACAAGATACCACGAACTTTTATTCCTTTAAAAAAAATTATTTTTATCTTGATTCTGGTCTAAGAGGTTGCCTTAATTTGAATGAAGCCCTTTTCTAAATCAGGAGCTTCATGGAGAAGATCCAGGACAGCAGAACTAAGCTCAGTGTAATCTCTTGTGATTGTTAAATTATTTTTGATAATTTAAATCTTATTTTGTGTTTTGCATATGTTTGAAAAATAAATATTTTAGACCCAGTAATTGATGTTCGCTGAAGAACCTTCTTCCCTTGCTGAAATTCTGGAGGCCTATTGGCTCTGTTGCCGGGAGATATTGCTGTTTGCCACGTAACACCTTGCTTTTAGGATCTTAGGAGTGGCTTGCCTAAGCTGTCCTTACTTGGCTCTATTTCCTTTGCTCCCCTTCTAGATGAGCCACTCATCTTTCACACTTCTTGTCCGTTTTATTTATTTTTGAGGGCAGAAGCGAGGAAAGGGCGGGGGCGGAACAGGAGAGGGTAAATAAGGTTGGGGGTCCGACGTTTTATGCAGATCCGAGAATTCAGAAAACATCAGTTCATATTCACGGAAGTCTCCAAAGGTCAGGCTTTAAAAGATCTCTCCAGATGCTTGACCTGGACGCGGGAGATAGGCGAGTCACCTTGGTGGCCTTAATAAGCTAGTAATCCTTTCTGGGCCTCTGCGTTGTCGCCTGTAAAAGGAGGGCGTGTGCAGAGAGGACCCCAAGTGTCCATCCCGCTCTGTGAGACTGCATCACCGCTGCCCTGTGGCTCGCTGAGCAGAGGCATGGACGACCAAGATGACATGCGTGTCACCTGGGAGACTCGGGCCGCAGGGCTCGCTGGAGGCGTGCGGAGGAGGCGAGACTCGGTCATTTAGGAAGGTAGTCCTTCCCCTCCCGGCCTGCCATCTGTACCGCAGCCAAGACAGAGCTGCTCTTTCTTACTTGTTTGTTCTCTTTCTGGGAGTGGTGCGGGGCGGTGGGGGGGGGGGCGCTTGGGTCAACTCAGCTGTAATCCGGATGCGAGGGCCGATTTCACGTAAGCTACCATTTTTACATCTGTCTGTGACACGTGGTGTGGTGGTGTTGAAAAGTTCATGACTTTTACATTCACGTTTTATGACTTCAAGTTTTATGACTTGGCCTTTACTAGTTACTTAGAGGCAGAACAACTCCGAGGCTTGTATAACAACAGAAGGACATCTTCTGGCAGGTGTTTCCCTCTTGCGCCTCTGCGATTTTCCTGGACTCCTCCTCCCGTAGTGTCTCCCCTGCCCTTGGAGCCCCCACGCACCCCCCGCCCCCCATTCAGCTTAGTCTCTCCCGTTGTCGTCAGGTGCTACTCAAGGCATCAGGGGAGCTGTGGGCTTGCAGTGTCTCTAGAGCGAAGCACGTTCAGGGTGGCGGTCCTGTTTCGGGTGCCTTAGCTGTACTTGAAGGTAACTCAGACGATGAGCGCCCCTTTCCTATTTATGATTGGCCGCAGGATAAGTGGCCCCTGTCATACGTATAGAATTCAGCGTCCTAGAGCTTAGAGGGACTTGACACCATTCGTCTACTCCCTGTACTTGACAGCTGAGGTTACCTAGGCCCAGACAGGGAGACGACTCGCCCGGTGATCAGTAGGTTGGCGGCAGTGCCGGGCCACACCCCGCGTCTCCAGCCTCGGTCTTTGAGGTGGTCAGGGTTCTGGGGGTGAGCAGAGGGGGGTCTCGTCTAAGGCTTGGATGCCTTTGGTGGTTGCATCTGGGTTTGGAGTCTAGGGTCCCGGGAAGTCTGCTTGCTTCTGTTTGCCCACAAAGCTGTTCATCTCGCAGTGATTGCAGTTCTGCTGAAAGCAACTCCCCCTTTTTAAGGTGAAAGTGCTGTCTGTGCAAAAGATTTTCTCGGGAACATTCAGCGCCCCGGAACAGGAGGCAGCCGTGTGCAGTTCAGCCAGTAGTGTGGTCTGCAGCCATCTGTTGGAAATGGCTTTCTACCAGTGCTGTCCTGGGAATCTCTACGGGGCTTTTTCCCAGCAAATAGGATCAAGTAGGACCCTGAATAATGCCCAGAAGAGTCCCGTCACTCTTTCCTCGATCACCATCTTGTTCACACGCAAGAATTTCCGTGGAGGTGAATTTTCATTGTTTGATGCCCTGCGTTTTATTGGACAGCACGGAGGTGGTGGTACTCGCAGGTGACGAGAATGAGAATTAGCCGCCAATGACAAATGGCCAGCGTGTGTGAGGCGTGCCCTTACAGGGACTTCATCAGACTGACTCAGCTGATAGGTTTGTTCCTCACAACTCTGCGAGATCCTGTTAGGGCCCCACTTTTTAGATGAGGACACCGAGGTGCAGAGAGGTAAGGGGCTTACGAAGCCAGGACACAGACCTGGGAGGTCTGCCTCTTGATCCATGTGGTGGTGGTCATTTGAACCGTGTAGTTGTGGGGACAGGTTCACTTTCAGGGGAGTCCCTGCAAGCTCTGTGGTTTCGTCTGCTCACTGTCTCTTTCCACTCTCTGATGACCCTAGACCCCCTCATGCCTGCTAAGGATCCTGTAGTTTCGTTCATGCCAATTTCCTCAGCTTGAACTATCCTTCCTCCCAGTTGCCCACCTGCCCAAACTTGCCCAGCCATCTCAGTGTGGACCACACATCCCCAGACCATTTTGATCCCCAAGTTGAGAATCAGCCTCTGCCCTCCATCCCAGGTCCCACGGAATGTGATCTCCATGCATCGGTGAATTCGTTCCACCTTAAGTTCAAGTTACTTGTTGCTACCGTGGTCCCCATTACACATCCTTGTTACTCTAAGGGAAGGCGCCTTGCTGTATCCACACGTCTTTCACGTGGGTATTGTTTTAAAACTATTTGTGGTTAAATAAATGAGAAAAGGAAGAAATGCAATAGTATTCTTGATTAATGAGTCTTCCATAAGAAGTGGTATATATTTGGAAACCTCTTTTTTCAGAAAATGTTTCCAAAATGTCTAGCGGGATTGCCTTAAAGAGGACTGCCTGGAGAATATAATTGACTTCCTTCAGCAATAGTGAATTTTCATGGCCTTGATACTTTACTGTAGATCAGATGAATCAATCGGCTTCTTACACAAGTGCCTACTTTGTGCCAGGCAGTGTTTCTGCCACCAGCGATTTACTGGTGAGCAAATCAAGTCTCTGATCTCATGAGTTTAATTCTAAGAGTGATAGATGACAAATTAGTAAGTAAATGAATAAGGTAATTTCAGATAGTGAAAGGGGTGAAGATAACCAGGATTCTCTGATAGAGGGTGGTAAGGGGAAGCAAATGCTGGCAGTTAGGATGCAGTGTCTGCGCATGCGCTGGGATCTCATACCTGGGTTGCAGAGTGGAGCCCACTAAGGCCGTTTGGAGGCAAAGGTGTCCAGCAGAAGGACCTGCTCAGGCAGGATCGGACGTGATGGGCACCAGGAGACAGGAGGCCGGGACCGTTGGAGCAAGGGGCGAATGGAAAGACTGGTTCACAGTGATGTTATAGGTAGTTAAGAGCCAGGTTAGGTTTAACCTTGTAGGACACACAGGAAAGAATGTTCAGTTTATTGTAAGCAGAGTGGGAAGCCATCGGAGTTTAATGGAGAGAATGACATAAAATATGTAACATTTCAAGTATAAATGCGTGCACGCATCCATCTGATACAAATCAGTACATCATAATACCGTGGTTTGTCTCTCTTCTTACAGAAGTAAGTATTTTACCTTATTTTAATTAAAGAGCCTAGGCATTTGAGGTTTTGCCATATATAGTATTTAAAAATTCATGAAATAATAACATTTATTTTTCCAACTTCCTTCTTGCTCTGACCAATGAATTTGGCACAATGATTACTGATTTTTTAAAAAAAAATCACAATTACATTTCATAGCTTCATGAAATAAGCACCAGCAAGAGGCTGATTAATGGCGCTACCTCGAATGGTCTCTGTGGGGTGGATAGTCTTTCAGTTATCTTAGCCTAATGATATGATACTTTACTGTTAAAAATAAAGCAAAATTGCCTTCACAGGCATATTTTCCTGTTAATTCCATTTTTAGGTTTCTTGGATCACAGGGACAAGAAGGTACCAGTGATCACTGGTTCTCCAGAATTAATCAGCAGTGAGATTGAGGCCTGCACCCTGTAGTTAGAAATTAGACTTGGCAATGACGACTGTAATTTTGTCATTTGTCTAAGGCTGGGGTTGGCTTCTAAAAATGGGTGTTGATAGTGACATCTAGTGGATCTTGGGTAGATAAAGTTTTCTGACCTGTAAAATAATGAACCATCAAATACTGGTTGAGGAACCAAGCCCGTTTTTACCTTCCCATGTTTTAAGACACCGATGTGTGTTCTCTGTGGCCCAGTTTGGTGTACCTAAATACAACAGTATCAAGAGTTTTGAAACTTACTTTTTCTTCCTGTAGACAGAAGATCCGACCATGGAGCGACCCTATACATTTAAGGATTTTCTCCTTCGACCAAGAAGGTGAGGCTTTGGGGGTGCAGGTCATTGGTTTTCTTCGTGCCCCGGTCATTGGTTTTCTCTGAGGAAGATTTCGGGTTCTTTTCGTTTTGTGTCTTTTTTTTTTTTTAAAGTCATCATAAATATGAAAGACGTAACCCAGTCGTGTCCTCTTTAACCGATTTTCTTCCATTACGCAGTCATAAATCTCGAGTTAAGGGATTTTTGCGGTTGAAGATGGCCTATATGCCAAAAAATGGAGGTCAAGATGAAGAAAACAGTGAGCAGAGGGATGACATGGAGGTAAGCTGCCGAGCTGCAGGCTTTGATCTGTCTTCTTTGCCCGAGATCATGCTAATATTTCATTCAAGACTTTCTAATTTAAGGAAATAAAAGTGGATAAAACTTAACTGTGGAAAATCTTACCTGGGTGTTTGAATCTGTGATCCTCTACTGAGGTGTTTGGCTTTGGTTTTAAAAAAAAAAAAAAAAAGATAAACTTTTCATTTTATGTTACAGCACTGATAATTGAAGAGGCTTCTCTTTATAAAGTGCTGTACCCACATTTCATGAACAGCCCCACGCCTGGGTGAAATTTGGCTCACCGTATTTCATCCTCTTATTTCTTTGGACTTCCAGCTCGTTGTAAACTTCCTCGTGGCGCTTGGAATTGCTTCAAAGTGGATGAAATGATTTAGAAGAGCTTTTCCAAGTTTCTTATGTGTTTGGCCCACAGGTGATGCATTAGGAAAGCTCTCCTCTAGAAAACCCATTTTGGAACTAGCTGTCCAGAGGGATTTTTTCTTCCCTCCTGGCATAGCCTCCTTTTGTAACTCCTTAGTCCCATGCGTGCTTTAGACAGTGCTGTTGTGTTAGAGAAATTGTCCTGTCGTTCTGAAAATGTGCATTAAACGGGGCCCCTTGGGGGCTTATTTGCACATCTGTTTGCAGCTGTGGCATATACGTGATACGTGAATTATGTGTTACGGGCACATTATCAGAACCCTCCCCAGGCCAAGTGGTCACATTTCCAGGCCGTGTTTCACTTGTGCATTTTCTATGGGGAGGAGCGAAGGGGTGGTAGGCATGTACGAATGTTAAGATTTCATAAGCACGTCGGCAGATTTTTATCTCAAATCCAAGGAATTTTTTACACTCTTGTAGCTTTCCAACTGCACTAACCCGTGAATTACTTTAATTTTCCAGTGACTTTACTAGGGGATGTTAGGAGGGAATACTTAATGCCTAAAACATGTGTTGCAAAAATGTGACTCGTAACTCTGGTACCGTGAAGCCTGTTGATGGGGCGGCAGCAAGTGGGGAGGGAAAGCGGAAAGCCGCTCCCGGGCGTCTGCTCTCATGCTCGGACCCGATGCAGAGGGGAAGCCTTCGGGGCTTCTGGAGTTGGCCACAGCGCCGTCCTCCCTGGGGAGTGATAGAGCCCGGGCCTCCTGGCCCCTGGTGCCGTGATCTCTGTTAGAACACACGTGTGGTATGGCTCATCATCCCGGCTCCTTCTTACCTTGCGGGGGTGTCGAAAAGACAGCGGCGGTAACATGACCCGTGTCCCTGGCGTGGCTCTGCACCGCCCTGTGGAGGCCGTCAGGTCAAAATAACAAACCTGTGTGCAGAAAGAGCATAACGGGACTTAACACACCGTGCGTGTCCCAGGCTGTGTGGCTCCGTACGATGTGGTCACGCTCCCAGGCTGCACTAGTAATTTGGTCATTGCTCGGAATTTTTTTTTGAGACTCTTCTAGAATTGATTTTTTTTTTTTTTTTTTTTTTCTTTTTGCCCTTGTTGGAAAGTTCTTCACACGTGGCGCACGAAGCCACTGAATGAGCCAGAGTGCCAGGGAGCCAGGAAGAAGGATGCAGAGCACCCCGCTATTGTTTTTCCTCACGCCCAAAGGGCCCACCTGAACGATCTTCATTTGCTTTTATTCCACAGCATGGCTGGGAGGTCGTGGACTCGAATGACTCGGCCTCTCAGCACCAGGAGGAGCTCCCTCCCCCTCCGCTGCCCCCCGGCTGGGAAGAGAAGGTGGACAATCTTGGTCGGACCTATTACGTCAACCACAACAACCGGACCACTCAGTGGCACCGCCCGAGCCTGATGTGAGTACCGTCCCGAGGGGTGGGGCAGCTCCTTGGGGCAAGCAGGGACATCAGTCCCGGGTCGGAAAAAGTGTGTGGTCTTGCGGGACGACAGCGCTCCTCCTCATTTAGTTAAAGAGCACGGGAGCCCGTCAGAGTTCCCGTGTGCTAGAGAAGCAGCTCTTGCCATTGTTTCGTGTTCGCCTGTTCTAAGTATGAACGGATTCGTTTTGTATGTCTTTTTATATAGGCGCATGAAATAGAGGTGATTTTTCTTAAATTTATCTTAAGGACGGTGATGCTGTCACTTCCCTCGTACTCCTCTTCCTCTCCCGACTAACCCACAATGGAAAACAGCAGGCAGATTGGCTGTGCAATTTTCTCTGAAGGTTTTGGATTTTTATTCCCTTTAATTATTTGATTTGGAAACACAACTTATTTTTTTCCTTTTTGGGAAATTTATAAATCACCCCCTTGATCTCACTAGACACTCATGGGAGCGTTGCAAACTCAGAATTAGTCATTACTGTTTATTCTAATCCCTCACCAGCCTCTGGGATGTAATGAATTGATTACTGTTTTGTTCACACAGCAATTTCGTATTTGATGGTAGAAAATAAACACTAGTTAAACCTCAGCTACATTAAAAAAGGATTTGAAGCAGCTTCCTTTTAAATCATGGTATACAGCAAGACCAAAAACCAAGGCAAAGCAAAATATTAAAAGAAGGAAAAGGAAAAACTAACCTTTGAAGATTTGAGCTCCCTAGCAGCCAAGACAAGGAGGGTAATTATCAGTGAGTTATACAATTTTCAATATGTAATAAAAGCAAGTATATTAAGTTACATCATTTTCTCTTTAACCCAGACTCTGAAATAAATTTGGTAATGATGGTTTTTAAACAAGTGGTATTAGCAGTGTGGTGGGTGGTGTTGTCAGTAAGCCTCTTATCTTTAGATGGTCCGGAGAGATTCTGCTTATGATCGTGGGTTGGGAAGGTAGCCAAGAAGTCTGGTCCCGGTTTTGTCTGACAAATTAGAGCGAATGCTTGCCGAATCTACACCCATGAATCCAGTCCTTCCTAAGCCCCCGGATGGATTCCTGTGATTATCAGCTGTGCTCGGTCAGCTTTCGACCCAGCTCATTATTCACAGGGCCGTGTAAATACGCGAACATCCAGATGATAATGAGCTCTTCTTCCGTCGTAATTTTTTTCCCCCTAGAAATACAAATAGAAATGATTTAGTTAATTCTCTTCTTTTTATTTTTCACTATTTCCCTTTGATTACTCACCATAGCTATTGTGAAACTGTTTTAAGCCATTTGACTATTGTATTTAAAAAAACAAAAACATGGGAAAACACCCCCCGCCCCCCATCAGCTTGGTTGCATGTCATGATCGGGAATCTTTTTTTTTCTTTTTTTTTTTTTTAATATCTTATTTGTTTCTTTGACAGAGAGAGAGATCACAAGTAGGCAGAGAGGCAGGCAGAGAGAGAGGGGGAAGCAGGCTCCCCGCTGATCAGAGAGCCCGATGCGGGGCTCGATCCCAGGACCCTGAGATCATGACCTGAGCCGAAAGCAGAGACTTTAACCCATTGAGCCACCCAGGCGCCCCATGATCGGGAATCTTGAATCAAGAATCTCGGTAGCCATACCCTAAGTCAGGCACCGTTATCTTCCTTTGCTAAACATCACTGGACACATAGCACTCGGCAGGGACCAGAATGTCCTACAGAGTGTCCTGTGACCACTAGCAGCTCACAAAGAAATAACTAATGGCCATATGTACATGGAAAAAATATTTACCTTCATTATAATCTTGCAGACTGAAGTCTGTTATTTTGGGATAAGTGGAATTCCTTCTCTACTTCCCAGAGTGAAACTCTGATGAGGAAATTCCTAAGAAAAGACTTCATATGTTTCTGTAAACACACCACCTTGGTGGCAGTGTCCCAAAGAACTAAGCCAGAACAAAAGGGATCATTTCTACCGGGCTGGCTCATCAGTTGTCCAGAGCACCATGGGAAAAATTTGCAGCTCTTAATCCAAGTTCAGGTTCACATGTCGTTTAGGGAGTGGTCAGTGGCGTGACTGTCCCCATCTGTGAGGCAGCTCTGCCAAAGAGGGTGAACCGGGAAGGATGTCAGCAGAACTCAGGTGGCACCCAGGGCGTGCCTCCTGTCCGACGGGCTTGCCTTCTAGAAAACAGTAGAAAAGTTAGATATGAAGAGTTAGTTTCCACAGTAACCTCTTCATCCTGTCTGAACTGTTTCAAGAATTTGAGGTGCTTTCTCCTTAACTTTCCTTGGTTTGGCCAGAAGCTCTCAAGCCTTCCAGAATTATTTTAAAGTATAGTTCTAATTAAAAAATAATTACTTTCATAATTCAGTGTTTACAGAATACTGCTGCAGTCTTAGGGGGAAAATTGATATTAAGAAGTGTCTTTATTTTTTTAATTTTTTTTTCAAGATTTTTATTTATGTATTTGAGAGCGAGAGCGTGAGCAGGGCCAGCGGGGGTGGTGGGGACAGAGGCGGAGGGAGAAGCAGGCTCTCCGCTGAGCAGGGAGCCCGACAGAAGGCTCAATCCCAGGACCCTAGGATCATGACCTGAGCCGAAGGCAGACGCTTAACCAACCGACTGAGCCACCCAGGCGCCCCAAGAAGTGTCTTCATTAAAAAGCTCGCTCCGTCTGAGGAAACGAGACCCCGATAACCCTATGCTGAAGCGAAGAATTGAGTCGTGTCTTTCCTGGTTCACTAGGCCGGTACTCCAGACTTCAACCCCCTGAAAAATCTTCAGTGACAGCTCATTGCCCTCCCGCTGTTCTTCACGCTCCTGCACCCTGTCTCTTGCCAGATCCCCACCCACGGTCCTAAACCCACAGTGTGTCGAGTGGCTGGACCGTACACAGCTGCCTTCTGATCCCTCTCTTCTCGGCCTTGTGGACACAGGAACGCGCCCCCCCACCCCCGCCCCCAAACCGGAACAGAACTAGAAGGCCCGCTTTCCTCCAGCCGCCTTAGAGGTCAGCCTCCCCTGCCTTCCCCTGGGGGAGCTGTGCTTCCGTTCGGGTCTCCCCGGAAGGCTGGTGCTTCCCCCATCGTAGCATGGAGCACGTAATGCTCCCCCTTGCCTGTTGGAGCCGGGACTGAGTGTTCTTCTCAGATCTGCCCTTTAAGCGCCTGGCCCAAAGTGGGAGCTCAGCAAAATGCCTCGTAACTGAATGAATGAGCCCAGATGACTCACTTCGGAAAGTGATTCCAGGCACACGGTTTAGTGAACCGTCTAGGCCTGCATACAGAATTCCAGAATGGGAGGCTGAGTGAGAGTGCTCCCCGCTGTCTCAAGTCTGACGGTGGCTTTTAAAACACCCCTAATTTTAGAATTCTCCTTGACCCTATTTAAAATGTGAGCTGTAAGCTTTTTACTGTAAAAAAAAAAACAACAAAATTTTAGGGGCACCTGGGTGGCACGGTCCATTTGAGCACCGGACTCTTGGTTTCGGCTTGGGTTATGATCTCGGCGTCCTCGGGATCAAGCTTGACGTCGCGCTCCACACTCGGCACGCAACGTGTTTGAGATTCTCTCACTCTGTCCCTCCCAGTCGTGTTTTCTCTCTCTCTAAAAACAAAAATCTTTTAAAGATACAGTTTTAAAAACATGATAAAGGAATGAAATTAAGGTTACAAATGAAGATCAACTTGTGAGATTCAAAACAATTCAATTGCCTTTCTTCCTAAAATACTTTGTACATCTTCTGTCATAGCAACAATGTAATCTTCGCTCATAGATGAGTGGGAGTGATCTCCACTGATCCTAATTGGCACTGAACTTGATAAACTGATGGTTTATCGTGCCTTTATCCACTTGTATATTTCCCTTGAAAGTCAAGGGAAGAATATATATATGAAATCAATGACTGAAGAATATTGAAATAAGTTTTCTAAAATATTGGCTTGCCCCCAATAAAGTCATTTTCTGTTTTAATCTGTCAGCTCAGAAATATTTTTAAATGTTCATCTTCCCATTAGTGACTCTTTAAATTTCCACTTTCAGCGATCCTCTCATTCAGTTGCTTAATGACATGCAAAAGGTCTCCTTTGTGTGAACCTTTCCACTTTATCGCTAAAGATGGTAAAAACCCAGGGTTGGACTTTCGAAATCAAGAGGTATCTTCTCTATGCTATTTAGTTATTTCTGGTTCACACCGGTTACTATTATATGAGCCTGTGGGATAAGAAAGATTTGCATAATTGATTTTAAATGCACTCTTTTTAAAAGTAAGTCCTTCCCAGGCAATGGAATTTTATGTAATTCTAAGAATTTTATTTACTTCTATACTTCTGCCTAAGAGATAGAAAATGCAGGCATAGCGATATTAAAACCTTGTTTCTTCTCAACCTCTCAGAAGTCCCTGTAACAGTGCGAGCATGCGTCAGGACCTGGCACAAAGCACGCACACCTTAGTCACTCATTGTGGACTGAATAAATGTTGATTGACCTTTCGAGTGAAGATTTACAATTTTGATGAAACTTTTACATACACAACATATTTTAAAGTAAGACCAGTCATAGGGTGCCATGGCTCAGTCAGTTAAGCGGCTGACTCTTTTGGGTCAGGTGAAGAGGGAGTCTGCTTGAGATTCTTGCTCTCTCTCTCTGCCCCTCCTCCCACTTGTGTGCATGCACGCGCGCTCTCGCTCTCTCTGAAATAAATAAACCTTAAAAAAAGGCCAGTCAGTAGAAAGTGAAATTGCTTCCATCATTAATAAAAAGGGAAAAGATAATGTTACGTTTCCTTTGCCTTCTTAGATACTACTAAAAATTTTTTTACATATTTCAGAAAGAATTTCATTCTGGTCATTTTCCTTTGAAGTATTTTTCTGTTCTGTAATAACTTACTACTTTTTATCATCATTGTGTGTTTAAGAATTGACTGTCATATTAAAATGACTGTGACAACATAAAATCACAAATGTTGATATTACCTTTTCTAATCTGACAAAGTGTCATTTTTATATCATTTTGTTTTGGTAGTTTCAGAAATGTATTTGTATCCTTCTGTGTCCCTTGATTTTAACTATTTTCTCTATAGCCAAAGATATTTCAGTGTCCTATTTTAGTCTAGTTATAGTTCACTATAACTAGGAAATAATGCGAGATTTTTATTTCTGTTAGAGTTCCAAAGCTTATGTATTGGGTACACAGGTATGGGGAAACTTCACTGATTCAGATTTTAATAAGGAATTATCATTCTGTTGTGGATTAGATGGAAGCTGACCTTTCGTTTAACTTTACCAGAAGTTAAAGATGTTGGTTGGAAATACTTAAACTATTTCAGAAATGGGCGTTAAAGGGTTATTTATTTACTTATTTATCCATAAGACTTTATTTATTTGAGAGAGAGAGTTAGCACAAATGGGGCTGAAGGAGAAGCAGGCTCCCTGCTGAGCAGGGAACCCAATATGGGGCTCAGTCCCAGGACGCTGGGATCATAACCTGAGCCAAAGGCAGACACCCAGGCGCCTCTTTGGCCAATTGTTAACGACCAAAAGTTGCTGCGTTGGCATTGCTAGTCCCTTCGAAGGGTCACGACTGGCAGCAAGTCTGAGACCTGTCACCTGTCCTTTGAGAAACCTGCCTTATCACTAGAATAAACAGATGGAGGGCTGTGAAATCCTTTTTTTTCTTTCCTTTTTTTTTTTTTTTTTAAGATTTTATTTATTTGAGAGAGAGTGAGAATGAGTGGTGGAGAGGGGCAGAAGGAGAGAGAGAAGCAGACTCCCCTCTGAGGGCAGAGCAGAAAGCCCCACTGGGGCTTGATCCCAAGAGCCCGGGATCATGATCCGAGCTGAAGGCAGACGCTTAACCGACTGAGCCGCCCAGGTGCCCCAGGGCTGTGATTTCTTAAATACTAAAGTATCTTTTGCAGTATGTGCCTGAAAAATACTCAAAGCCATCATCCCTGATGCATTTCAACACTGTATCTGTTGGATTGAAATGAACCTGCAACTCTACTTTAGCCTCCCTCTGCGGGGAGAATTTTCCTACCTGCCGGCCAGCTAGCTGTCAGTGTCGAACAGGACAACCCTGACGTGTCAGTGGGGGAAAGGCCCCTGGTGAGGGCCGGACTGCGGCTCACTTGCCCTCGCCCTATGTCCCCAGGGACGCGTCCTCGGAGTCGGACAGCAACATCAGGCAGATCAACCAGGAGGCTGCGCACCGGCGCTTCCGCTCCCGCAGGCACATCAGCGAGGACCTGGAGCCCGAGCCCGGTGAGGGCGGAGACGGCCCAGAGGTAAGCCGTGTCCCCCCCACCCCACCCCTCTCGGCCCCTGTGTGCAGCTCCTCCTCTCCGCGCACCCCAGGTTGCTTCCGAGTCCTCGGCTTTGCTCTGGATAAATGCTGTCTAAAAACGGGCGACCGTGGTCTCCTAGCCCACTGATGACCATCGGGATGTTCCTTCATTTAGGAAGTGCTTATAAAAGTCGTGTTTGAGGAATACACGTGTCTGTGCATTACAGAAGGGAGTAACATTGTTTCTAATAGTGGAAATCTGAAGATATTTTCACTTTATAATTTACTTTTCCCCAGATTCTGACCATATCTTACTGAATGACAACGTGGTTGTCGTGTTTATGCGGGTGAACGAGCTCTGTAACTTGCGTGGGTACCACGAGCTTTTACGGAGTGGTGTTGACATCAGGAAAGAGATTTATTACCAGGAAAATAGCAATTTGGGTGAATTTAGGAAGGTTTATTATTTTTCCCCTTAAATGTTTATGGTAAATTGCCGGAGGAAAAATTATGGATTGAACAACAAATGAGCAATTAGTGTAACTTCCATGCAGCCTTAACCGCCTCTGTTTCCTTACTAGAAATCCATTCTTTCCAGACCGTGTGTTACGAAAATGATCGTAGTCACAAAATGTCCCAGTGCTCAAAATTGGAAAAGCAAAATTAATGATCATTCATTCACTAAAAGTTACTTAATAGCACTGTTTAATTACAGCTTATAGCATCTCTGCTGTTTTCATTGAGACTCCTCAGCAGTAAAAAAAAAAAAATCCCTGAAAATCGTGAATGCATTCCTGAGAACGTGTTTCACGCATGTATGTGTGTAGTCACTCCTGCTAGAAGTGAGTCACTGCTTGGAGAGGTGGTGGTATACGATGGTTAAGAACGCAGCCCCTCGAGCCAGGCTTCCTTGGATCCATTCCTGGCCCTGCCACTTCCTTGTCCTGTCCTCTTTGGCAGGTTACACTCTGTGCCTCGGTTTTCTCATCCGTCAATTAGGGTAGTAGTCACATCTTCCTCGTGGTTATGGGAGCAGGTTGTGTGCCTCCTCGGTGCTCGGTAAATGTTAATTATAGTTATTATAATGGTTATCCTTGTTGGCAAGGTGACGAGAGGATCCCTCGTTCCTGCCGTTTACCCCAGCGTCTCTCACTCCTTGATAGCCTTGGGAGACCATTTCCGAAGAAGTGAACATCGCTGGAGACTCCCTCAGTCTGTCGCTGCCCCCTCCGCCGTCCTCTCCGGGGTCTCGGACCAGCCCTCAGGAGCTGTCTGAGGAACTGAGCAGAAGGCTTCAGATCACTCCAGACTCCAATGGGGAGCAGTTTGGTTCTTTGATTGTAAGTGATAGTCCTGTTTGCATGAGAAGTTGAGCAGATATTTTACCATTTCTTACTGCCTTAAGAGAATCTTGTGTGCAAATAATGATCAAGATTCTGCCGGCTCCCAGAGAACTCTGACATTTTCCAAAGCTCTTCCTTTCCTAAGGGGACAATGCCAAAAGTAGTCCAAGCAGGTGAGACTCTTTCTTGATTTGTAAAGAACTCAAGAAGATAAGAGTCCATGACTTCTGTTTTTACCAGCTGTGACCCTGAATTTCTTTTCCCAGCCAAAGGCTCATAAATAGTACCTTCATCACAAAGGTGGTGTTTCATACTGGGATCTAAGAGACATTGGGCCTCTTAATGAGTCCTCATAATTTGTACTCTGCTGCACCCTCTATCATTCTCATGTCACGGATGAAGGCGTGATGTTGAGGGGACCCATCCAAGACAAAGTTAGAGTGGGAGACAGACGACCTCCCCTAAGTCCCAGAGAACAAATCCTTAAGAGAGGTTATGAAATTGTGGCATGGACCTCAGGGTGACATTTGAACTTGGGTTCTCAACCATTAGGGAGCCTCTTTCTAGAAACTTCGGATGGGGCTAAGCCCCAGTGAGAAACAGCAAAACCAGCATGAAGACCTCCGTGTTTGACAATCAACACCGTGTGGAAAAGTCCATAGAAAAATACTTGCTTGTGTGTAAAATTGAGAACAAATGCAGTCTGAATGTTTCTCAAGAAATTGAACTTAAAGATGTGTTCTAATAAATGATAGTAGTCACTCCACTGAAAATTGCATCCTAGAAAAATAGTCGAAATTACAACCGTTACCAAATATAAGTGGTGGGAGGACCTCATCAATTGTAAAAGCGAGCACGTGTTCACAAAGTTGTTACTCCTTCAGTTACGGTGTTTTTATTTAAAGACACCGTTGGCCTATATTGTATGAGTTGATGTGATTACTCAGTTAATGTGGCTTTACATTAAAATTCTATAAATGTTTTTCAGAAAGAGAAATACCACTGAGATAAAAATTTAAGACTAAAACGACAGGGAAAAAATTACATGTGGGATATTTGAATTGGTAAAACTGTTGCTATGGAGACGACATAAGCAATGAAGCCATATATTTAAAACCTATAAAAGGTAGTAAGTAGTGCAAGAACCATAGCAGTTGTCCACCTCTACTCTACCAAGTAAAAAAATCGTCATTTTCTTCAGCTACTAAGTTAGCATCTCCGGTTAGTCCAGGCGCATAAAATACCTTTAAGATCCAAGTGCAAGAACCAGTATTATTTTAAGATTGTCTTAAGTCTGATTCAGCTATTATGAATGTCTCGGAAAAAAAAGGAATACGGAACTCTTCGGTTGTGCTTCTCAGGGTCACTCTGTATTCAAGGACAGTAGCATGACCTTTTACTAAAGAAGGACTCCTTCACGCTAACCATTGTGGATGGACACGAATACGCCCCCATCACTGTCGCAGAGTCCTTCTTTGACTTTACCCCACTTATCATTGCAGAATGTTACAAATCAGTGAGTGCTATGCACATACGTACCCCATGAATGAACCAGTTGCTGATTAGACGCTTGGCCTACTGCCGTTCTCGGATCGGATCTGTGAGGCTTTTTTCCCCCCACAATATAGATTAATACAAACAAGTCGGAGGAACAGTATACATCGCACACTTGATGTTCTAGCTTAATGTCACTATTTCCCTTACTCCTCTTCTGTACGACTTCCACTCCATTCAGAAGCCAAAATGGTAAATACCTGACCCTTGAAAGTAGTGCAAGACCGTGTTTGAGTTCTCTGGACTTAGACTCCAGCTGACCCTTTGTCAGTAGTAATGTGCAATAAATGATGACCATATATCAGTACTTTTTCCTCTGTTCACTTAGCCTGCGGGTGCATCCCAAAGCAAAATAAAGACTGCTAGCTTCCTGTTACCATTTTTAGAGCAGCACTAGAGCCTTACACTGGCCTCTTGAGAGTCCCTTTTCTTGTTTTGGCCTCTTCCTCCTATTTTTGCTGTTCCTCCTTTCTAAGGACCAATCAGAATCCCAGTCTGCCTGAAACACTTGAAAATGCAAGATTACTCGACTACTAGAAGGATTACCGCGTGGCCCGGAAAAGCTGGCATCTCGTTTAATTACCTTCTGATACCAAAGAGCGCTCAGTAGGCGTGAGGGACATTTTTTAAGCCAGCGAGCCTTGCTCCTGTGCCTGTGTTCTCATGATGCTTCGTGTCCTTTCCCCCCTTCAGCAGAGAGAGCCGTCCTCGAGGTTGCGGTCCTGCAGTGTCACCGACGCGGTCGCTGAGCAGGCTCATCTACCCCCGGTAACCACGCCCCTCGCCAGCCACTGCCTGGCTCGCGCGGCTTGTATTTGAAATCATCTGGGCTACGGAGGAAGAGTTTTTCCTGTGCAAATCTGTTCTCTGTCTTAATGAGCCCTTAGGCTTTCCTAGCAAATTGCCCAAGGAGAGTGGATTTCCGATCCTCAGGGTTATTGCTACCAAGTCTCTGAAATGCTAAAAGCTTTTCATTGCTTTGCTTTTCCACCCAAATGAATACCAGATTCTGATGTGCTTACCTGACTTAAACTACTTAACCAAAAGCATGCTTTAATAATTCTTTTTTTAAACTTCGTTTAGTCACTAACCCGGTGCCCCAGTGAGCTGTATCTCAAGACCACGTTGAATCCCTTTGAACAGGAAGAACTCTTCTGGGTTTGCAGGGAGCGGTTTTTTTCCCGTCACTAATGGCCTAAACTCCTAACCCACAAAGCGCCTGTACCTTCTCTGTAAAGGCGGCTCTGCTGACTACAGAATTGGCTGTAATTTGTTCCTACCCTCCCACCGTGTTCGGAACTGCCAGCAAATAACGGGAGAATGAGGAATGTTTGACAATATAGGACAAAAATAAGAATGAATATTCAAATTGGAAGGCAGACCAGGAGTGCCTTGGGAGAGGTTTGGTGCACGCAGTAAACAGATTTTTGTAAATTTGTTTCTTCTTTTGGAGGAATGTGGTTTTAGCATGTTCATCTTGTTTAACCTTGACCAGTTTTTGTTTTTTATTAGTACCAATCCTTGCTCATTTGGAGGCACTAATACTTTATCGTGTATCAAGTTAAAGGAAAAAAAGATTGTACTTACAGTTTTTGCAGTCATGGTATCTTTCCTATTGTGTGCATTTTTATTTCAAAGCACGTTGTTGCCTGTGTTTTTTATGGTGACGGAATGAATTTATGAGGATGCTGCTTAGCTGAGTAATCAGTATGGCAGATTCCATTGTGGCTCAACGTAGAATGGACTGGTTGGTCCGAAGCTTGACAAGAGCATCCTTTCTGGGATGGTTTAGTACAGGCCTCCCCCAAAGACAGTAATCAGCCGTGATGCCTGAGGAGGGGATCCTGCTCAACCTGATGATTCTGTGATTTTCCTGGGTGAATTAATGGCACTTTCCCTCCTTTTCAAAAATCAATGTCGATTTTATCTATCAAAGAGCTCACTCCCCTTGAAAACTGTTGATTCCTCCCTCTTTCCCCGTACTCTATAAAGCTGTCAACTCACTGATCACTGGTGGCCTCTCACCCAAATTAGGAGTTTGGCAGATTTTAAGAATCTGCCTGATTATTTAACAGTAGGGGCAAAACCGGAGTGGTTGTTTCGAATAAGACCTCTCACATTCCTGAGGTTGTGGCTCATTGTTTCCCGGGATCATGGCTACAGCCAGAGCCTTCTCTGGGTGGGAGGGTCATCAGTGAGTGGTTGCCCAGCTTTATTTGCACAGGGTGGATTTCAGGGATTCTGATTCATGCCACCTGCCTTACTGGCTGCAGCAGTGATTCCTGATTCAGTAAGCAGTGGGTGGGCTCCCTAAGTGCATTTCACTGATGTGAATTGTCATTCAACAGCCCAGTGCCCCAACTAGGAGAGCGCGATCATCAACTGTCACCGGTAGTGAAGAGCCAACGGTAATGACGCCCTTGATCAGACATGAATGGCAAAACTGTGTGTTGGTTTTAACGTTTTGCATAATGGTGACTATACCCTTTTTTCTTCTTTGGATAAGCTCAGCTTTTTTTTTTTTTTTCTTATTTTGGATAAGCTCATCTTCTTTGTGCTACAGAGCTTATACATACTGTAGACCTCTCACATGGGTAAAACTACGATTTTTCATCCCATATAGTTTTATTAGGAATACTGTGTCAAACTTCGATAAAGAGCATTTAATTTGATTTGAAATATATTTCTGAGACCCCCGGGTGGCTCAGTCGGTTAAGCATCCAACTCTTGATCTCTGCCCAGGTCTTGATCTTAGGGTCATGACTTTAAGCCCTACGTTGGGCTCTACACTGGGCGTGGAGCCTACTTAAAAAAAAAGAAAAGAAAACACTCCTGCCACACTTGGTTCGGCAGCACCTATACTAGAATATATTGCTACTTTTAATGTTTGTACTTCTGGTCAGCTTTTCTTATTTGTTAGAATACTAGGATAAGATAATAGGTTTAGAGGAGAATAGAGAAGCTACAGGAACCCCGTGCATTACGCGTGTGGATTCCGGTCATGCGCACGGCCCGCCTCTCTTGCCCGTTTCCCGTACCAGATTTTATACGCTGCACTAGATTTCTGTGTCGTGAGCATGAACCAGTGACCCTGCTCTGCCACAAGGGTCTCTACTCACAGGAATGAACAAGTGTACATATAATTTGGGGGGAGAGAGGAGGGAATATATTTAAGAAGTTTAAAAACCTAGAGAAAAAGTTTCTCTGAGCCAAGTATCTGTTACTCTTATTCATTATTTTAAATAATTTTTAGTATTCAGGTTTTTGGGTGACTTGACTAGGACTATGTACTTTAATTGCCTGGTTTTTGCTTGAGCCCTAGAGACAGGCTTAGCTTAGAGTTTACGCTTTGATCCGCTGTAGCTCTTTGAAGAATTTTCCTTATTGTGTCACCATTGTTCGGTTTGTTACAACTGCTTATTACTTGAGAATACCTTTAAATACACATGCAATTGCTGATTTGGGGCAGGATGTGGACTTAAAGGAATAATTCAGTTATATTGTTAGACTTCAATGCTCAGCATTGCACACAGGAAAAGCAAATTGGCAATCAACAGAAATGAGCCCCGTGTAAGGTATTGAACTGTAGTGACTTCTGTGCAAGTCATGTGTTGGGTGCCCAGGCTCAGCTGAGCTCCAGTAGAACTGAAGAAATTCTGAATGAACTCGCCAATTTCCTACTGTGCACCGGTAACTTTTACCAGAAGCAGAGCTGCAAGGAGGACAGGATCATGTCGTTAAAGAATTTTAATAGAATTCAGGGCTAACGAGCACTCTCTACCACCCATTTTTGCATTTTATTGGAGCCTTGGAGTCAGCCCTGGAGTGTTGGGATAGCTGAGGATATTAAGCGACAGGATAAACTGAGTTATGAGAGCCCTGGGCTCCGTGGTGAGAGGTGCTTGGCAGGACAGAGTGACCCATCCCTGCCACTGCCGTGTTCTTCTTGCCTGTGCCCTCCCCCTCCCCCAGCTGTGAATTAAAAATACACGTTTGGTTTTGCTTATTTTTAAAGACTGGGTAGTAGTCCTTCCTAAATGCTTTCCTGAGCCCATGCTTCCCGCGTACCTGGTGACCTTTTGGCTGTGGTGCGCCAGCTTACCTGATGGCTGCATTAGAAACTGAGGCTTGATGAAATTATGTTTTCCAATTCCATCTCCTCTTTTTTACACTCTCCCCTGCCCGCCAGCCCCACGTGTACTGTCTCCTGCCGGAGCTACCCTGAGACGTACGCTCTCCCTCCAACCCCTGTGCTCCCGCAAACACGTGTGGCACGTGCACACACACACAACTGGGATCTCATGTACACGTCACTTAGCAACTCGGTATTTTTCACTTGTGGTCCTTCCTCTGGGACCTGTTAATACTTACCGAGTGTGCCTCAGTTTATAGACTTCTCCCCCATCGGGGAGCATTCAGCTCCACCCCCGCCCCTTGGGGCGCCATGTACCACGTTGCGTTAACCCTCCCGGCGAACCTCTCTTTCCATGGACGTACTTTGACTTTCGCAGCCTTAATGAACAGCCCCTGATTCTCACCTGTGGAACCACAACCCTTTGGTTTAGGAATGCACACTAGTGTATACGCACAAATAGCACACACTGGGGTCGCTTTCCGGCTGGCCACGCAGGAGCTCACTCTGAGATGAAAGGGAGAGGGACAGGATAGTACGGTCCTTCTGGACTTTGCCGTAGATACCTAAAAATACACCGAGTTAATAGTATAGCGGGGTGCAAACGAATCTTGGGGAATCTGTGATAGTACCAAGCCGTTGATTGTCTTTAAAAGCAGATTGAAACTTTTACAGTTTACACGTAATGGATTTCTCCATCTTAATGAAATAAACGGAGCCACTGGGATAGACTGGTTGGCCGTGCAGAACACAATCGTCTATTCAGGCGAAAAGCTGGAAATTGTTTAATTGCTCACTAGCAGTCTATAACTTATCTCTTGATTAATTAACTTGCCTCTTGAGGTCCTGTGGAACGCACATGTGAACACACACACTCACACACTGCAGTAGAAATCGGATTTTGGCTCCAGGGCGGGGTCTCTTGCACGATCTGCTGGAGAAGCTGAGTCCTGGCTCGTCCCCGGCTGTGTGTGGTGACAGGTCACAAATGCAGTTGTTGCATACGTTGTTCTCCGTGGTCATTTGGAAAGCAATCCATAAAGACAGATTTTAATAACACCATCTCGTGTAAATGGAGTTACATTATCAGTTGCCAATTCAATTCTCAGTAGAAGGTAAAATGAGCCTATTAATCAAAATCAGTGTTCTCTCCTGCGCTCGTAGTTTCCAGAAACTGATGAGTCCTGTTAACTGGATCTGTGAGAGGAACCCGGTATGGGAGGTCTTACTGCTTTCGAATTCGATTCTGAGATTAACCATGGCACGTCCAAGTTCTTGTAGTTTATGATGTCTCCCCCTAAGTACCCTTTCCAGGGATTCTGTCACTTTAATACTATCCTGATGGTTTCCAGAACGGAGCTTTCGGAGTGCATATCTGATTTCCTCTCCCAAAACTTACCTCAGTGGGGAGGAGGAAAACCTGAAGATTCCATGCAGTATTCCATTTAGCCCAAGCGTTTTGAATCGTCATATAAACAACAGTACGCAGAGACGGATAGCATATACTTTGCCAAATATATGAATTGACCACCTAGGTTATAGCGTGGGTCCTGACTTAGTTCAGCAGAGGCCAATTTTTGTAGTTCCTGGAGAAAAAGTAGCCTAGAAATAGCTCTTTTGGATGGGTGCCTCAGCAAGGGAAGGAGGGAGGTAAGAGCTTGAGGCTATAGACGAATTCATCGGGCTTCAGTCCTCACAGAAGGATCGAGTCTGCACGTTGATTCACTTCCACTCTTGTCGTGGCCCCACAGCTACGTCCAGAACCCTTATGGTCTCACAGTCTTGGAATTCCCGTTTTAGGGCCTTCAGGATTTCGTCTGGAAAGATGTCAAGAAAATACTTACTGTAGCTTTAGCAGGAAGCCCTCTTACAAATAATCTTTCATTGCATGGTAAACTTGTTTTAGAAATAACCATGGATGTAGCTGCCTCGTGGCTCAGTTTTTCTCTGGAATGTGCTGTCAAGCCTAGAGAGTAGAATATTGAGCCTCAGGAACTATAGCAGTGTCGCTGAGCGCACTTCTCAGTTCGCGATCCTGCAGTAGCCCGGGGGCCCTCCGACTGGGACCCTCCTCGCCACGGCAGAGCGCTGCTAGTGAACGGGAAAGACAGGATGTGCACAGAGGAGCCGGGCTCAGAGACTCACATCCTCAGCCTGACACCCACCTGGTAAAACTCCCAGAGGTTCCCAAGATCCCGATTAGGGAAGACGGTTCCCAGAAAGATGCGGCTTCCTTTTGTCCCCTCGTGGGAGAGACGATTCCTGATGTATGGCTCCTGCTTCTTCCATGTTCTCCCAGGAGCCTTGGTAGCCACGGCTGGCTTGTGGTTTCTGAGTGCCCGCCCTTAGGGTAGCACCCCTCGCTCAGCTCCGGATCGTCCATACTGCATCCACGCACCCAGCACCGCCCGGGACGGCACGGAGCTCGGGTGTCGCTCTCCTTTTCCATGAATCCCTGAAACATCCTTGCTATTCCCATGTTTCTCCACCCAGACCACGTTTCTCAAACTGCTTCCTACAAGCAGAAGTGTCTCAGGAATCCGTCTAATTTGGACGACGCAGGTGCAGTCGCTCTGTACTGGACAGGTCTCTGAACCCCAAAACTGTGTGCTTTCACCCTTTTAAAGAGAGACATGCTCGGCCTGGGAGGACGGTGGTAGATGGAGCCTCGGGTCTCAGGATCCTCTGGCATTCCGACCTCCGATGGCCCGCGGACTTCCTGACTGGGGCGGCCGAGCTGTCCTGTGGGTCCTCATGACTGCACGCCCCAGTGTGCATGGCTACAGGGGAGACTGGATTTTTGTCCCTGAAAGCTATCGTGGAAGGGCTCTAAGCTGATGAAGATGTTAGGAATTAGGAGGGTGTCTCCGTGGCAGCTATATTGAGGGAAAAAAGTGTTCAGAGCATCCCTCTCTTGGTAACCTTTGACAGTTTGAAATACCTTTAAGCTCAGTGTGGTTTGATGGTGAAATCTAGTAACGGAAGCAGATTGTAGATTTCTCTTGCGATGTTAGCAACAGCCCTTTCTGGTTACGACTTCAGGGCTTTACAGTGGACTTCAGTAAGATTTTGGGCCTCGTGGCTGTGTGGGGTTCGTCTCACCGTAGATTGGAAGCTGTTGGAAATCGGTTGCCTTTTTTCCAGACACTAATGTTTTCAGTACCAGTGAAATTAAATTACTTGGTCTAGAACAAGTGATTGGGTGTACATTACTTTATTAATCTGATCAGAAGGCAAATGCAGGATATTGAATAATGGTGATTTCTCACACAAACAGCCATCAGTGGCCTATGCACACACCACGCCGGGCCTCCCTTCAGGCTGGGAAGAAAGAAAAGATGCTAAGGGACGCACATACTATGTCAATCATAACAACCGAACCACAACTTGGACTCGACCTATCATGCAGGTACGCAAACCGTCCTACACCTTACAGTCACAGGCCGTAGCCGCCGAAATGTCCGTGCGCTCGCTGTCCCCGGGGTGAATGTATTGTTCTAAAGGACCCATGTTTAGCAAGCTTTTTCTCACAAGGAAAACGTGTGACTCTAAGCCTGATATTTGCCTGAGGGAGAATTCGATCCGCAAATCAGTCCCTCCCTAGATAACAGTTTTAAAATGGGACGTGGGAGATACAGTCAGAGCAAGAGCCTGTCACGGTGTGCAGCTTCTTCCCGAGCCCCCGTATCCCCGAGGCCGGTTTGTATGCTGGGCTAGTGATTCATTTCTGTCTCCTTTGAATGTGTTCCTTCTTCCTTGCCCCCATTATTATGGTTAATCATTTTCTCCATGCTGGAAATCGGCCAGACCTCTTATTAGTGCTGGCTGCCTTGTTGTTTGGGTCCACGCTCCTGATCACATGCACGGGGGGAGCCTCCCGCAAAGCTAACTTGTTTTTGCCTCCAAAATAGCTCGCCGAAGACGGTGCGTCCGGATCCGCCACAAACAGTAACAACCACCTAATCGAGCCTCAGATCCGCCGGCCCCGTAGCCTCAGCTCGCCGACCGTAACCTTATCTGCCCCGCTGGAGGTGAGAAGGCTGCCTCATGCTCTGACCGGGTCACTCTGCCCGGCGCGTCTCATTCTCCTTGCTCATCTCACGTGGGTTTGAGTTGTGCAGCCCCGGTCCGCTCTCTGGTCGGTCGTGGTGTCCATGGCGCGGGACGCCCTCGCGCAGCCTTCCCTCATCCTTCCTTCATGCTTCTCTGTGCCGCCCGGCTCGCGCCTGTGGCCGCCCACCTGGGTCCCATGCTCACTCGGCTGCCACCACGGGTCCCTGTGCTGGAAGGGGACGCCTCTCTTCCAAACTTGCTCCATTCTCGTTGTGTTTCGCTCTTGACTGCATAAATAACTCTCTCTCTCTCTCAAATACCGATGCTCACATTGCGTTTTAAAACACAGCTGTTGCTTTGATCATTTCTTTTTTTTTCCTTTCGACTGTAGGGCCTGTCATGGTACGGGCATACGTGTTTCTGATGCACACTCGCGTCTCGAAGCCATTGCTGGGCATCTGCTTGTGCGCTCTCCTGTTTGTGTTGGTGTTGGTGCCTTCCCTTCACATCACACGTGTCCAAGTTAGAGAAGCCAGAGGGTGAATGTGTGAGGTTCTGAACTTGACTGTGTGTTAGAGCTAGCCACCGGCCCGATCCCGGGGCTCCCGGGGCTGACAACTGGGAGTGGATGTGATGGCTTCCGATCTGGGCTATGTGCTGTGGGTAGCAGCTGTGCTAGTCTGACGGCTGTGTCTGTGGGTACAGCGTTTTCTCTCTGCTCTCGAAACTGCCAACCCCTCCTTCATTAGACTGTGAGCTCATTAAGAGCAGGGCCACGCATTCCTCCACCTTTTGTAAGATTTCCATCGTGTTCAATACAGAACGATGTTTCGGGTGTGTAATGAGTAAGCTATCCAACCACCTTGGTTATAGGTACTTGATACTGTTGTGTGTTTAACCAGCCGAGAAACTTGGAGAGTTAGATTGGTTGAAAAGTAAATGGATGACAGAAACAGGCTTCAGGAGCTTCTCTGTCGTGCCTCCAAAGAGGAGCGTTCCTTATGTACCCAGGCTCATTTTGATGAACCAGAATAGCACCTGGTAAGAGTTCTAATGCACATTATTATTCCTTAGGGCGCCAAGGATTCGCCCATACGCCGGGCTGTGAAAGATACCCTTTCCAACCCACAGTCCCCACAGCCATCACCTTACAACTCCCCCAAACCACAACACAAGGTCACACAGAGCTTCCTGCCACCCGGCTGGGAAATGAGGATAGCGCCCAACGGCCGTCCCTTCTTCATTGACCATAACACAAAGACTACGACCTGGGTAAGGCTGCCGCTTTTATTTGCTTCCATTTTCGTCACGAGGTCTGCCGTTGATTCCAGAATTTCCTTACTCAGGAGCCCTGGTTCTTGGAGGGCAATTTCCCTGACCCCGAAGCATGGCCCCAAGGGGACCTCTTCAGCCTACGTTTGGGCCGGTGGGGGTGGGGGGCGGCGAGGAGGGGGCTTCTGGGCGCAGGCTCGTGGCTGCCTCTGGGGTTGGCGCCGGGGTGGGCGCCATTCCTTCATAGGACTCCTGGAAAGTTCTAGTCCTGACGATTTACCATATTGGGGAGAAAGGTGTCGTGCTCCCCGGGGCCGGGAATTTGATGTCACGGCTCCATTTCCCGTGATGCTCTGATTTTATTAGGAGTTCTAATCTTTTTGTAGTCATTTCTCCTCATCAGTTTCTTTTTGCATTTCTGTCGACATGATCACCTTTATTTGACGTGTCCTTTTAGTCTTCACTGTTCACATCAGATTCGTGTTTTATATTCCTGTGTTCTGTCTCATTCCTTTAACTGGGGGTTAAGAGATATACTGAGGACTTCGGTTCTAAGTTTGATAGGTCTTTCTGGTGAACGTTTTGTCAAAACTGATCTTTCCGATCCTGTCGCTCTCCATGTGCCCCTGAATCCTGCAGGAGAGACAATCCATTGGATTAACAAACACGATCAGATGAATCAGAGGTGCACACGCATATCTCTATGGGCGTCGGTCCGTCCTTCGTTCCTTCCGCCGAAGTCGTGGTGCCTTAGTTAACGTAGCATGTAGGTCTCTCTTAGAAGTCCGTGGTGTGTTGCTGCTGTGTTGATCTCTAGACCTATGATTAAACCGAGCTTGGCATTCTTGTTTCTATTTCTGATGCTGCAGGAGGTGTTGTTGCCTCCCTTGTATCCCTGCCTGATTCTCCGGGTACCGAGCCTAACTCTGTCCTTCTGTCTGTCATCTGTGCTGGTTGAGTTTGGGTGATGGTCGCTGGCCCAGCCATGTGGTCTTAGGCTACTAGTAAATATGTGCTCTAAATTCCCACTCCTGGTGAAGACACTAAGTGTGCACAGTTGATCGAACAGTAGTATCGGGTGAGGAAAGAGTCCTGGACCAAAGTGGCCTGTCCCTCACACTTGGCCCACGGGGCCTGTTCACTTAGTCCCTAAAGGGTTCGCCCTCCAAAATCCAGTGGCTCGTGACGCAGCGTCTCCACGAGGATGTTCTCCGCATTTGGGGCAGGACCATGCCTGTCATGACAGGGCATCCGGCGTGCTTGGCTCCTGCCACCGAAGGCTGATAGCCACCGTTCCTGCCCCTCCCCCCGCCACAGGGGTAACCAAACATGCCGCCACACGTTCTAACCACTCCTTATTGAGACCCACTCTAAAAGTCCTTCCTCTTCGGACATAAGGGGACTTCATCCTTGAGATCTGGTGACATTTCATTTAGCAAACTCACAAGTGTTCCCAAGGCCCATGCTAGCGTGTCGCTTTGTCCGATGCGCTTTTTCACCCAGAGATAATATGACAGGATTGTGGGCAAGTTGAGAATGAAAGATAGGCCCCTCTTTGGAAAAGACAGTCGTAGAGATTGGTTTTGTGGCCTTTCTTTCCCTCGTGGATGTGGAACGTGCTGTGCTTTCCAGCCCGGAGCCAGAAACGGGAGCTCCAGAAATAGGGTGGGTGTCACTAAAGGAGATGGATTAGCGAGTGTGCGGGGCCGCTGTGGCTCGCCAGCCCCAGCTGCGGTTGGAGGCATTTGAATGAGCTCAGCAGTCCGGTCTCTGAACCTTCTCACCGTCGTTCACGCCACAAGTGCCGTGGAATTACAGCTGGGTGGGTTTTATGTTAAACCGCACCAGCTTTAGCTCTTGCTTACATCGTTGCTGAACGAAACCCAGGTTGAATTTCCAGCTGCCCCTTTCTGCCCAGATCCTTGCTGTTGACTCATGCACTCATTTAACATCTTAATGTGTTAAACCAGTGCTTTGTCTCTGCTGCTGCTGTTGAAAATCCTCAAGGTAACAACTGGAAATTCCTGCAGTGGCTCCTCTTCCCCACTCAGCTCAGAAGTGCTGGGCCAGCGACGTCACCCCTTCTAGAAAAGTCCTGTCCAGAGTGCTCTTCGTGGAAGGCACCCTCTCACCTGCCTCTCTGTTTTGATCAAAGACGGCAGGAAGGGTGAAGATGGTTTTCAGCTTAGAATCTGTTTGGCGTTGGTTCGGGGTTTGCTGTGCGTGTGTGTTTTAAAGAGAACAGCATAGCTATTCTTGGAAGGTGAGCTTTATGATGGAAACAGGAAGAGAAACTGGTAGGACAGGTTGGGAATCGTGAAAACACTGGTCCTGCCTCAGTCTGTATGCTCTTGCTTCCTGCATGTAGCCAGCAGCATGAAAAGATACAGGCCGACGTGTCCCTTGTATGCACCGATAGGGGCAGATTCCCTTTGAAGTCTGTAAAACACAGCCTTTCACACACCCGAGTAATGCAGGCCGGGTGCCAGCGGTCTGTCCGGGATGGAGTCAGACCGCATCCAGGGAGTACTGCTTTGTCCCCGCCTCCGTCCGCAGGGCCAAGGATGCGTGCTGGAGGCCACCAAGTGCCTGAGGACAGGTGACAAGAGGCCCTCAGGTTGCCCGTTCTTTCTGCTAAGGAAGCAGCTGGAAGTGTGTATGTAAGAGTGTATTTATGCCTTCTGGAGAACAAAGCGTTGGCTTCTTTTTGTAGCGAAAAAGAACGTACCTTCCGGAAGTGGCGGGTTTGTTTTGTACCCGGGTCCAAACTAATAAAACTCACTGTAGCCTAGACATAGTTGCTGACTTCGTCCAGGAAGGAAAAAACCACAGCTGTTTTCTTGAACCAGCCAGCATTCCTGTATTTTATGTATTTCTGAAATTCTGCTAGGAATCCCTCCCCCTTTTTTTTTTTTAAAGATCTTGATCTTTGCTTTCTGTTCAAAAAGTCCTCCAACCGTATTGAGGGAAGCAGTCGTGAAATGGTGCAAGAATGTTCTCGTGGGGCTTGAGGACAGGGAGAGACTCCCACCTGGGTTTTGTGTATTTTACTCATTTATATTCATTTTTATTTCTGTCGTTGGGAACGTCATTAGTATTCCCGGTTATCGTCATCCCTAATGTTGTCGCAAGTTTCGTGGGGCCTTGGCTGTCTCTGCCTGCTCCCCCAGCTTGGGGGTCCCTGCCTCCTCGGTGGTTCAGGGGACTCCCTGTGGGGGGGGTGGGCTCAGTAGCGCCCTCTAGGTTGAGCCCTTAGAGCTTGGTGGAAGGCGGCTGCTGCCATTGTTTGGACTTCTGGTGATATAATAAAATAATAGAACCCCAAGGGCCTCCAGCCCTCACAGTCTACGAATTCCGGGTTTCCATGCCAGGCCATTTTAGCAGACCTGTAAAATTGAGTTTTCTGCTTCACACTCCTCGTCCCCACACCCCCGCACTTTTCTGTAACTTCAGCTGCTGCTTTCCGTTTGTGTGTTCTTGAAATCACCAGCTTTTTACTTACTGTCTCTCACAGTAGCCTGTGTGTGTGAATCCACGGCACGGCTGGTGTTGCATGCGGCATCCGGGAGCTGGCGTGGTCAGTGGCTGGGAGGGGGGCGCCCGGGGGGCCCTGTGGTGGGCATCCCCAGCCCCAGCTCAGAGCTGGCTCTCAGGGGGTGCTCCAAGTTTTTCCTCTGTCCACAATCAAGCTGTCACAAATGTTTACCCAATTATCAGCTTCTTGGACCTTATAAATCCAGAATCTTAGTGTGTCCGCTTATCACATTGTTTGTGTTCCAGTATACAGCAGAATACGGGACCAATTTTATACCTCTCATTACCCTTTAAAAAGGATATCAGTAAGGTTCAGAGTCAATATCCATTGTAAACTCCTAACACGATTTATTTCTTTAGTTAGTAGTTTGCTCTAGTTAATAGAAAGTCAAGGTTGGTTTTATTTTTTTGATTTTGGAGAAGGTGTTTTTTTGTTTTTATTTTTGTTTTGTTTTGTTCTGTTTGTAGACTTTGCCAGTTCCAAAAATCTGTCACTTCGTTATAATCCAGTGATACTAGCAGCTTACACTGTTGACTTGGGACATTTTTTTAACAAGCTTTCTTGGAGTATAACTGACATGTCCTACAGTTCACCTGTTTAAAATATACAAGTGAGTGGTTTTTAGACCATTAAATAAACATGTGCGACCCTCACCATAATCAGTTTGAGACCATTTTCATACCCATTAGCTGTCACAAAGTGAGTTTTATTATTTTCCAAGGTTTATACCAATTACTTCATTTTCTTGTTGCCTTGGGAAAGTTGTGAGGCAGAAAACCTTTTAGTAATTTTTGTTTTGTTGTTAATCTTAGGCTTATTTGGTTGACAGTGCGCTATTCTGAGTTTTATCATTTGTTTCCTAATCTTTTGAGTTTACAACATGAATTCTCTAAGTTCATTGCACTTCGTTGGGTCTGTGTACTGAGAGGCCGCTCCCAGGCCCTGGGTGAGAGCTTTCCAGCAAGTTCTCGTGGTCTCTGCAGCTCAGTGTCCTCACCTAAAGCAGCAGAGATCATGTGTGCGCAGCCTCCTGACGGACCGTCGCAAGATGAGACACCTCCCTGTTCTTTGTCCATTATAAAGCATGACCCAAGATGCCAGAGCACATATGTCTCTTTTGTTCTTTGTAGTATCTTCTGAGCCATATCCCTTAAGAGAAGTCTTTGGCAACCTTTTAAGTATTGAGACATAAATGAGAATCTCATTTGCAGGACTAGATCAGGAATCTCAGTAAAGTTCTCTAGTTAGGGGTACGAGATGTTCTGTGACCAGGTCACCGAACTCTGGCCAGGACACGACTTGACCTTCAGATCAGAGTCACAGATCAGGGAGTGGAAGGGCACAGCAGGAAGCTCGGGACCGATGGGAAGGCTGGCTGCCCTCACCCACAGCTTGGTAGCCAAGAGAGATGTACACACCATCGTCCCCACCCCCTGTGCCTCCCCACCCCCTGTGCCGAGTAGAGCCTCATCTGCACCAGCCCCCTCCCTCCTGGTTTCCATAGTAACTTCCCTGCTGGGACTCTCTTCCTCTTTACCTGCTAGAGCTCTCAAAACGCTTCACCTTTTTAAATATTCTCACTGTTCTGCTTTCACCAAGGACAAGGAGAAGGGTACAGTCTTTCTTGAGAGCTGGTCAGCCAGCCTTCTGTACAAAGAGAGGTCCTCCCCTCCCCTGCGTAGGCAGTCACGCTGCTCTGTGCCCTTGAACCGCCCTGCTCCGGAAGGGAAGGAGCCAGTGACGTCACACACAGTCCCTCGTAATGCCCTGTGCCTTTGACGTTTTCTTGCAGGAAGATCCACGCCTGAAATTTCCAGTACACATGCGGTCAAAGGCATCTTTAAACCCCAATGACCTCGGCCCTCTTCCTGTAAGTACACTGGAGACGCATGGACACGTCTGAAAACGTTTCTCCATTTCTCTGCCCCGTGTTGTTGGAGAGACCCTGTGGGCCTTCTCTTTCTCCAGGCGTTTTCCGGTCCCATTGGTCTGTAATCTCTGCATAGAATTAGGTGCATGGCTGATTCCAAAAGCACCTACAGTTCGATGCCCCCGTACTTGCGATAGACTTTTCTGAATTGTTAGCAGCTCAGAGAAAGCAGACCTTGTAACTAGGATGTGAGAGGCAGTCTCTACATACGACAGGTCAGGCCGCACGCATTTATTTTCTAACTTTGCAACTGCTAGGTTCCATCCATACTGCTAATTCAGTCACTGGAACAGAAATATTAAAAACAGTGGGAGAAAAAGGAAGTAATCATGGACGGTTTCTGTAAATCATTAGCCTGCAGATATATTTTAACTTTTTCTCTCTTGTTGAGGACTGTCTATAAAATTTTTTAATGGTTTATTCTCTTTGGGGGGCCCAAGTGTGGGAGTTGAGCTCTATTTACTCCATGTTACATTTTGATTGAAACTTCACCCACTACTTTCTCAGCCTCCTACCCTCCCCCCGCCAAGTCAAAAAGCCTTCAAGGGCAGGAAGGTAGGGAGACTCGAGACTCTTATAGAATGGGAGGGCGCCGGGAGTTCTTCCGAGGGGATTCTCCCAGCGCAAGAAGCTCTCTGTTGCCTGGTGTGTGGTTTGTGGTGGCACCACTTGAATCTAGAAAGGTTAGGGTTCAGTCTTCATTCCTCAGGTTTTACACAAAGATCCCTCCCTCTCCAGAACTGTTTGGTTCCTGGGTTGCGATGGAAAGAGCCCAGAGAGGGCCGGAGAGATGAGACACGAAAGATCGCGAGTTGTCCTCACGTGTTGGATTCCTGAGTTGCAGATAGCAAGTAGGCACCGTTCAGATAATGAGGGCATACCAGCCTTACATTGGAAAAAATACCCAAATCCGTCTATTTCCTGAGTCCAAAGAGTGAGAGCGCACAGCAGAGAATGTCAGCGTTGGGTCCTTCAGCCACGCGGTGATAGGACTAAAGGCTCCGGCTCTGGCATGTTTAAATTAACCTCCCTCCTCCCTTCAGTACTCGGTAAATGTTTATTTAATTAAAAGAGCTATTCAGTCCTAAACTCAACTGTTCCGTGGAATGCTGGAGTTGCCCTTCGAAGCTGTTGAAAGAGCAGGCCCTGCTTCCTGGGCATCACACAGCAAGTGAGGGCTCCCGAGGCCGGCGGACACGTGATGCAGTGTGTTGCTAGATGTTGTCAGGAGTTAACTTGAAATGTCTGTGGTTTGTTCTTAACCTGACAGTGTCCCCTGGAAGAGAAGAGTCAGGAAGTGTCCTTAGAGTGTTTAAATTTAACCAGTGATATTTATTTGTTTATGTACGTATTTATTTATTTATTGGAACTGTTAGTTAATGCTTGTATTCTCTCTCTCTCTCTCTCTCTCTCTTTCTTCTAATACCAGCCTGGCTGGGAAGAAAGAATTCACTTGGATGGCCGAACGTTTTATATTGACCATAGTAAGTAGGCTCTTTTATGGACACCCAGGCATTGCAGGTAAAGGGATGGGGGAGACAGGGAATCATTCACATATTAAAGTGAAAGGCTTGTCATTTTACTCTTTGTGCAGGCAGCCAGGTGTTATGTGGAGAGAATGAGCCCAGAGAATCAGTGCCCTCGTACGGTACTGTGCATTCAGCCCAAGTTTGCTTGAAAGGAGCCCATCAAGCTTTTACCCGATTTGATCTTGTGACCTATTAACTTTTTTTTTTCCATTAAAAAAATTGGGGGGGTCGATAACCCCTTGATTCCTGCGCTTTTAATAAATATACTCTAGTAATAGAAAATAAGATTAGAAGTTATAACTGAGTCAAAAATCTCTGTGTGAGCGTGCTTGAAGCAGCATGTGTCTTCAACACTACCATCAAAGGTCTTATGGCAAGAAGCCCGTTCTGACTTATTTTCTATTCAGAGCATGTTTCTTTGCACCCAGCACACTAATCTATATGTAGTTCATATCTTGAAATTATAGTTGCTCCAGCACCTATGAATAAATGCGCGGTTTCTCATTTCAACTAAAAGTTAAACTAATAAAGGTTTCGCTTTTACCAGTTTTGTTTTTTGTTGCTGCTGCTGTTGTTTTTAGGGCAACACATTCTCCATGGTAACATATTTGTATATCCCCTAGAACTTCTGAAAAACGTGTATTTAAAAGAAGTCTTCAGTTCTCTTTAAAAGTGTATGCAGTTGGTAGTATTTGGTTCTTTGTTTTCATTTGGTTCCTAAAGATTAGCGAGTCTGCCCCAGGTTTCTCCAGCCTCACATTCTCTTAACTAATCAAAAGCGCCCCGGCGAGCTGGTGGCTGGAGAGTCCGACCATGGGTATCCTCATGAGCTTGAGAGGCCTTTATAAATTAAGGAGCCCAGCGGTTGGGAATTTAAACCAAAAGTAGAATTCCTAGGTGCATTGAGAGAATGGGCTATCCTTTGGTTAAAATTCAGTAATTCAAGGTACGTAGGCTTAGTTTTGTCTTTAAGCAGTAAAAGTGTGCTAAGGGTTTGCCTGCTTTCCAGAATTTTACAGTGATCCTAAAATTGCTGCCATAAATGCTATAAATGTGTGTACCACCACTTTTTTCCTCTAATACGCTGTTTGTTTATAATTCTACTCCTAGCATAATTTGTTAGAAGAAGGGAGGGGGCACACCTCTTTTTCCCCACAAAGAACAAAAAGCACTTCCTCTTTTAGTTTTTATGCTTTACAATTTCAGTTTTCAAAAGTAGGTACGAATAATAATAATCTTTTTCTTAAAGTCTTAACCAGTAGCACAACCTTGTTACGCACAGAATATTTCACGCAGCATTGTGGCCGTGTTCTAGCTGGTGATCTGGTATTCAGGGCAACTGAAAAGAATTTACTGAATGTTCTTAATGCCAGGGCCCCAAAACAAGGAAAACTCTATTGCAAAAGTCCATCCTAGCGTACGTGAGAAATAAGATCACAGGCTGTTTTCCTAGAGCTGTGCGTAGACTAGTATAATACAGAGTAGATGCTTGATAAACGGTGACCTGAAGCTAATTCACGGAGGGTCCGTGGTGAAGGTGTGAGGCAGGTGATGTCCTTGGTGGGAAAGTGGAGAGAACTCGCCTCGGGGAAACAGCAGCGGTACCCCCAGCCCCAGGCTTCCCCTGCTTCTGTTTGTTGGGAGGCAGGAGAGGGTAGTTTTGCTGAGTGCCTGGGCTGTCCCTTCTTCCCAGTCAGCCGGGCAGTCCCTCCGAGCGCTCAGCTCACTGCTGTCCCACTCCCCTTGCCGGAACAGACAGCTCGTCGGAGGCTCCCCTTTGCTCCGGGGGATGGTTTGGGGCACATACAGTGCCCGGTCGATCCGAGCTACAAAGGGTGCTATTTGCCGTCCTTTACATGGAGATTAAAGCGTCCCTTTGCTCTCTACCCTACCGAAAGGGTCTCTCAACCAGAGAATAGTGGAAATGAGGCGAGCAAAAACTGCGTAAGAAAAAAGATCGGTTTCGGGTCACCTCATTTGCTGCTGATGCACCGTTTCTGCCATTTCTCCCCGGTTTGTCAAGGTTTACTCAGTGGAAACCTATAAAGGGGAACATGTCAATGAAACAGACTTCGCTTCATCTGCTGCTTCACCAAAACCCGGTCTGTGAAAAGGACAGAATACCGGCCTTTTAAGAGGCTTTATCATATCAGGCTGACCGGTGTTCTCCAAAATGTCCTTCCTCACCTGGCAGGTGCCATTTAGGAGCACCTTTACTTTGCAGACGAGCCCTCTCCTTCTAAGCAGTTTCCCCCATCTGATTTCTTGCAAAATTCCGTATCTCCCTTTGCTGTCCTGCTGCGTGCAGGCCAGGAACCACGTCATGCCTGTGTGTGGCATCTTCCTGTGCCGTTGGTAGTCTCGAGAGATTCAGAGTTGTCCTGTCTCCATCATCACCGGCCCACGGGACTGCACGCGAAAGACAAAGACAGCAGTGCCCTTGCCTTTTAAATAATGAGGCTATTTATTTTTGCTTCATAAACTCTTGAGAAGTCAGACATTTTCGGGATTAAAAATAACCATCTTAAAGATGTCACTTCAGAAGAGCTGAGGTACTGACATTTATCAAATAGCTCCTGTCTCGAGCCTGGAGTATAAGGTCAAGGGAAGATCTTGAGCTGAGTCGCTACCTCTCTTAGGGGTCAGGTGGTGGTTCTTAAAGATCGGGTAAGCCCCTCGGCTGAGTCCGTAGCCACAGGTGTCTCAGATACAAAGCTAGAAGTGAAAAGAAAATTCCAGCGATGCTTTAAAATCCTATTTTCGTCTTTCTTGTCAGCAGTCTTAGCAAACCTGTTAACAGTAGCTAAATCAACTGAGTTTCTTACTCTTCTCCTTCATTCTTGTCCCTTTATTTCAAATACAATGTCTGAGGACAAAAAGCAAGTTCAGATTCAGAAGTTCTGGAAAAAGTGAATAAACAGCCACTGCACATTCCTATCCTATGTTGACAATGCTTAGCTATAAAATCAATATGCATTGTAGCCACATAGAAACTTGGGAGCCCCGGGAGGCATTTGCAGTGTTGGGTAGAGGAGTGAACCAGCTTTGAAAAAGCAGAACCACACTGTCGCTCCATGGCCTGGCGCCAGGGCTGGGGGCTGGCTGCTAGAGAACCTTAGGAACCAGGTTACTTTTTGAATTGATCCCAAGCGATGAGTCAGATTTATCCAGGAAAGCCCAGTGGAGAGCGACCCCAGAGGGAGAAAACGTGCAGGCGTGTGAAGGTGTGCGGACTGGGCCACAGTCCAAGCACCGTGGTGGGGCGGCAGATGGCCGGGGTGCAGCGGAGGCACGTAGGTCGGGTCAAAGGGTGTCCGTCGGGGTGGGAACGCGGGTCCCTTCTGCAGGCAGGAGGGAGGTTCTGAGGGTTTTTCTGGAGGGGCCTGACAGTGGTCAGATCTGTTCTTTAGAGAGATCCTCGTGGCAGAACTCTGAGTGGGCTCTGATTCCGGCATTCGGGAGTGTGGGAGCACGGAAACGGGCTTTGTTCCCGGAAGATTATGGGTTTGGTTTTGGTGAGTTGGATGTGAGGTCGCCATGGGAAGTGCGGGCACACGTGTCAAGGGTGAAACTGGACAGACTATGAGGGAGACGCCGTGTATAGGTCGTCGTTAGTTTACCTCGGCTTTGACCCGGGTAGCTAGGTGACGGGACTGTAGTGAGGGAGCTGTCTCCCAGCCGTGGTCTCTTTATTTGGTTTTCTTTGTTCTCTATCACAATGGCAACTTTCACTTTCCAGAGTTCTTATGCACGAGATAAGGGACTCAAAATGCCTTTTGCTTTCATCAGAATTCTCTAAAACCATTGAAATATCTCACGTACCTTTCCTGCCAACATGAATCTAGACTCATGTGCTTCAGCGATTGGATTTTAAAACTTGACCTCTGCTTTCATTAAAATAATTATAATGCCAGGTTTGGAAAAAATTCCTGGTACGGTCATTAAAACCAAATTTATTAATTATTCTTACCCGTCTGTTTACAGGCTATATAGAAAATAAGCAGATAAACAGAATCAATATTCTTAATTTCCTTTTTTTTTTTTTGCCAGCTTAGATTCCCTAAAACTCCAGAGAGAACCCATTCTCCCCCAGTCTGCCCTCCCCCATACCTTTCACGCGAGTCCATCCCTGCCTCCTGCACACACCGTAATCCCCATACACAGTCAGAAAACCCACGTGATTCAGGGCACCCAGGGCACCATGTTACCTACACTCCTGGCGTAATTGTGTGGGTGGCATTGAACAGTCTTGCTGACACTGACTCATTTAGAAGAAGGAAACACGGTTCTTGGCAACTTGACCAAAGGGAAACCTTTCTCTGTCCTCTTGGTCGTCTCTATCTAATGCTCATTTTTGTTTGGACTCCTTAGCTGCTCTGATTTTTGCGTGCATATGAGTGACACGGGTAATGGATTATTCGTTTGTCCAATGTAGGATTCTTAATTGAAAGCAGTTTGCCAACATCGTAAGCAAAGAAAAAATACTTGAAATGAGAAAAATCGTGTGTGTGTGTGTGCGTTAACTTTTCAGGGACTAAGACTTGTGCCTTTTTTCAGTTAAAGGAAGATCAAGATCAAGTTATAAACCCTTGAAAGAACAGGGGTTTATAATTGAAATTTTGGCAGATTTTCTTGCCAAAAACAGTGTGAATAGATGATTTGGCTTTAGTCGTGCATTTTTGATTGAGTGTTTTTAACTAAACGGTATTGGGGGAAGGGGCTGCTGTATAGAATAGGGTGCTCTTCTAACCCTGAAATACTAAGTTATTCATTTTGGGGGACAGCTTTTGAAAAATCCAGAAATAATTATTTTTAAAACAATTTTGATATAGAATAGATTTTAAATGCTGATTTTTTTTTTTTTTTAAACATTAATTTTCAGATAGCAAAATTACTCAGTGGGAAGACCCAAGACTACAGAATCCAGCGATTACTGGTCCGGTCAGTATTCTCAAGTTTTAACTCTTCAGTGTAATATTGGGTTGCATCTAAACACGTATTTCCTGACTATTACTGCTTACCCAGTGCCAGGGGCCTGGTGTGGTTGGCTAGTCTAGAATCGCTCCCATCTCCTCCTCACTGGAATTCCCGGGTGGGATCCAACTGCATTTGCCTTTTCGAAGGGCTTTCACTAGAAAGGAGAAGAAAGTGCTTGGCTAATGGTAACAAAACTAAACATTTTCTTTTCACCTTTGTAAGAAGGTGGATTAAAGGTGTAACAGTTAAAACGTCCTCTCTTCCTTTTTATACAAAGCCAAGTCCTGTATGTGTAGCGTTCTGTCCTTTCTTTCAGCCAAGGGTGGGAAATGCATGCTAACAAATTTAAGCTGTATTCTGACTCTCTTCCAGCGTGGAACGTCTGGAAAAGTTTGGGTGAGGTTGTAGCCAACCTCTGGAGCTGGCGGAGTTCAGAACTCCTGTCCCTGCTGACCCACTAGCTTCCCCGCGGCGCCCACGTAGACGCCGGGTGCAGAAGGAAGCTAAGTAGAGCGCCCTCTTAAGATCCTGCCACACGCTGTGTTCATAAGGACTTGGTACCGAACACCACATGGGTCACGGTCACCGGCAGGGAATGGACCAGCATCTCTGGCCAGTGTTCACATGAGTGCGGGGAGCTAATTTGGAATTACAGGAAACGTATGGCACCAGCAAAGCATTGCAAACTTGGGAATCTGCTAAACACGGGAGGAGGAACAAAAGGAAAGAAAGCATATTGAATGCTGAGCTAAGAGGCTGTTAGGTGTTTTGACAGTCCTGCTTTTGTGGCTTTAATCTGATTCCGTTCAAATTAGGTTCTGAATTACAAAGGTAAGTCTGTTTGAAAGCGTAAAAGGTAATACCGTGCAAACCTACCTCGATACTTGACATGCCCTTAGTTAATTTGTTGGGTTTGTTTATTGGCTTTGTTCAGCTCCTCCGCTACCGTGTAACGCCAAGTGCCCACTCATACCTCAGTTACAGCAGCTGCTTTTTATGTGACTTCAACACCTGGCTTACTACCATGGCTTCCTTTTGATACATTCACGGTCACGATAAGGTGTGAGAGTCCTATTTTCTCTTCTGCATCGTGAGAAACAAGGTATTCAGGAATCAGAGCTGTTTGCAAGTGACAGCGGACTTTCGACGTAATTCTAACGCCTTTTGAACTGTCTCTATCACTTAACTGATCATCTACCTTCACTCAAACCCTGTTAGTTCTTACTGCTATCGAAAATTATTTAGCATCGTAAATCCAAGTAAATTTGACCCAAAGAAAGATCCTTTTTTTTTTTTTTAACTAACAAAAGAGCCTTTGTTTACTCTTTCATTAGTAGTACTTCTTTCAGGAAGAGCATGTGTATTTAGGTAATTGTCAACTTAATATCGACAGCTGGCTTTTGTTGTCATTCAGTTCTGAATATTTGGTAATTTCCATGATTTCTTTCTCTCCTTGACTTACAAGTTATTTAGAACGTGCTTTTCATTTCTAAGAGTATGGAAGGGTTTTTGCCTATCCATTTCTTACTAATTTTCCAATTTTACTGCATTGTGGTCGGAGAATATTATCTATGGAATATTGATTACCAGATATTTGAAACTTCCTTGGCAGCTTGGCCATTTTTTATAAATGTTCCTTTTGTGTTTGAAAAGAATGTGTATTCTGTCTTTGTTGGGTATAGAGTTCTTTATATGTCCATTAAATAAAGCATACGGTGTTCAAATTATCCATTTCCATCACTGCTTTTTTTTCCTGGCTGTCCTCTCTAACCAAGACAGTAGTGTCGGACTCTGTCCGATGGCAAGCATGGCCTTATCAGTCAATTATATTCACTTTCTCTTCCTTAGTATTTGCCTGGTATGTCTTTTCTCCCGCCCAATTAGCTGTATTTTTTTCTCTTTTCTCACCTTCTATTAGATTGATAAAGTGCCCTTTATTTCCTTCCATTTTCTATACTCATGTGGAAGTTGTATTTTCTATTTCTGTGCTTTCGATACTTATATTAATTTTTAACCAACGTACTTCATGTCAAAAGTAATCGTTCGGGGTGCCTGGGTGGCTCAGTGGGTTAAGCCTCCGCCTTCAGCTCGGGTCATGATCCCAGGGTCCTGGGATCGAGCCCCGCATCGGGCTCTCTGCTCAGCGGGGAGTCTGCTTCCTCCTCTCTCTCTGCCTGCCTCTCTGCCTACTTGTGATCTCTCTCTGTCAAATAAATAAATAAAATCTTAAAAAAAAAAAAAAAAGTAATCGCTCTCCACTCTCCTCCTAAGCAAGCTGGGACTTCAGGGAACTCTCACGCCATTCTCCCCACTCATTTTCCATTGTTCAGCAACATTTTAAGACTTTCCAAAGAGCCATTGATATTTTATCTTTTTTTCTCAACAGCCAGCGCTTATTTCCTTCCGTCATGTGTAGGCAGATTTCTTTGCCTGCCATTGCTTCTTACACCTGCTATTTCCAGGTTATTTTCTGAATGAAGTGTGGTTCCTGGTTCTCAGAGTCTTGTCTACAGATCAGCAGCATCGGAATCAGCTGGAAACTTCTTAGAAATGCAAATCGGGGGGGGGGGTTCCAACCCAGGCCTACTGAAAAGGAGCGATTTTGGGGGCGGGCCCGGCGAGGCCAGTGTTTGAACACACCCTCCCAGGGCTGGCACTTCCCGCTGGAGCAGCAGTCCGAGAGTGGAGAGTGGGAAGCTCTCCGTCTCGGAGAGAGGGCTTATCTGATCTCTCTGTTAAATGACAGTTCCGCTCCAGAAGCCTTGGCTAACAGTTGTTTTCCTAATACTTCAGAGATCTTCTTTCTTATCTTCTGACCTCCACAGCTGTTGAGAAGCTTGTTGTTGATTGCCATTTTTTTTGGTGGGTAAATCTTTTCTCTGGCAATTTTTACTTTGCGACTTTGGCATTGTATAATTTTACTTTCATGAACCTCTAAGTGTGGATTTCTTTATATTGATTCTGCTTTGGACTCATTGTAATTCTTCAATATGAGGATCCTGTCTTCCTTCCATTCTGGAAGATTCTCAGCAGTTATTTCTCACATACTGTATCTTTTGCCATTCTTCCTGGTTATCTGTACCAGTAACTCCTCCTGGGTATGTGATTCATACCTTCTGTCTTCCTAATCTCTTCGCTTTCCTGTTTTCCATCTCCCCCCCCGCCCCCCACACACACACGCCCCCAAAATCTGTCTCATGGCTGTATTGTGGGCTCAGTTCTCCCAGCTGATTCTTTCTTAAGCTTTTGATAACCTATCCTTTACCAGGTCATTGTGTCTACGACTTCATTAACTGTTTAATTACTCATCATTCTATTGGGTCTTTTTAAATTTGCTCGGTCTTTTCAGTTATTGTTATTCTGTCATGTTCTTTTATTTTTTATTTTTTAACTCATACATAGCTCTCTGATCATTCTTAAAATGCTTATTTCGTATTCTCTTTCAGATTATTCTGTTATCTCTAAGTCTCCCACACGTCGTGCCTGTAGACTCTCCTCCATGGTAGTTCAGTTTAGTTCAGTTTCTAACCAGTTTCAGTTTATAATTTGTGTGTGTGCGCTCATCTTTTTTTTTTTTTTTCTTTTTTCTTTTTTCCTTTTCCTTTTTTGTTCCCCCCCGTGAGGCACTTATAAGACCTGGCCTGTGTTTACCGTGAACTTCTTAGCTTGGGACCATGCAGGCCCAGTTACTAGAACTGTGGACTTCATACCCCCTTTGCTGTAGGCTTAGAGTATGAATGTATTACAGGTCTGTTTCTTTTTGTTTTTCTCTCGTTTGTGGTCCCGGACAGAAGGTAAGCTTCCTTACAACTTTCCTGGGCTGGTGGGTAGTTTTCTTGTCCCCATGTCAGATGGACGTTTTAAGCAGGGAACTCTGTTCTTACTCCCCAGGTCATACAGACTGCAGGCCAACTTCTGTGTCCCCGTGTGAGGATTTTAAAACCCCAGCCCAAGCACCAAGTCTAGGTCCAATGCCCACTTCTTTAATTTTAAGTCTTTCTGCTTATCTGGAACCTCGAATTTCTCTTTTCCCCCAAGTTTTAAAAAAAAAATACCCAGTTTCGGGGGGGGCGGGGGTGCCTTTCCGTGGCGGCCAGCGCAGCATTACTGTAAGTCGGTATGCTCTCTGTGTCACCGGCATCACCAGTGAAAGTGTTAAGTGCTGTCCGTGCTTGCTGCTCTTATGAATACTCTCATGTTTGTGTCACGCTTTGTACTTTGCCGAGAACCTTATAATCAGCGGCTCTGACAGCTCAGGGCATCCCCTCCGGCAGGTAGGGAAGATGATGACGATGCCCCCAGTTGGCCAGCAGCTCAGAAGACTAATTGTGTCACCCTTAGTTCCAGCAAATGGCAGAAGTGGAAGTCGAGCGACAGGTGTGCTGACCTCCCCCGTGTCTCCGTGTCGGACACGAGCCCTCCGCCGGAAGGAGCTCCGGCACCGGCTGGGCCAGAACGGCCTGGAAACGTTCCGGCCCGACTTCTGCAATAAGGCAGCACGTCACCTTGGCTCAGAATAGGAAACCTATTTAATAAAGAGCGAAGGGCTTGAATCAACAGACATGTTAGGTTCTGAAGCAGGCTTTTATTTTGTAAGTTAAATTGTACATAAGAAAATAAGATGCCCCATTTTCAAGAGCGGCAGTAGACGGTCTGGCCTGGCCGGTGCAAGACACGGGCCACCCTCGTAATCGTCTTCAGAGGCTCCGCCGCACGGATGTCTGTCCTGCTGCGCTCTTGGCATCTGTTGAGAATATAAAAACCTCCTTATTCTACTTCTTATTCGTGAGAACTCTCTCTAGAGAGAAGAGAGAAGTATGGGAGGAAGATAATGATTTTTCAATTTTCTTGCCTCATTTCCCAGAAAGAAAGACTAGAAATATCTCAGCATTTTATTTCCACCCGCATGGAATCAGCACCTCTCAGTTCCAAGTCAGGAGAGGAGAGAGCCCAGGCTGGGGGCAACATTTTAAAATCTGTCCCCTCCCCCTCCCTGTCATTTAAGACTCTTGAACTTGAATTTTAAGCCTTTCTTCAGCATTTTCAGGGGGCACACAAAACCAAAAAGTGATAGCTGGGGAATCACAGATTTTTGGAATGTAAGAGCCTTGAAGTGCATCTGGTCCATTTCTTCTTAACTGTGAAGTAATTCTGTAGTCGGGAGGGTTTGTCGCACGGCAAGCTGGCACGGGAGTCTGCCTTACAAGTCAGGTCCGCTGAAGCCGGCCCGAGACAGTGAAAAAGCCTAGGTTTCTTCAGCTTTACTTTCCCTCTGCCACCCTTAAGCGTAGCTAAGGGCATCGGCCGATTACTTTCCTTCTCGAGACTACACACACTGCTTTCTGTCATGATTTAGTCCCTCCTGTCACTCCGGGTTCTGCTCAGATGTCCCTTCCTCAGAGCTGCCTTCCCTGACCACTCATACAAGTAGCCTACAGGAGCCTTCTCTCAGTTTTTCCTCAGTACATTCACCACTCTTCATTTATTTCCTACTGCCTGTAGCATACAGTAGCTTGCAAGCTCCAGGAGGGAACAGGGAAAGAAATCATTGGTTGGGGTAGCATTATTTCCCTAGCACCTAAAATGCCTGGCACACAGTAGGTGCTCAAGAAATATCTGTTGAGTGACTCAGCAAAGGAACCACCAAAGAATGAATATACAGGAAATCTTAGTTTATAATGGGCCGTAGTGTTAGTAAAGCCAAAAACATGAAAATGTCTTCATTGGCTTATGTCAGAACATTGTATCCTTTCCCTTACTTTGGTGGTTGTCCAGATATTGGCAAAATTTCTGCCTTTTCTAGAATCAGGACATTCATACATGGTATCATCAGACTAAACATGGCCCAAAATAAATATACATGGTCAAATCTAGAGCTCAATGGAAAATCAAATGAAGAATGGCTTAAAAACTAAGAACGGACCCTAGGTACCATAAATTGTCCTTAGAATGTTCTTAGGATACATAAACATATTGTCTTTATTGCTCTTGAATTACAAAGCAAAACACTGACATGATTATTGTTTTCTATAAGAGTGGTTATTTTTGTTTTGGCTTATTGTTTGTGTGACTGTGTCTTAAAATAGTATGAAGGAGGGAAGCTTTGGTTCCTCACTTCTCCTCTTTCTGAAAGTGTAAGGTGGTGTTAGGCTTGGAGTCTGGAGACACTTTACTAAGGATCCATATATTTTATTAACTTAGCCCAAAATCATATAGGCAAAACTGTTCTTGCCCAAATTCATACTATTTGTGAAAAAGCAACAAGTTTTTCTGAGTACGAGGTTTGTCTCAGTTATGTCCGTGTGTGTGCAAAAGCCAATCTTCTCTGCTTCATGAAAAAATTAGAAGCCTTTTCAGTAGCCTGAAGTCAGGGCTCTAGCTCTCAGATACTGTAAGCTACTTTACAACATAGCAAGTAAAGAATATAAATGACTACATTAAAATGTTAATACTTTGCCAGGAGAGATTCCAGAACTTCTGAGTAATGATCGCTAACTCAGTTACCAAACCCCTGCCTTTGGTACCATCACTCTGCTTCCTAGATAAGCCATTCCAGATTTAAAGAAATCCCTGCCCAAGGCTACTAACCAGTAAGAGACAAACCTTCTGACTCCTAAATCGAAGATGTTTCCAGAATGCTGTCTACCTGATTTTATATCCCTTCATAAGAGTATCCATTCACTGGCCTGCCTTGTCATTTTATTTCCTCCCCGTGGTTTTTAAAAGCATGATTAGTCTTTTCAAAATGACCACATAGGTCATTTTGGGTTTTGTGTTAAAGAATCATAGCCAATAACTTTTACCTAAACTTAAAACAACAAAAAGGTAACACCCTGGCTCCCATTTAGACGAAAGTCACATGGACAGTGTATTTGGTTTATGTGGCATATCCCTAAAAATGATTTCTTGAATATCAGTACAGTTGTTTTCAGGGGTGAAAGTGTTCCCCCGCCTCCATACAGTGCTGATTAGCCTCAATCGTTTCTAGAACTTTCCCGTGTACTATGTAGACATTATATAAATTTCAGTGATAATATGGAAAGTGAGAATTTTAAGGTTTATGATTTGTGAAATTCTGTGAATGTTGGCTCAGTATACATAAAATTTCAGGTGTATTTGTTTACATTATTTATATTTATAAATTTATCTTCCAGGCTGTTCCGTACTCCAGAGAATTTAAGCAGAAATATGACTACTTTAGGAAGAAATTAAAGAAACCTGTGAGTAACATGTCTTCCAAAAATGCTGTTTTAGTCATTTGTAAGTTACCAAAGTTACTTCAGTGAGAACAACTTGTGTCTTACCTTTATGTGTATACTAAAAATAATTACCTTCCTTTTCCCTTTGCACTGGATCTTCAGTCTGAATTTTCTTTTTAAGAGACCTGGTAAGTGAAGACTGACTTAGTATTACGTATCAAATCAACCTGAATGGTAATTTCTTATGTAATACATAACAAGATAGAAATGGTTTTAATGGGATATAAAATAATTTGGGACCAAGTCAAAAAGTGCGGAGAAGTGTGCAGTCATTGTCATAAAACCGAGACCCTACTCAGGAAAATGTTCCCATCCTTCCCTTCCAATTCAAAAGTATAGTTTTCATTATATGTAGAACACAAATATAATTTACCATACTAAATTATAATATTTGGCATGTGAAGAGCGAGTGTAATTTTCAGATTAAAATTCTCAGTGGGAAACCCTGTGAAGGGCTTACAGCCCTCGTTTGAAATCACAGTATTACACTTTCTCCTGACACATCCCCCCGTGTCTTCGGTCTCACTGTCTGACGTCACCTCTCTGGTACAGATTTTACAAGTTTTCCCCTCAGTGTGCGCGCTCGTGGTTTCTGCACCGGCCACTGTTTCTTGGCCTCCTCCCCTCGGGAGGAGGAGAGTGTTGGGCACAACTGCCCTCACCCCCGTCTGCCTGGGCGCCATCGCGGTCTCTCCCGCTCCATGCCCTCGGTCGATGCCTCTTTTCCCGGCCTCTGTGATGGCCGAGGCACTGGGGACACGCAGGGGCACGAGACACGGTCTCTGCGTCGGGGGCTCCCGCTTTGGGTCTTCTCACATCCGTTGTGCTGATTCAGGTAGCTCTTGGAGAACCACTTTTGAAGTGACTCCGGTACACACGCACGGAATTCCTCAGTGTTACTTTGTAAGTAACCTCTGTGTCCCCCAGTAGCCAGGGACGACTCTGTGGATAGGAGCCCGTCCGGCTCTGGCGCTCCCGCTGGGGTGTCCGCTGTCGGGGCAAGGCTAACCCTGGGCCTCATTCTTCCAGGCAGCAGTGATTGACAGCTTTGCTCAAGGGCTTGTTCACGGTCACGTTCTGTAACTGTGACCTTTGCAATGCTTTCCCACAACCTGGCATGATCTCCGAGGTCCCACCTCTCGTGGCCCCAGAATTAGCCTATAGGCATCATGGATCACATCGACCAGCTGGAGGCGCTGCCAGAGTTGAGAAGGCTCTCAGCCTGGCCAGATGGGGAAGGTTTTGTGGGTTTTGATGATCTGGACTAACATCCCTTTCTTTGACAGAGGCAATATCCAGAGTTGACCATATTTCAGGGGCCAGTGGGTGAATGGATGCCTCACAGCTGTTTATAAAAGGGGGAGAGGATGATTGTCTAGATCCCACTCTGCATAGTTTCGTGTGCCTCCTGCGTGGGTGGCTCTGTCTGATGGCTGCCCCGACACGCTCTGTGTATCTTAGCCGCACACAGTGGGGCGTGTGGTCTGTGTGAGGAAGATCCCTGAAGGAGGGAATCTCAGTTGGAGCCCTTCGTCACTGCTTATTTGAACACTGCCATCATTTCTACTTTGTTGTTTTTCTCTGTTCAAAAGTAAGATGTGTATTTGCTGTGTGATTACGTGCTTGTTTTCTTCTTTCGTGTAGGCTGATATTCCAAATAGGTTTGAAATGAAACTTCACAGAAATAACATCTTTGAAGAGTCCTATCGGAGAATCATGTCTGTGAAGAGACCAGATGTTCTGAAAGCTAGACTGTGGATCGAATTTGAATCGGAGAAAGGTCTGGACTATGGGGGTGTGGCCCGAGAGTGGTTCTTCCTACTGTCCAAAGAGATGTTCAACCCCTACTATGGGCTTTTCGAGTACTCTGCCACGTAAGTATGCGGACGGCACTCAGAATGTGTCCCCCCCAGCCCCGAAAGAGTTTTATTCGTGACAGATTTAAACTTAATGGGAGAATGAGTGGCTCAGTCATTCGAGATGAACTAACACTGCTGATTTCAGCACCCCTCCTCCCGTAAGTCTTGAGCAGGTTGCCCCTCTGCATGATGAAGTAATGTACTCTGTGAACACCTAAGAATGATTCTTCCCTTGTCATTCGGGTTAATGTAATCGAAGTGGAAAATGTGCTGGGTACTCATGGTGAGGAACAAGAGGCAACTGTCACTTGTAATGATATGCTAATGCGGGAGGATTTGTCAGTGTCAGAATTCAGAAACTCATCATCATGTTAGGAACAAGGATAGTTTCTGAAGGTCTACTACTCTAAGGCAAATGATGCGAACTTTGAGGACCCATTCTTCAGGATCCAGAGAACCGTGTCTTGGTCCTGTAAGGGAAGAAACAGATTCTCCCTTGTATTAGGATTTCATCATCGCCAAACACAGAAACTGAGGCGGATTTAGTTGCTTTCTCAGGAATCAGACACCGGGACTCACAAGGCCAGGTGCTCCTTCCAGGCTGTGGCGTCTCCAAAGACTTAGGCTTGAAGCCCCAGTAGAAGAGTCGTTGACCTTGCCGAAGGGCAGCCTGTGCTCTAAGGGGACCTGGGTTCTCCCGCTTCATCTACCTGGTGCTGCTCTCCTGGGAGCTCTTTTGGAAGCCAGCCTTAGCGCCCTCCTCGGTTGCTGTAGCCAGGAATTCCCGTTTTGGTTTTTTTGTTGTTGTTCCCAAGTCCCGTGAGAAAGCCTGCTATGTGAAATTGATAAAGCCCTTGAAGTGGAGGGCAGGGTAGGGAGGCGAGACCCTTACATTACTCAGTCTCACCACATGCCCAGAGAGACACCCCCTCCCTGCCGCCCGGGGAATCTCTGGAGCCCAGTTTGAAAGCCACCGATCCTCAAGACTTTGAGACCAAAGACGGAAAGCTACATGTGGAGATTTTGAGGTTGGCATCGTTGAGACAGCCACATGCTGCTCCCAGTGTCCTTGGAGCCTTTCAGGGCAGAGTAGTGGTCACACCAAGGGTTGGGTCCATTAGAAAAACTTTAATCTCCAAACCAAAGTCTCTCAAAGGAGCAACCCTCATCCTCACAGAGAAAATCTGTAGTCCTCATGTCATTGGGAAGTGACACACAGCCCCTCTGTTATGATGTTTCTCGTCCTTGTCCCAAGATATTTGACTGAACCATAAGAAATTGACATGTTTTGTAGAGCAAAAGTAGTCAAATAGCAACAGTTTCTTGCGGTGTAACTTACATAGGGCCCGTGTGCCAGTCGTCACAGAGGGGCTGACTAAACAGTAAAGTCATGTTCTCTAGCTTTCGTGCCTTCTCCCATTGGGGACAGAGTGTTTGCAGGTGCTCTGTGCAAGTCTAAGGACGGGTGGCAAAGGAGAATTCAGACCGTTGAATTTCTTATTTAAAAGAATATTTGCGCTTTATCTCTCTCTCTCCCTTCCCAAAGGGACAACTACACGCTTCAGATCAATCCCAATTCAGGCCTCTGTAATGAAGACCATTTGTCCTATTTCACTTTTATTGGAAGAGTTGCTGGTCTGGCAGTATTTCATGGGAAACTTTTAGATGGTAAGTTACTGAAATGTCACAAAGTAACCGAAATAGGAGGGTGCTGTTTGTGGTTCCTTATTAGGCATCGTATCTTTCACATCACGATTTTAAGCAAATGTTTCACGGATTCTCTGGAATTGGATAAATTAGTTTTATGGTTTGCCATAAAAGAGGTGCTTTTCCCTGGTGTCATCCTAATTTGAGCACTGAAGGCATAGTGTCTACACAGTTAAAAAAAAGGTTTTTTTTTACCTTACCATGTGAAACACAGAACATTCTGTATTTGCACATTTTCTATGTTTTCCAGAAGAACTTTTTTTTTTAGCAAGAGGTAGATTTAGTGACAGATGGAAAAGCTAATTGAAAAGTTAATTAAAATGATCTAATCCATCCAATATCCTGCTATTGTTCCGTGTGTCCCCAAATTATTATTTTTGAATGCGAAGAGATTGTAAATCATTTCAAAGCCATGCTATAACTCAGTGAAGACCTTGACCCTGGGATCACCTCTAAAACAGACAGCAGGAAAGAATCTCATTGTTATTTAGAGCATATAAGTCATGGAAGAATTTCAGCGTACACTCAAAATTAGAAGTCAGACTCCCTCCCTGGCTGGATCCGTAGGCTTAGTTAGACACGAGACCTCTTCTGGGTTCGGTCACTTCAGAAGTAACGCCCGTGAGAGGGCATTGCAGAAATCATCAGTGAGGAAATTGAGTCAGAAGTATCTTTGAAGGGAGAGCCTGGGCGGCTCAGTGGTTGAGCATCCAACTCTTGATTTCAGCTCAAGTCATGAGATCAAGCCCCACAAAGGGCTCCGCACTCAGCAAGGAGTCTCCTTGTCCTTCTCACTCTACCCCTCCAGCCCATGAGCTCGCTCGCTAATAAATAAAATCTTCAAAAACATCTATTTTTGAAGAATTTGGGCATAAATCAGTTGAGGATAGGCTGAGAGTAAGATTTGGGGTCAAAATTGTAATTACCATAGAAAATAAGGTTTTATGGGGAATTATGTTAATTGTGTTTATGGAACCTTAGATATTCCAATAAATAATTGATGTCCCCTCTGTACTTTTCCCTTTAATGTATTTTTACTGGTAATTGCTAGCTTATTTTTGATCCTCTCATTTCATATTTTATTTTTGGTTGGGAAAGTAAACAATTTTTTTCTGATTAGAAGGAAACTGCACTCGTTAGTTATGTACATATAAAATTTATACATATATAGTGTGTGTGTGTGTGTAAATATATTTTAGTATGCAATTTTGGACTCATGCCATAGATTTCTTCAGCCTATGCAGATTCATTTCAGCCTTCTTAGAGGTCCGTTTACTTACCTTCTGCCAAGTGAGAAGGCATTCTTAGTTGCTGTGGAGAAATCTAGAAAGTAGAAGATAGGATCCTGACCTCAGTGAACTTCTGTTCTTTTGGGTGGGGTGGGGGGAGCAGAAGAATCACAGAATGGGAGAAGGGGGCTTGACTGGAGGGTCAGGGAGCGTGTTGACCATGCTGTGTCTCACCTTGGGGGGGCGTGAGGGTAGGAGTTACTCATGTAGAAACTGGGATCACTTGAGAGCCAAGGCTCTGTGGAAGGAATAGTGGGAAAGGCAGGAA
>CM052889.1:14849770-14878077 GCA_028534135.1 Potos flavus | reverse complement strand
TCGGTGTGGACAGTTTCATTGCTGGCGTTTATTTTTAATGACTCAGAATTGTTGCTGAAGACTTGACATCCTCTTGCCCAAATACCAAATGCCTCCTTAGGTCCCCCCTAGGAAACGCTGTGGTGACCGCAGGGTGACAAGGATGGCCTTTGACCTGCACTTTCTGTTACTTCTGCAGCTTTAATCGCCTTGACTTACCTCCATATGAAACCTTTGAAGATTTACGAGAGAAGCTTCTCATGGCTGTGGAAAACGCTCAAGGATTTGAGGGGGTGGATTAAGCGCCCCCCACTCCCTCCCTGGCCTCGGGGTGGTGGTTCGTCCAGCAAGTCCTGCTTGCACTTTTGCATTTGCCTAACAACAGACTTTGCAGAGACCAGGCGGAAAGAGCAGCCGCGGGCATGGCTCCTGGAGCCGAGCCTTCGAGAGCCTTCGCGAGCCTTCGCCCGTGACTTGCCCAGGTTTGGACGTGGGAGCCCGGTCCCAGGTCGCGTTCCTGCATTTTCCACCATGAATTATCAACTGGTTGATGTGTACACTAATTACATTTCAGGAGGACTTAATTCTATTTATGTTGTGCCTCTGTAGGCAAAGCCCTTAATAAATATTTTACATACTTTATAATGACAATGAATGGAATTAATCACTCTACAGGTATAGTATTACAACTCATGTTTACTTTTTAAAATGATTTAGACCGATTTTCAGATTTTATTTCATTACAATTAAAGATGTCTCGTGTACTTGGAAAAGTGAGCATTTTTTTTTGTATTTGAATTTCATACCAGGTTTAATGTCATTGACATTTTTTTATTTTTGAAGTACTTTGAGTACCCTCTGCACTCCCTACTTTATTAGAATTGGAAGACTGATTTTTGTCCAAAATCCTTCTACAGACAAGTACTTTGAGAGCATTTAAGCTACAGCGTTAGGCATAATGATAATTTGCTCCGTACTCAGAATGCAAACAAACTGGATATTACATTTTTTTTTGTACAAATTTAGCATACTAGCTGCCAGCTGAGAGAATTGTAACATAGCATGATGAATTCGGTGTTGACTTTGAGGGAATCATAGCGTTATTCCTTAGAAGTAATTACGTGTGCCGGAACACATCTGGGGACAGGGTTGGACTGTCCTTTCTCGGAAGAGAAATTAGCTACCCCTCCCTGCCGCTGTACAGGCCTCCTCTTCTCACCATTTCCTCTTTGCTGATTGTAGTGGAGACATTTGAATGAACCTTGGCACCGCTTGATTGGAAACTGCAGAAACCAGAGATCTGTTTCATGTCTTACTTGTATGCGTTGGCTAGTGGTCGCTAAATAACCAATTTTTGTTCTAACTGCACCAATTCTAAAGGCACTTTACGGACTACATGGAGGTCCTCTCTGGTTTTGTTGATGTTTTGTTTTTTTACCGTAGACGGTCAATGTGATGATGCTTTCTTCTCTCTGCACACCTTTCCGGTGCAGTATCTATCCGTCGTGACTCCCGCTGCTGGTGTATAAAACCGAGCTGGAAAGCTGAGCCTACAGACCCGTCCTCACCCGCTGTCCCGTGATTTCTCCACGACTACCAAGATTCATTGAGTGCACACTTCATCTAACCGGGTTTTGTCCCCGGGACATGTTGCATGCTTCGACGCTGTGTACTGCCTGAGTGATGTCCATTCTGTGCTGGACTGAAACGTGAGCGGGAACTTGGATTTGACCCCCAGGGTCGGTCGGTCGGGCCGACTGGGTGGCGGGGAGGGAGGATTCTGCACATTTGGATACTTGGATTCTTTGCCGCTTTGAGTGTCGGTCGCAGAATTCCGTGGTGTTTTGAGAGAAAGCATGGGGGAGCGTTCAGCAGCCCTGCTGCCCTTTCAGCCTGTGTTGTCCTAAACCCTGTTGTGATAGTCAGGGTTGGTCTCTTGCCAGTCATAGATAAGACAGAAAATCGGGGTTTCGGGGCCTCCCCGTTTGTTACGTAAGAAGGACCTTTTGGTGTAAGAAATTCATTGTTACCCTGCTCTGGGTGGCTTGTGAAAAAAACCATGAATGTTCGTGGTTATAAGTGAGCCATCTTAAGAGGCGCAGCGGTCGGAGGGGTCTGAGAGAAGGTAGATTTCTACAGAGTTGAGGATTGGCTCCCTTTTCCTATTGATTTAAAAATCTCCAGTAGTGATCAGAGAACTTAGATGTTGAGTAATTGGAAAAAACCACAATGCTCGTTATTTTTCTCTATCTGTGGGATTTTTTTCCCCTGCAGCCAATATATAAAAAAATGTCTTATGGCAAAAACCCCCTTCGTGTAGTTACCCTCCTGGTCCAGAGGGCTTGCCTTCTAGGACTCGCATCAAAGCCAATGCTTGGATGGATTCTGAGAGTGATCATGTCATGATAGGGGAGAAAGCCCGCGATTCTAGTTGAAGAACTGGGATTCTGTCATTTTGCAAACCGTATATTCAAAAAATCAGAATATTCCATAAATGCAAATGAGGCAGTGTTAAGAATATGAAAGAAAAATCCATCCTAAGATCACTTCCGTGCCAGGAGCAGATAGGAGTTCTCGAACTATACACCCCTGTGAACACTTGAAAGACCGTAATCGTGACTGACCGTTCAGTTCGTCCGCCACTAAATGCTGGATTCAGCGACAGTCGAATAGTGCGGGGTTCAGGGTTTGTTTTTGTTTGGCTTTTGAGCCACATCAGATCCCCTCATCTCAGCAATTCTCAGTGTTTCACTCTTTGTCTAAAATAGTCCTAGGTCTTGTTTTCTCTGAATGCTGACAACCACTCTCCGATGTCTTCACGACAGAGTCCGGGTAGACCAGCAGGCTGCTGGTGGGTCCCGTCGGCAGGCCCCCCAGGGAGGGGGCACCGGGACGGCTGCTGCTTCTCGTTACCCTCCCCTCTGGCGCTTCTCGCGTCCAGGGGCTCTGCACCTTCCTTTCCCGTAGAAATTAACCCGGATCTGGCTTTTTTTTAGTTGCCTGAAGAAGGTACAGTTATTATGGGTCATTTGCCCCGAGGTTAAGAAGCTAGTTCCAGAGTTAACAACCGCATTGTGAACATGAGTTGTCACGCCTGCCTGTAGGTCCTGGGTGTTTCTGTCCCTGTCCCTTGTTGGCTTGCAGGCAGATTTGGGAAGTCTGGATTAGCTTCAGATGGCGTGCTGCTTTTCTGCCGGCTGCCTCTGGGACAGGAAACTGTGAGGCTTTTGTCTTTTAAAGTCATATTCAGCTCTGAAACCTTTCCCATTACGTACTTCTCTACAGCCAGTCCTTACCGAATCACAAGAATGTAAGATGCTTCTTTGATTTTTGTTTACAAGGCCCTTTGGTCGAACATCGGATTTTCCCTGTGGTCAGATGGAAAATGCTCTAAAGCGACTGACACGGGCTCTTCCTCCCACAGATGCAGTGACAGATTCTGAGAAGTGGTTGGCAAAATATTTGAACCACTTTCTACATCTCACATTGTTAAATAGACAACATGTACCGTGGCTGTTTGGTCTTGCCAGATCCAGGCTGCCTCTCTTGAAAGCCAAGTTCATAGGCAGCAAATTACTAATTGTTCTAACAGTTAACTCATTGTTTAACACTTGGCTCTAGCATTTTCCTAAATCTTGTATCTCACCTCTGAACTTTGAAAATCTACGGAGAGCGTGGGTTAGTCAGTTCTCGAGCCCCCTCCCCACTGTGCTAGTAGCCACCTTCTTTCTTCTCCTCTTTCCTCTGCGCCCCCCCTTGTTGACTGGGAGAGGAGGGCACTTGCTGTCTGGTATCATTTCCTGCCTTGTCAGTAGGGGGCGCTGCTGCGCAGGGTGACTGCCTGGTCAGCTCCCTTCCTGGCCCCCAGGCACTACCTCTTGTCTCCTCCGGGCTTTGGGGTACATGCTGAGAAGTCACGTCAAAACTGCCAATTTCAGGTCTGAGATGTGTTTTTAAAAATCCTTATAAGCTCCACTTTGTACTTTAGATTTTAAAACTGGGAAGACAGTGCGGTAATACTTTGGACCACTTTTTAATGTAACCCTTAATGAACAGCGTGTATACACTTGCATAGGCACACCCCTACCCCAGAGTGTTTTCAGTGTCAGAAACAATGCCGTAGCCTCAGGACGTGAGCTGGTGTCATGTTTTATTTTAGAAAAGAATAGCTTGTCTGTATGAAATTTTTCAAGAAAACTTCTCATCAGGCGTCTGTCCTTGGTGAAAGGTGTTGTGTGCAGAGCCACGCATGTTTAAAATGCACGTCTCCTTGTTCGTTGGGCTTATGTTTCTAAGAAGTATCAGTAGGAATCTAACAACATTGGCTGCAGACCTGTGTGTCCTGCATCTCAGCCTCGTGTCACAGCATCGAAAGCCTTGCTAATGACCATGACCCTGTGTCCGCAGACCTCTGTATTCCTGTATAAGCCAGCTTGCCCTTTCATGCACCAGGATCGTCACGGTTTCCTTCATGTTAACTTCGCGTAACTTTGTTTTTCCTTTACTACTACCTATGTGAGATGTATATCCATATATATGTACGTATGCTGTCCAAATATATATGTATATATTTGTATAGCATTTCTACACCTTTCTCGAGTAATCTGGTTTCGAAAGGGAGTGAGAGCTTAGTCCTTCTACGGTTTCCTCCAAGCTGTGTCCTGAGATGTCTGACCCTCCGAGCCTGAGAGGAACCCCAGGAAAATGATGCTAACGTGCTGTCATTCCATAATTCGGGATCTTTTACCAAATGAAACGTGAAAAAAACAAAACAAAACAGTGACTTTTAAGGTGAAAAGAGTTTCAAGCATTCCAAATGAATTCTCAGTGTTTCATAACTTTTTATTATAAACCCCACCTCCTAATAATACAAAGCCAAGTACTATTTGATACGGTGATTACAAACCAAACTACTTTGAAATTTTTTAAAGACAACTTCTGGATAACACTCCTTTTCACAATCAGAATGGCTTTAGAATATGGTTGAGTTTGATACACACAGGAAGAGTTTTAAGAAAAGTCCTTTTTTGCTCTTCATTTTTCTTGAGAGATCTAAAGAGAAATTGTAGACTGTTTTCTGACAGCAAAAGAGTAATGTGACAAAATGAAGTCGTTGTAAAGAAGTGATACACCTTGTCAAATATTTAATAAAGAATTATGGAAGCTGAAACGTTTTCTACATCGAGTATTATGGGTTGTTTGATTTCAGGCTTCTCCCTTAATGCATTGATTGTCGGGGGGGGGTTAAATGCCTGCAGATGTAGAGCGCTCATTTCCTTAATATCCCTCAGAGCCCCCCACCTTTAAGATGTTACTGAAGTCTGCCCCAAACACAAGGCTCACACTCACTGGGGTGCACATGCAATCTCAGCCGTCCGTCATCTTGTTACTCGGCTTGGAAATTAACGACTTTATAATAAACACTTGCAAAACTCACAGGAGTCCATCCCTAGAAAGGCTGACTTCACCTCTGGTTTTTAACGCACCAACCCTCGACTTAACGTGACTTAGTCACGAAGCCCAAAGAGGTCCACACCCAGTGGTCGGGGGAAAGCCTTTTCTTCCTCCCGAGGGAGCAGCCGACGCGGAAGGGGGGGCCTGGAGGTGAGTGGTGGTGAGAGGAACGGCCGTCCGGGGTTAAAGGCAAAGTCTGCTTTGGGGCGACTTGTAAGCGGTCCCCGGCCGTGGGCGCCGTCCATGGAGTTTCCAGAATTAGGGAGGCCTGCTTGGCCTGCTCCAGGCTGAATAACGGCACAGGCTGAAGGCAGAAGCTACGAATCCTCTAGACTTCGCTCTTGAGAGATTTTTGTCCATTCTTAAAGCTTCTCCTTACCTCTTGGCAGAGCCCGGTAATGCCGTTTTCCTTAGTACTCGAGACGGTCAGCTTTGAGTTCCAAAGAACACCTTTTTTTTTTCCCTCCAACATTTTGTTACGCAAACATTGAGAAAAGTTGAAAGAATTGTGGAGTGAACACCAGGACAGCCCCCCCAGGTCTGCCATTAGATTTACTCTGCTTGTGTTATCCTCTTCTTCCCCCAAGTACTTCAGCATGCCTAACGTTAACTAGATTTTATCATTTAGATTTTTTTTTCTTTTGAGGTATTAAATAAAATTCAACTGGGTAAATTTGGAGATGTAAATGACTTTACCAAATGACTCATGAATCAGACAGCATCCAATCTAGCAAAGAGAAAGGAGCTCCAAGGAACAGTAGAAAATGGAAGGTTTTTAAAGGCAGGGAGAGGGTGGGGGAAAAGACGTTATTAGCAAACAATATGTTGTGTCAAGCAAGTCATCCTCCTAAAGGGAAGGGGTCTATCCATGAATTAACCTCCTAGAGCTGACCATGAAGTTCCGGGTTAGCTGGTTAAAGATCACACTCCTGGGAGTGGGGGGAGGGGAGACACAGCAGTTAGGTATTAAGTCTCGATTGCTTAGCACAAGTGACTCCATTTTGGACTCGCTGTCCCTTTTTAACGGAGGTAAAATTCACAAAGAAAATCTTAAGTGTGTATTCCCAGAGTTTTGACAAATGCGTGCATTTGTGTAACCCAAATTCCCATTGCCCCAGAAAGTTCTTCTGTCTCTCTTCCTGGCCCATCTCCACTCTGGTGCCCTCCCCCCTCCCCCTCAGCAACTGCTGTTCTGAATTTTTTTTTTGCACCCTAGATTAATTTTGCCTGTTCTCATTTCACAGAAATGGAACCATGAGATTTGTTACAGTGACTTTTTAAATTGCTGGCGTCTCCACTGCCCTGGAGCCGTGAAACCTCCTGAGTCAGTGAGTAGGAAGCCACAGGTCATCACTAATGAAAAAGAGGATAGTTTAATGCCCAAATAGTGTCCCCCATTTCATATATAACGAGAAAATCTCCACTTTCCAAATACACACGATCACCTTGTAGGATAAGCCCGTTGTTTACGTACAGCGGTCATCTTGGACTTAGGCTGAAATCCAGGCACGTTTTGCTGTAGTCGGTCACCTGTGCCTTAAGAGGGAGAGGGTGGCCTGGATCACCCCCCAGCTCCCGGGCCCTCTTCATGAATGCATCCTGAGGACGGAAGAAGGCAAGAGTTTGTCAGGGCAAGTTACTGGTGTAAGAAGGAAGCCCGAGCGGTGACTTAATATGGTGAAGGTTTACTCCTCATGGGCCTGTGTAGGTTCGAGGTGACACTGCTGCAGGAGTCCCGCAGGAACTCGGGCACCCGCCCTCACCGGTCCACCCTCCCCCCGGGGCAGGCTCCTCTGCGGCCCACAGGCAGAGGCTGGAGCGAGCCTGTGGAGAAGGGCGGGACGGCCAGGTCCGGAGGGGGCAGTATCCCCACTGCCCACCTCGCCCAGGCCACACGTCCCTCACGTGGCCTTCCCTGACTGCAAAGGAGCTTGGGAAATATCTGGTGGTGCCCGGACACAAGGGGAAGGAGTGTGGGCACGAGCAGCCACACTGGGCCCCGGTGTCTCTCCAGCCTCCAGCATCCCTTTGCAGGGGGAACGTCCCCGTGGGCTGGTGGCCGTCTGCCATTTGCCAAGCTTCCGGAGTCCTCGGTTCACTTTCCTAGGATCCTACTACTGGTACTAAGTCTCAGCCTCAGGAGGCCAAGCTGTACGTGAGGCAGACAGACTGGGAGGCCGGGAGGCTGGCAGAGTGTGATCTGAGCCCAGCCACGGGCCACCACGCAACCCCTGTGCTCTCCTGCCCTGCCGCCGCCGCCCCTCCACCAACCTCCACAGGACCGAGCTGTCCCCACCCTCAAAAGCAAGGGCCTGTTTTCCAGACATCTCCCAGGGCTACACAAACATCTTTGGACAACAGAGCCAAAGGGCCCGAAAGGACCAGAGACCGAGGGCTGGTGTCTCTGCCCCCAAGAAGTATGTGATGGGGCACCGGGATGTCGCTGTATTGTTGTAAGAGTTTCTGTTCGATAAAGGATTTTAGATATTAACGTATAACAGATTTAGTATTGCTTGTGGCAGAAAGTTTGGGTTTGGGACTGGTCTTCCCAGGACTACTCAGCTCTCTTCTAAACTCCAAGGGCTCCTCCGCCAGTAGGGTCTTCCCACTCCCTCCCCCGACCCTCCACCTCGTCCCCCACCCTCCCCAGCCTCTCTTGCCGCCTCTGCTGTCTGTGTTGACTTAGAAGATCCTTGCTTGTTCATCAGTTGAGATTATCGGGGGGGACATGCCCTCCCCGATGTAATGAGTGTGGAAACAAAAGTCAGGCCTTTGAACCCTGGACTCCAGTTAAAAAGTAACAGGCTGGCGACTGGATCAATAAGAGACAAATATTAGCTGTGGAGACTGGAGAGCCGTGGCATTGGGAAATACCCGTTGCTGGTGACATGGGAGAGCTGTGCTCATATCCCTCTTGAGGGTCTGTCTGGGAAACCCAAGGGCCCCAGGGACCTTGGGTCAGTCATTTTCTTACTCTACGAATTGAACACTGAAGCCACCAGCCCTTACATTAGCTTCCAGAATTCCCTTTACTCAGGATGCCTGCAGAATCCTCCTGAAGGGCGTGTCCTCTGTTTGTCTCCCCTTCCCAGCCGACCCGCACTCCTGTTGGGCTGCCCCCACCAAAGCTCTGAGCGTCTCACTCTGCTACGTGCAAAACTCCCAGCAGTTCCCATCGTACCCCTGCCTGGCTCAGGCCATGTGCGGTGTTTGGGCAATAGGACGGCAGGTCTCTGCGTGGCCCCTTCTAGCCCTTCCCCAGTCTTCGTCCTCCCCCCCGTTGTGAGATGTTCAATGCTACAGCCCTGGCTTCTTTCTTGAAATGCTCTTTGGTTGCCATGACATTTCAGCTTCCTGATTGTTCTCTCCCTCCCCAACTACTCCTGCTGGTTTTTCTCCTCCCCTAAATGATGTTGCCCCAGAATTTGCTCTTGGTTCTCTCTCTTTCTCTCCCTCCACCACCCTGTCCACCTCTTTCTCCTCTTCCTCCTCCTCTTCCTGTGGCTTAAAATAGTCACCTCTGTTTGGGCAATTACCAGATCTACCTCTTACCCCTCCCAGAGCCCTCCACTTTCCTATTCAAAATCTCAACACATCTCAATCTAAACTCACTACTCTCAAACTTCTTCTCCCTTCTTCCAGGCGTCTACGCAGCAGCTTCATCGTTGCCTTTCCATTCATTCGGCTTTGCTCCCCGAGTCCAAAAAGGGATAAAGTTCAGTTTTCCATTCATTCAACAAACATGCTCTGAGCAGCTGCTATGTACCATGTACTTGTAGTGGCTAAGAATACAGCAATTACAAATGAAACAAAGCCAAAAACCTTTCCATGAGGAAATATCTATTCTAGTGGAGGCAAACAAATAGGAAACATAAATAAAATGTATGTTACATTAAATGTTGATGAAGCCACGAACGGAAAGCAAGCAGAGGAAGGATTAAGGTAGCTTGGGAGGGTCCACATCTAGATGGGGTGGATCAAGGTGAAGACCTTACGGGCTCTGTGGCTACTTGGGGAAGCACACTTGGCGATGGAGGAACAGAAACACAAAGGCTCTAAGCAGGATTGAGGAACAAGGTCAAGGCCCTTTTGAATATGCTAATGTGAGACACCTGTTAGACATCCAAGTGAAGAGGTCAAGTAGAAAGTTGAACATAGAAGTTCAGGGAGAGGTCAAGGCTGGAGATATCAATGTAAGTGCCATCAGCAGGTGGATAGAATTTAAAGCACTGAGATTGAAAAGGAGGGTCCCAGGGGTACCTGGGTGGCTCAGTGGGTTAAGCCTTTTGCCTTCTCAGGGTCCTGGGATCAAGCCCCGCATCGGGCTCTCTGCTCACCGGGGAGCCTGCTTCCCCCTCTCCCTCTGCCTGCCTCTCTGCCTACTTGTGATCTCTTTCTCTCTGTCAAATAAATAAATAAATAAATAAATCTTTAAAAAAAAAGAAAGAAAGAAAAGGAGGGTCCCAGGATTGGAAGGAAAATGAGACCATCAGGATTGGAGTGGCCCAGAAAGCTGGGGGGAAATGGGGAGCCAGTGGGGCCCCTGAAACAGAGAGAGGAGAGCTTAGTTATGAAGGTGGGAGACTGTGCGTGTCAGTTACAGACAGTCCCGACTGTTCAGCTTAATGGTTTTTCAACCTTACGATGGTGCAAAAGCGATATGCCTTCAGTAGAAACCATACTTGGCAGTTTGAATGTTAGGTGAATGTAGTAAATGCATTTTCGACTCAACGGTAACCTCAACTCCTGCGGGGTTTATCAGGACGTAACCCCATCGTGAGTAGAGGCGGACCTCTGCTGTGGTCGGTCCACAAGATGAGGATTGAGGCATGAGCACTGGAACTGGCCTCGAGGGCAACACTGGTGATCTCAGTAGAGATAGGGGGCGAGGAGGGGGGGTTGTTCAGGGAGAAGGGGGAGGGGCGGAGGACAGCAGGATAACCCTGACCAGCTCAGGATCTGCACCCTCCCCTCCACCTGACTGGCCTCGGAAACATCCGTCCTAGTTATGACAGTAACCTCCTGACTGCGCACCCCCTTTCCTCCTTGCCCCATTCCCAATCCAGTGCACGCACAGCCCCGCTCTACTCACCACTGTCGCCTGCAGAAATCCTTCAATGGCTGCCAGGGCCCACCAGTGACAATCTCAACTCCTCAGCCACGCACTCCAAGCCACCGTCAGGCGTCAGACTCACTTCCCCTTCCTGCCCGTAGCTTCACCTTCCCATAGACGTCTCCCCACACACCCTGCTCTCCTCCCTTCTTGCCTTTGTTCACCCTGTTCTCTCTCCTCGGAGTGACCTTCCCACACATCCGACTCTATTCAAAATTCAGAGTCCATCTCAGATGTCACCTCACCGAACCAAGCCCCTCCTGGAGCCCCCAGCCCCTGAAGTTCACCCCTCCTCTGAGCGGGCAGCGTTTGACCCCTTCCTTGTGCTGTCTGTGTACTGGTCCCCTTCCTGCACATCACTAAGCCCCCCGATGGCACCGGGCTTCCTCAGTGCCTGCCCTACCCCGGACGCCCGGGAAGCCGGTCTAAACAGAACTGGACAGGGGTCTGGGGAACGGCGTGGAGCCTCTGGTCACAGTGAGCTTGGAGGGGGTCTGTGGATTTCAGTTTCGAGAATCTTCACCGTTTCCTGCCTCCGTCCACTCCCGAATAACAATCAAACATCGGCCAGGCTGCTGAGCGCCTTCCACCTCATGACCCTGAAGAGGGACCCAGTTGTCTGCAGAAAAGGGCTTTGGGGTCTCTGGCAAGAGAACGAGAGGAAACAAGGATTCAGCAAAAGACATTGAAACCCGAAAATGGTCTGCTGAGTAAGAGAGTCACTGAGTAATGCCAGGGTCGCCTTTTCGCTCCCCTTCCCGTCATTTCAGATGTGGCCTTCAAGCCCCAGGGCATAAGCCACACTTCAGTCCTTGAGAGACCAGAGACGGCAGTCTCCGTGGAGGCCGGCAGGCGTCCCGGCCACACGCAGCTGTCTACGCAGAGGCGCCCGGCAAGTGACTGCTGGTGGCCGCTCGACGGTGTCCTCTGGGGGCCGACCCAGCCCCGCTCGTGGCCATAGGCCATTTGGACCAATGTGAGATTTGGGCTTGAATTACCTAATAATTATCCATTTTTCTTTACTTAGAATGTGACTCTTCTTCCACCTCGTCACGATACATCCCCTGTGGGGGTTTTACCTCGCATACACTGGGAGCCAGATTGCTCCCAACTCTCTCCAGGCCTCCACCTCCTCTCCTCTCCTAATAACTCGCTTGGGAGCTGCCAACGTGTCTTTTCCACTGTCCTGCGCGGGCGTTCTGGCCTCCGTCAAGCCAGGAGGCCTAGGGCAGGTGGGGCAGCCCCTCCTTTCGATATCGTAGGGGCAGAGCTGTATCTTGGGGAAGGAGAAGGAAAAGAGAATCTCAGGAGTGAAGACTTCAACTCATTCCCCCTGCAGTCTTGGAAAGTTCTTTTATTAAAAGACATGCCAATGGCCCAGAAATGCTCCCTCTTTTTTCAAAACCCCGCTCAAAGAAAGGGAGCGTGGAAGAGTCTAGCCGTTCATCTTCCCAGGCCCTGCTCATCCCAACTCTGGGGACAGCCCGCCCGACTGCCGTCCTGGCCCCAAGGAGGAAGAAACAAAGAGCCATGTGACGTTCGTTTTACAAATCCCTCCACAAATGTCACAGAGTGGTGGGGAATGTCACAGAGACTGAGAAAGACAGGTACAGTTTCCCTGAAAGAAGCATTCATCCATCCATCCATCCATCCATCCATTCATCCATTCGTTCATTCCTGTAATACTAACTGATCATTATTCATGCCAAACATTTGCCTTTAAGATTTGCATTTAGTGGCAGGGCAGAAGAGAAAGCCAATAATCAGAGCAAAACGTGCTATAGATCCGCAACCCAAAACTCTTGGTCCCAGCTGTACTTTGGAAGGCAGATTTATTTATTTATTTATTTATTTATTTAGTGTATTTTTAAAAAGCGTGGTGTCCTATGCCCCGTCTAATGTGCTGGCGGAGTCCGGGGCAGCCTGCTGTCCTCACGACCATTACTGTTCCTACAGCCAAGCATTCCAATACCTACACCAAGTGGAATAAATAAAAACTATAAATAGCCTCATGTCAGTTCAGGTCAGGTTTTTGTCATCAAAGGCCCCCAGCGAGATTGCTTTCTTCTCCTCCTCCTTCTCCTCCTCCTCCTCCTCCTTCTTCTTCCTCTTCTTCTTCTTTCTTAAAGCTTATTTATTTATTTACGTCCTCTCTACCCCCAGCGTGCGGCTCAAACTCACGATCCCCAGTTGAAGAGTCGCACACTCTTCCGACTGAGCCAGCCAGACATCCCAAGATTGCTTTTCACATTAATAAAAGCTGAATTTTGAAATGGCCCGGAAGGGTTCGTGCCCCTGCCCAGAGATCTGTCAAAAAGTCAGGTTAAGGAATTGTTCTTGGGGGAGGTACTGCTTGAGTCGAAATCGAAAAGATCAGCGGGTCGAGAGCAAGAAGTTGGCGGCGCACAGTTGCCAGCCATCAACAAGGGCTCAGGCCTCAGGGCAGCCCGGGCCAGCAGGGTCCTGCTGGCACAACAGGGACCAGGCACTGCTGACCAAAGCCAAGAACCCGTCACCCAAAGCCACCCAGAAAGTGGAGCCCAGCGCCCTCCATTGACACTCTTCCCCAGGGGATTCTTATTCGTGTCCGAGTTCGAGAACCACTAGTTTATTTGAAACACGCCATTTGCCAGGCCGTGTTCTAAGCTGCTTTAGAAATAAGAACACAGTTAATCTTCCAAACAGCCTTTCTAGGTAGATGCATTATTATTCCCATTTTTCAGATGGGAAAAGGAAGGTGAGCAGAGGGTAAAGAAAATCTCATCCAAGGTCACAGAGCTTGTGAGAAAAGGACCAAGATGTCTGTTTCCATCTTGTTTGCTTTTTACCGGAATGGAATACTGCCTTTGCACTGATTCAGACATCTGTCCCAAGCTAGAGCCTCCCTCCACCTGCAGCCCCCGCAGCCCCGAGACTCTGGCTGCCTGGGGTCCTGAGGAAGCATCCTGGGGGGTGCAGATCACGTCCTGGTCCCCCGCCCGTGGGGACCGGACCATGCAGGGAGGGGCTCAGGGAAGGAGGGGAGCTGTGGTCTTTCACCCCTGGGGGCTGGCAGCCCCGAGAGAAGCTGACCAGTTTGCAATCAACCTTCTGGCCTTGGGGTTCAAAGCCCATGTTGCCCTGCTTTTTATCTGTGTTACTGATAATCTGTTTCCAGAGTTTGTTTGTGGAGATGGGAGCCAGAAAGCTGGGAGAGGGGGTCGGAGCCAGCTGACTGGACGGTCAGGCCTGGTGAGCAGTTTGCCCTCTTCTTGTGTCAATTCCAAAAGGCAGGGTTTGGAAATAAAGTCAACAGAGAGCTTTTCTTCATCTGCACATAAACAGCGGTTCACCAGTGTTTGGAGAGAGTTGGGCAATGCTGAAGGGAGCTGGGTCAGGAGAAAAGTCAACTTTGACTTCTAAGTCTCTGAAGCTGGCTTTGGTTTCCATGTTTCCACCAGCACACCTACAGCTCACATCAAAAAAGAAATGCTCCCGGCTTCTGTGTTCCCTCCCCATCCCCATCCACCCACCATGGAATTACCACAGGCATTAGAAAATGTTCTGGAACACTCTGCCTTCTGCCCTTGCACTGGGTGTCTGCCATCGCGGCACAAACCGTCACCAAGCAACCTCTTTTTGATGGCCCCAGAGTTCTTGTTCAAGGACGACCGCTCTCTAGCTTAAGCCAATTCAGAGCTGACTGCAATCACACATGTAGCAATAAAAGTGGCCAAATGCCATGGGTAGGCATAGCAACCATCTACTCGGAGAATTTTCTAAAATAGAGAAGGAACATTAGAAATTATCTGCTCCAAACCCCTTGCTTTGCAGATGAAGAAACTAAGAGTCGAGGGCGGGGTTGGGGTGGGGGGCTTCTTGCCCAAAGCACCCAGTTAGCAAATGGTGGCAATAAATCAGAGCCCACTCACCCAAACCCCAGCTGATTGGAATTTTCCCACCACACTCTTCGGCCTCTTACTGGTCTTCAAAGCTTTCTAGTTCACATTCTCAACCATCCATTCAGCCTTTTATTTATTCTTTCTGGAATATTTTCTGTGTGCCAAATGATGGGCTAGAATCTGGGGACGAACCCATACCGAGATTCATCCCTTCCTTCGAGGGGCTCCCATAAGAACTCTTCATGGGCTCTCCTTCCTTCCTCCCCCTTCCCTTCAGAAATGGCGCTGGGTGTGGTGTCTCCTCTAACGAGTGGGAACAGCATCTCTGGGTTTGGGGTCCAGACATTGGTAGCTTAAACGTCTCCCTGGGTCAATCGAGCTCAAAGGCCCAGCTTTGAGGAAGTCATGGAGCCCAATTCTACTTGCTTTGGCTCCTCGGAGCCTCTCTCCTACTGCAGAGGTGAAGAGCGACAGTGACTGAGCATTGTCACACTGTCACTCTCCCTCACCTGTTACCTGAGCAAAAGGGAGCCCAAGGCAGCCTCCCAGCAAAAGTCTCTGGGGTCTGAGGCCACTAAAATAATAAATAAAATAAAATAAAGTAAAATAAAATAAAATAAAGTAAAATAAAATAAAATAATAAAAATAAATGAATAAATAAAAGACTTCGGGCCATAGGCGGCTCTAAAGGAAAAGAAACAAGTGAACTGGAAAGATAGCTGGAGTTTGAAACGTGCAGAGGAAATCCGGCAGAGCCCGTTCTCGGTGCTCGCTTTTCCCTTAGAGGGACCGAGCCACAGTTCTGTTGGGTTGACTTGCTGAGTGTGTGACGCGGTGTCAGAAAGCACCAGGCAGCTTCCTGTAAAATTGCTGAGAGGGTTCACCAGAGTCAAAATATGAAATAAATCAGCGAAGGGACGGAGTCCTGGTGAGATCCTTGCCCCCCCCTCCCGAATGCAATCTGTCACTCCAAATGACTCATGCATTGACAAGAAAGACTAAAAATATTCAAGCATGACATTTGCATCTATTAAATAGTCGTTCTGTCGCACGCCCTTGGAAACTGGGTTTTCTGAAGGTTACTGGGAATGATCTGCGCCTGCGGCGGGGTATTTGTGGCTTTGAAGTGAACCCCAGCATCGGAGAGGCTCCACGGGCTCAGCGGGCCTCGGCACCAAGGCAAGTCCCTTGCTGGTTTATTAGAAGCATCTGTAAGATTCAAGTATTTTTACGATGGTTGGAGGAATGCCTGGTGTTGCCCGTCGCGTGACCCAGTGGGGCGGGGGGGGGGGGCACCCTAGCGCCAGCAGGCCAGGTGTCCCACTGCCTGATCGAGGAGCCGAGCAGCTGGATTCCGAGCTCTAAACAGTCCCCGGCTTTTCTCTGCTCCTCCTTAGATAGGCGTCAGGTTTTCTCCCAGGTGCTTACGGTTTTGCTGTGGCTTCTCGGATGGCGTCACCTGGGACAGATCGGGGAATACAGAGCCCCTCATTCTGTAAATCACCCCTGTCGTGTCTGACTCTGGTCTATTGCACAAGCAAAGGCTGTGTGGTCGCGGACCCTCCCCTTCTGTCACGAGCCGCTGAGCAGCACGGGGCGGAGAGCCAGAGTTCAACCTCCAAGGGAACCAGCGGTTAGATTTCTGCCCCCAAAGATGCAGAGGGAGGAGGAAGTCCCTAAAAGGACGAGAGCGAGGCAGTTGGAAGAAATGGCCCATCAGGAGGACCTGGGACTCCACTGTTCCCAGCCCTCCTAGACAGAGCAGAGCCTGCCCCCTGCGTCCCCCACTGAGACGGCCAAGTTCAGGTCACCAGCAAGGGGGAGCAGTCTGGCTCTGGGGCACACAGCTGCCAAAAGAGTTTGAGTTCTGACAGGACAATGGCCTTTAAGAGGCAGGGGCTGCGTTTGGATTAAGAAAATTCTAGAGATGCTCTCCGGAGAATTTACTTGCAGATTGACTCAAACCAGACACGCGGCTCCAGATCGGGGCAAGGAGTTGCATGATGGCGTCGTCTGAACTTGCAATAGGTGGACGCACGGATCCAGGGACCTAGTTAAACAAATTACGGTCCTCCCTTACGATGGAATGCATGGCGGCTAGAAGCGGCCCACCAAGCAGTCTCACGGGGTGCAAACATGCCGTCCCCCCAGAACCACCGCTTGCAGCTGGCCTATATATCATCTCCCTTTACTTTCCCTGAAGGCCAACTTGGGCAGATTTTGCAAATTTCCATTATTGAAATATGTCCGGTCCTCGGTAAAATTCCAACCCCTTCCATGATTCACAGCATTCTATGACTCAGCCAAAGAGTCTCTCTGTGCACTGATACAAAGTGATCTCAAAGATACGTTGTGAAATGAAAAAGCAAGGTTCAGAACAGTAAATATGACAGCCCTAGTCTGGATTTAATACATACATGTGTCCGTGGTCATAGTCTACACAAGAAACGACTAACAATGGTTGTCTTGGGGACGGGGTGTGGGGTCCCACTCTCACTGGAGGCCTCTATGAATGGTTCCAAGAGGCACCCAGTTAGAGGTAAGCTGGGAAAGGAGAGAAAGCCAAATTAAATGGGCCTTTCCATCCATTTAGCAAAAGTAAGCAATGAACAGAAGAGCAAGGGGGTGGATGTCGCCAACCCAGGGTGGAACAGAGAGAGGGGGCATGGGTGCCGGCCAAGGAAAACCATGTTACTGTGCTCCTAAACAAAGTTGCTAGCCATGCCGCCCCCGCTTGTAGAGGACAGGTTGCAGTGAAAGGTGCTAGTGAATTAATATCCTTAAAACCAGAGGAAAAGAAACGAGAGCAGTTGGAAGAGGGGATTTGGGTTTTTGTTTGTTTGTTTGTTTTTAAATAGGCTCCACGCCCACTGTGGGGCCCAACCTAGGGCCCAAACACGTGACCCTGAGATCAAGACCTGAGTCAAGATCAAGAGGCAGATGCTTAACCAACTAAGCCACCCAGGTGCTCCGTGTTTAAGAGTTTCTAAGGACCAATAGATCTTTGAGATTGATTCATAGATTTGTTAAAAACAAACAAACGAACAAACAAAAAACATTTCACATTATTTTAATGGCTCCGGAATATTTCTCTCTATGAATATACCCTATGTTATTTGACCATGCTTTTCTAATAGATAAATGGTATGTTTTTAATCCTTTGCTCTATGGGCAATATTGCAATTTTGCACATATCTACAGTAGGAGGAATTCCTAAAAGTGGAATTGTGTGTCAAAAGATATGGTCATTTGTAATTCTGATAATTTGCTTTGCAATCTCACCAGCAGTGGATGAGGGTGCCCATTCCCCATATCCTTGCCAACCCCGGCCGTGAGAGCTTGTAGATTTCTACAGTGGACAAGATTTCTACAGTGGACAAGAGGCAAGACGGTTGCCAGCATGGAATGGTTAGGCTCTGCGTGGTGTCCCGTGGCAGCTTCTGGTGCTTGAAGAGAAGCTTAAAGGTGCTGGAGGTTGCCCAGGAGAAGAAATCTGGCGCCACAAGAGACATTAGAAGCTCTGACACCAGCTCTGCCCACCTCTCAGTCCTGCCAGGGCAAAGACAGCCAAAGGGTTCCATGGTCCACAATCGTGTTGAGGTTGGTGTCAAGATACACGTTTGCATCAAGTTAAGGGGAAGTAAAATCCAAGCATGTGAAGGAATGGCAAATGCTCGAAGGCGATTGCCCAGGTTTGCTGATCTTCATGGACAGGTACCTTCTCGACTATGTCGCCTACAGCACACGAGGGACCAGGAAAAATGAGTTCTCTCTCTACCGGCAGGAGTCTAGTTTCTCCAACTAGAAAGATTGTGAGGTCTGGGAGAGGAGGCCTCCGTCTTTGCCTACCCCTCCCCTCACTACACTCTGCAAAGGTGATTTGATGAATTAGAGCCCGCAGTAATGGCCTCTGGCCCCCGACTTCCAGCCCTCCGGTCCTCTGATCAGCAAAGACAGGCTTCTCTTTAGCTTTCTAAAGACAAGGCCGGCTGCTACCCTCGTTCAGGGTCGGGCAATTTTCTGTCCATGTTCACTCTACTTCTTTGGGACTTAGATACCAGTATGAAATGGCAAGGGCTTAAACTGACCCCTTACCAGCTTGATGCTGTTTGTCTCTCCCAAGGGACAGGCAGAGACATGGCCTGTCTTCCCAGGGGGAAGTGACCCAATGACAGACCGTTGTCTGTAAACAGCTAAGGGATCCTGATGCGTCTTGATCTTCTCTGTGACTAATCCTCCCTGCCCAACCTGGCTAGACATATATGCCATCCCTGTGACCGACATTCATGGGCGGAGAAGGGAAGCAAAGGAAGTAAGAAGCAGAGGATGGGACACTAAAGATATTTGTCACAGAGTAACTGAATCAGAAAGCCCCAATATCAGAGCTTCGGGGGGATTATGTCACCCAGTCTCTGAGTGAGTGCTCCCCCTGAGAAAACGGGGGCTAGGCAGGTGGGGCAACTCATCCCAAAGCAAAGTCCCCACCATGCACAGCTGATCTCCATCTGATTTGGGATGCCTCACAGGGAGGTTTATGAATTTCATAGACATCGATCTTTCTGCCTTACAATGAATGGTTGAAACGTTCTCCTTCACCTGGAAGTTTGCTATGACACCAACCCAAGTGGATGAACACAGACACAGAAGGTTTCTGGAAGGTCTGGATGCATTTCTCCTTTCGTAATCAAGCCAAGCTTGGGGCACTTGGATGAGCCCCCCTTGGGTGTTACCTGGGCAGACAGGTCCCAGTGGGAGTTTTGTGAGTACCTTCCAACATGATAATCACTAACAACAAAATATACCTAAGTCATATTAATTAAGAAGAATACCCTTTAGGATGATTTCAATTTTTTTTAAAGGGCATTGATAGTCAAAGTAAGAAAGCTCATCCCATGTATGACCCACCAGCTCTGGGCGATGATTCACATCCCCGTGGTGTCTCTCACCAGCCAGCTAGGTCCCAAATTCTTTTTCATTAAAAAAAAAATATTTTGGCTTCCATTTCTATTATTGGTAATTTTATCCCTGGGCTTTCCCTGCTGTGCAGATCGGGCTCAAATTCCAACAATTGGCTAATAGCCCCCAAACAGCAGCACCGTTCCAGACCCCATAAGCATTACTTTGACATTCTAATAACATTACAGATGCAATTATCAGACATCTGTCTTTAAATATATGAAAAGAGAGTCCATCACACAGGCACAGCCTCTAAATCAATGTCGGACACTAAATGATTAGTATGTTGATATTGGTTATTAACATATATACTGTGAATAATATCTTATGATTTTAGCAAAGGTTATAATTTGTCTTCCAATCAAGCTACTTAGATGGCTTCCTTCAATCCTCAAGAACACTTCCTGAAATCGCACCAGCAGAAATGGAGTCCTTTGTATTAATGTTCCCCTGCTTTGAGGCTCCTCTTTGAACACACACGTGCCTGAGGAAGGCGTGGCAGGCATCGTGGCTGTGAGTCCTGAACTCCACCTAATTTCCGCCCATTCTGCTTACGGCCTTTGTTACCTCTCCTGTTTGCAGCCTAGAGAGGAGGAGATACTGAAGGCAGGAGAGAACCTTCCAAAGCCAGGGCTTCGGGTTCTCCTAACTCACAGTTTTGCCAGGAGAAGGTCCTGTCCCTAAGGCTTGATGAAAAGTAAGAAAGAGGCTGAAAAGGTGGTCAACAACGTTGTCAATATCTGCAAAGGAAATCACGCCCCAGAACACAATAGTTCTAATTCTAATGGCTGGTCTCCATGAAAGTCTGATGCCGACATGGAAATAGTGTCTCCGCGTATCCCGACTCCCGGGGGCAGAGAGAGGCCAGGAGCGCAGATGGGAATGCGGGCTCCAGATCCGTGTCTCAGAGAGTCTGCAGCCCCCACGACTGGTCTTCAGATCTGTGCGGCTTTGCCATCTCATTTCACTTTTGGTGCCCATCCCCACAAGCCCACTGCAAGGCAGCTCGGAGCGGAAGGCGTGCTAGCCGGTGCGGCCATCTTGAGGCGGAGATCACAAGAGAAACCCAGAAACTTCTATCCAACCCTGGTGCCAGCTCTGCTGGCCCCACCGTGGGCATCTCATCCCTCAGGTGGGCTTTGCCAGAGCCTCCAAACTTCCTCTCTTCTCCTTCCCTGCACCCCTCTTCTCCCTGCCCACTAAGTGATCCCATCTGGATAAAATCAACACCCTTCAAGAGCTTTCCAGTGCTTAAAACAAAAACAAGAACAAAACAACAGGACAAAAGCTTCTCAGTGCTGTTGGGATAAAGATGAAACCCCACCTTTGCCCCCAAGTCCCACAGGAGAGCACCCTGCCTCCCTCGTGTCCTCACTGTGTGCCATTTCTCACTGGATTTGCTCCAACCACGTGGGCTCACCTTCTGACCTCTGCCTCAGACATTCGCACATGCTGTTCCCTGTACCTGGTATCTTTCCAGCCCCCGCTGGTGCCTAGACAACTCCTGTGACTCCTTCAGTGCTCAGGCCAAACATGGCTTCCCGGAGGAGACTTTTCATGAGCTCACTCCTAGATCAGGACCCCCGGGATCTCCCCCCCCCCACCCGACACCCCTGCCACTAGCAAACACTCAGAGCTGTCTGCCTCCCTTTTGGATCAAGTTAAAGCTCCCTAACTTCCACTCTGGCCCCCGGACTGCTGAGTGTCAAGGCCCTCTGCTGCCCATTGACGGCATCTCTGTAAATGGTACAGGCAGCCGACCGTGACCTCTACTAGTGAGCCGGCCGGCCTCGTCTGTACAGAAACCCTAGTCCTTTGATGTCTCGCTGCATCTGTTCTCAGCTTTAGGACGAAGAGACCGTGTCTTCCCTCCCCCATTGCCAGGTTCAGAGGCCTTGGAGCTCTGCTTCTGATCTTCTAAGCAATTAAAGAACAGCCAGGTAAAGCCCAAAATGCAAAAGCCCCCTACTGCACCTCCCAACCCCTAGGGTCCACTCCCCTCCAGGCCCACTGTCAATTATGTTCTTTGCATCTCTCAAGAAAGAAAAGAAAAAGTAAACTATTACCACCAAATAAATACATGTAACAAATGCATATACGTATTTATTCAGATCCTTTTTATTTATATCAAATGTATTCTGATATATTTTGGACTTGGGAGGCATGGCGTTAGTCATCATCCCTACCCCAATTCCCAGGCTTTTTCTGTTTCTGTTTAAATGTCTGCACGCTACTGCAGGATAGAGCTATACGATTACCGTGTTATATGATAGAGCTCCGTTATTTACCTACCCACTCTACTGGAGATTTCATTTGCTTTACTTTTTTGCTCTTACAGTGCTGCAGTATTTTTATATACGTGGCTTAGTAACCTTTTGTGAATATATCTACACAGTAAATTTGCATTCATAGAATTACCGGACCTAGAGGGATGTACTTCCAATTTTAAGAGATATTGTCAAAATCATCCTTTAAAAAGTAGACCATGAACACTTCTGGCAACAAGTGTCTGAGAGTGGCAGGTGGCCCGCAGCCTGACCAATACCGGATATTGATCAGCTTTTCCATTTTTACTTGTCTTCTCACTGAGATTTGATACCTCATCTATGTTCTACAATTTTAAGTGAAGTTAACCGTGGGGTCGTGTGTTTATTTTTCTGTAAACTCCGTGTTCATACCCTTTCCTGATTTTCATGTTGAATTATTCAATCTTGATTGAGAGGAATGCTCTGGAAACAAGAAATGGGACTGTGTTCTGTATCGCTAATATTGTTTTTTTCTCTTCTGACTTTATTATTTTAATCACCTACTGTTTGAAATTCTTGAGTTTAGGCTTTGTGTGCTGCTGAGGATGCATCCCCTGGCCCCAAATTATTGGATTTTTAGAAATTTTTGAGAGCCGGACCCTTGCTGCAGGCTCTTACAAAGATTCAGCCTAGTGTCTAGGGGCCGAGGGGACATGTCCCGTTGGGACATGGCAGCTTTCACAAGTGCTGACTGCTGATCTTCCCTCTGACAGCCCCAGCTGGGATTTCCCCCCACTCACACATTCAGCCAAAGTAGCCAACACACTTGAGGTTAATTCAACTGATTTTTTTTTTCCCGGTTCCAAACTACTTTCTGCTGCTCTTTATATAGCCTGGATCGAAGAAGACATCCCATAAACACAGGTCTAATCAAAATCCTATTTGAATGTCGGCCCTAATGCTTTTGGAGGAAATGACTTCTCTAGTTGTCTTTGGTCTTCTGCGTGCAGCACCTTTGGCTGAACCGTCCCGAAGAGTGGGGGGCATTTTTCTGACAGCCTGCGGAAAAGCTTTCTACTTGTGGGGGAAGGGGATGTATGGGGGTGACTTATCGGAGGAAATCATGGCAGCACAAACGTGGGGAAATTCAGTATGTGTACAGCTCTGGCATCATGGGACTTTTCCCCAGGAGTTTTTAGATTGTAATGTTTGGAGCTTTGCAGTTTATAAAAAAAATAAAACAACCTTCATGCAAATCAGCTCACTGTTGTTTATTATGTAGCAATACTGACGAGAGTCGTAATGTTGTTCCCTATTTTTTATGGAGGAAAATAGGGGCTCCAGGAGATGAAGACAACACAGGAAGGGCTAGGCTGGGTTGGTAATCTCTGCCTTTGGATTCTGAGTCTACTGGTCCTTCCCCAGTTTTCCCTGTCCGTCTGGTTGGTGGTGCCTTTCACAGAATGGAAGAGCGAAGGTTAAATGCAATGCTTTTATTAAAATAATCATATGCTCAAGGAACAAAGTAACTCTAAGGAAGCTGACCCTCAATTTCCAAAAGGAGCTAAGCCAAGTCAGCACAGGATCCTGTAGACTCCCAGGATACATTCAAATAGGGTTGCTATGTAAAATATAGCATCTCTAGTTAAATTTGCATTTCAGATAAACAATGGATAATTTTTAGTATATGCTCCAAATACTGCACGGGACATATGTATACTAAACATTTGTTTATTTGAAATTAAAATTTAATTTTAAATTTTAAAATGTGGGTGTCTCGTGCTTTTTTTTCCCCAGATAAATCTGGCAATTCTAATTGAGGCGAAATTGTATGTTAATAGATATGACAACATTTGGGATTCCCAACACAGAAATGAGCACGGTCACCTCGTAACACTTAAGATCTCATAGGCAAGGAATATCTCTGCCCATTTTTCTTGGTATCAAACTAAAAATTAATAATGCAATATGTACCAAAGTCCTTTAAAAATTACAAAGGCCGTGAGCAATTATTTATCTGTAAAGATGGTCTTTGCATCATTGTTAATAATTCTGAAAAAAAAAAGGAAGCACCTATAGGGTTTTGGTGAATGATAAATTCAGTCAATGGAACACAATGAAATAAAATGGAATCCAAGGTTATTTTTAAGAATGTTGATATAGGGACGCCTGGGTGGCTCAGTTGGTTAGGCAGCTGCCTTCGGCTCAGGTCGTGGTCCCGGGGTCCTGGGATCGAGTCCCGCATCGGGCTCCTTGCTCGGCGGGGAGCCTGCTTCTCCCTCTGCCTCTGCCTGCCACTCTGCCTGCTTGTGCTCTCTCTCTCTCTGACAAATAAATGAATTGAATCTTAAAAAAAAAAAAAAAAAAAAAAAAAAGAATGTTGATATAGATAATCCTTGACATGAACTATTTTGAGGGTAGAATATTGAACGAAAAATACAGGTTGCTATCCTATTTTTGCAAAACAACTGTTTTGTCTATTAAGGCATACTTCTCCCCCTCACATTTTAACATCTCTAAAATTAGGATACCTTTAGGATTAATGGCGTCATCATCATCATCGCCGTTGGGCAGGCGGCAGACATGATGTAATTGTCATCTACGTGGATGTGAGCACTCAGTCATTGCTGGTCATGGTGTCACCTCACTGGAGTGATTTGCATTGTCGGTACAGAATATTTTGAGTTTGCCATTTAAAACGTCTTCCAAGATTACACTATGATTCAGCATTGAAAAGTTAATTTCTAAGCAGAAGCATGAAAACAAAGCAAAAGGGACTCGATATGATTTTAGTGATAAATTTCTTTTTGGGAGCGCTTGGGTGGCTCAGTCAGTTAAGTGTCTGCCTTTGGCTCAGGTCATGATCTCAGGGTCCTGGGTTCGAGCCCCACGTCGGGGGGGGCCGGTCCCTGCTCAGCAGGGAGTCTGCTTCTCCCTCTCCCTCTGCCTCCTCTCCACTGCTCATGCTCTGTCTCTGTTTCTCTCAAATACATAAATAAAATCTTAAAAAAAAAATTCTTTTTGTCATGGAGAAACAATCACAGATATTTTCTTGCAAAACAGCAAACAACCAAGTGCTTCACCGAACCCAAGAAATGAAGACATTCCCAAGTAGAGGAAGGGGTGTTGTATTTTGTTGCATTTTGTTACTGAGAAAGGTGCAAAAGGATTGCCTATCACAGGCCAAGTAAGGCAAATGAAGACAATTAATTTGCTTCTTGTTAACCAGGGCCAGTTAACCAGGGACAGGGAAGGCTGGGGCAGAGCTAGGGAGGACAGCCCAGCCCTGGCTCTCAGGACTGCAGCTGCCACGGCTGTCCCATTGACCTCTGATCCAGACCAGGCTGAGATCCAGGCAGCTAAAGCAAAAGGCAGGGAGAGACTGAGAAGGAGCCACATGGCGCCTGGGACTCCCAAGCTGTCCCTCTCAAGGGCCAAAGGAGCTATGTGAGCGACAGGAGGAGGAATGGTTGTAGTCAAGAGATATAAATAGACAGGTAAGTTGCCCCCAATGGATTAGCCTTTCATCTGGTCACTCGGAAGACTTGCCCTGGTCACTTGGGAGACTCAGGCAGAGGGGAATCCTTGGGGCTCAGGCCAGTGTCCAGATCTGCCCTCTAGGCTGGCTCCAAACCTCAGACCCAAGGGTCCTTCTTCCTTAGGAAGCGAGGAAGGCGATTTGTAGCAACTGGAGTCTACGGTCCCAGCTGCGGAGAAGGCAGGAGCCACTAAGGAACAGACCTGTGGTCTCCCATGATGATAAACCATTTCATGCCCCTCCCCCAAAAGCCAACTGAGTGTCTCTCCTCTTAAGTCTTCTTCTGTAATACCTGCTTAATAATGGTAATAATATTTATCAGCTGCTTACTACATGCCAGCTACTGTACTAAGTATTTTGTGTACATCATCTCATTTAATCCTCACCATGGCCTGGGAAGGTAGGTATTATTATCTGAACTTTACAGATTAGGAAATTTAGGTTCAAGTTCACTCAGCAAGGAAAGGGCAGAAACAGGATCCAAACTTCTGGTTCTCTGGCTACAAATCCTCTGCTCTTAACCACTACTCGTAGTATATTTCTCAGAACAAAGATCCCTGACCTGCTATGTGTCCATTCTTTCCAATTCCACTGCTTTCATTTCACTCCTGCTTCTTGGGGTTGCCTCCTCTCTCCCTTTCCCAGCTACATACAAAGCAGATTATGAAAAAACAGCCTTACATTCTTCCTTCCTATTGTGCCCTGTGCCCACAGCAGATGCTCAGCCCTGTGTAACTCCCACCATGCTCTGTGCCTCCCAGGATCCCCTGGGTTCACAAGGGGAGCACTTGAGTGGCCTTGTGTGCCACCCACAATCCCATGTTCCTCCCACAATCCCCTGTGCTCACCATCAGGAACTGGGCCCTGTATCACCCACAATCCCCTGTGCCTCCCACAATCCCCTGTGCTCACCATTAGGAACTCGGCCCTGTGTCACCCACAATCCCCTGTGCCTCCCATCATCCTCTGTGCCCACCATTAGCAGATAATGTCTCCTAAGTTCTACCTTGGGTCCAGCAGGTCGCCATGGCTGGCTGAATTAAGCCCTTCTCCTCAGCCTGACCTCCCAGCAACACTTGGACCTGTGCTTGCGGATCACAGGGCCTGGCCTAAGCCCAGAACCAGGCTTTGCCTTCCTCCGATGGCGGGCTGGCTGCGCCTCGGTCTGAGACCACTGCTCTGACCCCTGAGTCCCCTCTCTACCATTCACTGACGGGTTTGTGTGCATATTACCTCAATCACAGAGGTATTTAGCAGTTCTAAAACCCTGTCTCTTCAATTCACTTGTGGGCGCCTTGAGGCCTCGCCCCTGTTCTGACGTGAGCCGTCAGTGGCGGTCGATCTGCTTTGCTCAGGAGCCCACTCGGGGCCCGGGTTCGGTGCTCAGCAAAAACACTCCTGGACTGAAGTTGTGTTGTATCCATCAGAGTCCCCTGGCCTGACATTTACACCTTAGGAAGCGACAGGGGAAAGCAGGAGAGGAATGAAGGGGACAGCATGACATTCCCTCAGGAGTCCAGGTGTGACAGTAAGACCGTTGATCAGAGAACTAGTGTGGCACCTCGCTCTGAATTCTGGCACCTGGGCTCTGTGATTCCAACTGCACGCCGATCCTCTGCTCGATTCTGAAATGAACGTGCAACGGAAAACAGCTGCGGCCAGGAGAGAAGGCAAATAAATTAGCTTAATTTTTCAAAAAAATTCTCAGTCTAAACTGTTTTCATTCAGAGTAAACTCGATACCCCCTACTCTACCTTTCTTTAATTACTTTGTTTATTGCTTGCTTCCTGGATGTAACCTCCAAAAGGGAAGGCAGGTCAGTGCAGGTTGGTTGGTTTTTGCTGCTGTCTACCCAGTATCTAGAATAGTGCCGAGAACGCTGTGGCCTTCAACAAATATCTCTTCCATGAATGAACGAATGAATGAATGAGATCGCACTGGAGATCCTTGTTTGATGTTTAAGGAAGATTTTCAGGAGGGGGAGGGAAAAGCTAAGTTTAAAGATTTAAAGGTTTAAAGGGCCTGCGTCTGGCTTTTCTCATTAGAAGTCTCAGAGGAGTGGCCAATCTCCGGAAAACCTCTGATGGAAACATAACATTTCAACAGTGGCTAGAGAGCATCTAGATTACTTTTGTCATTTAAACAATGAGGGAGGGGCCCCTGCGGGGCTCTGTCAAAAGAGCGTGTGACTCTTGGTCTCGGGGTTGTGAGCTCCAGCCCCATGTTGGGTGTAGAGATTACTTAAAAATAAAAGATCTTTTAAAAAAAATTAAAAAATAAAAAACCAATGAGGGAAGAAAAACCAAATACAAGGCATGGATCTTGACTGGACTATAGTTTTTCAAAAAGGAAGAAAGAAAGAAGAAAAGAAAAGCGCTAAAAAAGATTTTGGAGGTAATAGGGAAATTTGAAAATGAGATGCTATTAGGGAATTTCTGTTAATTTAGCAAACCCCCGCCCGCCCCCCCCCAGCAGGCAGGCTCCTGCCCCCCATGCCCAACGGTGTTCTGAGCCTGTTCACACCATGATAGCGGGACCTTTAGTGGGACCACTGTGATGAAACCAGTACGGCCTGCCAGCCTTCTGCGTTTTCACTGAGGCCCCGGATTGTGACACTGGTTTGAAAGTGACTTTGATTCTCTTGGGAGCAAATCTAAGGCTGTGACAGTTCGAGGTCCTTCCAGTCCCTCTGCGCTTGGCCCTTTCCCACCCGTGGTAAGTTCGACTCCTTTGGCCTCTTTCTGTCCTAGTCCGATACATCGCCCATTAGTCAGTCCATACCGCCCCTGCCCCTTGTCATCGCTCTCTGTCCTTCCTTGTCTTTCTCTACGCATTAATACAAACTCATTCATCTCCTGTTTCACCTAACGTTTCAAAGCAAATGGCAAGCAAGTATTCTCAGCTTTGCTATCCAGGGAGGAAACTAAAGTCTCAGAAATATAGTGTCTTGTCCAAAGGCAAAAACCCAAATGGCAAAGAATTTCAAAGGAGACCCAGGAGTCCCAGTTCCCAAACTTCCGCCTCCCTCCTGGCAAAATTCGACATTCTTCACTGAAACGGAAGGCTTTTTTCCATTTCAAAAAGCCTGCTGCTCTGGACAGAAAGAGGAGAAAACAGAGTCACCCATAGGGGGCGGGGTT
>CM052889.1:14806898-14849270 GCA_028534135.1 Potos flavus | reverse complement strand
TTCCAAGGAGGGGTGGTGGGGCCTGCCGCCCCCGCCGCCCCCACTTCTGCCTGCAGGCCGCCGCCCGGCCGAGGGGGGGCGCTGCTGGGCTTCCCGGCCAGGCTTAGTGTGCTTGACCAAAGGTGACGATGACTTAGTGGGCTGAGGTCATGCCCTCCGAGCCTCCGAATCAATAATTTAATGTGACTTATCAGAGAGGGAAAGAGCTGTTTACTTTAAAACCCTGGATCCCATAAAGGGAGAGGGGCAGGGCCTACACCCCACAGCAGCTCCGGGCTCGCGGCCGCCCCGCGCAGCCCGCACACACGCGGAGCCCGCAAGGCGCCGCGGGGGGCCGGAGGAGGGCCCGGGCCTGGAGGGGACCAGCGCGGACGGGAAGGTAAGCACCCCTCTCCCCGAGCACCTTCCGGCTCCCCTGGCTGAATCAGGCCGTTCTTGGGGCTGGCCACCGACTCCGAGAGGCAGGGGCGCCCCTCGCCCAGGTGTTTCCAGAAAGCCCTCACAGCACCTGAGCGACGGGAAGTGTTGACCACGGCCCGTTTGAACTCGTCTGCCGTGATGACTCTGCTTCTTCAGCAAGCCTGAGGAAACCCGAGACCTTCTCGGAGGTTCCTCTCAGCCCAGCGGAGGAAAGGAGCTAGGGAGGATTTGGGGGCCCAGAGGCGCCCCAACTTTTAGGGGTGCCCTCGGAGAGGCGGCCCTGGAGACACTTCTTGTCTAAGGATGGTGTGACTTAACAGTAACACTGAGGCCTTCAAACAAGATCCCATCAGCGGGATAATTGGAATTAGGGGGCTTGTTTGGCCAGGAATCCCTCGCTTTCCCCACGCTTTGGGGCAAGCACCCTGCAAGGCTCCCTGTGTTCCCCTCTGATACTTCTGAAAAGCCAGCCTCCGGGTTGTTCCTCTGTCTGAAGCCTGGGTCCCTTAACGACCCTGAAAACAGTCAGACACCTGCACAGAAATAAAACGGGTTCCCAGGAATCCCCAAGCCTCGAAGGCTCTCTGAGAAGAGTTTGTTGAGACCCCAACCTGCCTGAGAATTTTCCCCATCATCCCCCCACCCCTGGTTGGTGATAAGCATGGCTAATAATTACAGGCATAAGGAGCTTTCCAGATTTTCACTTGTAGATGGATTTCACTGGAAAAAAGAAATGTGCATTTGCTCCCTGTTGACGAGAACATTCTATTTTAAAGTTTCCATGTACTTTCAAAATGACAAGGCTCAGGCATGTGATACTGACTTCCTTTGCCTTCTTCTAGACTATTACAGCCTAAAAGAGTCAACTTGATGCCTCTAACACATCTGTTTGAAATGACAGTAAATGTGGATTTGGAATTAAGAAAAAGCATTTCCATTTATCTTTTGCTTTTTAATAAATCTTTTTTTTTTTTTTTTAATGCTTAATGGGCTAGGTTTGCAGAAAGGTGACACTTCACAGACCCTGGAAGCACTCAGTCCTCAGGGCTGGCCCTAGAACATTCTCAGCCCCTGGGAAAACAAAATCTAAAAGCAAAAACAAGCTGCTCATGCCCAGATCTGACGTGAGAAAGAATAGGGAGTCTTGTGATACTCCTTTTACTTTGGAATCTGAGACAACTTGCAAGGAGCCGTGAGGCACACAGAATACTTACAGGCTGATGAATTTGCTAGAAGGTTGGGCTTGTAAAGGCTTCCTCCTTAATGAAATCTCCCTCCCCACTTATGGAAAGAAACCCGTGTCATAAAAAAAAAAAAGGAACAAACCCAGGCTAGTCTGTTTTTCATACCCACAGGCTCAGTGGAAAACAGCATTCTGAATTGACCACAGCAAATAGAAATGTCTAGAGATTGAGTCAAGGCTGGGATGGTGAGGGAAGGGAGATGGGGACACTGCACAGAAATTGAGTTTTGATAGCCAGACGTTTAGGAATGCGTAGCAGCTGACCTCTTTTAGGAAGTAAGGCAGAAGGTCCTTATAAAGGATCCTCCTTAGGAAAGACAAGGTCTTTTCTAAGCCGTGGGAATCGGTGCTGGCATCTGCTCACATTACCCTGAATAATATTCAATATCTTCTCCTGATGCATTGCTTCTTTCACAGGAAGTAACACGTATAATTATTTCCCAACCAGCTTATCAACATTCTGTTCTTTATTAATGGGTACTATTTAACTGCACTTGTTAAATTGGAAAATACTAGAACAAAAGATTTTTTTGAAGCTGCAGAATGAGAAACGACTGTGAAATTAAATATATATATATATATATATACATATATGTGTGTGTGTGTATCTATCTATCTATCTATATATATCTCCAAGGAGATCCTGGCATTAACCACTTCTATTTTTTTTTTAATTAGTGGCATAATATCGATTGGCATTTGAAGAAACCAAAAACGTTCTACTTGCTCGTGTAAACTGCTTTGCCAATTGACAGTTTCCCCACTCCTACAGAAACAAAGAAGCAATGAGAGATGAGGGCCGATATAACTACGTTTAAAAAATTGTTCACGAGGCTGAGAGCATAATAGGCACTCAATCAATATGTTTATTGATGGATGCAATAAGACCATAAAATTGTTGTTCTGCATAATAAAGTATTTCACTAATAATTTGCTAGGAAGTTAGCCTGAGGCTCCTCTCTCTGCACAGCACTCACTTTGCAAGCTTGTCGACAAAGCAGTGTAAGCTCTAACCTCTGAATTTCAGAAGAGCGTTTTGCAAGAAGGAATTTTTTTTACGTGATCCACCAAGAAAAAAAAAAAAGAAGCTGTTTTAAAAATTGTTTAAATTCTAATTATTTTCTCATTACAAAAGTACTACATTAACTGCAGGCATTAATAACAGCAGAGAAGCAAAAGGAGGAAAAAACCAAACTATGATTCCACTACTCAAAGATAACAAGGTTAACATTTGATGTTTTTGCCCCGGGCATGTATACCTTTGTCACTGAAAAGAACTCATACTGTGTATCCTGCTCTGTAAAGGACTTCATTCAGTCACGTACCTTGAATCTCTTTCCAAGTCAACAACCATTTTTCTACAATGTCCCTCAAATGACTAGGTTATATTATAAATATATTACCCTTTTCCTATCATATGGGTGGTTTGCAATTTTTGCTATTATAAACAGGGGCTCCGTGGACAACCTTACAGGTAAATCTGTATACAGATTGGTGGAAAAGAAAATCTTTTCTAAAATTCAAGGGCTTTTCGCTTGTGATAAATTTCTTGGACCAAAGAAATAGAAGTTTTGGATACATAGAAACAGAGTTTTGTAAGTTTTATCTGAAACGCATTAACTTTCTACTCTCTTCTTCCCTCTTTGCTCTTCCTTCCCTCTTCTGTCTTTTGCAGATTATTAAGACACCTCGGGCGTACATTCACCTGGAGAAATGCAGGCGTGCTCAGACCCTACTGTCACGTCTTACAGGTGAAATGGGCCCAAGCTCTTGCCCAATGGACGGCTCTCCAAGCGTGTCCTACTGAGACCCTTCTAACCAGTGAATTGTTCACCTCCCAGGGATTCGTCCCGACCGAGGCCAAGAGATTTCTGGAGCCTCTCGTCACGGTCAGCAACATCCCACGAGTGGCCACGAAGTGGGGGTTTCTGTTCTAAGTCCCTCAGGCAAAGACAAAGCAGATGAGCCTGGCTCTGGGGAAGAGGCACTAGAGTGTGTCCACCATGGCTGTGCCCAAGGTGCTGAGGGTTGGCGAGACCGGGGCCAGCTGGAATTCTAGAATTTGTATTTGGTGTGAGTCACACCAAAACTGCCCAGGTGAAGAGCTCGCCCTGAAGATGGCTGGTCTACCAGTGAGCCGAGTGGCACGTTCCCGCTGCCTTGCAAATGACCTCACGCTGTCAGGGCAAGTGAGGATCACAGACTGGAACCAAAGGAAGTCAGGCGCTTCATAGGAAGATGAGCAAATCAACCCAGTCAAGAAGGTAAGGGAAAAAAGAGGCAGGGTTCGACATCCCATCCCATGGAGACTGAGAGACCTTTGTGGTATGCTAAGAACCGCACATTCTAGGTCGTAGAGGGTGATTTCATGGTCTGCCTGTGAATAAGAAGCTATTTTTACTGAAAAGTGCAGAAGGGTGCATATTCAGTTGTTAAGAATGAGCCAATTCTATGACCAAAGCAATGGTCTGGTCAAAGGTTAATAACTCAGTTATCCTGGGGAAAAATAAACCGGCCCCCAACCTTTGCCTTTTCTAGCATTTGGGGGAAAATAAAGGATTAGATAAAATGATTTATTTCCTCCCATTCTCCGTGGTGGGAAGGAGTTCGTATATCAGTTAGAAACCATTTTTAACAGGAAAGCCAGGAAAACAGAAGGGATTTATTCATAGGAGACTCCCTTTTGCTAGAAAATGAGTATCGTAAACAAAAATTTGAACCATTCCCCTCTCTCCCTTTCTCTCTTTTCCTTATGTCCCCTCATCTCCCACCCTCTACTTTGGTGGAAAATGACCAAGGCGAGTAAGAGTTAAAATCTGAGCACCATCGGATGCCTTGGTATGCAATAGATGTCCCTGAGAGTAAATTACAGAACATCCAAATGCTATATCCCCATGCAAAATCATTTTAATTTTCTTAGACTGCGGAATTTACCGTATTTACCGACAGTGGATTGGGATAGATGGGAAGGCAAGAGTTGCGGAGGACCCATGAATCTGGTCATATTACTACAGTTTATAATGCAGCTTTTCACCGAGTCTTTGGTTCCTAAAATCAGTTCCCTTTAGGGATTCTTTCTCACTTAACCCTCTTAGATAATTGATGCAAACAAATTTTCCATCCATTTCCATAGGAAGTTGCATTCCTGTCAGCGGGCGGCCTTCCGTGGGGTGGTAACAGTGGGCACAAGGCAATGGGTCGCTTTGTTAGCTCAACTGTTCCAGACACAGAAGCCTGACATTTTTCTCTCTTTCTGTGGCTCAAGATGCTCCTCCCACTCGTGATCCCTCTTTTCTCTGCTCAGGTCACTATGTGGAGCTGGCAAGGTTCCCTGATGGTGATCAGTGGCCATGGCGGAGTGTGGAGGTGAAGTTACAGATTTTCCTTAGCAGAGCTGTGGAGTGTGACAATGGTGTTTGTGTCCAAACTATCAAACGCCATTATCACACTAAATAGCTACTGTTAGGCAATCCTTCCGCTCAATAAATGCCTTGGCATCTGTGTGGTTTGGGCAAGAAGGTTCCTCTTACGGCAGTGTTCCTGGTCCTATGTAATTACCGAGTAAATGCAGGCCCGTTGGTGCTCATAACCAACATGTCATCTGAACTTGGCCTCTCAATGCTGTTGTTAAATACTTTAGCTGGCGATGAACTTTCTTGTTTTCCTGAGTCAATAAAAAATATGGCCGTGTCCCCCAGAGCACCCAGCACAAGGCCAGCTGTGTGGCAATTGTTCACCCCAGGCTTGTTGAGTTGAAATGAGTAGTTAGGCAAGGGTTAGATCTGGAAAACAAAAAGTGGGTTGAATCTAGGTTGTACAAACCACAGGCTTACAGGAACAGAATTAAGGTGTGTGGGTCCTCACTTCGCATCGTAAGAAAACAACCTTCTAGTAAACTTACACATAGCTTAACCGACCTTTCAGAAAGTCTTGAACGTATTTGATTTCTACTGATGTTAACCAGTTACGAGGCTGATTTCTGAATTTGTATGCTAAGTCCTTTTTCTTTTATTTCAATGAATTATCATGGGGAAATGTTATATGAACTGCGTGCGAGTTGCCATAGCAAATCTGAACATTTTAAATCCAAGCAGCTTCCGGGACAATTGGACCAGCTGGGTGTTCTCGTTTGAAATACGTTTATTCTCTGAGAGGCGTTTAAAGTAAGGAGTAGGTTCTATTTGTGCTGGGCTGAAGCTTCTTTCCCGTGACTTGGCTGCCTGAACTAGTATCTGTTTGATCAAATTGAAAGGCTTGGAGCAACCATCAGAAGTAAGTTCATTCAAGCATTCAGCCATTCATTTACCAAACAAATCTGTATTGAGAGGCTACGATGTGTCGGGCTCAGCCCTAGGCACTGGGGATGCTTTGAAATTAAATGCATCTGACGTCACTTCCGGAAACGGGCATTCCCGGGCTCACGTTCTGTCTGGGACCTTTCTGATTGTTCCAATTATATTTATTAGGGAACTCAAGGAGCAGAACTTTGCAAAGTAACTCCAAGTCCCTGCCTGAAAAGCACCCTGTGAGGGCAGTCCGCATATCTATGATACACTGTAAAGGCTCCCAGGGCCCGAGAAGCTTCTATCCAAAGAGGAGCTCCATTCCTGCCTGCTCTGCATCGCCTTCCATCATCCACTTCTTCCCTCCTGGCATTGTTCACTGTCAGGAGGAGAACCAGCCCCCCTCCCCTGAAATAATTAATACACTGACGTGCTTCCGTGTGTTTGTCTGGAGAGAGAGCGCTAACTGAAGGAGCGGTGACAGAGGGCTCCGTGTTGTGCGGGTGACCCCCAGGCATGCTATTTCGTCTGACCCATGCAATGCAGGGCAAAGATGACAGGTTTGGGGGTCCTTCTGCAGATGACAGAGGGAGACTGGGTATGGTCCTGGAGTTGTCTAGAAACACAAGCACAGCTCACCGCGGTCTCCTAAAGCGGAAGGTCTTTCCTTCACCGGTGGCCTTCCTTGGCCTGGTTATTCGGCAAAACTTCCTGCTTCACAGCAGAGGCTAGGGAGACGTTAGCTCCCTGTCTGCTCTGAGGGGACCCTGAGGGACAGCCTCTTCCCTCTCTTATGACGATCTTTCCTCCTGAGTGCCCGTAATGCCAAGAAAGTCAAACACAGCGAAACACCATAATCATGAAGTGGGAGGGAAGGGACATCTCAGCGGTGGTGTTGGGGTTACGAAGGGGATGGCCACACTGCGCACGGTGACCCAGCCCTGTGCGGTAGCGCTCACTGACTCAGAGCCTCAGGCTGCAGACCGTTCCCAGGCTCAGGGACAATCCCGAGATGGCCTCAGGCATTCCTCTTCCTCATTCCCACTTGGCCCGAGATTTTGTTCAGACAGAATCAGGCAGGAAGCAAAAGGAAGGATATTGTACATCTTTTCTACAAGGTTGGCTCGTGAAAGGGCCTCCCAGGGTTCCTGCCTGGCTTAGAGCTGCATCCGGGATAGGGGATCCGTTCTTTCTAGAGATCTCTAAGGAGCACGCAAAAGACAACCCTCCCACCCCCATTTTAGAGCCGTGTTTCCTCTAACCACGCTGCCCCGAATCTCTGATTATGGCATCTTTCTCCAGCTCTGCTTCCATCTCTCCTGCGGCCCCCCGGCATGATTCCTGCCAGCGTTCTCTAGTAAAGCATTCTCGGGGACACCCGGGGACACCCGCGGACTCCGAATACGGTCTGTAAGATGGACAGGTCCGCTGGAAGCGCGGTCAGGATCACACTCGAGCTGGGAGGCAGCAGAGCACCCAGGCGGCCGCGTTGAGAGGTTTTCCTCCCCAGGACACAGGCCTTACATTGCTTTGTGAGCCATGCCTGCGAGGCCCTCGGCATCCTTTCATCTCAGTACAATGTGTACCTCGAACGTGACAGCTGCCACTTAGGGCCCCTCTAATGTCCCAGCCGTCCCCAGAGGAGCTTTTGTGACATAGCATAGCAGCTGACCAGATGCGGATAGCTATTCTATACATTTTTTTCTGAACTCTTCTTAAATCTGTATTTTCCACTGGGTGTGTTTTTTTGAATCTGAAGCTACTAGAATGTTAGAACCGTGTGCCAGTGTAGGCTTTATTCCAATGCGGAAACTGAAGCCCAGAAAGGCTAAGGGACATGCCCAAGGCCGTTCAACTGGCCTGTGGCCGAGCTGGACCCAGGCTTTGCCGCTTCAGCCCTGCGTTCTGAGGTTACTGCTTGGCAAGAGTAGGCACAGAGGTCAAGCAGCACTTGCCGAATGAGGGACTGGATTTCATGTCAAAGTCCCCTTTCCTTTTATTCCTCTGAGAATTGTCTCATGCAGGTTTCAAAGGGACGCTCCCGAGGGCGGTATTGTAGAATTTGGTGGATAGGTGCATGTGGAGGCTCCCCGTTCCCTGCGTCAGGCGCTGATCGCTGGGAAGTCATGGCAGTCTGGTTCCTTTGTGCCTCGTATGGTACTGAGCTCTGGGGACACAGAGGGGAAGGAGGCTGGGTCCCTTCTCTGAGCCGCTCTCAACCCAGGAGTTGGACAGAGGTGTAAACAAAGACACTTAGGCCTCAGGGTCCTAGATGCCACCACAGAGCCATGGACAAGGTATTCAAAGGCTTTCATGATGGCCTTCCTTTCTTTTCAGATGATGAAACACTGAGTCTTGGACATTATCGCCTTTTTTGTTACTATCGGGAAAGTAATCGCTCGTCTTTATTTTGACGGTCTGATCGTCCATGGGCTTGAGGTCAAGGGCATTTTGTTGCTTTGGGGTGGCAGCGCCGTCCATGAAGATCTGGCTGCGTTTCCTTTGCCACCCGGCAGCATAATGGGCAGCGTACGATGGGCCGAGGGGCCTCAGCAGGGGCTGGGATGGACTAGAGCGCTTTTGAGTGACGTGTGTGAAGAATTCGCATTTCTCAGAGGAGCTGGGGAAGATGCGTGCTGGCTCTTTCACAAGGCAGTCTGCATTCGTGCTCGCATTCCTCCCCTGCTGCCTCCTTCCCCATCCCAGGAAGCCTCGTCCCAGGCGACCATGGACTGCCTCCGTGCCTCTCAGCTGCCCCTCCCTCGGGACAGGCTCCAGGAAGCTGCTGGGTACGAACCCATGCACCCAACACGCACCATTTCTTCTGCTTGAAATCCAAGTTTCCTTCCAAGCTCTCTTAAGGAAAAGGAAAGGTTCCAAAACACATCTGGGTTTCCAAAAAAAAGTAGATGGCCTCTGGATTCTCAAGGGCTTGGGCATAAGATAGCCTGCTTTAGATGGCCGGGTCACCCTCTGTCTCCTGAAGAAAAGATTGCTGGAACACGGAATTATAGCGTACTTCGAATACTTAAACACTGCATGGGGTGCAAAGACAAGTAAGGCATTGCTGCCCTCAGTCATTCATCCAGCCAATGCTCAGCCACGTGTTCCCACTGTGGGTCAGGCGTTAAGCTGGTCACCGAGAATTTAACATCTAGCGTTGGCGACCCAGTGAGGACACAGACAGGCAAATGAGTCATGGCAGTGCTGAGCCCCAGAGCCTTTGAGGTAGATATGGGGTGTCATGGGGACCCTTAAGAAGGAAGTACCATCTGTGACAGGTGAGAAAGGCAGGCGCGAGAAGGAGACGCGCTCTCCAGGGCAGAAGCACTCTGGTGCTCCAGACGTCTGTCCAGTTACAGAGAAATTCGTGACCTTGGCAAGTGAAGGATGGGCATGCTCACCACGTCAAGTTTCCACTTTGAGCTACCTTCAAGTTTCTAGATCATTCCCCAGGAAGCTCCTCCAGAGAGCAATTGAACTCTGAACCTGGAAGTCATTTGGTGGGGATTTTCCCCTCTCAGAAAGGCAGCCAAACATCCACAGAAGACGATCACCTTTTAAATAAATAAGCACGTTGTACTATTGGGCAAGCGATGGGGGCACATGCATGAGTGCGTATTTATATTTGTGGGACACATGTTTGTGAAGAATTTCAATTTCTCAAAGGAGCCCGGTAAAATGCCTTTAAAGTCTCATTCAACTGGAATTTTACTTTATTTTATTTGTTGAATCAGGGAAAAGCCAGGGCTCTGATCTCCAGCTTGGGCTGAGGTGAACATCCTCCCGTTCGCCCCCTCTCTGAGCCCAGGGCCACGCTTTCCTGGGGATACTGCCCCCTCGTGGTAGGAGGCGCCCCTGCATGTCCTTGGAAAGGCTTTCAAGTTTGCTAGCTCAGTATTATTCCAAACCCATTGCATTCAGAGCTTCCCTGACCGCACAGTTCAGCTTTAATTTTGATAAAGCACGTTTTCAAAGGCTTGAAGGGGAGGGAGAGAGCAGCGGAAGACATCGTTCTATGGAGCGTTTGTTGACCTGTTAAATACAGCAGACAAGAACTAATCTTGTTCTACCTAGAGAGTAAATCCAAGTCCTTCCTTTTCACTTCCCTGGCACGTTTAGCCCAGGCAAGAGCTAATTAAAGCCCTTCCCATTTCTTAAGGCCGCCTGTCTTCTGTGCAGCACATCGTGTCTTGCTTTTCCACTTGACTTCCAACTGCCTCTGGATACAAAGAAGTCAGAGATGATCGATCACCCACTATTTGGACGGGCCGGATGCTGTGTGTGCAGCCTCTCTCGCTGAGCACTAACCCCCTATGCAGGAGATTTTCCCGGTCTCTCCTACATCTCTGTGCGAGCGTGGGCTATCCCAATCGGATCTTTGGCTCAGCAATTAGAGCACACGATATGCTGGGTTGGGTAAAACATGGCCAGGGCCGCTCTGTGTGAACCAAAGGGGGTGGCCACAGATAACCACCCCAAAATGTAGTGGGGTGGTATAGTGGTGTGAAATTCTGACTGCAATTTTTCTTAGATTATCTCAAGTAATTTATCCTTACAGCAATGTTTTCTTCAGCATCTGCTACGTATAAGGCAGTGAGCTGGGGAAAGGTGTTCAGAAGGGGCCACATGGCAGTAAAGGGACAGGAATCACACAGAAGCTCCCAATCACCAGGGAAGACCCCATGGAAAGTGACAGATAGGCAGGATTCAGGCATGAGTGCTCCAGAGACTGGGCTATCTGGTCACCCCCAAGGCTACAGACATAAATTAAGCCTCTACCGTTATGGTGATGCATTTGTTCCCTTTTTCTGCTCTTGCTGCTGTCCTGTCTGTGTCCATCCTGCTTACGTTTCTGCTTACCTATAACTGTTTTCTCATGTCTCCTGCTAATTCTAGGGTCTCAGAGGCCCCCACCACTTAGTGGCCTCCCCCTGCCTGCCACCTCTGGGTGGCAGGTCTTTTCAGTTTCTCTGCATGCTACCGTGTAACTTCTCCTTCCCTATCTTTCCAATTTGATTCCTGGAGCCACAGAACTGATTATCTCAGTTAAGCTGTGTGTTCCTGCTGGGGCAGAACTTTCCCTCCAAGCCATGACACAGGCTGCTGGTCAACCCTTGGGGCAGAAAAGGACAACCGGGGCATGGATGAGACAGTCAAATGCAGGAATTAGCATGTAGACTTTACTCTGAGCAGGAGCTGTCTGTTCTCCGGATGAAAAGGCAGGGGAAGAATTCTCAGGGACGAGAGCTGGTATGTGTTTAAGCAAGTGAGATAGAGCTCGGAAGAGCCATTAAACTTTAAGCTGACCAGTGTGGCAGGAGTGTGATGAGCAAGCAAAAGATGAGGCTGGAGAGGCACGGGCTGCTGGCATCTCTGGCAGCAGGATGGTGGAGGGACCGATGAGGAGGGCAGGCATGATGGCCACCATTATTTTATGGTCATACGTTTTGCTGATGGGTCATCAAGACCAGGGGGATGACAACCTAGAGCCTGTGGGCCAAATTCAGATGACTGCCAGCTTTTTTTTTTTTTAAGATTATATTTATTTATTTCACAGAGAGAGAGCACGAGCAGGGAGGAGGGGCAGAAGGAGAGGGAGACAGAGAGCAAAGCAGACTCCCCACTGAGCATGGAGCCCGACACAGGGCTCGATCCCAGGACCCTGAGATCATGACCTCAGCGGAAGTCAGACGCTAGCCAGCTGAACCACCCGGGTACCCCTGACTGCCTGTTTTTATAGGAACTAAGCATGGTTTTTATATTTTTAAATTACTGGGGGAAAAAAGTCAAAAGAAAAATATTATTTCATGATATGTGCAATTTGTATGCAATTCAAGTTTCAGTGTCCATAAATAAAGTTTTATTGGAACGTATAACCGTTCCCATTAGCCGAGACTATCCCAGTTTGGCACTGAACGTCTTAGATCCCTGAAAACCCCTCAGCTCCAGGCAAGTTGGGATGGTCGTCACCTGGAACACAGCCAGGCTCCCTCATTTGCATATTGTCTATGGCTGCTTTCACACTCCAGTGACAAAGTTGTGTAGTCATGACAGAGACCATATGGCTCCAAAAGCCTAGAATATTTACTCTCTGGCCATTTATAGAAAAAGCTTCCTGACCTCTGACCAAGACCAATGAAGAGTAGATAACTTCTCTGATAAGACAAGGGAATAAAACTGATTGTTATTTAATGAGACTGTTAACTATGCCTATTTATTTTCTCCATCAGAAGCTGATTCCTTTTTAAAACCTAAATTAGATCAAGATCCTGCTCAAGATCCTCCAATGTCTTCCCATCCTACTGGGAATAAGATCCAAGGATCCCCGGTGCCTGGGTGGCTCAGTGGGTTAAAGCCTCTGCCTTCGGCTCGGGTCGTGATCTCAGGGTCCTGGGATTGAGCACCACATCGGGCTCTCTGCTCCGCAGGGAGCCTGCTTCCCCCTCTCTCTCTGCCTGCCTCTCTGCCTACTTGTGATCTCTCTCTCTCTGTCCAATAAATAAAATCTTTAAAAAAAAAAAAAAGATCCAAGGATCCCATACATCCGTCTCAGGCAGACCTCACCTTTCTCCTTCTCTTCCTCTTGCTCGCTCCACAGCATTCCCATCCCCTTGCTGTTCCTCAGACAGGCCAAATGTAATCCTGCCTCAGGACCTTTGTACTTCCTGCTGCCTCTCTCCAGACCCTGTCTCCCGGATCTGTGCGCACCTCCCTCCTTCGCCTCATTCTTGTTTCAATTCAAAGTTGCCTTTTCAGTGAAGCCTTTCCCCCCAGCATAGCCCTCGTCACCTCCTGACATACTTATTTATTTATGTTCTGTGTCTATACTAGAAGGTCAGGCACGTGGGGACAGGGACCTTGCTGTATCCCTGCTCCCAGAACAGTGCTGATCACATGGTGGGTTTGTGATGAATATTTGTTGGATAAATAAGTGGTTGGTGGAGTTAAGAATCTTATGCATGTCTCCAGGGCCATGTCCCCATTCATTGGGCCGTATTACTACTAATCAATATTTTCTCTTAGCCAATATCGGTCCGGTTACCGTTATGTAGCTGCCTGTCTCTGGCATCCACTGGCCTCTTTTCCTGCCAGACGCCTTGTATTTAATCATCTGAACTTCCGCTCTGTGGATGTCTCGCGTCAGATGCGAACCCGAGGTGCCGCCATTCCCCTTGTCCTAAGGATGGATGCGATAATCCTAGGGCGTAGGAGCCGACAATGGATTCTATGCACAGATGCACTTTTCCGGGGTGAGGGTCCCGAGCTGGTAGCTAATCGTCAGGAGGGTCCTCGAGCCTCAGAAAGCTGAGGAGCTGTGGTTTTAAGCGACGACAGTCCATTTGCTTAAATGTGTGCCAAGCTCCCTGGTCTGTTACCGGCCCTCCTGTGGGGCGCCCTCCACTCTCCAGTATCCTGTGTTCTTGGCGCTCAAGCTGCTTCCGCTGGGATGCTGTCTGCCTCTGGAAGGTTCCTCCCTTCTGCCACATCCTGAAACATGGTCAACACATCACCAGGCTCCCGTGCAGCCCGCAGGGCCCCCCAGGGGCTGATCTGCAGCAGCTGTTTTCTTCAGGGCCACAGAAAGTGCTGGACCGGGCCTCCCTCATGGCCTCAAAGAGCGAAAGTCTCCCGGGAAGGGCCCCTGCCAGGTTGGCTTAAGATGCACTTCTCGGAGTGTGAGGCCTCGTGTACGTCTTCTGCCAAGCCTCTGTGCTGTGGGATCGGTTTCCTTCCAAGGCTCCCTGCTCGTTTCCCAGAGGAATCGGGAGCCCAGCCGCGGGGTTCCTGACGGGGAGGCACGACGGGAGAGCACAGGCCTTTCTGAGAGTGGCTGGCGGGGGGACACTCGGTCTCTGCCCTTTCCCCAGCTTTCAGAGGCTTTCCCTTCCCAGGAGGAGGAGGAGCTTTCCAAGAAGCTCTCCTGCAAAGGCAGCAGCTCTGTCTCTTTCTGAGGCAAGGAGGGAGGCCGCCGCTCGGCTCAGCTCTCCCGGTGTCCCTCAGGCCTGCGCTTGGGTTGGCCATTTGTGATTCTCACCACCGGCAGCATATGGAGAGTCCCCAGACTTTCTGGGCCCAGCCCGGCTACAGACTGCCTGAGGCCACCAGACATGAGCTGACTAAGCCGTCAGTGCCGTGCAGACAGCAGGGGCCTCCACGCTGCCAGCGAGGCCTGGGAAGGGAAGCGTGCCCTCATCGTCTCTTAAACCCAGCGCTACTGACCTTGGGGCTGGAGAAGTCTTTGTTATCGGTCGCTGTCCCCAGCCCTGTAGGATGTTCAGCGGCAGCCCTCGCCTCTACCTGCCCGATGCGGCGAGGATCCTCCCTGTGGTGACAACCCAAGATAGCTCCAGACGTTGGCGAATATCCCACGGGGACGAAAGCCCACCCCGTGGAGAACCACTGCTCGAAGCAGCTACGGCTTGGCTGGGAACTTCAGAACAAGAGGTAGAAATGACAGGAGGGTATGTGGAGATAAAACATATTTCCATCTTCAGGAGAATAGAGGGTCAATGAAGCAATTGCACCCAAGTACAAGGAGACAGAAGTACCAGGGGCTCTGAGGGCATAGACTTGGCGGCTCAAAGGAAGACTTCCTGGAGGAAGCGACATCTAAGTGAAACGTGAAAGACAAGTAGAAGTTTTTCAGACAAGTGAGTGGGGGGGGGGGAAGAGTATTGGCATAAGCTTCTAGGGGGCTGCTACCACCTAAAAAAGTTTCACCTTTTAAAAGGGAATAAGTTTTTTGTTCTGCTTTCAATAGAGCAGGAAGAGTAAAGCAAACCAGAGAGCCCTTGGGGCCTGGTGGGGCTTCGGAACCAGAAAAGGTCACAAAAGGAAGAAGCTTAGGGACAAAAGAAACCTCAGCCGTGACCCCTGACCTGTGGCATCAGCATCACCTGGGAGCTTGCTAGAAATGCAAATTCTCTGGGCCGCTCCAGACCCCTTAAGGCAGAAACTCTGTGGGCAGGCCCAGCAGCCTGCGCTTTAACAGATCCCCCGGGTGATTGGTGTGAATCCCTGAGCTCCGGGCCATGGTGCTTATTAGTGTTTCATGAGAGAGCAATGGAAGGAATCAACCAACCAATGACTCTTGCCTTGAGAAAGAGGATAGAAATGTTCTCAACCTCAGCTGCACATCAGAATCATCCTGAGGGTTTAAAAAACCCCTTGCTGAGGCCATGCCCTAGAATACTCAGGAGTCTCTGAGGGGCACCCAGCCATGGACGTTTTTAAATCACACTAAGTGACTCGAATGTGCTGCCAAAAGTGAGCATAATTGTTGTAAGAGAAGGTATCAAGGAGATGCCTACTTCGAATGACTTTGAGAATTTATTTTTAAATGATGACGACTTAACACTATGTATCAAATAACAAGTGATTTAGACAAACTGGAACTTTATTTTTCTCTCCTTTAATAAAAAAAAATCAGGAAGCAAAGAGCCTAGGACTGGGACAGTGGCTCTACAATGTCTTCAGCAATTTGGGTCCTCTGTCCTAGATGGCCACTCTGTCCTGTCCTCATGGTCACAGGATGATTGCAAGAGCACCAGCTATCATCAACTTCATGCTCCAGGAAGGAAAACTTAAAGGCCGAAGGACAAAAAGGGTAGTTGCTTGCTAGCTCAATCTCCTAACTCTTTATTTTATTTTATTTTTAATTCCAGTATAGTTAATATGCAGTGTTATATTAGTGTCAGGTGTGCAATATAGTGATTCAATAATTCTATATAGTACTCAGTGCTCATCATAAGTATACTCTTAATCCCCTTCACCTATTTCACCCATCCCCCCACCCACTTCCCCTCTGGTAACCATCAGTATGTTCTCTAGAGTTAAGAGTCTGTTTCTTGGTTTCTCTCCTTTTTTCTTTGCTTTGTTTCTTAAATTCCACATATATGATGCCTAGGTAGCTCAGTTGGTTAAGCGTCTGGCTTGGGCTCAGGTCATGATCCCAGGGTCCTGGGATTGAGTCCTGCATTGGGCTTTCTGCTTAGCAGGGAATCTGCTTCTCCTGCTCCCTCTACCCCACCCCCTGTTTGAGCTCTCTCTCTCTCACATTCTCTCTCTTTCAAATAAATGAAATTGTAAAAAAAAAAATTCCACATATAAGTGAAATCATATGGTATTCATCTTTCTTTGACTTATTGCACTCAGCATTATACTCTCTAGCTCTATCCATGTGGTTGCAAATGACAAGATTTCATTCTTTTTTATGGTGGAGTAATATTCCATTGTGTATATATACCACACTTCTTTATCCATTCATCTAGCAATGGACATTTGAGTTGCTTCCATAATTTGGCTATTGTAGATAATGCTGCAGTAAACACAGGGGTACATATATCTGTTCAAATTAGTGTTTCATATTCTTTGGGTAAATACCCAATAGTGGAATTACTGGATCATAGGGTAGTTCTATTTTGAACTTTTTGAGGAACCTCCATACTGTCTTCCACAGTGGCTGCACCAGTTTGCCTTCCCACCAGTGGTGCACAAGGGTTCTTTTCTCTACATCCTCACCAATATTTGTTATTTCTTGTATTTTTTATTGTAGCCATTTTACAGGTATGAGGTGTTTTCCCTCTACACCTACTCTGTTGAGGGTTTCTTTCATGATTGGCTGTTGTATACTTCATCAAATGCTTTTTCAGCATTGAAATGATTATACGGTTTTTATCCTTTCTCTTATTGATGTGATGTCTCATGTTGACTGATTTGCAAATACTGAACCACCCTTTCATTCCAGGAATAAATCCCACTTGATCCTGGTGAATGATTTTTTTAATGTACTGTTGGATTAAGTTTGCTAATATTTTGTTGAAGATTTTTGTATCTATGTTCGTCAGAGATATTAGCTTGTAGTTCTCTTTTCTTGTAGTGTTTTTATCTGGTTTTGTTATCAAGGTAATGCTGGCCTCATAGAATAAAATTTGGACGCTTTTCTTCCTCTTCTATTTTTTGGAATGGTTTGAAAAGAATAGGTATATAATTCTTCTTTAAATTTTTAAATTAGAATCTTTAAATTATTTTTTAAATCTTTTTATTTTTAAATTAAAATAAAATAAATTAAAATTTATTTATTTATTTATAAAATTAAAATAAAATAAATTCTTTATAAATCTTTTTAAAGAATCTTTAAAATCTTTAAATTAGAATTCACCTGTGAAGCCATGTGGTCCTAGATTTTTGTTTGTTGGGAGTTTTTACCGGTTCAATTCCATTGCTGGTATTCAGTCTGTACAAATTTTCTAATTCTTTTTGGCTCAGTTTTGGGAGGTTATATGTTTCTAGGAATTTATCCATTTCTTGTAGGTTATTCAATTTGTTGACATTACAAGTTTCATAATATTCTCTTATAATCCTTTGTATTTCCATGGCGTCAGTTATTATTTCTACTCTTTCATTTCTGATTTTGTCTATTTGAGTCTTCTCTCTTTCTCTCTCTCCGATGAGTCTAAAATTGAGGTTTATCAATTTTGTTGATCTTTTCAAAGAACCAGCTCTTGGTTTCATTAACCTATCATATTGGGGGTTTTTTTAGTTTCTATTTTGTTTATTTCTGCTCTAATCTTTATTATCTTCTTCCTTCTACTGGTTTCAGGCTTTGCTTGCTCTTCTTTCTCTAGCTCCTTTAGTCGTAAGGTTAGGTTTGAGATGTTCCTTGCTTCTTGAGGCAGGCCTGTATCGTTATAATCTTTCCTCTTAGAACAGCTTTTGCTGCATCCCAAGGATTTTGAATTTGTTATATTTTTATTTTCATTTGTCTTCATTTGATTTCCTCTGATTTCTTGGTTGACCCTTTCATTGTTTAGTAGCAGGCTATTTAACCTCCACGTATATGTGTTCTTTCCAGATTTTTTTCTTGTGGTTGATTTCTAGTTTTGTAGTGTTGTGGTCAGAAAAAATAGATGGTATGCCTTCAGTCTTTTCGAATTTGTTGAGACTTGTTTTGTGGCCTAATATGTGGTCTATTCTGGAGAATGTCCCATGTGCACTTGAAAAGAATGTGTATTCTGCTGTTTTAGGATGGAATGTTCTGAATAGATCTATTCAGTCCATCTGGGCCAATGTATCATTCAAAGCCACTGTTTCCTTGTTGATTTTCTCTTTGGATGATCGGTCCATTGAGGTAAGTGGGTGAGTTAAAGCCCCCTACTATTATTGTGTTATTATTGATTGCTTTCTTTATGTTTGTTATTGGCTGCTTTATGTATTTGGGTGCTCCCATGTTTGGTGCATAAATATTTACAGTTGTTATATCTTCTTGTTGGATTGTTCCCTTTATCATGTGTGTCCTTCTTTGTCTCTTGTTACAGTCTTTGTTTTAAAGCCTATTTTGTCCAATATAAGTATTGCTACCCCAGCTCTCTTTCCACTTCCATTTGCATGATAAATGCTTTTCTGTTCCTTCACTTTCAATCTGCATGTGTCTTTAGGTCCAAAATGAGTCTCCTGTAGGCAGCAGATAGATGGATCTTGCTTTTTTATCCATTCTGTTACCCTAGTCTTTTGACTGGAGCACGTAGTCCATTTACAAAGTAATTATTGATAGGTATATACTTATTGCCATTTTGTTACTTGCTTTGTGATTGTTTTTGTAGTTCTTCTATATTTCTTTCTTCTCTTGCTCTCTCCTCTCATGGTTTGCTGGCTTTCTGTAGTGATATACTTGGATTCCTTTCTTTTTGTTTTTTGCATATCTCTTACTGGTTTTTGACTTGTGGCTGCCATTAGGTTTATAAATAATATCTTCTGCATATAACAGTCTATATTGAGTTGATTGTTGCTTAAGTCCGAACCCATTTCTTACTCCTCTCACCCCACATTTTAGGTATATGGTGTCATACTTTACATCTTTTTATTTTGTGAATCCCTAGACTGATTTTTATAGAAAAACTTCATTTTACTGCTTTTGTGCTTCCTACTTTTCTTACTTCTGCTTATAGTCTTTCCTTTCCACTCAAAGAGTCCCCTTTAACATTTCTTGTAGGGCTGATTTAGTGGTCATGAATTTCGTTAACTTTTGTTTGTCTGGAAAACTCTTTATCTCTCCTCTGTTCTGAATGATAGCCTTGCTGGATAGAGTATTCTTGGCTGCAGGTTGTTTTCTTTCAGCACTTTGACTATATCATGCCACCCTCTTCTGGCCTGCAAAGTTTCTGCTGAAAAGTCAGCTGAATGCCTTATGGGGTTTCCTTTGTATGTAAGTGTTTCCTTTTCTCTTGCTACTTTTGAAATTCTCTCTTCATCACTACTTTTTGCCATTTTAATTACTATGTGTCTTGGTGTGGAACTCCTTGAGTTGATTTTATTGGAGGTTCTCTGCCCCTTGGATCTGGATTTCTATTCCTTCTCCAGATTTGGGAAGTTTTCAGCTATTATTTCTTCAAATAAATTTTCTGATCCTTTTCTCTCTCTTCTCCTTCTGAGATGCCTATAATGTGAATGTTGTTACACTCGATGGTGTCACTGAGTTCCTTCAGTCTATTTTCATTAATTATTCTTTTTTCTCTCCCTCCTGTTCAGCTTGATTGCTTTCCATTACTCTGTCCTCCAGGTTGCTGATCTGTTCTGCTTCCTCTGGTCTGCTATTTATTCCCTCTAGTGTATATTTAATTTTAGTTACTGAGTTCTTCATCTCTGATTGGTTCTTTTCTATGTTTTCTGTCTCTTTGTTGAGGGTCTCGCTGAGGTCCTCCACTATTTTCTCAAGTCCAGTAAGTATTTTTATGACCATTACTTTACATTCTCTATCAGGAATATTACTTGTTTCTGTTTCACTTAGGTCTCTTCTGTGATTTTGTCCTGTTCTTTCATTTGGGACATATTCCTCTGTCTCATTTTTTTTTTTAAGATTTTTATTTATTTATTTATTTGACAGAGAGAGATCACAAGTAGGCAGAGAGGCAGGCAGAGAGAGAGGGGGAAGCAGACTCCCCGCTGAGCAGAGAGCCCGATGCAGGGCTCAATCCCAGGACCCTGGGATCATGACCTGAGCTGAAGGCAGAGGCTTTAACCCACTGAGCCACCCAGGCACCCCACCTCTGTCTCATTTTTTCTATAACTTCCTCTTTCTATGTGTTAGGAAAGTCAGCTACGTCTCCTGCTCTTGGGAGTAGTGGCCTTATGAGGAAGAGGTCCTGCCATGCCCTGTAGTACAGTAGCCCCTGTGCCCCAGAACCTGGTGCTTCAGGAGTGCCTCCCGTACATGTTGCATGTGCCCTCCTATTGTGGCTGAGCCCCATGTCCTTCATTCCAGTTATCGGCAATGGCTCTCTTTGCCTGTTGTAGGTGGGGTTTGGTCCCTGTCTTGTTAGAAGGCCAGTCTGGAGCCGCCTTGGGTTTGAATTGAGTCAGATCAGGCGTTTGCCCAAGATGCAGTAGCACCGAATTGCAGGGTGCTCTCCCTGTGCTGTCCTCTAAGAAGCTTGCACTGGTGGGGAGGGCCTGCTGTCCGACCCGATGTCGGCCCCCAGCCCTCTGCTGGGGCCGCAGTTGGACTGGTGTGTGTGGTCATCTTCCCCTCTCCCCAGGGCAGGAGTCACCTCAGAGTGGTGCTGGCCCCTGTCTGGGCTGCTTGCACACTGCAAGGCTTGTGACACTGCTTTGGATGGGCTCTGGCCAAGGGCGTATTGGAGGGGATGAGGCCACAGGAGAACTGAGGGGTGGGGCAGGTCGTGCCAGCAAGGTCTGTGCTGGTCTGCTGCCGAAGGGGGCCTGCAGCCACCCGGGAAAATTTCTGCCCAGGCAGGGATGGAGGTAGTGGGTCTGCAGGAGAACTCAGAGGCAGGACGTGCACGGTTAGCAAGTTAGGTGGGGTATGTTCCTGCTGAGCTGGACCTCTGTGTGTCTGTGTGTCTGGGCTGGGGGGCAAGGGAGTGCAATGGCCCCACCAGCTCTTTTGTTCTTGGAGATGTCTCCCAAAGATTCCCTGTGTCTCCAGCACATGCTCAGAGATTAGGAAATAAATCTCCTTAGCAAGTCAGTCTCCTTCCTGGATACCCCAGGTGTTTTTCAAACTGCTGCTTCTATGCTCGGTCTCCGTGGGGCTGTTGTGCTGTCTCTTTAAGGGCTGGGATGGTTTCCTATCACCCTCCAGCTCCCCTGGAGCTGCTGATTTTTAAAATTGCAGGTATTAAGCCCCACTGCTTATCAGGCCCCTCTGGTTTTCAAAGCCAAATGTTATGGGGATTCGCCTTCCCCATGCAGGTTCCCGGGGTGCCTAGCATGGGGGTTTGCTCCTCTCCCCTCTCTGTGCCCACCACATCCCTCCCTCCTGCAGATAATTTGAGACCGTGTCTCCGCCCTTCCTACCCTCTTTGATGTGGCCTCTTTACATTTATCTGTGGAGACTTTGTTCTGCCAGGCTTTGGGTCATTTTCTGGGTGATTTATACCGATCTGGGTGTTATCTAGGGCAGCTTGGGGTCCTCCTACTCCACCATCTTCCCCAGAAGTCTAGTTTAATGAACTAGAGAACATTAGAGAACATTCCTGGAAGCCCCACCTATTAGATCTGATTGGATCTCCTTGGTCAGAACTATAGGTAGGGGCAGACCCACGGAGCTGCAGGTGGGATACGAAAGGCAAAGCCCCTCACCCACCCAGACCCCAACACAGACTAAGTATGACGACTATCTGGTAGTCAGAGCCAGCACCCAGCTTTATACAAAATGAGGGAAGTGGTGACTCACCATTTTGGGAGAAAGCAGAGTGACCTTTGAATCGCCCACTCACGTACTATGCGTTTAGGACTGACTGCACATTGTATGTGTCTATAAACGGTATAAATATATACATGTATTTATATGAACTGTGGCAATTCTCTTGAGCTGTTATGCAATAAAGATAAAAGGATAAAAATAGAACACGAAGGTTATTTGGCGAAACATCGCATAAGCAGTCTAGAAAATGTAATGCCGACAAACGGGGTACCCCACACAGGGAGGTCTCTCTTTCTCACCCTCAGTGTATGAAGAGAATAAACATGTCCGAAGCCGTAAGGCCAGTGACGTCAGAGGCCAGGTAGGGACAGGGGAACCCCAGCAAAACAGGTCAACTAAGATGGTCTGGGGGTGGGGGGTGGGGCAGGTCTATTTTGCAAATCCACACCTCCCCCTTGCTTTGATGTTCTTCCGGGAGGTTCCTAGGGCTAAGATAAGCTAGGGCTTTAGGCTACGTCACCAAAAACACCTGCCTCGAAGGCAGAGTCAGATCTGATTTCAGTGCCGGCTCACCTGCTGAGCCATGAATGACCCCTGGGAACTCACCCCTGGGAACTCACTCCACATTCGGCTACCATCTTGAGAACGGGGACATTCAGACACCTAACTAATCCTCCTGAACCATCATCAAGCTTCTGGCATAGTCCACATTTTCGAGAATGGACAGCTGTATACAAATGGAGCTTGGCATTATTCTGCTTCATTATCAGGCTCCCGTCTTTCCTCCACATCTCTGTGTCCACCACCCTCAGGGCTGAGCTTTCTGGTAACCGATGGAAGGAGATGACGGGAGTGATACTCTCACATAGCCTATCTACATTGTTTCTTTTTTTTCTTTTTTTTTTAAAGATTTTATTTATTTATTTGACAGAGAGAGAGAGATCACAAGTAGGCAGAGAGGCAGGCAGAGGGAGAGGAGGAAGCAGGCTCCCCGCTGAGCAGAGAGCCCGATGCGGGGCTCGATCCCAGGACCCTGAGATCATGACCTGAGCCGAAGGCAGAGGCTTTAAGCCACTGAGCCAACCAGGCACCCCTACATCGTTTCTTGAGATGTAATATTTTCATCTGAAAGGTTGACTTTCTGAGTGTGAGACAAAAGGATGAAGAAAGTGTTTTGTGACGGGGAGTACTTGGTCCCCTAATCTCCAATCACAGAGGCAGCAACTTATTGAGCAGGACTCAGTAGGGCTCAAAAGCATGGAACAGGCTTTCTCACTTTTGGAAAGTGGTGCTTAAATTTCTTGGTACCATTTGTAATTTGGTGGAACTGGAAATTTCAGAAAAATAAGCTTGAGTGTAGGGTCCTTCCTGGAAAGTTCTGCATCTAAGTGACTGCCTTCCTTTTATGGAATTCTGAACCTGGAGTGCCTCCTTGATGACTTGGCTGAGGAGAAGTACTCAGGGGTGTCCTCTTGTGTGTTGTACTGGCCACTGATGACACCCTATCTCGGAAAGTTGCAGGGATGGGGACAGTACTGTTAAGCTTTGTCCGTAGCTATGTGTAACTTTGCGATACTGTGATTTATTTTTTATGTTTTTTTATTTATTTCATGTGTGTGACACTATGATTTATAACAAGAAATATTTATTTGGTCTTTGTTCCCCTTTCTGGCTTAGAGCTCTCCTCAAACCCTTGGAATCTCCTAGGTGCTGGGAGTAATAACGGTGTCTTTTGTTATGTTAATGAAATAATGGCTAGCCCCGCCCTAATCTAAGGAAGGGGTAGTTGCCAGGGAGACCAGCACACGACTAAAGGGTTGGGGCTTTTGGCTCCACCCCTCAACCTTCCGGAAAGGGAAAGGGGCTGGAAGTTAAGTCAGTCTCCGGGGGTCAATGATTTAATCAGTTGTGCCTATATGATGAATCCTCCACAAAACCCCAAAATGGTGGGGTTCGGAGAACTTCCAGGTTGGTGAACCTGTGGGGGTGGTGGGAAAATGGCTCCCTGGAGAGGTCGTGGAAAGTGCACACCCATATCCCCCCCACTTTGCTCTATGCATCTCTGCCATCTGGCGGTTCCTGAGCTATATCCTTTTATAATCAGCTGGTGATCCGGCAAGTAAAATGTTTCTCTGAATTCAGGGAGCTGCTCTAGCAAATTAATGGAACCCTAAGGGGGCTGGGGTCTTTGGAACCTCTGATCTGTAGCCCGTTCATGGGTCAGAAGCACAGGTGATCACCTGGACTCGTGATTGGCATCTGAAGTGGGCCGTGGGGGCGGTCTTTCGGGACTGAGCCCCGAACCTGTGGGATCTGGTGCTATCTCCATGGAGATAGTGTCAGCATGTAGTTAAATTGTAGGGCACGCAGCTGGGGTTGCGGAATTGCTTGGTGGTACTGGAAAAACACATTGGAACCTTGAATGTAAGCAAGGGGTCCCTGTGGGCCAATTTCCTGTGTAGGGTTGCATCAAATCCTACCCCCCAAAGTAATTAAAAGTGAGTCCCTAAATCACACTGCGCTGGCTACACCCCAGACCAATTCAATCAGCGGCTCTGGGGAGGGGGGAATGGAACCCACGAGCCTTCCTGCTATTGCAGTGCCCAGCCAGGACTGAGAACCGCGGTGAGCGGGTTAGGGAGGATCCCCTGAGAAAATGGGTTTTGAGTAGAGATCTAAAAGATAAGGAGAGAGCCAAGAGAAGGTTTGGGGAAAATATCCAATGAAAGGCCAACACAGAAGGCATTATTCCAGTAATTCAGAGAAAAATGACTTGTTTGCCTTTTGAAAATGATTATTCTGTAGGTAACTGTGAGGGCAGCTAGAGGCTCAAAATTCAAACCAACTAGGCGAGGTATTTTTTGTTTTGTTTTGTTTTATTTATTTATTTATTTGAGAAGAGAGCGCGCTGCGCATGGGGGGAGAGGCGGAGGGAGAGGGAGAGAATCTCCAGCAGACTCCCCTCTGAGCATGGAGCCGGATGTGGGACTCGATCCCATGACCCCGAGATCCCGACCTGAGCTAAAATCAAGAGTCCGACACTCAACCCACTGAGCCACCCAGGCGCCCCAGGAGAGTTTTTATAAGGAGAGAGTCCTCCACTTACCCCAGGATCATTAAAATAGGGAGCTCAATGGAAAAGAATTTCACTTGAATGAGGTTTTCAGGACTCCACCTGCTACATACAGTAGGTATCCAGGGACCTGACACCCCAGGAGGAGAAATGGTGAGGGTAGAGGGTCGGGGAGCAGGGGCCCTTGGGGTCCTCTCCTTCCTTCTCCGGGGTGGGTAGTTTTCTTTCGGCATCAAGCATGTCCCTGGAGGGTGGGCAGGGAGATGATTCAGAGGCACCGGACCATGTCTGATTGCAACCCTCAGTCCGGGGCAGTGAGGGGTTTGTTTGAGTTGTTGGTTTTCTGCAACGCAGACGTGGAAACAATAGTAAAGTCTGTATCGACCTTCAGGACTGTATCGTGAGGCACCATTTGCAAGGCATATAAGAAAAGAGTGAAGCATGACTAAATAGGACAGCCCCCTGGGGAGCCAGAGTGGCGCACAGGGCATCAGTTATCAGGGTGAACTTTCCTGTGAGAAATGGCCAGGACTGCCTGCGAACAGTGGCCCCCACCGTGGAAATTCATCTGCCCAGCAGAGACCGCCAGGCGGTCCCTACCTCCGCCACTTGCTACCCTTCCCGCTCTCCTTCCGGGCTCAGGTGACTCATGTGCAGGGCTGGGGAAACCGCCTGGAGAAGGAAATTTCCAGATGCTGGAACTGAATAACCTAGTCTGGTTTCTGCCTTGCTCTTACTTCTGAGCCCTTCTGGACACAATGTCTTTCCAATGTCCCGGTGCCTTCTCCTGCGTGTTGACCCAGAGATGCTTTACGCGGTAAGGTGTCCTCCTCCCCGCTTCTCTCCTGCCTCCTTCCTGGGCAAGCACTACATGCTCCAAGTCCCAGCTGTTCAGGCTGTGTTCCTGGCTAAGCCTCCAGCACTTTGTGAAGCCGCAAAAAATAAGCCCAGATTCCTGAGCCATCTGCAGAGACCCTGCCTCGATTCATGCCCCCAGCCTGCTCCTGCTTTTTCCTTACTCAGTGCAATTCCTCCTGCGTTTCCAGGCAAGTTTGCTCATTGTTACCCAAGGACGGTATTCTCCTTGCTTCTGAACCTTGGCTCTTGAGACCGTCCCCATGGGGGCTACCATCCTTCCTCCTCTCTGCTGATCCATCACCTCCTTTCGTGCCCTGCTCAAAATTCACCTCTTTCAGAAAGATGGAAGATGAAAGAGAAGGTAGGAGCAGGCACAGCTGTGGATCAAAGCTGCGCTCATCTAAAAATAGCATGAGGATCATGTAGCCGGGCTTGTCGATAATTCTTGGACTGTCTCCAGTGAGCCAGGGCTCCCCGATGCGTCAAAGTGCGTTCGAAAGAGATGTGCAGCCAAGGTATTAGAACTGCGATTGCCTAGCCCCCTTAAGAGACTGGGTGGCTAATGTTAATGAGAGGGTACACAGCACAGGACTGATAAAACAGTGTGAAACGATGTTTGAAAACTGAACCCTAAGAAAAATCTATGACATAAATCCATCCTATGATAAGATTTCTTCTCATTTTTCCTCTTAATAGAGGAGAGTATAGTTCCTTTCCAGTTGTAAGTCATTTTAGGTGATGTTTTGTCATGCTCTTTTCCCCTAGCAAATAGTAAAATGATTTATAAAATTCACTTTTCTTATGACTAAGACAGATATCTATAGATTAATAGTTCTAAGCTAAAATAGATATAAAACTTAGTAGTTATAATAATGATTCATGGTTATTGAATGCCACTTTAGGCCAGTTATTTTTTATACATAAATTAATTTTCACATCCCCAAAGGGTAGGTATCCTTATAGTCATTTATCAGATGAGGAAGTTGGGGTTCAGCGAGATGAAATCATTCTCTAGACTCCTATGGCTGCTAAGCGTTGGAACCGAGACTGGACCCCAGTCTGTTTGATTCAGAGACCAGATGCTTTACGGCCCATCATGTGGCCTTCTTGCTTTGGAAGGGTTTTAGCTCTGACGATCTCATGCCAAGGTAACAAGGGAAGCTAGAGTTTTGGGTCATATCAAATCAAGATAAATAAGGATTCCCAGCCTCTGTGTCAGAGGAGAACACCGGCGTGGATGGGTCAGAGATATTCATGAACAAATGTTTATCACCGGGTCTTCTGTGTGCCAGGTATCTCCTAGGTACTGGGATGCAGCAATGAGTAAGCCAAAAAAAAAAAAAAAATCCTGCCCTCTGGAAATTTATATTCTTGTGCGAGGGAGATAGACAAGTTTAAAACAAGTACAAGGTATATTATGTCGCATGGTAATAAAGGCTATAGAAATAAAGCCCTGGAGGAGGATAAGGGAATCAGGGAGGGGGAGCAATTTAAACTCAGGTGGTCAGGGAAGGACTCCCTTTGAGCAAAGACGTGAAGAAGGTGGTGGATATCTGGAGAGGAACATTCCAGACAGAGGGAACAACAAGTGCAAAGGGCCTGAGGACTGCTGGACTCGAGTGAACAAGGCTGAGATGAAGCGAGACAGGTATTTGGGGGGTCCCGTGGGGTCTCGTTGACCTCTGTAACGAACTGGACCTTTCCTCTGAAGGAGATGGGAAGCTGCGGGAGTGGCGGAGGGTCCTAAAAAGATGGCATCTTAGGATATTGGTTTTAATGGGATCACTCTGGTTGCTCTGCTGGGGGGCAGCCTGAAGTGGGCACAAGGACAGAATCAAGGACACGGGTTAGGAGGCCACTGCAGAAGGCCAGATGGGCAATGGTGAGGCCTTGGGCCAGGGAGAGAGGGATCAAGGCAGTACTGGATACAATTAAAGGGAAAGGAAGGGCATTTGGTGGTGGACGAGGTGTGGTGCATGAGGGAGAGAGGAGACAAGAATTACTGCCAGGCCCGGGGTCTGGCCAGCAGGAGGCCTGGGGCTGCTATTGTCCCAGCCGAAGGACACTGGGGGCAGCGGATGTGGGAGCAAGCCAAGTGTTCAGGGCTGGAGGTTTGAGAGTTTGAGACGCGGTTTGAGACTCCAGCTGGAAATGCAGATGGAGATGTTGACTAGGCTATTGGAGAGCAGGGCCTGGAGTTCCGGACTGGAATTTCCGACTGGGAAGCATAGAGGCCTGCTTGCGTGTGACCGTGCTGAAGGTCACAGCCGGCCTGCGGCGCAGTGCAAGGGGTCCCGTTCCCGGTAGTCCTGGGTGCACAGCAGCCCCTGGGATTGTGCACGGAGGCCCCGCCCAGATTAATTCCACCTCTTCCTGCCCCGACTCCCTGGAAGTTCTGGAATCCGCGGGTGAACACGGAGATGGGATTAAGAGTGGGGTTTTGCGGGTTACTTACAGACCCACCAAAAAAGGGCAGTGGGAGAATGAAGGCTGGAAGAGGCTGTCAGCAGACGCGGGGGGGCCGGAAGTGGGGGGAGCGCTGTACCCGGTGAGCTTCCGGTGGGAAGGATCAGTCGGAGCTGGGGGGGGGGGGCAGGGGGTCTGAAGGACGAGAGGGAAGGGGGTTCAGGGTGCTGCGAGGCAGAGGGTGGGCAGAGGAGTTGGCACGTTCTTAAATGGGAGAGGGGAGAAGAGGGTTTTCGCTAAGCCTCATCCTCTGATTTGCTGAAATGAACAAAAAGAATGAAGCGTTTGGACGTATATCTGATATACAGAGAGAAACCAGAAAGCAGCTATAGTCCAAACCACCGTCTAAAGACAGTACCCACTGCAAACACCTGGGCATTAATAAGGGACGGGACGATTGCTTCAACAGGTATTTATTGAGCCTCTACTATGTTCCAGGCACTGGGGGGGTGTTAGGGATCCAACAGTAAACAAAGGAGATGAAGATCTCTCTCTTCATAGAGCTTACACTGTAATGGGGGAGATAAACACTGAACAAAATGCATGAGTCAACCGCGGAGTGTTTCAGAAGCTGGCGTGTGGGCACTGGGGCATCCAGAAGGGATGGGAATGAAAACCGCAAGGTGGGCTGTGGTTTGAAATGAGTAAACAGCCAGGGGGCCCCAAGGACGGTTTGCTCAGTTAGGATGCGGGGGTCGCGCCATGGGAGGGCCGGGGCAAGGAGAAGGCCCTGGGCCCCGAGATTCAGTGGCAGCCGTGGCTACTTCTCCAGCTTTTGAGAAGGGGAGAGATTTCTCTAAGCCTCTAGGAGAGGAAGTGGAGGCACCCAAATGAAGGTCTTTCTCCGGGAATGACGAGGGCTGGAGGTGTGGGTGGGCTCCGAGTGAGCAGGGACCCTTCCCGTGGGCTGATGTCAGGGGAGGCCCTGAGGGGGCAGTGCAGGCGCCATGTTGCTTTCCTCCCAGCCTGAGCAAACTGCCCGCAATGTGGGTGAGAAAGGCAGGGGCGCTGTATGGATTGAACTGTCTCCCCAAAAACTCATATGTTGAAGTCCTTACCCGCGAGACCTCAGAATGTGACCTTATTTGGAAATAGGGTCTGAACCAAGTTAAAATGTGGTCATCAGGGTAGGCCTTCCTCCAATACGACTGGTGTCCTTATAAAAGGGAGAAATTCGGACACAGACGTGCACGTGGGGAGAGCGTCTCGTGAAGACCAGAGTCCCGCTGCCGCGGGTGAAGCCGGTAGAGAGGCCTGGAGTAGAGCCTTCCTGGGCCCCAGTCGGGATCCTGGCCCCGCCAACACTGAGATCTAGGACTCAGGACACAGAACCCAGGAGACAATAAACTCCTGCTGTCTAAGCCACCCAGTGTGTGGCCCCCTGTTAGGGCAGCCCCAGGACACTGACACAGACACCAGCGAGAGCACCGTCTTCTCATTCCTCCTGGACACAGACAGAGAAAGAGCAAGTGACGGAACGGAGAGGACGACGGAGGGGAGATCATTAGAACGGCTTCTGACACGAAGGTGGAAACTTCCTTCCCTCAAACAGAAGCAGACACACGGCTTTTCTAGGTCAAATCTGATCTAGAACATGTGGTTTGGGGGGGAAAAAGCCTCCGAGGGCGTCTGGGTGGCGAAGTTGGTTAAGCATCCAACTCTGGGTTTGGGCTCCGGTCATGATCTCAGGGTCCTGAGATGGAGTCCTGTGTCGGGCTGTGCTCAGCGTGGAGTCTGCTTGGGATTCTCTCTCTCTCTGAAATAAATAAATCTAGAAAGAAAGAGAGACAGAGGGGGAGAGAGAGAGAGAGAGAGGGAAAGGAAAAGGAAAGGGAAAGGAAGGGAAAGGAGGGAGAGAAAGCCTCTGAGATGATTTCTATCTGGAACCATTTGGGCCTCTCGTGAAAGGCAGAACTTTAAAAATTCTTGATGGTGCTGCAGTGAGTACTTGTCCATACCGGTTGAGCGCATCGCAAAGCCGAAGTCTGCGCTCCCGGGACCGCGCAGGCCCCGCGGCGTCCAGCCTGCCGAAGGCTTTCACAGATCGGTTTCGGCACAGGCAGGCTCTCAAAGGATTCCAAAGCCGCTACAGCAGGGAGCTGGAAAACATACCCTGTGCTGGGAGGCAGAGGAGGTTTGCTGTCTCTTTGATGCTCTTTTTTTTTTAAACTATTTAAGCCCAAGTGGCATCTGCAGATCCAAGTGGGGGAGAAATGCCAATCTGCTCCCTTTGGCACACGTGGTCCAGCAGAGCGGAACATCCCAGGCGGTGGCCGGCTCCTCCCACCCGCATCTGGCTGAACACGCCCCCCCCCCCAAACAGTATGGGTATTCAGACACGAGAGTACTTCATGATTAGAAAATAATCGTAGCTTCTTTTGGCATTCTTTTTAATATGAATCCATTGAAACCCCTCTCTAATATGGGGCTTCTGCAAAGCATGGCGGGGAGCCGCCAGTACCCTAAGAGGATGTGAAATATGAACACAAGCTAGCCGTGGGCACATCCGAAAGGAGATCTCTCCAGAACCTGATGCCCACTGGCAAGAAGGTGTCAGCTCTCTGCCATTCTCATTAGTGATAAACTTGCTGTTGAAAACACGAGCCCATTTTAATGAGACGTTCATTTATTTTTGTCATCTGCCTATCACAGAGCTCCACAGTCGAGCCCTTTAAGAAACTGAGACATTTAATGTCCGGGACCACCCTGGGTGCCTTGGGTGCAGAATCCCCAGCTGGACCCCCTAGGCTGGCCCAGCTCAGTGCCTCGGTCTATAGACCTAACACAGCCCACTTAGGAAGACAAACAAGAAAATCAGTGGAAACTGAACAGGTTACAAACTAAGCTAAAATAATGGCAACCGCTGCGGGCGTTTCTGAGACCTCAGAACGGTATCTCTGGTGTAAGGGAGGTCACTGCACACTCACCTTATTTGTGCAAGGAAAACAACTGATCATCTCAGAACAGAAGGTCAGGGTTTGGGTGGTGGACAGATGGCCACACAGCCCCACCAAGGCCATCTGTAGGAGCCCTGGCTGGGACAAATCCCACCGCGGGCACCCCTTCTGTTCCTCCCAATGTTTTCGGACAGATGAAATCAGATGACAATAAACAATAAGGGCACTTTGGGGAAAAAAAAAAAAGCATCCATGAAAGGCGAGAACAGCTCCAACCAAGAGAGTTGTGGGCTGACTGCCAAATGCAAAATCTGGGAGTAGAAAAGCCTTTCCCTTCGACCGCCTCTCCAAATCAAACTTCAAAGCCAGCCAGAGGGGAAGAGGGTTACAGGGTGACTTCGACTTTTCATTTTGTACCTTTCTATAATTTTTTATTTTTTATTACTTGTGTTGATATTATGTTTATAACTATAAATGGTAACTAAAGAAAGTACTGAGAGGGCTCTGGTCACACCCACACATGTAGCTATGTGTACATATATGTATACACTAATTCTGATCAAAGTATGCCCTGTGCCTTTTTGCTATTGTGGAACGTTCTAGAACTCCGTGGCTGAATACATTCGTAGGATCTCTATGGGGAAAGCAGGCTGCAGGCTGCCTCATAGAAAAATGAACACTTTATGATCTGTAGCCAGGGAATCACTTCAGGAGGACGGCTGGAAATGGCAGATTTTCCGAAAAGATGAGATGTGACTGGCTGAAGAGTTTCCTCCAAATCCCTTTTCAAAACAAAAATCCCACGTATGTTCTTTTTTTTCCTTACAAAACTGGTGCCCAGGGAGAAGAGTATTTCAGAGCAGAAGGCAGGCGTCTTCTGTGGCGGTCCGCTGCCCCTCCAGGGAGGCCGCCCCGACCCATCGGGGTGCTCACGCAGCCTCGAGCGGGGGCCTCCTGTGGTTTCACACATCCGCACCGAGAAGTAGCCGGTGCTCTTCTGAGGGGGGCTGTTATTTGAATTCTAGGAGGTCTAGCCACTCCCCTCAACATTTCGGGGCCCTGTGGTGTAGACACCCTCCCTACGTATGGTCCCTGGTCGGCATGGGGAGCCCCTGGAGTGGGCTAGAAATGCAGAATCTCGGGCCCCTCCCTACGCATACCGAATGAGAACCTGCATTTTCACAGGATCCCGGGTGGCCCGTGTGCACTTCAGTTTGAGAAGAGTTGGTCCCGCTGCTCGGAGGCGACCTAACGAGACGGTCAGGGAGGGGTTAAAATCCTCTTCAAAAACCTTCCAAAAAGACTGCCTGCTATGGGAGTCCAACTACTGTATAGGACATTCTGCAAAAAGCAAACCTGCAGAGACAGGCAAAGGCCAGTGGCTACCAGGAGTTGGGGGGGGCAGGAAAGATGGATTAGGGGGCACAGGGGCCCGGTAGGGCAGAGAAACCACTCTGCAGGATAGTGTCACAGGGGGTTCACGTCGTCACATGTGTGTCAGACCCAGGAAGGCACAGCAGGAAGAGCGAACCCAACGTAAACTCCGGCCTCTGATGAATCACAACGTACATTTGCTCCTCGAGCGCGATAACCGCGTCGCACGGATGCACGACGACAGTAATCGGGGTCAACAACGGAGCGGGGCTGAGGGAGCATATGGGGACCCTCCGAACTTTCCACTCTTTAAGCCCGAAACTGCTCCCCAAACTAGTCTGTTCATTCGACGACCCCCACAACAAATCAGTGGGGCGGGCAGACGTTCTCTCCCACTTCGGGGTGCGTAAACTCATCCCCGAGCCATCTTTCTGTCACCTCTTGTCTGACGTGAACGGCTGCTGCCATTCTGCCCCCGCAGCCGGGCGGGACCCCCACTGGCCGGGAAGGAGGCCCTGCCGGGAGGGGCCGGGGTCCCCGGGAGCTGGGGTGCCCCAGCCAGGCTCTGCGCCCTCTTCCCGTGGCCTCCGGCGCGGTCGGCCCTGGCTGTACAGAGTGGAGCCGTGATGGAACCTTCGCTGGGACGTCGGAATGGGGAGAAAACACGGATGCATCCATGTTGTGCTCCAGGAAGCTGAGTAGGAGGTCACCAAGTTACTAACCCCGGGGGAAGGCAGAATACGGCACAGATTCTAAGCAGCAAGTGTCTGTGCCAAACTTTGCATCTCACACTCTTGGTTTAAATAGGAATTTAATTAAACAGAATTATAGTCTGATGTGTGAAGAATGAAGGAAATGGCCTTGCGTGTTCAAAGCCCCCTCTGGCAACGACAGCACATTTGACACTAGCGTGACGACTTGACCCAATGGAGGAATTCACGTTTTTCTGCATATACAGCAGCTGGAGGCATCTAGAAATCCCCAGGTTAGGAGGGGGACGGGGAGGGGATGGGCTGTGGACAGACCCTGCTCAGCACCAAGTCCTTGACAACACAACCACGTGCAAACACACGACGGACAATGTGACGTCGGTAAACATGCTAACGGTGGGCACAAGGATGGACCGTCTCTCGGGAGGGACAGCTGATTCCGTCTCTCCATATGTCTGGTCACATGTCCTGCCCCGAAATCACTCCGGGGAGGCCGGCAGGTGGTGGGTTTGGAAGCAGGGTGGCTCAGGGGCGGCCAGAAATGGGATGGTCACACCACTGTGTGTGAAGCAGGCTACGCGTTCTCTCTCGAATGTTCTCAGATTTCCGCCCACGAGACTGTGTGCGGCCGCCTGGCGGCCGGCAGCTCACAGGGGACGAGAGGTTTTCTTTTCGGCCGAGGCCCCGGGCGCCATCTTCCTGACGGCAGTGGAGATGGGCTGAGTCTTGCTCTGACTGACACTTGGCTTCTTCTGTTTCTGGTTGTTGTTTTGAAGTGATTTCAGCCCCAGCATCTTACAATACTTGTTACACTGGTGTAGCGCCTTGAACTGATCGATGAAGGTCATGGAGCAGTTGCCTTTAAATCCTTTGTACCTGTGAGTTTGGGTAGAAGGACACGTGCTTTTTAAAAACCGGACGTCCCACCAGCTTTAACAGGGGAGACTAATGGTACATGGAAAATATGTTGATTCCTACTCTAAGCAAGAAGGCCCAAATGTTTGCCACAACCATTGACAGGAGAACCCGACCCCATAGGCTGGAGTAAAGGCAAAGACCCACTGGCGGGCACAGTACCGAGCTGAGGCCTGGGCTCACACAAGTGTTCTAGAAGCTTATGGTTCCAATAAAGCAGCATGTTATTGCTCTTCAGTTCTAGTGACGAGTGCTGGACCATCTTGATAAAAATTAGATCCCTTGGTGGTCTAAAAGTCATCCCATCCCACCCAGAGGTTCTGAATAAAAAGTTCTACAACTTTGGAGCTGGAAGAAATTATTTAGCTTAGACCTTTTGATTCATAGTTAAAGGAATTTAGGCCCCGAGTTTCTGGCACCAGCCAAGAAAACAAAGCAGGTTGGTATAAAAGCCAAGGTAGGATGCAGCCCTCTCAGTTTTCCTTCTAGAGAACAGCTCTGTCCTGTGTCACTCCTCCCCCTGCTCCCCAGCAGGAGAAGAATATGGGCGTTTGTCACTGGTGGGCTCTAGAAGGGACCATGCTCACCTGCCTCGGAGCAGTCTCGGGGTTCCTCCGTTGGGTTGGGACATTTAATACAAAAACTATAAATGACTGTTTTTTCACATCCCAATCACAGAAGGTTAGTGTCCTCCTTGAGGGGACAAGTCTCCAGGCCCCCAATCTCCCCACCTGCCAAGAAAGCTGTTTGATGGGCCGTTGAAAGGATGAAATGAGAAAATCCACACCAACCACCCAGCTCAGCGCATGACATTCCCTACAGATTGAATTAATGTTGGTCGAGTTATCTGATGATCAATATGAAAACATTCAGTCCTGTGGAAGGGATGTTGAAGCCAAGACTGAAAGGTGAGGGAGGTAAATGGGGGAGCAGGCGTGAGCCTCACATATATAGAACGGTTAGCATGATTTGTAAGGCCCGCTACAAAATGAAACCGTGGGTGCCATGTTCAAAAGTTAGGAAGACTTTTGAGACAACAGTGGAGCATACGTCCAACGAGGCCCAGGGTCCTTCCGGGTGCAGGTCCCGCTGGACCACACAGAGAGCATGTCCCCCAAACCGGCCCCGCTGGGTAGGAGAGAGCTCTGGCCACATCTGATTAATAGGACAAACAAGAGGGGCGCCTGGGTGGCTCAGTGGGTTAAAGCCTCTGCCTTCGGCTCAGGTCGTGATCTCAGGGTCCTGGGATCGAGCCCCGCATCGGGCTCTCTGCTCAGCAGGGAGCCTGCTTCCCCCTTTCTCTCTGCCTGCCTCTCTGCCTACTTGTGATCTCTCTCTCTGTCAAATAAAGAAATAAAAAATCTTAAAAAAAAAAAAAAAAAAAGGACAAACAAGAAATCCGAACTGTTCTATTGGCTGGTAGAAACCACAAAGGTGAATGAACTTGGAATGAATGGGGACCAGGACCTTGCGAGTTTCCCTGTGAAATCCGAGCTGGGTTTGAAGCTGTTAAGGGAGTAAGAGGTTCCTTTCCTTCATCCCTGGGGCCAGAGCAGGCTGCAACTCCATCTTCCCAAGTTTGTTACAAATCCAGCCTGCTCCCTGCCCCTCCCCCCTGCGAGGGGATGCTCTGCCGCCCCCTCCACACACACACACCGGGGAGCCCACAGTCCATTTGCTTGTGAAAAATGACTGGGCTCCTAAAAGCCAAGCTCCCTCATTGAAGGAAAAGTCTGGAGACGGGAGTTGAATCCAGCAGGGCAGAAACAATTCCACTGCTAACCACGTCATTTTTACATCTCTAGCTTCTGTAGGACACCTCGAGAAAGGCTGAAATGTCAGCCCCACCGCGTCCCTCTGGTGCCTGAGCCCCCCCCAGCAGGACGCGCCTCTCCGCCTGTGCTTGTCAGACAGGATGCAAAGCCCAGCCCTGTCCTGCCGGAGGGAGGCTTCGCTCCTCACCCAGACGAGGAAGGTCACGGGCTGGGGCAGCCTCCCCGTCTAAGCACACTTGGAAACCAGTCACGGTCGCCTGTCTGAGGCGGCCTTGAGGCTTTTAAACATTCAGGCAACATCTAGTCTCTGCAGAGAAAAATCACTGAGTCACACTTGGACCGCCCAGAAAATCTGAGAGTCACTTCTTAAGCACTGTCTGGGTGCCGAGCGTGTGAGGCCGGGTAACAAGGGAGCCCTTACATGATGGCCCCCATGCTCTGGGATGGGGAGGGCTGAGTGTGGGCACAGGAGCAGGACTTCCGGGCAGCCCAGCTGCCTTCTTGACTAGCCCCTGGGAACCCAGAGCTGTTCCCGGAAATCTGGCCCCTTCTTTTCCTTTACATCCCTCTCTCGGGTCCTCACGGAAAGCCAGAGGAGCAGGGACGGAGGCTGGTTTTTACTGTAGACGGCCATGAACCCGGTGAGGTCCTAGAGAGAAGGCTGCTTTGCTTGGTCTAGGAGCCCCTTTCTCAGCCCCCAGCTCAAGTGCATTTCTGTGGAGCCCTCCCTGACCCTATCCTCACTACGGGAAGAAACATCTCTGTCTTCCCTGTACCTTTAGGAGAACTACATCCACTTCTCAGAATTCACGGAATGCCTCACATCTCTGCAGACTGTGATCCCTCCTACGACACTACCTGATTGCCAACATACCGTCCAGGGGAGGCTTTTCGGTAAAGGTCAAGGGAAAAATGGACACCAGCCCATCCCCAGAGCTGCCTCGCCTCGGCCCAGAGGGTCTCCAGATCAAATTTCTGAACTTCTCTTTCTCTCTGGGTCTAATTTTGGACCTTCACCTTGGCATGTCACACAATAATGAACTTTCATCCCTTCCCTAGCTCAGGTGTAGACCTTTTCTGGCTACGTAGCCTCTGCAGGATTAGAAATCTTTCTCCGTTCTCAGTTTAGTTTTGGTCTCAGTAAGGATGCTGGGCTTCTGCCATTTCTTCCTAGTCTCTCAAACTCACAGCCGTGGCCGCTGCCTTAAGAGAAAACAGGGCAACATCCTCTGTGTTCCTAGATCAATTAACGCAGAGTGTTTCAAAGGACACGAAGCTCTCCTACACCGCCAAGGGATGGAGAAACGCAGGTTCTCCTGCCTCTCGTTTCCCTCGCAGCCCCGTGTGCCATCCGCCACCAGCAGGAGTAGAGGGGACCATGAATCTCAAGTAGCGTGACATCTCTCCAGCACGATCCCCATGGCATTCACCTCTGCTGTTCTCATTAGATGGAGGCACTAGGCTGAACAGTGTTCCCTCCAAGAGGCGTATCCTTCCAGGAACCTCAGAACATGGACTTATTTGGAAATAGTGTTATTACAGGTGTAATCAAAATGAGGTCACACTGGAGTGGCGTGGGCCCTTGACCCAATATTACAGGTGTCTAAGCAAGAAGGGGAGAAAGGATACAGGCACACAGGAGAAATAGCACGTGACGACAGAGGGCAGAGGCTCGAGGGGGACATGGACAAGCCTGGGAAGGTGAGGACTGATGGCCAACTTGGGAAGCTAGGAGGGAAGCGTGGGGCACATCCCCCCTCACAAGCTCCAGAAGGAACCTACGCTGCTGACACCTACCAGGACTTCAGACTTCTGGCTTCCAGAATTCGAGAGAATAGATTTCTGTTGTTTTAAGCCACTCGTCTGTGGTCATTTGTTATGGTGTCCCCAGGAATCTAATACGGTGGAATAAAGAGAACCTCGTAGAGCTTTCTCACACCTTTCCAGTTTTAGAAATCTTAGCTCTGTGGAATTTTACTAACTGGATCTTTTTATCCTTAACCTCGAATTAGTATAATTTTCTAGCCCACCACTTTCCGTTCATCGGTCTGTCCTCCCTCACGACCTCCAGAAGTAGATCCTACATTCAGTCCACCAAACATTCCCTGATGGGGTCTTTTCTTAAATATGTTTCCCCTCGGATGGGAGTGGTGCATACAAATTACCCAGGGATCTTGTTAAAACGCTGGTTTGGGCTCAGTAGGTCCGCGCCGGGGTCTGGGGTCCTGCATTTCTAAGGAGCTCTGGGGGGGGTGCTGATGCCACTGGTCCAGGGACCCACCTGGAGGAGCCAGGAGCTGAAGTAAAGTATGATGACGTCAAGTCATCCCTACTGCACCTTGGAGACACTTTTCTTTTCTTCTTTTTTTTTTTTTTTAAAGATTTTATTTATTTATTTGACAGAAAGAGAGAGAGATCACAAGCAGGCAGAGAGGCAGGCAGAGAGAGAGGGGGAAGCAGGCTCCCCGCCGAGCAGAGAGCCCGATGTGGGGCTCGATCCCAGAACCCTGAGATCATGACCTGAGCCGAAGGCAGAGGCTTAACCCACCGAGCCACCCAGGCGCCCCTCGGAGACACTTTTCTATTTAAATTGGAACACAAGCGTATGGTTTGTTCGTGAAAGTTGTGTCATACGACATCCTAGGAAGCTCTCTATTTCCACAGTCCTGCCCCAACTCAGCATGGTACTCGCTACGTATTGGCAGTCATGCTAGGCTGATTACTTGCTGAAAAACTATTCCTCTTTTCCCTCTCTCTCTCTCTCTCTCTCTCTCTCTCTCGAGACTCATCACGGCTTCCCTGTGACATAGATTGCCTCCAAACACACCTGGAGAGGGGGAAGTGGGTGGAGACAAGCCACAGAAACTTCCAGCTCTGGCTGTGTCGAATGAGTTAAGGTTTTTGTCTGGCTTACTGAGGGACCTGTTAAAGAAAACTTCGCGGGGCAAGAAAAAGCAACAGAGAATTCCCCCACTTTGGGTAATCCTTTTAGAAGCAAGCCAGAGGCCATTTATAACGGAAGTTTTACTTTGATATCCTTTCTGAAGAAATTTTTATTTATAGGGAATGACTACAAGGACCCAGAATTCAGGTTGAGGATAGGGGTGAGGAATTGAAATAAACCTCTGGTTTTAGGGTGGTGTGTACAGTAAAGCCAGAGTTGGGTTTATGAACAGATAGAACAGATCTGCATGTACAAAAGGAGGGACCCGGGGCAGCCCCTCACTCTGGAACCATCTGGTAATTCCTATAGTTTCGTCCATACCCTCCATTTCTTCATTGGTTCCTTCATTAGGCACCAGGTAGATGGCAGACGTGACGGGGGGATTAATAAGAATTAATAAGGTACGTGGCCCTTTTCCAGAAACCGGCCATCTTGTACAAACAAACAATTACATTGTATGTCATAAACAGCTACAGGGACCTGGGAGATGGGGCTTTCCCCACTGCGCGGGGGGTCATGGCAGGATTCACACAGGAAGGACAGCTTGGGGTTCATCTGGCAGAGGGAACGGCATGGGCAAAGACTCAGAGGACGTTCTGAGCGAGCGCAGGTGTCTGAGGAGGGATGAGGCCGGAGGACGTTTGTGGAAGGCTTCGGGAGCCATGCTATGTAATTGTTCCTGTGGTTCGGCATTTCCCAAAATATGTTCCAAGGAGCAATAGTTCCACAAGATGCTTTGAAGGAAAAATCGTCCTGTGGTGTAAGTACAGCAATTAACGCTCTGTAATCTCTCTCCCTGCGCCCTTCGGTCTTGAAATCACCCACTGGCTCCTTGAACGCCATACGAAGTCTCACACTAAAGAAACCACCTACGCTTACTCAACCCAATCTTGTTTCCCAAGATTATTTCACAACAGGAATCTTGTTTTCACATAACCTCTTTGAAAACTGCTTCTGTAAGAGTCGCCGAGCTCTTTGGGGGAGGGGAGGCTGTGAGGTAACCAAATCTGTGTTTTCTACACCGGTTGTACTCTGAGGTGGTCTACGAGCTGATTTTCTCCCTTGGGAGAGGGGACCTTCGCCCCCCACCCCCACGAGCACCATGGGACCCCTGGCCCAGCCACCAGCACCTCACCCGGACTTGGGTCGGAGCCCCCCGGGGGCTGTCCTTGCTGCCTGCCATGAGGAGCCCTCTCCCACACCACCCCCAGGGTCGGCCAGATCGTGGGCACACACAGCTGCTCAAGGGGGTCCCCGTCCCTGAGAAGCCATCCCAGCTCCCTCCCTTGCCCGACAGCCGGCTCTGCCCTCGCCTGCCCATGCTCTGCCCTGACGCCTCCCCTCGGCTCCTCCCTCAGGGCCCAGTCTCAGCGATAGCCTGGGAAGCTTCCTCCATGGAAACCGGCCCTGGCGCTTTCTTCCCTGACAGCCGCCCAGGCTGGAAAAAAAACAACAACAGAATCGTCAAGAGAGAAGGGCAAAAGCAGCCCACGAGTCTGGTTCTCTGGTCCTGCTGGCAAGGGCATTCTAGAAGCCCTGAACACTTGCATGGTTTCTGCTGCCTTGCTGCTGAAGGAACCCCCCCAAACCAGGAGAGGCCCTGTGCTGGGAGCCCTGAGGAGGCGAGAGCAGGAGGGAGGCCCTGGGGAGGTGAGGGACAACCAAGCATCTACAGTGGTCCCCATTCCTGTGACCACGAGTCCCATCCCCACAGGTACACCAGAAGCATGGAGAACTCTCCTTCATATCTGAAACCCAAACTCGAGTCAGGACATGGAGGGCCAAGAAGGGGATCTGGAGACCAGACAGCTCTAATGGAGGCAGTCTGAGGGTCGCCCACTGTCCTCGGCCTCAGAGCTGTGATTCCCAAAGCTCCCCTCACAACCCCAAATCTTAGCTGCAGAGAAGGGAGCCCCTTTAGGGTGTAGGGCCGGCAGTGGAGGCGAAAGGACATCAGCATTCCCACTGAGGTGTCCCCATCAGAGAGCATCCGGGCGTGGGCTGGTGGTGGAGGCCACGGTTCCAGTGTGCTCAGGGTGGGACAGCGCTGACTGTGGCGCCTTCTGTAGGTGATAAGCCCTGAAAGCCTCAGGGAGGGGTTTCTGCCCCTCTGGAACATCACTCCACAGTGAGCCCCTCATTCTTTATGGGACACACACACACACACACACACACACACACACACACACACACACACTACTCCTTTTTCTAGCTACCTTCCGGACATTTTCGAGTCTTCTACTGACAGACTTGTTGAGTCGGTGGCATCTGCGGCACGTTCCCCCTTCCGTCCCCGACTCCTGGGCACTTTGCTTGGACCTTCCTGAAGGCGCTGAGAACTTCTCTGTGGACGGTCTGGTCTTCATCCAGGCTCTTGTGAACCCTGACCCTCTCGGCCCTCAGTTCTTCCTCACCTTCCATTTCCCTCCTCCTGTCTTCCGGGCTGTCGTGCTGGGGCCGATCTCAAACCCATCCATCTCTTCAGATGTTCTTTCTGTTCAGACTTGCCTCTGAAGCTGGGTGACAAATGACAAGGAGCCTGGCTACGGGTCCCTCCAGTCCTGGGGGTGGCCGGGCTGGGGGAGGGTAGTGCCAAGAAGGGGGGAGAATACCACAGGTCCAACTTTAGTCACTACGACAAGCTGTCCTTTGCAAGACTTTTGGGCAAAGACCAGGAGCCCGCCATGCTATTCCCATTCCGTGGAGGGGTACGTCCTTGCTGACTCTTGGATCCAGGAGACCCTGAACGTGCACCAAGAACATTGCTCATAGTGCCAGCCTTGCCAAAATTGTGAAAAAGGTAAATGTTCCCTTCGTGGGCCTCCAGATCTCCTTGATGGCCAGACTGACCAAATAAACCAGCCACAAGCCAACGGGCTCTACTGGGTAATGGCTTGATCAGATCAAGGCAGGGCAGAGACTGCCTTCCAGGGTAGATGCCAATGGGGGCCGTGCGGGAAAGCACATAGTTAGGGGGTAAGGGGCCTCTCTCAGGTCCCTTAGACCTGAGACACTGTCCTCCGAAGCCTGCGTCGGCAAGTGAGCTGGAATGTGTGGGTTCTAGGGGGACACAGCCCTGCTGCGAGAAGGACTGACGGGATGTCAGGAAATTCTGTCGCGGGTCCCTTTGTTTCCTCTCCTCCTGGCAGATCCATGCATTAACGGTCTGCCTGGAGTCACCACACACGTGTAAATACACACACACACACACACCACTCACATGTGCACAAGCCTATCGTAGGGCTGTGTATCTTGACTACAAATCCTATTTCTATGCACCCCCGAGCTCGTGTTGTCCTTTCCGGGTACAGTGGGGTCTCAGGCTGGCGGCTGCGGTGGGCACGCGAGGCTCCACAGTGGGCTGCTCTTGGCGGTGAGGGCAGAGCCTTTCTTTTGGAGCTCAGCTTGACTAAATGTGGGAGTCTCTTTTAATCCCTCCTCTTCTTCAGGGCTTGTAGGACGCGAGCTGGACACACCCACACCAGCAGAGCCTGCTTTCTCGGGGCCATTGTCCTTATCAGGCTCCTGCCGTGACATTTGGGTCCCTGTCCCCTCTTGTTTGGTCTTCTGCAGGGAGCAAGCCTTTTGTCATTCTGCTCAGGATCCCCTGAATTCGGTTTCCATGTCAGGGACACTAGACATTGCCATGCATCTCATGGCTGCTTCTTTCTTTCAAGTGAAGAAATCTGAGATACTGGATGCTGGTCAGCCTGAGGACTGTCCTCTGGGGCCCTTCATGTCAGACCT
>CM052889.1:14759565-14806398 GCA_028534135.1 Potos flavus | reverse complement strand
ACCTGGAGGTTAAAAAGTCCCTTTTCCACTTTTTCTCCCCCATCCCTCCACTTTTCTCCGCCCTTCGCTAGGGCTGGGGATGGGTTTACTCGTTGAAGCTCTACAGATGCCGATGGGCGGAAATAGCCAGAAAGTTCTCTCGGCCAAGTCCTTAGCAGCCGTAGGAGAGTAAGCTGTAGTCATCAGGCCACTCTGTTTTCTCTGCTTCTGACGCTTTGGCATCTGGGGTCTTGCTCACCGTGGAGAGACTGCCCTTCCCAGGGCTAGCCAGTTCCTAGAGACAGTAGATGACTGGCCTTCTAGAACACCTTTCCTATGCAAACTAGCCCATCTCAAGCCCTGCTCCCACCACCTCTCTCTCCTGGGGTCTCACACCTTCCCTCGTGGCCCCAGGGCCAGACAAACACAGCCCCCCACCCCCCCGCCCAGAGCCTGCTGACATTTTCCACACCAGCCCAATCCCAAGCTTGCTTTCCCTGCCTCACCCATTCCTTCCCTAGAAAACCAAATCAAAGTTGTTGCTCATGCTTTCCCCACACTCCCTCTGCCTCCTGACTGAGCCTGGTGCTTCCCTGTGCGGACCCCGCGCCCTGGCCCTCTTGGGGACCGCGGGCAACAAACCCTTCTCGGCGGCTGTTGTCTCCTTTTCCAACGAGAAAAGGACTGGCCTCCCCCTACCTGAGCAGTAATAACGCATAAGCCATCCATCTCTTCTAAACGTCCTCCGTCCCTCTAATTCGTCCTCGTAACAGTCGTAGGACATGGGAGCAGCGGGAGTGGACAAAAGCAAGGGGCAGCTCCAAACCCAGAACTTTATGTTCACCAAGAACCACAAATCGCCTGCTTTCTCCCCAACGGTGGTCCAGCAAAGCAGAGAGAAGGCACAAGCATTCGAGAGCTAAGCCAGTAAGATACTACAGTCCGGGCGGAGCCCACAGGGAACAAGCAGTGCCTACACTGGACCGGGAAAACAAAGCCACGCCAACCCCGGAGTAACTCATCACGGCTCTTCCCTTGCCATTTGCTCCTGAAACCACCTCTAGGGAAGTGTGGGAGCCCCCCGAAGGACTTTTTGGGATAAGGGGGGGAAAACACATTAAAAATATGCAAATTGAATTCACTGCGCTCAAATGCAAAGAAAAAATTTAACAAGTTTCTAATAGCGAAGCTATCAAAGGCAGAAAAATGGAATGTTCATGATTAAAAGAAATTCCAATCATGCTGGTGTTGACCCCCTGCCCCCCACCCATTGGCTCTCCTGGTAGTCATTCATCTTGAAATGTTTTTCCAGAGTTCTTGTTTGTTTGTTTCAAAATTAGAAAACAAATGTGTTTCCCTGGGAGAACAAAGTCCATAAATATTTTATGTAAGTGAGAGAAGTGAATTGAATTCGTCCCAGGAACATTTGTCATCCGCAGTTAGGACAAGAAATCGACTTGCCCCCATCAGTTTCACAGTGTGCGCCCGGCAGGGGTTTAGAAGCTCAGAATAGAATGAGATGTGCTGTTTTGTTTTTTTTTCTACTCACCCTTTAGCCAGTGTTGCTATGCCAACGTCTGTTAGCTTCATTCCTACACCTATAGGAAGAGAGAGCAGAGATGAGATTTGTGTTACCATGGGCCCCTGGGAAAGGACTGGCCATCGATTCCCGGGGAGGGGGCAGTGACAGCCCCAGCTGCCTTCCTTTCCTACATAAACACACGTCCCTCCTTGTTTCCATCAGCGGAGGCCTCTTGCTGATGACACTGATGGCCTTTCAGGCATACATCCAGCTTGGTGGGATGACAACGGGGACGGCAGGCCTCTGACAGCAGTTTAGGGGAGTTGCGTCTCATGGCATCCAGCCCCAGACCTTTGTCACTCGGGCAGTGATGTCCCCTGTGTGCCTGGCCCGCCCCCGCTGTGGGAGAAGGGAGGCCGGTAGCCCTATGTGCGGCTCCGAGGCTCGCTGCTTGCCCCGCAAGCTCTCTCCCTAGAGAAGCTCAGACGGGGGGTTGGTCTCCTCTACTGGGTCACCGCAGTGGCAGGTGGCGTGGGCGTGGGCTGGGGGGTGAGGTCAGCAGTGAGAGAGTTCGCGATGGCACTTGTTCTGTTCCGAGCCGAATGCCAGACATGCCATTTCCCGTCTCCATAAACATGGTTTCCCAGTCGAGGACGGAAGATTTTCGGGGTTGGCTTTAAGGCCCAGGGAAACACTCCTGAGTGATACATGGAGACTTGTCCCCACTGGCCTGGAGACGCTAACCGCTGTGACCCATGGTCTAACCCTCTGACTCATCCTAACCTCTACCCATTAAACCATGTGTGTGTGTGGGGGGGGGGGGGTACCAACACCAAAACAACCCACACGGCGCCCTGAGCTTCCCACTCTGGTTCAGCAAAGAGCCGCAGTATCCCAGAGAGGATCCCAAGAACACAGAAGGCTTCTTGCCTCTGCCTCTCCAGCAGGAGCAATCGAGAGCTGAGGAACCAGGGACAGAAAGAAAACAGAAAATCCTTCTGTCTTGCAGGGCGGGGAAGGGCAAGAGTCGCTGTCACCCGGGGCTGCAGAGAAGAGCCAGGCTCTCACCCTGTCCCCGGCTCACTCCGCATCCCTAACCTCTTCCAGGTCTGGAGGAAGACGAACCTTTCCGATGCGCAGAGTGTGGATGGCCTCGGGCCTTTCCAGACTCTTCTTGCCAGGCCCGGGAGCAGTTCGGCTCCTGTCCCTCTAGGGTGGTGGCCATGGGCACGGGCTCCAACTCAGTGGGCCTCCGCCCCAAGGGCGCTCCTGCAATCTGGTGACAGGCCTTCCGCGGCGAAGCTCGGGGTCCCCAGTGCTCCCCCACCGGTCTGTCCGGCTCGCCTCCTCCTCTCTTTTCCCTACCTCTTGTCCCCCCCAGGCCTGTGGTCACTGTGTTCCCCATGGCCCGCAGGTGACCCGCTCACGGAGGGGTCCGGCTGGAACCGGTCTGGGCTGTGGACCAAGGAACCAGCGTCCCCTCCCAAGCCAACTCCGAGGGTCAGACATGATGGCAGCCGAGCTCCATTAGTCTCCAGTCCTATGAGCGCTGCTTTCGGAGGCCCGGGAGAGGAACGCTGATGGGTTCATGCTCTGACTCAGCAGCCTCTGCCCGGAGCACGGCAAAAACACAGGCCGTGCTGCTGTTCAGGCTGGGTAGTCAGACAGAAGCGGCGAGCGCTGCTTTGCTGCGTGCACCTGTGAGCGAAATCAGACCTGGCACTTTGGGGGAGCCGGTGAGCATTTTAAAAGCCGCTTTCGCAGTGGGCGACTACTTCATCTCATTCTTGCAAAGCTGTTAACAACTAGAACGTATGCAGAAATGCTTCACGTAGCCTTTATTACAGGGGCTGTGCTTTAAAAAAAAAAAAAAAAAAGGCACCAAATTGTAAAAGCCCTTTTTGGACATCTTATTCGTGCGGAACGCTGTATTTAAAAATCACAGCTCTGAGCTGCATTTTAATCCAATTTTAAAAAGTCATTTGGCAAAAGGGCCTCGAACTTGGGGATCGCTTTTCCTGCCTCTCACAATTACCAGCCATCACTTACAATGGAGAAAAATAGGATATAATTTTGAAAAGGAAACGTCTCTCGGTTCAGTAATTTGCCGGCAGTTCAACCAAAGTCTCCAAAGGGTAATAATTTGAATTCTAGTGTGCAGCCATGACGTGGAGTGGGGGATAGCAGTCGTCTACGGTCGTTTCTGGTGGAAGGAAGGAAGTAGGCAGCATCAGGAATTTGTTCTCCGGAACTTGAGTTCTTGGGTCTTTGGGGTGACTGCTTCTTAGGAACCCGAGTAGTCTCAGCGGCGGGCAGATCTCAGGGCCAAACCACACGCGGGGCTTTCACCCCCAAGCTTGCAGAACCCACCACAACCCTGTCAACAAGTTACTGCAACGAGGGACGGGATGGCTTTGAAGAGTCTTAGAAGGTCATAGTCGAGTTTAGGTTTGCTTGGCGTTTTTTAATCCTAGTTCCGGCATCTCAGAAAATTAGAAAATGTACAGGTTCTTTAGAGAGTGGATGTGCTCTCTTCTACACAACGATGATGACAGTAACGAGATTTTCCCCAGAGTAAACAAACCCCGTTTTGAGACACTGTGCCAACCCAGTAAACCGCACACGTCATTCACCGAGAGATGTAACATTCCACTAAGCTTGTTTCCAGGTGCCTAGAAGCCAACTCTGCGCAAAGCTCCGGGTGCTGTTTTTCAGTAGGAGAACTATATTTATTGCAAAATTAACTCTGAAGGAGAAAAGTTTGTGTGGGGGGAATCCAGAATTACACAGCCAGAGTGTAACTAGAATAGAGAGCTGTGTATTAAGACCATGTGCACGCATGTGTACGTGTGTGTGTGTGTGTGCGCGCGTGCGTGTGGGTGGCAGTGGAGTCTGTTCAGAAAGTTGAGTGGGTATGGCAGCCTTCAATATGCAGATTGGCCCCATCGGCAAGACTCTGACGTTCCACTTCCCTGCTGGCCTTCGAGAAGGTCCTCCCTGGAAGCTTAAACATCGGGAGACACTTGGAAATCTCTCGCAAATTGGTAAATTTGCGGTTTAGCGGAAAGAGCTTGGGTTTTGGAGTCAGAAACCACAGTCTTGGACTCCTCTGTTTATTAGCTGGGTGACCGCAGGCAATTAAAGCACTGTCTCTGAGCCTCTGTTTTCTCATCTGTAAAATGGGATCCTAATGTTTTCGTTTTGCCTGATGATGATCAGACAAAAATTATGGGAAAAATGAGTACATACGAAAAGGGGGACCTCCCTGAACCTTTTTTGAAACTTCTCGTGTCTGTGGTTATTTCAAGATAAAAAATATAAAAAATCAGGGAACACTCGCTCTGTGGCAATGCTGTGCTATGTGTCTTCCCATCCTGTGTAAGCCTCACAGCAGCCCCCCGGGGAAAGGACGGAGGCGGCAGAGAGGGAAGCAACTCGCCCAGGGCTCCAGCTAGGAAGCCGTGGGAACGGAACCCGGAGCAGTCTTGCTGTTCACCACCAGGCTGTGGAAAGAGCCGGAGATCCTCGTCTGCGACAAGTCTCACACACACAGGGCCTATGATTATAGCTCAGATTTCTCCTCACAGTATTATTATTTGGAAAGGAAGAGGAAAAGGAAAACCCTTGTGGTAGAAACTGTTGGCGCCCCGCCCACCGTCCTCCCCCTAACCGCTTCCGTGCACTCTGGCTCCCCCTCCCTCCCCGTGCCACCAGCATCTCTTCGCCTGAGAACTTTCTCCAAGCAGGAGCCTGCTTTGCTCAGCTTGGCTTGTCCATGAGCAGGGGGCAAGTTCAGGGGCATTAGCACCCGCACCAGGAGCAGCCGCCCGCTGGTCGCTAAAGACAATTGGTGTATAAATACCCCTGCTCCCTCACTCCTCGTGTGAGATCATTCTGAGCAGCGTGCTCTGCACAGGTTCCCAGAGTCTCCCCAGCGGGCAGGAGCTTCAGTGACCCACAGCGGGGACTGGCTGTGTTCGAAGGTCCCCTGCTGGCTGCCTTCCCGCTGCCTGGGATCCCCTCCCCAATATTTGAACCTGAACACCGGTGTGCAGGAAAGGGTTCACCTTGCCCAAACCGAGGCTCAATCCTTGCCCAACTCCCGAGAGGTAACCTCCAAGCCCTGGGATGACCTGTCTGGGAAGAGTGTCTCTGTCTAGCTGGGGCGGCGGGTGTGGCCTCTGCAGAGGCTAGAGACCAAAGTCCATCTCGGGACTAGTTATGCCCGTGTGACGGACCCCCAGTAAAAGCTCTGAACTCCGAGGTTTGGGCGAGCTTCCCTGGAAGGCAGTTAGCATGCACGCCGCCACACACGCCATTGCTGGGAGAGGTAAGTGCTGTCTATGTGACTCCACTGTGACAGGACACCTGGAAGATCCCCCCTTGGTCTCCCCCCGACTCTGCTCTAGGAGCCTCTTCCTTTTGCTAATTTGAGTCTCTATCCTTTCACTGTAAGAAACCATAACCATGAGTGTAAAGGACTTTCTGAGTTCTGTGAGTCCTTCCAGCAAATCACTGAACCAGAAGGAGGTGGTGGGAAACCCCAAATGGCAACTTGTCTCAGGGCTGTCTCTCTGGGTACCCTAATTACCATATCCCCACTTCATACGACAAATGCACTCCCATCGATTTGCATAGAAATTGAAAATGTGCAAACTAGCCAGCAGAGCTTGAAACTCTAAAGCAACTGCCAGAGACCCTTTCACCTGTTAAGAACGAATGATTGCATCTTAATTTATCTTTTGGTATGGCCAGATTTTCCTCTATGCTTCTGAACTGCCCCTGTAGAGGATAGAGCCATCCAGCCAACCTTCAGTGACCTGTGATAACAGGCGTTATTGGCATGAATTATTACAATGCACTTTATTACTCTGTTTGGCTGGTCATTTCAGGCTTGTTTCTGATGAGACATTAGTAGCACCTCCTGCTGGCAAAGATGCTTAAAGGCATCCAGCAGACCTCTCCCTCTCCTCCCGTCCCACACCCCCGGGGAACATTCCAGGCCCGCGGCGCCCCCGGAAGCCGGGTCAGACTGCTTTCCTCACCCTGCATGTCCGTGACCAAGAGGCAGCCACTCGTCTTCTGATACACCCAGTGCTGGAAGGTGCAACACTTCTGACCAGCCTCCGATTCTCTCCTCAAGAAGTTTATCTCCTTCCCATCCCTGATGGAATACTTCACGAATTCTCCAATCAGCTCCTCCTCCACTGTTGCGTAAGGGATGTTGTTCTCAGGGCGACGGATCAGAAAGATGGGAATTATCCTGGAAGGGAAGACGGCATGAGTACGCATCAGGTTCTCTGCTGGAAATAGAGGCCGGGGGCACTCTGTCTTCACTTGGGGAGCAGAGAGCTGCAGAACAAATCCCGGACTCCATCAGATGTAGGAGGACCCCCGACCACAATGATTGTTCAATAGGTGGGAAGATACGTTTCTGTCTTTCATTTGTGCCTAGAGTCGGTCAGAAACCCCTCCTTGGGATGGAGTTTGACTGCCCATGTAGGAATGAATGTTTGCATTGTAGTCCTAATGCAGGGACCCACTGGCCATGTATCCATCCATCAGATCTCCTATCCTCCCTTCCTTCCTGTCCTTCCTTCCTTCCATTCAGTCAGCAAATATTCAGTGGTTTCTATGTCAGGCAATCTTCGATGCTGTTCCAGGAAACAGTGAAGAAAACAGAGGCTCTGCTCTCAAGGATCTTACATTTAAATGAGGGACACGGGCAATAAACAAGTCAGTGTATAGTGCTAGGGGCTAGGTGAAAAAATAAAGCAGTGGAAAGGTGCTAGGTAGCGCTGGGGGTCAGGGAGGGGCTGCTATTTTACTGAGGGAGGTCAAAGGAGGCCTTGCTAAGAAAGAACGTTTGAGCAGAGACCTGTAGGAAGGGAGCTAGGGAGCCATGAGGGTATCTATGGGAAGAGCATTCTAAGTGGAAGGAACAACAAAGGGAAAAGGCGTGGCTGCAGGAGCATTCTTGGTGGGTTCCAAGAGCAGGGAGGGGCCCGTGTGGCTAGAGTAGAGCCAGCAAAGGGGCAGTGGTAGCAGGTGGGTGCAGACAGGGCGTGAAGGGAAAGCCAGACCTTGTGGGGTCTGGTAGGCCATTTGAAAAACCATCCGGATGAGAAGCCCCTGGAGGGTCTTGGACAGAGAAGTGCCGCGATCACACATCCTTGTGGCGGGATGAGTCGGCCACTCTGCAGAGAAGGGGCCGTGAGGGGGCGAGGGCAGGGCAGGGAGATCAGGAAGCGCACTGCACAATAATGACGGCGGCCCCGGGGGGAGAAGGGATACATCCCGACTGAGGTTTTCAGTACGACCCATTCGCTGTCAGCGCCCTAAATGGTTATTTCAGCCCTGCTCCTCTCCTCACACTGCCCGCGCCTCCTCCCCAGCCTCACTCTCAGAGGCTAACCTTGCTTCCTGTTTTATGGCGAAGACTGAAACAATCAGAAGAGAGTTTCCCCCTCCCCGCCCCCCAAGATGGATGAAGCCTTCTTGCTCCCCCCCCCCGCACCTCTTCTTCCGCTAGCATCCGGAGTCTGGCCAACCCCTCTGATGCTCCGAGAAGTGCTCCCCACCTCTTCCACCCCCTTTTCCCTCTACAGCAGCATCACTGCCAGGGGCCCGGTGACACGCTGAGATAGCTCTGCGCCACGCGCTGACCCCGCAGCCCCTCAATGACTGACTCACGGCTGACACCCAAACTCAGATCACTTGAGACTCACGGTCTGCGATCCCTCCCTTCCCATTCGCCCTGGAACCCACTCACAGAGGCGTGTCCACTAACGAAGCTTCGGTCAAGGGCGCCAGCAGCACCCGCGTGTGGCCGAGTCTAACGGTCTCCTCTTCGCCCTCGTCTTACGTGCGCTCATCGGCACTGGACACAGCTGACCTCCTAAAGCACCTTCCCACTGTTCCCAGAAACTCCACTTCCTCTCGGTCTCCGTCTTGCTCCACTGGCTACTTTTTTCCTGTCTCCTTTGCTGGGTCCTCATTTCTCCCCCACCTTTAGATCCAGCGTGCCCTGGGAGAGCTCTTTTCTCTCTGCCCACACCGGCTAGTGACCTCCTTGCTTGCAGGACAATCTGTATGGCGACGGTTTCCACAATTATATCCCCAGTCCAGACCTCTCCCCTGAGTTCCTGACTCACGTGTCCAGCCTCCTACTCTCTTCGATCGATGTCTAATAGGTATCTTGGATTTAACACAGCCCGAACTGAACTCCTCACGTGCCCCACCCTCCTCTCTCGGCCCCACCTCGGTGACTGGCAACTCACCCTCTCATTCTTTTCATTCAATAAACGTCTACCGAGTAGCTTATGCCGGAATCTCGAAAACTCAGAAGGAAAGCAAACATGAAAGAGACACAGCCCCTGCTTTGCAAGGACAACTGCTGGGGTGAGGTCTGCATGTGTGTGTGTGTGTGTGTGTGCGTGTGTGTGTGTGTGTCTGTGTCTGTGTGTGTGTGTGTGTGTGTGTCTGTGTTTCCCTGTGTGCAATCCTCTGATTTTGGTTCAATGAGCATGGAGTCAGAAGCAGATGCCTTTGTGAGGACCCCTATCCTCCCATATGTTATTATTCATACACTCGCAAATTCCTCCCCCGTAAGGAAGGGACAAGTGTTTATGCACCGCAATGCCCTAATCTATCTTCAGGTCAGTGGCATCTATGCGGGGCTGCCGCTGACGTTCATTGGCCCCTGTGTCCCTCACAAGCACAGGCGCTTCTCAAGTCCCTGCACTGATCTTTATATTCATAATTTTGTGTTGTTTTCTTTAGAAAGTCCCCAAATTGTGGTGTCAAGTCACGCAAAACTTGGGTGTGCCCCACGCAAGGGGGCCGGGGTCCTGTGCGTTGTGGACAGCCCACCCAGTTGACCGTCTTCCTCCTTGAGAACTGACGGGGACAGAGATTGGGAAAGGGGGCCGGAGAAGAAAGAGAATGTGTGAGTGCCTATAACACGAAACCCTAACTCACGCCAGATTGTGGTCTTAGGGGAGTCAAAAGAAAAGCAATGGTGTATTTTCTTTGCATTATGTTAATTTTTCTTGAAGTTGCTGAGAAATGTCTGTGAACTAAATAAGTAACTAAGCATTTCCTGGCAAAGAGCAGAAAGTACTGGACTTTCTTTATGATAAGCCCAACACACCACCTCGGGGAGAGTATTTTTCCCCCTTTGTGAGCCGACAGGGTCGATGAAGGTAACGATTTCGTCCTTCCTTCCTCTCCCAGTTTCTACAGATACACAAATGACTGTTCTGTCTGAAATGTCTAACATGGCCCGGCATACCTCTTTCTCTTTCCACTTAAACACCCACATATGATCTCAACCAGATAAGCAGGCTCGCAAGCACAAGGTCCAGACCCCCAAACATTTGCTTGGGTCAGTCCATATCTAGTCGATGAGTGGATGAAAATAACCAGTGTGACTTATCTCTGCAGGGTTCCAGGAAATGGGTGGCATGTTCCTACACTGCTGATACCCAATTCACTCTTCTTAGACTCAGCACCATATTTTATTTTCATGGTTGGGTAATTGTTTTTGTGATATTCTCGTGTTCTCTTGCACTGGCTTATTGTTGAGACAATGTAATATCCACGAAGTAGACACTCTTTCTTTTCTATTCAACATGATACATTTATCCAACTCATTTTCTATCCAATTCTTTTCTATTTTATACGATACATTTATTGAATTCATCTGTCCATCCGTCTACCCATCCTTCCATCCATCTATCCATCCATATGTACGTACATACATACATTGATTTAAAGAATATGCATCAAGTATCTCTCTGTAAGCCTCTGGCAACCTAGTAACAAACAGGATAGCAGTCATGTGTGTTCTCGTAGCTCCCAGACAGAAAGACCAGGTGAAATGCTTGTCCTACTGGTCCTTCTCATCCTCTCCTCCCTCCAGGCCCCCCAAGTCCCCGACAAATCGGGAGTGATAATACAAGAGCGGGTAAACACACTTACTCTGGCACTTCTCCAAAGCCTTCCAGAGGCTGTGCTTCGGCAGCATAGATCTGGGCATAGTGTCTGGCAGTATTTTGGACGTAGCATTCCTGCATCACCCACACACATGGGAAAGACAAGTGATTAGAAGAAATTCAGAGTTGCGGTAAAGCTCATCAGATTTCCTGATGTGGCTCAAGCCAATGGGTTCCCAACCCCATCCATCCCCTAGTCGGGGGCCCAGAAGTAACAATGATTGCAACCTAGAGCTGTCCACGTGCAGGGCAGCTGTGAGACCTGAAGGAACTCTCTAGGTAAAGCTCAAGTGGTCTCTGGGGCCAGGCGTCCTGAACTATAAAAGTTCTAGAACCTGCATGGCTGAAATTCACCCTGGGCTAAGGGGACTGGCCCCAGGGCAGGATGTCACGTAAAGGTTGGGACCGGCTGGGCTGCCTGCGAGCTCTCCCATCTGAAGTCTTCTTCAGGGGTGTGATGAGAGCTGTGGGTAGTGAGCACCTTGACAAGACCGTTTGCCCCGAAAAAGCAAACCGGATTCTCCTTTCCACTCTGTAGGGCCTCTCCGAGAAGGAGTCTGGACGCTGGGGCTTTTCCCTGACGGGACCAGATGGTACTTGAGATGGAAAGAGTATGCAGTGAAAGAACAGAAAAAAGAGCGGTTGATTTGGAGGAGAAAGGAATACAACTGGCAAAATCCTATACTCGGAAGGGGGGGCCGCCCTCATGAGCCCCAAGTCCCACCTGACATCAGCACATCTGAGACGATCATGGATGGCTAGTGCTGGACAGCGCCCAGGACATTCATCAAAGTCTAACCTATTTGTTTTCCAGGGAACAGTTTTAGAAGGGCACCTCGCTTGTGACAGAGCTAGACCCAGCACTCCCAAAAGCTTGGCCAGTGCTGGTGTCAAGAGTGAAATACATGGCCCAAAGCGGGAGGGGGAGGCAGGGAGAAGCCCACGCTCTCTTCTTGTCTCAACATGCAGTGACTCAATAACATAGGGAGGTGTGAACTTAGCTGGAGTCTAGAAAGGCAGGAAACAGGACAAATGCTAAACCTTCTGATTATACCCCACACCCCTCCATAAACCAAACCAAACCAAAGCGATCTAGAAACTGCTCCCTTGGGGATGCTTGGGAATCCTGGCAGCCCGTGCAACTTGGCTACATCCCGCGTGGACTCAAACCTTCAAGGACCTCATGGGGCTCCCTAGGAGCAGAAATGATCCCAGCCGGGGTCAGAACCAGAGAGGGACCTCCAGACACAGGCTGAGTCCCATCCGGCTGGCAGGAGGGCAAGAAATTGCCCTGAGAACTTGGACTTGGTTCCCAGCATTCGGCCTTGACCCAGTGGCTCCCTTAAACAACCACACCCCAAAGGGAGAGAAAGACCCTCTCGGAGACCCTCCCAACAATTCCGAGTCTGACTTTCATCTCAGGCTCTCACGGGTCCCTCTCACACGCCAGGGGACTCTTTCGGGCAGCTGGACCCACCTGGGCAGCGAGTCTGTAGTTCCTCTGGACGAGCTCATCGCTGTTTCTGGTCCCATGGGCGACAGCGTTGTGCACTTTGAGCACGCAGGCGTGGCCGGGCTGGAAGACGGGCAGAAGGCCGCGCATCACTCTGCTGCGGAAGGCCTTCCGGTGGACGCCTTCGCCGAAGTGCAGCTCCTCCGTGGCAATCTGACCGCGCAGGTGGTCCCCAAAGTAGCTGTCCCTGAGGAAGTCTTCTCTGAAGAGGAGCTGGCTGAATTCAATCTCTTCACATCCTGAAACACGGCTCACCTTTAGTTAGAGCGAAGATCCCCCAATGCTGCTTCTTGGCTGACGGATGTTCCCACACAGGGCTAAGGGCAAGGCCGGCCCGCAGAACCTAGAGGGGGAACCACACTCCCAACGGAGCCATAGATCAGGGATGAGATGGTGGGGAGAGGGGGGTGAGTCCTCGAGGGGGATGGAGGAAGATCCGTGTGAGGCCTCCGCCGAGCCAATGAGAGGGGACAAGACTGGTGGGAGCGAAACTAGGGAGACCAGGAAAAGAAGTTTAGACAGACCTGGAAAATACAGACAGGACCGTGAAAGGCAAGCTGAAAAGACAGGTGAAAGACAGAGGACAGAGGAGGGACCAATGATAAGATGTGATAGATCAAGGTTTCTCAACCCTTTTTCTCATGATTGCCCCCTGAAAGGAATCCTTTTAGACTTTTTTTCAAATTGCCCCTACCCGGAAATTTTAATTCCACACATGTACTGTAGATCCGTTTATGTACTATGTGTATATCTATGCTTCACACACAATCGGAGTACGGGTTTTTTTTGCCTCCTTAAGAAGCAATTTTTGCCTTTTCAGGGGCAATACTGCCTCCCCGTGTTGAGAATGTCTGTGGTAGACATAAGAAATAGGCAGGCAGGGGGTCAGTCGGTTATGCACCTGCCTTCAGCTTGGGTCACGATCCCAGTGTCCTGGGATCGAGCCCCCATCAGGTTCCCTGCTCAGTGAGGAGCCTGCTTCTCTCTCTCCTTCTGGTTGCCACTCCCCTCACTTCTGCTCTCTCTCTGTGTCAAATAAGTAAATAAAATCTTAAAAAAAAAAAAAGAAAGAAAAGAAAAAGAAAGAAAGAAGCAGGCAAAAACCAAACAGTAGGGGCGCCTAGGTGGCACAGTGGGTTAAAGCCTCTGCCTTCGGCTCAGGTCATGATCTCAGGGTCCTGGGATCGAGCCCCGCGTCGGGCTCTCTGCTCAGCAGGGAACCTGCTTCCCCCTCTCTCTCTGCCTGCCTCTCTGCCTGCTTGCGATCTCTCTCTCTCTGTCAAATAAATAAATAAAATCTTTAAAAAAAAAAAACCAAACAGTAAAAGGAACTGCCTCTGAAGAAACACCGAAAAAAAAGTCTAATCATTTTGGATTTATTTGTAAAAAGAAAAGTAGAATTATTTTTCTAGCACCAGCTTTCTTCAGAGTTGATTCTCCACATTACAGGTGACAATGGACGCAATCAGAAGGCTCCCTTTTAAACTAGAGATGAGCAGTCAGCCCTCTGGTGGGCTGACAGAAGAAAAGAAGACGGCTTTCAATGAGGTAAGTTTGTTTAGATTTTTTTAAATGCCCTCCAATCCTCAAAGTTGATGAAAACTGACATCTTTCTGAATGTTTAAAGGAGAAAGAAATCCTGGGTTGTGTGAAAATCTCACTTCACATTTCTACTTATTTTCAGATCATGTGTTTTAAGAACAATCTATGGCTGAAGCTAGCTATTAAAGGTATAAGGAGATTAAAATTATTCTTGGGACACTCCGGGGGACTCAGACGGTTGAGTGTCCAATGCTTGATTTCAGCTCAGGTCATGATCTCAGGGTCGTGAGATGGAGGGCCCTGGCTGGCATGGAGCCTGCTTGGGATTCTGTCTCTCCCTCTCTGCGGATGAATGAATAGGCCTACTTATTGACAGAGAGAAAGAAAGGAGGCGGGAGGGAGGGTTTCACATAGGAAAAGGGCTGAAGGTGCCAGTGGAGAGTGTGCAGAAAGACTCTCCAAGATTTCACCAAGCTGAGCAGGTGCCTCTGGCCAAGTAACCTGTGCTGGGCTTCTAGAACGAACTGGGCTGGAGAACCAGGGGAACAGCAGGCACATGGGACGCTGTCCCAGGCAAATTTTTTTTTTAAGATTTATGTATGTATTTGAGAGCGAGAGTGAGTGAGCGAGCACATGCATGTTGCTGGGGGAGAGGCAGAGAGAGAGAGAGAAACCCAAGCAGACTCCACGCCGTGCGCAGAGCCTGACACGGGGCCCAGTGTCACGACCCAGAGGTCATGACCCGAGCCGAAACCAGTAGTGCGTCTCCCAACCCAGTGTGCCGCCCAAGCGCCTCCCAGGCAGATTTTTTAAGGAGATCCTTGTATCATAGATGTCAACCTTAGTGATAGAACCAGGAAAAAAAAATTAATTTATGGAGAAGAGTATAGTTTTTTTATAAGTTAAATTTTAAAATTGGATCACAAAATGAAGAAGGTTTTTTTTTTAATATAACCCAAATCTTCTCAATTCTAGTTCCATGATTAATTTCACGTTAACAGTTTGGGTCCTGATGCCACTTCAAGAACATAGGAAGTGTTCCATGTATACACATCAGAGCCCAATATACATGAGCTGTACTTACCCCATTCTGTTTTCTTTCATAATCCCCCTAAATTTCTGAAACTCAATTATTCTTAACAGAAATGTGTGCACTGAGTACTTAAAAATGCATCAGATTTAACACAAAAGTTGTTCCAGACTATGTGCTCAGAAATAAGAAGGGAAATTTTCTGTATAGTATTATATTGGGTATAATTAACAACCCTGTCTATAATTTCCAACAGAAATGTCTACTTAACAAAGATAAAACAATGAAAGGGAAAAAATAAATCTTAGGACTTTTCTTTGAAAGCCCTGTGTGCTATCATTAAATTGTGCTTGCTTTGTGTTTTATTTGGACCATCATTCATTTAGGGCCTTCCCACAAGCTTGATTTTATTAGTTTTTTAATTAGAGACCAACTTGTAAAATATTGTTTGTTCCTCCTCTGGAGAACTCAACTAATAAAATGTGTAATGAGAGAGACTCCCCCAAATAAGAAAGGTGATAAGGAAGTTATCTGAGGCTTTTTCATCTGCAAGATCAAGGGGATGGGGAGGAAGGTATGGGATCCCCAGCCCCGTGAGTCACGGAAATGGGAGCCCCCAGCCACAGGGGGTCCGACCCTGGGAGGAGGCGATGTCATCGGGTCTAGACCCACGCCCTCTGGCTGGGGTCACAGGGCTACATCAGCACTGTTACCATGAGGTGACCAGCAGCTCGTGCCCACTGGGGTCTCTTTCCTAACTGGTAAAAACCCAGAAAAATGAGTTTATGCGAACCTAAAGGAACGAGGTCATAGCAAGTATCTGGGATGTGAATGCCAAGCAATGCTAAGAAGCTGATGACACAGAGAAACCCTTCTTCTGAAAGTCATTTTGTTTTCTCATGTATAAGGAGGAAGGACATCCTTCCTTTTGCATATTCAGACTTTTGGGGAGATGGGGGGGCAGACATGGCAAAAGGATCTAAAATTATACAAGCACACTCCACGCTAAAGACAGGTAGGTCGGTAGCATTTGAATAGGTTTGCAAAGAGCCTGTGTTTGTTGTTTCGGATAAACATCATGATACGTGTTTGCTAGACCATTTCTAAGTCAAGATCCCAGCTCCTTGCCTTTAGTGAACTAGGTGTTCCTCCATCATAGCTGCATTTACTGTCTTGTCTTCACAAAGACTTCCCCGTCTTCAGGCGTTTTGCTCGTCTAAAAATCAGCCCACGAGGTGAATTTCTTTCCGAGGCTAAATCAATTGAGTTATCAGTTTTACTCACACCTCTTCTAAAAGTCACCAAAGCTCCTATAAGGTGCTAAAAGCTGTGGTCACGTGGGTGAGGTGGGCGTGCAGACGTGGGTGTGCACAGGTGGGTGTGGACAGGTGGGGGTGCACAGGTGGGTGTGCAGAGGCGGGCGTGGACAGGTGGGCGTGCACGGGTAGGCGTGCAGAGGCAGGCGTGCACAGGTAGGTGTGCACAGGTAGGTGTGCACAGGTGGGTGTGCACAGGTGGGCGTGCACAGGTGGGTGTGCAGAGGCGGGCGTGGACAGGTGGGCGTGCACGGGTAGGCGTGCAGAGGCAGGCGTGCACAGGTAGGTGTGCACAGGCGGGTGTGCAAAGGTGGGCGTGCACAGGTGGGTGTGCACAGGTGGGTGTGCGGAGGTGGGCTGCAGCTGGCTCCCTCCAGCTGCTGGTGGGCATCTCTTCCTGCCTCCATGTTTTCAATTTTCTGTTTAAAATTGGCTGTGGTAAGAGTATTTACACCACAGACATGAGACAACTCAACAAATCAGTGCCGCCCCCCGCCCCGCCCCCAGGCAGGTCATTAAACATTTCCCAGCACACCACTGGGTGGGGATGGGCGTGTGTGCGGGGACAGGTAATTTTCCCTAAGAGGAAACACAGGTCAAGCATGGACTCCACCAAACTGCCCTCAGTGGGTGGCCCGGCGGCCGGTGACTATTCAGGAGCCCTTGTTAGCCTGTTGCCATACCGTGCCAAAAGCCAAAGAAAAGCACCCAAACCCATCTTTCATTTTCATTAAGATGCAAACGAATGGAGTTATTCCCCTTGACATCGTGCTGTCTTTGGAATCGTGCTGTCTTAGTCAAACCGCCAAGTAAACCGAAGATGCAAAACAGGTTGCATCCGTGCCAGAGGCTGAAAACCCACTGCGGAGGGGCTGGATGCAAGCCTGAGGCTTAAAGGAAGGACTCTTCCCCCAAAGCCCCGCCGAGGTGTCCTCGAGCACCGAGCAGCGCACCTGCAGGCTGATCTTTCGCTAACACTACACTTTGGGATATTCGTTGCCTCCCGCAGTTACTATAGGCTTGCAACTAGCTTGCAATTGACTTTGTCATTCCTGTGCTCTCTCCTCCTTGGTTAGAAGAGTCAGCGGGAATACTGCGTCTGCCCTTGATTCCAGGAGCTATTCCATGCTTTTATGGCATGCCCACGTCCTTGGACAACCAACTCAGGCTGGCTTACCTTTCATATCTTGGTGACTCGAGAGTTGTTTCAGAACTAGAAGAGGACAAAGGAGAGAGCGCCTTCAGTACGCATGGGCATTCTGAACTGGGGGCCAGGGGGTTAGAGCTCGTGGTTTTCGCCTGAGACTGAGCAGCCGAGGCTTACCTTCAGCCGTGAGATTAAACTCAGTGGTCGCTTTTCCATAACTGTTCTTGATGCAGCAGTCATAGGTGCCCTGGTCCTTCTGACCAGCTTGCATGATGGCCAAGGACACAGTGGAGTTGTCGCCCGCACTGCAATAGGGGACATGAATATTTCAACGCTTCGTCATTCTGAGGTTGGAGGTTTCTAATACACTTAAGGAGAAAGAAACACATGCTTCCCTGCCCTCGTGTTTTGAGCCATCAGGCTGGCTAAAGAATGAATCCCGATAAGCCGTTTAAATAATTCATTTATCTGTAGGGGACGATCAGTGCGATTTTGGCTTAACATCCTCACTCCAACATGTAATATTAATACAGAAACATTTGGGAGGTTTGGCTGCTGCTAGTAAAGAATCAGAAATGTGGATTCTGGGGGCTGTCGTTAACATTTCTGCTCAGAATTCGCCTCAATTGTGTTACTAATCCAGGTGCCCTGTGCTTGAAGGGGACCTGAAAATTCCAAACCCAAATCTAAACACAGACACAATAAGGGACAAGAGAAAGGGGGTTTCTGCTGTAAATACGGACACGCGGCTGAGGGTTTTTTTTACAATAGGATACTCCCCTACTGAATACCAGCCATCCATCCGCCCTCCCACCCATTCAACATTACGAAGTTCCAGGCACCGTGCTATGAACAGAAAAACCAGTGGTGACTATGATGATGATACCTAACGTGTATTGAGCACTTGATATGCGTCCGGCATTGTACTAATGACTTAAACTTCTATTTCATGTTCACACTCAGATCAATCTAATGAAAGAAGTAGTATTTCTATTCCCACTTCACAGATGAGGGAACTGAGGCATACAGAGATCAAGCACGTGATCTAGGGTCCCACAGTTGGTAAGGGCTGGGCTGGGACTTGAACCAAGAAAGCCTGAGTCTGGAGTCCTCACCTTGATCTCATGACGCTGCCTCCTCAAGTGATTTGTGATCACTGCCCTCAGATCTGGGATAATGAGAATTACCGCTAATGCTGCACTCTTCATTCCAAAGTCTCACACTAAAAACTCACCTTGTAGCCAAAAAGTTACATTGAATACAGTTGCAGTTTTGTTGGGAATGTTGTTCAACATTCACCAGGTTTGCCTGTTTCAGTTTGGGGTCATTTCACAGTTCAACCCCAGATTCCACTTATCCTGTCTCAGTTGCTTAGTCCACGAAGTATATAGATGCTCGGTTGGTTTTTCAGTGGACATCAAGTCTCTAATTTACACATGTTTCACGAACCAACGGCTTAAAAGAAAAGCCCATGAAATCATAATACATCGTCCACCGACAGAGCCTCTGAACACATCCTGAATGCAGGGTGGAAAGTGGACAGGCCCAGTCACGAGGGGAAGATTTCCTGCTGGGCTGCAAAACGCTGAGTCACACAAGGCCTGGGGCGGGGTCTTTCTCTGTGGCTCCTGACCCCAATTCCCTGATTCTCTGATACCTCACTGAGAAGCTTGGAGGCCTCTTCCTGCCGGTCACGTCAGTTTCACGGGCTCACCCAAGGAGAATTTAATTATGGGAGAATGCTCCTGCCCCTGACTTTGCTGTTTAGAAAGAACCCCGGAGACATTTTTAACTTGCAACTTACAGGTTCTGTCTAGGCGAAAAGATAACCCCCAGTGTTTATTACCTGTCAAATATTAACCAGTTTTGTACCTGTTTGCAAAAGTAGTATCGATCTGCCTGACTGACTATATAAATCTCCATTCCTCAAACGCTCCTTGGAACAGCTTTACCATCTTCCTGGTTCTTCATTATTTAATGAGTTGAAAAAGATCTTTGCTACATGTTTATATTATACTTGCTTGAGGGATTTCAGCTTCTTGGAAATTACGTTTTGACAAGGCAGTGAGATACCTCTTGGAGGGGCTGGAATTAAGGTGAAAGAAATTTGATAACATTTAAAAAGCCACTTGAAATAAGGTAAGTGATTTCTCGATATACAGAGGATGTAGGTCGCCCAAATAATCCCCAGTGTCACCCCAGAAGAGGCGAAAGGGGTGCATCTAAGCCAGGGTGGCCAAGAGATAATGAAGCCAGCATCGCTAAGGACGTAAAGGCCTGGCCACGTGTCAGCAGCACAGAGGGAGGTTGGGTTTTCTAAAGACATCTCAAATGGAAAAGGGACCCAAAAGATTCGGGTGCCAATTCGGAGCTCAGAGCAAGATGGCGAAAAACCCCACTGGTTAATCATCCTTGGCTGACAGCTACAGCAAGATTTTTAAATGAATAATGAGTGCTTCTTTTCTATAAAGCTCTAGGGAGCGGCCTCGATTTAAAAATCCAGTCGTTTATTTTCCATTATAATTCTTCTGCAGCCAAACCTGAGACAGGCAGGACGATGGCAACGTTTTAGGCAGCGAGCATTATTCCATCCGTCACAATCCAGTTAGATTTTCTGGAGCGATGTCATGGCAAAGAAACTATCGCTCAAATCTGCCGTCGTTGCATTTGGGACCTAATTTCCAGACATAGGTTCCAAGCAGACGTATTTGATTTAATTAGACAGGAAGCTCGCAGATTGTTCTTCCTTTTTCAAGCTACTTGCGGCGAGACGAAGGGGGCAGGAATACCTCCGTGACCCAGAGAGCTGAGCGGGGACCTCCTTGGGCAGAAAAACACCTGAGGACTGTTGGAGTGACGGTGGCTTCCACGGAGCGAGGTGAGCTGTTTAAGAACGAGCCACGCCCCCTCAGGTGTGTCTGATGAAGCTCGAGGTCCACAGTTCCCGTGAATGAGCGTGTATGGCCAGCAAGGCGCTCTAGGAAGCCGATCGTCAGGTTCATTCCACACGGGAATTCTCGGCAATGATTCTCACTCTCCTCTCTATCCCAGAAATAAACAGCCTTCTCCATCTCAGAAATGGCTGCTTATCGCCCTCCGGGCTGCTACTTTCGATGACCTCATGGTAGAGAGGTAATTTTCCTTTTCTTCTTCCTTTAAATTCACCTTCTTAGAGTTGAAATTTGTCACGTTCATGGGAATTTATGAAACAGGGAACACAGCCAAATTCACAGACATACAGAAGAGAGCTCTGTACTCTTGGGACCACAGAACCTCAGACTAGAAGATGATCTGACCCATTCCCCTGATTCTAGAAACATCATGAAAGGTTTCCTGACTTCCTGAGGCCCCAAAACTCAGGGATGGCAGAGCCCGGCTAAGAACCCTCCACGGCCTTCTCTGTCTAGACATCCATCTTCAGTTACTTACTCGTCTCGGATACTTTGGGTGTGGGGTTTCGACTTCAGTTTTCCTTTTTACTTCCTATAATACTTTTCTTTTAGAACTACGTTGTGAAACAAGCAACAGCTGTGAAAAGTGACCGGGCAAATATCGCACCTTCTCTGCACTTGGGCTATTGACTTTGAATCTTTTGTCCACCAGACAGTAGAATCTTCATGAATCTCTGCAAACTGGCAGCTTAATTTTATATTCCCGGAGTGGTCAGGGTACATCTCGGCTTGGATCTTTTTCAGTAATATCGGAGCTGAAAACGAGAGATTTGCAGGTCAGTGTTCTTACAATAGTTGCAAAGACCTTCACGGTGGGGAAGAGACTTTGCCATTGTATCACATGTCATTCTGACAACAATCCCCAGAATAGGGATAATAATTATTACCCTCAACTCATGGATGAGGAAACCAAGTGTCTGAGGGGATAAGTGGCATGCCTAAACAGTCAGAAAAATGAACAAATCCATCTGATTTTTCATTACGAAAAACTCCATGAGTGAGCTCTATAATGCACAAAGTGAAATAGAATGTGAGAAACTTTTTTTTTTAAGAAGAGGGTAGGGGACTGGGGATACCTAGTCTATAAACCTGAGCCAAATACAGATGCTTTTAAACGATCACCAGATGGTCCAGGTCAAAATCAGAGCTGGGGATTAAGGGAGCAGAATAAAATCCACATTATCCAAGTAATCGTGGTGAAGCTCCCAGACACAAAATGTGACTCAAGGGTAAGTTATTTATGAACAACATTTATCCATCTTTCCCCTTCATCAGTTGTCTTCGCTGAAGATATCCTAAGGGATCTTAGTGATGTCTGATATCAATTTCACCAGCAAAAGAGAAGTGTCTTCTTGAATGAAATAGGAGCGAGCAGGAAACCATTCCGGGGGTTAGCCTGCCCTCTGTGAATATTGCCTTTTTAAATAAGGGATGAATGCACTGCCGGACAGGGAAATGTGTCATTACTCAGGGCAGCCACTGGGAGGCAGCACAGACATTAGAACGGGACAAGGACGGCGGACCCAGCCAGATGGGCGGGGTGATTTGGCCATAACGTTACTGGAAACGTGGTGTCAGTCTTCTACAGACCAACTTCCCTGACTCTGCAGCTGGGGTAACCCAAAACATGACGTCATCCACGGCCAAGCCCGAAGTCCTCAATGCTGACGCTTTGTTTCCCCCTTTTCCTCAAATCCCACGACGTGAAGTCGTGATGGATTAAAGGTGCCTCTCTTCCCTCCTTGACGCCAAAAGACACGTGGGCAACAGAATGCATATTTAAAAGCTTATTCTTCTTCCCAGGAAGTGATAATGGGCTGCTCAGGGAATAAGTCCCCCAACTAGAAAGTAGCTGGAGATACTGGGAGATGAGAGAGAGAATATGATGGGACAGAGAGAAAACGTTTACCAAGTGCTTATCGATGGCAACATCCATTTCACGGCAAGTGGCCCTACGGGGCTAACCGTGCTAGGTCCTGAGGCCATGGTCTCAAACTCTCAGTCCAGACCCAGCCTGCCTCCTCATCTGGGACCTAATTCCTCAAGGGCCTTTCCAACACAATGCAGTGGAAGTCTTCATGATGATTTGTGGCTACCCAAGTGTTCCTAAGGCTGCCAACCCTGTCTACCGCCCATTCTAAGTTCTGAACACAGAAAGTTGAAGGGACAGAGGGAAGGGCATACAGTGGGCAGCAGGACGAAATGAGAGTCTTGGAAAGCTAGAAAGCTGGCTTGGACAAGAGGTCTCGGGGCTTCCGAAAGGACCCCCGTTTGTGTGGGAGAAAGGGAGGGATGGAGACGAAGGAGCTACAAGGAAGCCTGGGAGTGTGGCGAGGTTTTCCTTCTTTGCGTATTCTGGCCACGCTGAGGGCAAAGGCTAGAATAGAAAGCTTTGAATGTCCCCAAGAAAGGTTACTCAGTTTTAGTTCTTTGAGTCATCTGAGTCACTGCCCTCCCCCAACATACTAACTCCTGCCCCAGGGGTCTCTGGTGCGAGAGCGCCCCCCGCCCCAACACTGTGCTGACCAAGGAGGGCGCGGGGACACCCGGCGCTAACTCTGCCAGCCTGTGCTGACCTGCAGCGTCCTTGCTCCTGCAGAAGCTCCAAAAACCACGGACAAGGATCCCAAATAGACATTTCTCTTTGGGCTGAAACCACTTCAGAGATCTTATAAAATATCGCTTCATCCTCTTTAAATATGTGGTTTTTTGGATTTTTTTTTTTTTTTTTTTTTTTTTAGATTTTATTTATTTGAGAGAGAGAGGAGAGCCACAAGCTGGGGGAGGGGCAGGAAGGGAGGGGCAGACTCCCCGCCGAGCAGGGAACCCAACTTGGGACTGGATCCCAGGACCCCAGCATCGTGACCTGAGCCGAAGGCAGACACTTAACGGACTGAACCACCCAGATGCCCCAACTTTAAATGTTTTAAAACATATATCCTAGAAACCCGGCTGGATGCAACTTTCTGAAGGGAGTTTTGTACTGAATCCTGTTTGCAGCAGGCGCTGAGGCCACATGGTGTGCACGGGAATAAGGAGCATCGGTGTGGAAGTCTGAAAACTCAGGCAGGAGGAGCAAAGCCTCCGCTTAGGGTTAAGGGGTCCCAGCATCGGGCTCCCACACGCGCGGATGATGTCACTGGCTGCGGTGTCTTCTCTTCTGACTCCTCCGGCCCATGGGAAGGGAAAGAAGAGCTCTGAAATAGCAGAGCTAAAAATCAGGGTAAGGGATGGAGTTTGGGGTCGAGGCAGCACCCCCAGCAAAGCAGAGGTGACCGCACTTACAAGCACTCTGAGCCTCAATTGGTCTGAAACCTGGAACGGAGCCCCCAGGGCACTTTAGACTCAGACAAAGAGGAGGGTGAGTTGGAAAGAAATTTTATGCTCACATTTGGAAGAAAACCCAGGATTCAATTAAGCCATTTTTAATGAAAATCACCAATTAAAGAGGAGACTCCCAAATTGTACCTAAATGTTTATTTCTGTAAATCCTGCTTAGTGTGTGGTCTATTTAATTATACTAATTAGCTACACTGATGAATGCTTCTGTTTATCTTTTAAAATATTTTTTAAAGGATAAACAGAAAGTCATGTTAATCACTCTCCCTCGGTTATACCTACCTCTAGGCAGCCTCTTCTAGTGGTTCTCTCTTGTGATTACCTGGGGACCACTGGGGACCAGTGTTAGAAACCACTTCCTCGGGGCGCCTGGGTGGGTCAGATGGTTGGGCGTCTGCCTTTGGCTCAGGTCACGATCTCCAGGTCCTGGGATAGAGCCCTGAGACGGGCTCCCTGCTCAGTGGGGAGTCTGCTTCTCCCTCTCCCTCTGCCTCGACCCCTGCTTGTGTGCTCCCTCTCTAATGAATAAGTAAAATCTGTTAAAAAGAAAGAAAGAAAGAAAGAAAGAAAGAAAGAAAGAAAGAAAGAAAAAAAGAAAGAAAAGAAAAAGAAAGAAAGAAAGAAAGAAAGAAAAGAAAGAAAGAAAGAGAAAGAAAGAAAGAAAGAAAGAAAGAAAGAAAGAAAGAAAGAAAAGAAAGAAAAGAAAGGAAAGAAAGAAACCATTTTCTCCAGCCTGAAACTTGAGTCAGAAGCTCTGGAGGTGGGGCCTGGCAATCTGCATAGAGAAATCGGACGTCTGGTTCGCAAACCCAGACGCTAACGACAGAGCCTCACCTTTCCCTTCTCTTCTGCAAGGCGGCTGCTTTGCGTCCTGTTTCTCCTCCGCGCGTGATGCCGATGGTTCAGGTTCAGGAATCCTTCTGAGAAAGCCTGAACTCCGTCTGACGTTCTCCTTCTCCTCCAATCGCAGCCTCAGGGCGGCCACCCTCGACAGAATTTTCTTCTTCACCCCCTCAGCTAATTGTCCGCTCCCTGACGTTTCTTGCTCCTTGACCTCCCCGGGGCCACTCCCTGCCGGAGGGGACTTTAGGAAGCCGAGGGTGCGGGCGGCCACGTGCCCGAGCTTCTCCTCCCTGGCTTTTCGCCCAGAGCCCAGGTTGGAGCCTTGATGACATGGGGACTGCAGTATCTCGGGAGCTTTCTCTGACACACGTTCCCCTGCCGTGGATGCCAAGGTCACGGCTGGGGAGCCCGATGCGCTGGCGGGGTTGGTTTCCCCAGGGCGGGGATCCTCCACTGCAGGTTCCTGGATTTTGTGGCTTTTTGAAACGTTTGTGATGTTTCCTTCAGGACGGGAGGTAAAAGGCAAGCGAGTGGGACTCCTGGGAGAGGGTGAGTGTTTCCCACACTCACTCTCAACGGCCCTTCTCTCTTTTGAGTCAGAAAATGCGAATCGGTGGTTTCTGGGCTCCACGAAACCCTTCTCGGGGACGTCATGAATCTGCCCCGAGGAGTTGTGAACTTCGACTCCAGCAGATGCATGAGTCATGGCTGCAGGGCCACCAGAAAGAGGTAAAGTGGGGAAAAGAGATTCCGCTTTGTTGTTTTTACTGCGTTCAGCCTCCCCCGAGCTTCCCTCGCTGCCCTCTTGTATGTGGCTGATTCCACATCCCCGTGGAAGTGCTCCCCCTCCTCCGTCAGGACTCGGGACTTGCAAGACGGCCGGTTGGACTCCCGGTCTGTGGCCCGCGGGCCCATCATTGCGTTCACTCTCCTCTCTGACGACAGCCACCGTGGATGCGGGAGGCCCTGCCGTCTCAGCCCGGGCGCACACCATCACGCCTGCTTCATCCGTGGGATCCACGGAGGACTCTACGATTTTTGGGCGGGTCAGAAACCGTTTAAAGAAGGCAGCATGATCTGCCTGCACTCGGTTTTCCTCTCGGTTTTGACTCACACTATTAATGTTTTCCCTCTTTCCAGTTTTGGAAGCCTCTGATAGCAAATCTGTGACGTCTAATTCCTTTTCGTCTACAGGATCCACAGATGACTCTAGGAGTCTGGGTTGGCTCAAATACTTGGAAGAAAGACTACTCCAATATGCACGGCTGGCTGGTTTTCCACTTCCATGGGTTTCTCTGCTGTTAGCAAGGGCTGTGCCAGACTCGGCCTGAGGGCCGTGAGCCTTGAGAATGTCAGACACAGCCCAGACCCTGTCAGGAATCGTGCGAGCAGCTTCCAACTCCTTGTACTCAGAACCTGGTGCTTGTCTTGGTGGCCAGACTTCTGGAATGGAAGCTTCCAGAGTGATAATCTTCAGCTTGCTGCCTGCTTCCCAAAGTCCTGGTCTGCTCCCTCTGGACTCTTCCAGGGGCACATTAGAGAGAGGTGAGATGTGGCTTGGAGCCTGACCTCCATCTTCCGCAGTGGCTTTAGCCACCTTGCACACGCCAGGCCCCAGGCCTGAGCTCTGTCCTCTCTGCTCCCTGCAGTTTGCTGATAAGCAGCCCAAGGACACTGGGTCTACTTGCCCTTGGGCAACAGGTGTCGTGGGCCAACTTTCCTGGAAATCATCTTCAGGAGGAGAACCCTGCTGGGGTAAGCTCTCCTGCTGGATCCTCTGTGTCGTTTCACTTTCTTTGCCTTGGAAATGCTCCTCAAGGCTCCTCCTGTCTGCTCCGTCCACAGTCGGGCTCTTATTTCCAGAATGGTTATCAGTCTGAAGAGGGGGACTACAGCAGAAACCCTCTACTTCTGGGAGCCGAGGAACATGGACGTGGACGCCTGGTCCACGGGGAGCCAGGCAAAAGGGCTCTTCGAGAGATGCAGTTGTGGAATAATTTAAAATATGGCCCGACTGTGCATGGGAAGGAAGCTGGCAAATATTTCCATCCGGAGCCTGAGGTGAACTCTCCCCAGGGCCATCGGCATGACTGTCCTCAGCGATCGAAACAGGGAGGTATTTGGCTGGGTAGACTTTGGTGGCCACGGTAACCGTCGATGTGTCCCCTCTCTCCCTGGTCACCTGAAGACACTCAAGATTAGCAGTTAAAGTCACTGGCTTCTCATGAGGAAACATCACAACCGAACCATTTCTGGCTGGCTCGTCTGCAACGTCTGGGGCGCTGGTCCCGGGGCCCTGGTCACCGCCTTCTGGAAACTGCACAGAGGAGCTCTTCTCGGAATGCAGAGGCTGTTTTTCCTCAAACCCTCCGGAGTGGCTGGGGCTTGGCCTCTGCTGGCCAGGCTGTCCTGTGGAGGCCAGGGCGGAGGCGGCATTCTCCGTCTCTGCTAACTTTTCCCCTGTGGCCCCTTCGCTGGCCTTGTGTGACATGTTCCAGGTGAAAGTACTGGTAAAAAGAGGGGGCGTGGCGGAGTTTCGCTCCTCGCCGCTCTCGCCCGGAGACGGGGGAAGCTCAGAAGCTTGCGTTTGGGAGAGAATGCCCAGCATCTCGTTATCAGCAGAACGTGAATCAGATACTCTGCTTTGACTCTCCTCTGGCTCTAAGTCCATGGAGCAAACTTCCCGAGGCGAATATCTATCCGCTGAGGCTCCAACAGGAGAATCCATGGCATCCCGTGTTCCTTGGTCACGTGCTTCAAGACGCTCCAACACACTCGCGGCTTCCCGGCCCCTTGGCCCATCGCATAGAGTCTCCAGGGTGGGGCTGGTATTTGCGGGTTCAGGGGAAGCAACAGAGAGAGCCTGGGGCTCCCAGGGGTCAGCACTGCCCTCCTGGGGGAGGAGCGCTGACAGCTCCCGGGGAGACGTAGTTTCATTTTTGGCGTCTGGGATGCTCAGCTCATATCCGAGGTCTACCCAGGAACCTCCAAGGGCATGGTCTTTTCTGTCCTGCTTTTCTCCGTGCTGTGGGCGTCGAGTACAGCTTCCTAGCTCCAGGTATCGGGCCAATGATGGGTCTTGCTCGTCGATCCCTCCTACACCGGGGAAAGAATTTGTCGTGGCCCCAGCAAATGCAGACTGCTCCCCAGCAGGATCTGAGAAAGCTGGCAGCTGGCTGAGAAAGTCTCTCTCCCTGACTGTTTCCTGAATTTGCACCTAGGAAGATGAAAGTGATATTAATAGACGTGTTCCTAGGAGAGCCCACAATAGGGCATTCCTGCAAGCCCAAGAATGTTAATCCTTGATGACTGTAATAATGGACAAGAGGAGGAGCAGGAATGATTGAAATCTAAACACTGGTCCCCCCAGACCTTCTCTAGGTATTAGAGACTTCCTGGGGAAATGCACATTTAAGCAACTATGTCCCAGGGGACCCTTGGTCAAATTCCCCATTATAAGCAAAAAAGCCTTCCGACAGTCATCATTTGATGCTTTCTTGTCTCTCTCTCTCAGGTGAAAAGACAGAAATAAATTGAATGTAAACTATTTTGATCAAGTTAAGTCACCAGAGCTTGTGTGACTCCAGAAAGATACATTTCCCATGATAATAACAAATGAAATATACAATGCTTGTAAAGTAGCGATGAACAACCTTGGTCCCCACAGTAGGATAGCTTGCTGGCTAATAATGTTACTAAAGAACAGAGAAAGGCCCTTTGAACCTGCCTCTAATGAAGTAATGGGGTTCTGTCTGATCACCAGCGCTGCCAATTATTTCTGCCCCAGGAAGGTTATAGAATTCTAGAATGCCTCTTCCACTTTAAAACAGATGCCTGTGGCAGGCAGACCATGTCCACGAGAAGTAGAAGATTCAGGGTAAGAGAGAGACAGAGAGAGAAAAAGGGAGGAAGGAAGGAAGGAAGGAAGGAAGGAAGGAAGGAAGGAAGGAAGGAAGGAAGAAGGGAGGAAGGAAGGAAGAAGGGAGGGAGGGAGGGACAGTGGGAAGGAAGGAATGGAAGGAATGGAAGGGAAGGAAGCTCATTTTGTGAAGAGTAAACCCCGACTGTTCAGTGATATCGGCCATTGTTTAAGGAAGCAACAAGATCTTAGACTACATTCTTATCTCTTAAAACTGTTAGCTCATCAATTATTTCAACACACATCAAAATCATGCCCAGCCAACGAAAAGGGAATTGCTGCTAAATTTGGCAAGTACCTCCATCTTTGCCTCCAGGACTCCTACTTTGGAGCAACCCCCTTCAAATGTGCAGAAACTGGTCACTGGGCTTATGGAGGGGAGGAGACAAGAGTCTCCCAGGGTATAACAAAGCCAACCTGGAATGTTTCTGCGCACAGTGTGGCTCCAAGTCCTGAGGCTCATTCCCATAAATCACATGGGAGAATCTTGGGTCTTCCTGCCCTACAGTCAATCCCTTTACATCCTATCAGTGGGAGAGAGAACAGCAGAGCCGCACCACCCTCCAACTCCCCCAAGGCTGCCTGCCACCAACAAGGATTCCCCTCTCATCTCCTCTCAAACCCACCCCGACGTTCATTTAATTCTGATCTTCTTGGCATGCAAGGGCTAAATGAACAAGAAGCAATTCAGTGTCATTTCCTGCGCTCTACACTCCATGAGGGTTGGGACCATCTTCGATTCAACAAATGTTTATTGACCACCTCCAGCATCTCAGGGAGTGTCCCTGGTGATGCCGATATGGCACCGGCAATTTGCCCCTCGGCCAGGCGCTCCCATCCTATGTGGTCTTCAAGGCCCGTTACAGCAGTTAGCACCCAGCAGGTGCACCATAAGCGCTTGTTGAAAGGAGTAAATGAATGAACCGTGCACATTCAGACAGCACGAGCCAACGTCACCCATTAAACCTCTACGATCTGAAGGGCTTTGGACTTCGGTCTGCTCCTGACTTTGGGAAAACTCTGTTTTAAAAAAGCTTTTTAACCAGAAGCCGGGACACTATTGGTTCGCATCCCGGTGTTTCTAAAAAGAAAAATGGATTTACTCTCTCTATCCCCCATCATGTTAAAATGGAGAAGGGAAAACAAGGAAGATCACTTCTGGGAAATAAGAAACAAGGGTTTTTTTTTGTTTTGTTTTGTTTTAGTGTCAAGAAGTTTAAGATGTGTATGATTTCACCTCTGTACCTGACCTCTATAACACATATAGAGAATCCTCTTTTCGTTGGGTTTTTTAGTTCAGTTTCTTCATAATGAGCTGTAGTACAAATATACTGAGATATTACGCATAGAAAGTGGGGGTAACTTCCTGATCGTGACTTGAGAAATGAAGGCAGACTGTCCAGTTAAAAACACCACGACCCTCTCCCGAGCCTTGGTCCCTGGCCTGAATTTCTGCTGCCGGTGTCAGTCCTTTATTTTAAGATCCTGTCATCATCGCGTTATCGTCAGTGCCAACAGACATTTATGGAGTAGCTGCCTTGTGTAGAGCTCTCTGCCAGGCACTGGATAGTTTTCTTCCCAAAGGGCTCCCATTTAAAAAGCCCTGTGTGACTTAATGGGATGTAAGTCACCCATTATTGGTTATTACCAAAAAAACAGAGTTATAGGCTGACACCTAGAAGGCACTAGTCTCTGGAGGGGGTGAGTCACGGGACAAATAAGTTTTGATCAGGGGCGGTTTGGTCATTGAGATACATCAGCATAGCCATGGTATCTTGCCTTGATTTCCAGAACAGTCATGTTCCTATTAATGTATACTCTCTCCGCCCCTCTCTTGCTTTGAAAAGAAAATCCCACTTTAAAATAGCCTAGCGAAGCCCCACATATGTAAAGAAGGATGGCAAATCCTTGACTGGTTAATGCATCCATTAGACAAATGTTTACTGAGCATCTACTATGTCCCAAGCTCTATTCTAAGCACTGGGGGAGCATCAGGGAGCATAACAAAGACTGCTGGCCTTTTGGAAATTATGTCCAGGCAACAAACCACACAAACGGTCCACTGCTGATGTGAAATTCCATAAATTTGATTTGAAACAATGGAATTTTCTCAAAGTGGAGCACTTCACAGCCCAGTGTATACTTGTCAAGGCTGAGACTCAGTTCCAAGGGCAGGCTCCTTGGGTCTCATTCAGAGACTGACTCAGAGAGAGAGGGAAACCACAGACTCACACCTTTCAAATGAGTCAGGCCTTTATTTTAGGAGGAGCTGTCTCAGGGAAGTCATTGTGAAAGAACCTGAGCAAGTGATTCTCCTGCTGCTCGGCCATTCTCGTTACGGAGTGAGTGCTGAGACTCAGGGGCTCTTGGTCAGAAAACTGTTCTCATTCAGGTGAAAAGAAGGGGAGGGTCTGGGGTTCCAGGACGACGCCCAGTGCAGTGGGTGAATTGTGGACTCTGAGGACTGGGCACCTGAGTTCAGCTCAGAACAGTATTGTAGCTATGACCCCAAGTAACCTCTTGGGCCTCTCTGACCCTCTGTCTCCTCCTCCAGAGCTAACTACACATTTGTTGGCACCATGCCATCGAATCCCTGGCTCTCGCTGACATTAGCTTCCCTTGTTCTCTGTGGAAAGAAAGTAGTGGCTAGGACCAAGAGAAAACTGAGTGACACTGACGAGCAGAGAAGTGAGCCCTGGGCTTTACATAGGTTTTCTCATTTGAGTGGTCAAGTAAATGTGAAAGGCCGATGCTATCATCTCTTCTTCATGGATGACGTGAATAGCCTGGGTCCAGTCAGGAGACAGCAGCCACACAGTACATCCAAGAAGGGAAGTCAACAATTGTTAGTTGCATAGAAGAGTAACTGCCCGCTGCTGGGAGACCCCACCTCGGTCTAAGGGGAGGGAGAGCAGCAAGGAAGGACAGCTTGCAAGGTGCTCAGACCCAGCTGGAGAAGGTGGAGACAGGCCGCCAGATGGCAGAGAAGTTCGCTGGGCTAGCCAGGCCAGTGTTGGTATGGAACCACGGGGTGAGCCACAGACCACCCTCCCACATGTGGGCAGGGGGCACGCAGTAGGCACCCAGCTCAGAGGCGTGCAGCGGGGGTCTAGGCCCTGGCAGGGGCAGAGGCTGGCGCCTTCACAGTGGGTGGGACATGTGGCGGGAGTAGGGACAGGGAATGACAGCCCTGCGTATTTGGGGCCCCGGGAGGCTGGATGTTGGTGCAAAGAGGGAGCCATGCAGAGCTCTGGTTCCCGAGGAGAGAGGGCTGCAAGAAGATCCTCCCTCGGCCAAGGCTACAAGGTAGCGGGTGGGCCACGTTCTGAGCCCTGTGCCGGGGCCGGCTCTGTGAGGTGAACACACACACCTATCCTAAAAACGCCAAGGTCGTCCTCCTCCTGCAGTGTCCTTCCAGCGCCCTCTGCTGAGACCGCTTCCCACGGGACTTCCCTGAACAGAGAAATGGTTCATGAAATGCCCTTCTCAGTACGCACACAGGGAAGGCTGCATGGGGAGCCGAGCGGCAGTCAATTGAGAACCGACACGCGAGGTCGCTGATGTTCAGGGCTTAGAAATCTCCCCAAGGTCCCACCGTCGATGACAGACCAGGATTTAAAGCCAAGCCTGTCTGGCTGTAAAGCCCTTTCCAACTCGAGTTTCCTAACAAGAGAAGTTAAGACAAATGCCACCAAAAGGCTGGGAACGCCCTTTAATGTGAAAACTAGCACTTCGGGGCTCCCGAGACATTTTGGGTAGAAGACTGTAACGGTCCTTGTTGCGCAACATGACCCCTTGTTTATCTGTCAGCTTCCTCACGAGCTCTAAGGGCAGGGACTCTGTTATTCATCTCTGAATTTCCAGAACCTTCGCCCACGGTAGGGGCTCCATTAACGTTGCTGCATGAATAAACAGATGAATGAATACAAGAGAGGAAATGGTGAGCCAAATTTAGTAACACTTCCAAACCTCTTCCTGAAAGCAGTATTGCCCTTGAAAACCTACCCTCTGCTCCTACCGCATTTTCCAACCCCCTCTCTAGCAACCCCCGTCTCATTCTAGAAACGCATGGCTTCCTTCGATGGCCTTTGCAAAACTTTGGCCTCCTGAGAGGAGGATCCCTTAGGAAAGCTCAGACGTCTCTTCATCTGCCCCGTGATGTTCAGAGTTCCACTCCTCTTCATCAACGACAGTGTCCTCGATGCCAACAAAGTACATGAGACTAATTTAGTCACTAACCACAGAAGGTGGTAAGAGATAAGATCCCTCTTCTCAGTTTATAATCCCGCTGAAGAGACAAGATGTACATGGAAAAGATAAATAACAATTATGACAAGTCGAGCCAACAGCCAAATGGATGGACTTTAGCTATCGGTGCTGCTCCAGGAGAGGAAACAAGGTCACCACCCAATTCCCTTCTACTCCACGGATACAGTCCCTGCCGTGTGACGACCAGACATTGCACCTTTTATTTTTTTTTATAACAGAGAGAGTGTGGGAGGGGAAGAGGGGCAGAGGGAGAGGGAGAGAAAGAATCTCAAGTAGACTCCTCGTTAAGCACGAGCCTGATGTGGGGCTCGATCTCATGACCCAGGAGATCATGACCCAAGCCGAAATCAAGAGTCAGATGCTTCACCTACTGAGCCACCCAGATGCCCCCCCAATGTCGCACACTAATGTCGCTTGTATCAACACTCAGATAATTCTTGGACATTTCTCTGCAGTCTTGGGAATCTTTTCTACTGAGCAGAGTGTGGCAGATGTGGTAGGCATCGTGGTTGACTAACTCACCAGCATCCCCAACCCTCTTCTCCCTTGCTACCTCCAACCAAAAAAGCTGGAGAACCACATAAACAGCTAGATGCGTAGCGAGATGGGGCCAAGGGGTCAGTTCTTGCTAATGAGACACAAGGGGCATTCTGCTAGGGGACTTCTGAGGAGGCTCTGCTTTCCTTACAGAAGGCACAGGTAGGGCAGGTGCCTTGCCTCCCCCATCCTTCTTCCTGTCATGAAGTTGTGATGCCTGGTTCCGAGCTATCATCTTCTCGACAGGAGGCAACCACCCCAAAAATGAAAGTCGACACACTGTGGCCAGTGGAGCGGAACGAGAGAACGAGAGAAAAGACTTGGGAGCTCGCGGGCGTCCTTGAGCCTCTGAAACAACAATGAGACCTTCTACCCAGACTTCCGGTGAAGTGAACGGCAAAGGTCCTTATGTCCGAGGCCAGTAGCTGGCCATTCCGTTCGCTGCAGCTAAAAGCCCTCCGATGGACACAAGAGGAAAATATATTGCTGGGGGATGAAGGAAAAGGCACATGAAGTTGGCCCTGGAGACCTTCTGAAGGCATCTGGGTGCCTTTGGGTAGACCTTAGTCTGATGGCTAATGTCACAAAGGGCAAGGGGTGTGGCTCCTGGAAAGGGGACTGGAGGGACTGGTCTAAATGCCAAGGGATCAAAAAGGCATGAGGCAAGGTGATCTTGAAGATGGGGGGAGGAGAATGGGGAAATGTGAGAAGATGGATCATTAAAGGAGAGGCCAAGGTTCTAAAGGCCAAATTCAACCCCCCGGGGCCAGGAAGGTCGAGCCACTTAGATCCTTGCTTCAGCTGGGAACACTGCCAGAGGCTGACGGGTTCAGGTGGGTGGGTGGGGGGATGGATCATTTTCTTTCTCTAACTCGTTTCTTTTTAAATGTTCTTTGAATGCTCTTTCTTCCTTATCTGGACTAGACATAAATTGCATCATGTTCTTCGCCATTTGTCTATGCATCATCAATTTCCACCCCCTCGTGGTTCCAGGAACCTTCAAGGGGGCCCTTCCCCTCTCCGGGGCCATCCTGAGTGGCTGCAGCCTCGCCCTGCGGCTCCCCTTTCCTCAGGATCTGCTGAGCCCTCACTGCGGGCACAGCATCATTCAGCCGTTCTGTCATTCGATAGAGCAAATCCATACCACCTGGGGCAGCACCCCTGAAATAGCCCGGGGTCCAGCCCAAACAAGCTTACGGGCAAACTAGAATATTTCAGGAACTTGAGTTTATTTTTAGGAGTTGCCGGGTGGCCCAGAAAGGAGCTTCACTTAAAGGCTTTGAACGGTAAAATAACACAGAAGAACGGGGAGGACACTCGTCGGAAATCCTCACCCCGAAACGTGATCCCGAACACCCCTGTCATTTGACCTGCTCCTCTTCATTCCATCCCCTCCCAGGAGACCAGGAATCTGCCGCCGGCTGGCGCTCCCATCCCGTCCTGAGTTTTTGGAAAAGTGGTAGAGTTGGTAAAAGGCCAATTGGATCTTTTTACTGGGAGGCGGCTTGGTTTCCCTAACACACGTCCTTTCCTAGGGCCGAGGGGCTCCTGTACATTCGGTGGAATCTCTGCCTGGAAATAAGGTGTGAGCAAAGGACCATCAGCGTGTGAATCAGACCTACCTGTTCCTTGTGCCTCGCAGGTGATGGGAAGCAGGTGCTGTTACTACTACCAATCGCTAAGCCCCGTGTGGCCCTTAATATGGGGCAGATACTGTGCTAAGTGCTTTACATACGTTGATACAGTTAATGTCTGTAAAATACCATAGGAAAGTACCCCTTTGGGACTTGGGGTTGTGCAAGGTTAAGAACAAACATCCCAGCTATCCCAAAGCATGAGAAGACCTCTATTCCGCTACCAAGCACGACGAGTCAGAAAAGCAGCCTTCATCCTTCCCCGGGTGTAACTGGAAGTCGGCGGGGAGCTCCGCAAACATAAGGGCAACGGAGTTAGGAAGGGCCGTGATTTTTCTTGAATTCCTTTTCTGAAGCGTCTCTCGGTTTTCTGCTGTCTTGGGGAGATGGAGGATGGATGAGGAGGTTAAAGGAAAAGTGGAATCGGCACGAGATGGAGGAGTGAGCCTCAGAAAACCCGGCTCCGATCCTGGATCTGCGGCGCCATGGAAAGTGGTTTTGGAGAAGTCACCCGGCCCCTTGGAGGCGGTTCCTTCCCCAGTAAAGCGAGAGGCTGGAGAGTATCTCTCGGCCCGGACGGCCCTGGTGTTCTACGTCCCGCTGCCTTGTAAACGACACAAACACGGAAATGAGGCTTGAACCTCGCCTTCTCCTAGGAGCCGGATTTCCCTTGGACTCGCAAGGCTTCCAGATCTAATCGTCCCTGGGAACTGTGAGAGCTCTTAGAGCGGAAGACACAGCCTGTCGTCATACCCACGTACCTGATCCCGAAGGAGCCCGTGGGCACCCCAGAGAGGACCAGGGAGGAGATGGTGGGCTGGTCCCAGTGGGGCCCTGTGTCCTGTCTCTCGCATTGCTGCTCCTGTCTCCCGGGTGCACTAAAGGCCCTGTGCTTCCGCTGGGCTGCATTGCCCCGACATGGGGGCCCCCAAGCCCGCCCTGCAGAGTCCTGGAGGCTCACTGACCTAGTCCAAGCCGATGAAAATCTTCATAGCCCCCGAGCAGAAGGGCGGGGGCTGTCAGCCCCCAACTCTGCTAATGTTTTTTGGGGTTGCGAAAAGTTACGGCTTCTTCTTCTTCCCCCAAATCTTGTTTTACCTACACAATTTTGCGAATCATTGCAGGGGCTTCCACACCCCCTTGAGCCCATCGATCTCCTTGGGGGCCCTTCCTGCTGCTATTGGCCGTGAGCCAAGGGTGAGTTGCCTGGTACTGTTTACTTCCCACAGCCCGAAACTTCTATGTAGATTTCAGATGGGATAACAGTGTGTGTGTGGGGGCCCGGGCGGGGATTAACCCTTAGGTTCTAGGAGAGCATTTTCAAATCAATCTCTCTCCTTACAGTTTCTAGAATTTGTGAGCAAAATCAAAACCGATGTAGTAGCAATTACTGTACTGCACTGAAAATAATATATTGTACAAAGCAAGTTCTCGCAAACTTTAGAAACAGGAAATACTTGTCACGGTTATGAAGCTATGCCTTGCCTATTGAGTGGGGCTTCATGGGGCACAGCCGTGATGGCATTGGGCACGTGGAAAATCTGAATATAAACATAAATCTAGGCAGGTCACTTGTCTTGGATGGTCATTACCAAAAATCAGGAGAAAAATGCAAGCGTGGGGCTGGAAGAGGCCCTTCTCTGCCATCTGTCTCTTGTAGTAAGTAGCAGGCTAGCTCTGTGCCCAGGTTTGGCTTCTGGTTAGAAAATGTCTGCCCAGAGAGTTCAGTTCTAGAAGGGTATAGATATCCAGCAGGCAACATAGCTACCCGATTAGATTCAGAGACAGTTTCGTTCAGCAGAAGCAAACTTTCCTAGGTAGGCTTACTCGACGGGGTGCGAGGCACACAGCAGGTGCTCAGAAAAGAGGCCAAATAAGTGAAATCCATCCAATTTGTTCTTGGGCCAGTGTTTCTTTGCCAACCCAGGCAGGAAGGTTTTGCCTCTTTGGAGTAAGGTTCTCTTCTCGTTTTCCGTTGAGATGTTGATCTCCTACTGGAAAAGTTGCCCGAGGGTCCTGTGCTTTGGTTAATATGTATTCTACTAAAATATAAGTCTTCCTTACTAATAATGTGTTGCTTGGTTGGCCTCGGTCTTCTTTAGATCTAAACTGAAGCCATCTGCTCTTTTTTGAGTAGAGAGAGGGCAGTACCTCTTATTTCGACCATGAGCGACTGAGGTTCCAAATACCGACTGTCCAGAAGAATCAGCATATTTGCTCCAGTGGGCACCAGGCACTGAAGGTGGCAATGGCCAAGTGACTACGGACACAGCATTGTACGGTTACAACGCGCGGTGGAAGGGTTCAGTCGAAAACACCAGCGCCGTAAAGACGAAGGGAATCAAAGGCCGGGTGGAGAGCAAGGAGGAATGTGGTGATTAGACCAGAAATTCAGGGAGCCATCAAAATCAGCTCTCCCACTGTAGATGGGAGGAAACAGAATGATTCAGAAAGAAGTTTCGGGAAGCTGAAGTTGATAGGGAAATGCTGGGAGACCCAAGAAAGAAAGACAACGTCGGGATTCAATACAGTGATTTGAGCCAGGAGAGCAGAAAATATGCTGAGCTGATACTTGCCCTGATGGGGGATCGAAAATTCACATATTTCTTCCCCGAAGCATGAGAACATGCAAACCCTGGTTTTTCTGTTTTTGTTTTTGTTTTCTGGAACTGATCTTGTCTTCCTCCAGAGCTCTCAATCACAGGTAGGAATTGGAGGACTGTGTGGGAGTTAACAGTTTTCTCTCGGCCTAGGCCTGCCTCTGATCCAATAACTTGGACGTTCTTTCAGGGAGTTCCCAGGCCCTTAGTTCTGCCTGGTTCTCCTCCTGCCCCTGCGGGAGCTGGTGTCTGAGTTGTCCACACTGGTACATGGGTGCCGGGCTACTCCCCGTGTCCCAAAATGGAAGCGGGGGAAAGATCTGTGCTCATGGCTTTCCCTCAGCCGGTGCTAGCACAGTCCGGATGCCAGGAGGTGTGAAGTCTGGGCAGACGTGCCCCTCCGGGCCCTGACTCTGTCAGCCTTTTGTCCCGCATCTCCGAGGGCACCTTCCAAGGGCGACGTACCCTTGTCCGAATCCTCACGCCCTCCCACTGAGTGGACAGACCTACGGCTCCCTGATCTGAGAAGAAAGGAATTTAGAAAACTCCTCTCTCAACAAAATCCAACTAAAAATCATTGTCCCGCCTAAACAAAAATAAAAACAGACGCCTTTTTCTTTCCATCTGTTTGCTTTCCTCAGCACAACCTTTTGGCCGTTTTCACCTCACCCTTGAGGCGACCCAGTCTCCTGAGCTACTCTGGAAGTGGGTCCTGGAGGCAGAAATGGAAAAACAGAAATTTTTCTTTCTGACATATCCCTGGACACGCAACTGGCGACCGTATCAGTTTCCTCGAGCTATGGGAACAAATGACCACGAACTGGGTGACTTAGCGCAAGACGCATAACTCTCTCAGATCTGGAGGCCGGAAGCTTGAAATCAAGGTGTCCCCAGGGCCATGCTCCCTCTGAAGGCTCTCGGGAAAAATCCTTCCTGTCTTTTGACCTCCTCTCAACTAATTACATCTGCGAAAACCTCAGTTCCAAATAAAGTCATACTCCGAGGTACCTGGTGGACATACATTTGGGGCGACAATTTTCAACCCGCTACAACAACCCATTCCTTTCCCGGCCTGTCCCATTGGCCTTCCCTCCCCTGCAGTCTCCAGTTGGCTCAGCAGTGACGCTTTGCCCCTCGACAGGTGGTGTGGACTTGAGGTTTTGAACAATGTTTTAGCCGCAGGATCGTTCTAGGGAGTCTGGCTCTCTTCTGGAGGGTCCACTTGCTTCTGTGGTAAGCGGTCTGTCGGGAGGGCAGAGTTCAGCACAACCAAGGGTCTATGCCTTGTCGCTGCCCGGCTTCCGGACCCCTGTAATCAGTGCCGGCCACTTCGGAATGTCTTTCCAGGGACCAGGCCAGGCCTGAGCTGGATGTTCTCCCAGCTGCTGATGGAGAGGCAATGACTAGGGAGTTCTTTGCGTTTACTGTCAGAGTTAGGTAAACGATGAGGGAGTGAGCAGTTCTCAGAATGGTTATTTTCCCACCCAACACCATCAGTTTGATGGTAAATGCGAAAGCACTTGTTTTTAAACCATCACTTAAACACACACACACACACACACACACACACACACACACACACACACCCGAAATCTCAAGGCAATATCAAAATACCTGTGCTGACTCAGAAAGATAATTTTTCAAGCATCAGCAGAAAGGGGAACTTACAGAATTTGCAATTTTACCGCCCGCCCGCCTGCCCCCCCCACACCCTCCTCAGCTCTGCAAGTGCGGTGGGGGCAGCAGACTGGAGGGGGTGGGGGAAAATGATCGTTCGTGTTTGTCTTGCCTCTTGAATGAGATTTAACTCAGCGCTGTGTCTGCCCTGGGCCCTCACGGATGAATCAGACCCGAGTCTGTCTCCACGTGGCTCACAGAGTAGTGGCCCAGTTTTACAAGCACACAGCTGTACCGTCAGGTAAATGCTAGCAGAGAGGTAGGAATAAAACATTATGGAGGAAACGAGTTCTCCTTCAGGGAGAGGGGAGGGGACCAGCATATCAGGGAAAGACCCAGAATCCATTTGTGGGCTGACCGTGCCTTTACTTCTCTTAATTCTGTCGTTCCTTTATTCAGCAAACACTTACAGAAAGCTCTCTGTGTGCCAGGCCTCATCACAGCTGCTGGAAAAAGGACAGCAGCAGCCAAAGACTGTCTTCTTGGAATTTACTTTCCGCGTAAGGAGGCAGAGAAGGTTAAGGGGGTCAGCCAATGTGCCCTCGGGAGGGCAGGTCAAGGAAAAAGCATGAATAAGACACTGGGGCAGGGAAGCCCCCCGTCATCTGGAATGACTAGGATATGGGGTTCACGGCAAGGGCAGGGTAGCAGGGAGACCGTGGCAAGAGCCTACCGCCCGGATATGGAGATCCATACATGTCATTCATAGCATTCAGATTTAGTCCTGTAGAGAGAGGGTCCGCCAAGGTTTGCCTGGAGCCAGGAAGGTGGTGTCGACTGAAACAAGGGAATGATATTCCCAGATTTAGGTTTCAGGCAGATTGTTGCAGTAGCATGTGGGGAGTGTCTTAGAAGAGGATGGGAAGGCTACAGCTGGAGCCTGAAGAACCTTTGCCATCTCACCAATGATGTCAAATGCCCAGTTTGGAGAAAGATATCTGACCCCCTTGCCCTGGGAACCGGTCTGATACTGACCCCATAGTGGTATATGGTTCTGACTATGAAGGCCATGGGCTTAGTTTTTTTCAAACTGTTCATCGCTTTATTGGAGTAGGTCACACACACACAGTACAACATTCACAAGGTACATGGGGAAAGGGCACGCGTGACCAGGAAGTGTCCTTCCACCCCCGCTGCCCACTCAGTCCCCTTCACCAGAGGCGACCTCAGTTATCAGAGTTTATTTTTGTTCTAAAGACAGTTAAGGAACGCAGACCTAAAATGGAATTAGGAGGCTACATAATGTGGCTAGGGCTGAGGGCCTGGAGTCAGGAAGACTCCGTTTAGCGCCAGGCTGCACCCCAACCCCCCGACCCAGAGCCCGGACAGCCACAGGATTTATCTTGCTGGGTCGTTGAGATAATTCAAGAAGGTAACCCCCCGAAGTCCTAGCACAGTGCCTGGCACCTATTTAGACTCAATCAACATCAGCGAACATTAGCTATTGGGCAGGTGAGTGTGATGGCAGAGGGTGGAAGGGAAAGGCACGACACATCGAGTACTTTCTGGGGGGAAGCCTCGGTTGCTCCAAGTGTGGCCACTGGAAATCTCTGGGAACTTACGGGAAATGCAGGATCCCAGACCCCACCCTAGACCTGGTGAATCAGGAGCTGCTTTCCACCAACTGCTCCGGTGACCTGCCCACAGGCGAGAGAGTGAGAAGCAGAGCCCCAAATCCTTGAGGGAATGGGCCATAGATTCCCTGACTCTGGGCAGATGCGGCTGCTGAATGAATCTTGACCTTCAGACGTAAGCCCTTAGAAAACTCACTTTCAAGGGGAAAGCAGTCGCTCCCCCCACCTCGGCTCCAGCTTTCAATTCCACATCTGATTTCCCACGCCCAATAACCTGTGACCTCAAAGACAACTGGGAAGTGTCCCCTTTTGTCCTGAGTAACCTGATAGATGGCGCGCGGGGGGGGGGGGGTGTTGTTGTTTTTAAAGTGATACAAGAGACACAGTGGAGCCTGCCAGAGGAGCAGCGAGAATGCCAGGACGCCAGCTGGGACACGAAGGCCCTGGCCATGGGGGGCTGCCTTAGAACTTGGCATTGAAAGTAGAGGCTCCATGGGGTTAGGGCGGCGAGGCTGGAGAGGCTCACGGGGAGACAATTGCTGTTGTTGGCCGCTTGGTCCCAATCAGTAGACCATGGCCCGGTATATGGGATACAGGAAGCAGCCCTTTCCTTTAAAGTAGAACCACAGGGGTACCTGGGTGGCTCAGCCGACTCTTGATTTCTACTCAGGTCATGATCTCAGGGTGGTGCGATTGAGCCCCGAGTCAGGCTCTGTGCTGGGCACGGAGCCTGCTTAAGATTCTCTCTCTCCCTCTGCCCCTCCCCGCTCTCTCTCTCTCTCTGCTCCCCCCTCCTTTTCTTAAAAAAAAAAAACAAAATAGAACCACAGACCATAACGGTGGGTGCACGTCACTATACATTTGTCTAAACTCACAGAACGTAACCACCAAGAGTGAACCCTATGGTAAACCGTGGACTCTGGGCGATAATGGTGTGTCAATGGAGGTTCATCAGTCATAACAAATGTCCCACGCTGGCGGAGGATCTTGGTAATGGGGGAGGCTGTGCACGTGCGGAGCAGGAGGTTTATGGGAACTCTCGGCGGCTTCTGTTCAATTTTGCCAAACACTATTCAGAAAAAGAAAAGTCTATTTTTCAAAATGAAAATTGTAATTCGTTACTGAATCAGGTGGAGGAGAGGAAAAAAAGAAACCAAGGTTGAGGCCTGGGGCAGTATGCTTTTTAAAAAAAATCACAAGTATAAAGGAAATAACTTAGAACCAAGATGTCCAATCCAAAAGACGTTAGCCATTTGTGGCTAACGAACACTTGAAATGTTCCCGGCGCAATGAAGGAACTGAATTTTTAATTTAACTTTTTTTTTTAAAGATTTTATTTATTTATTTGACAGAGAGAGATCACAAGTAGGCAGAGAGGTAGGCAGAGAGAGAGGGGGAAGCAGGCTCCCCGCCGAGCAGAGAGCCTGATGCGGGGCTCGATCCCAGGACCCTGAGATCATGACCTGAGCCGAAGGCAGAGGCTTTAACCCACTGAGCCACCCCGGCGCCTCTTGATTTAACTTTAATTAATTGGCATGTAAATTCAAAAGCTGACGTGTGATACCTATAGTAAAATTTTTAAGGAGGTTTGGAACAATTTGGGTATATGAATCCACTCTTTCAATTGTTAATTTCATGAAAGTGAAATACAGGTCAAGTGTTTCCCGTGAATAGTTAGCCTCCAAATTGAGATACAATATAAGTGTAAAATTTTGAAAACTTAATACCAGAAAAAAAAGTAAAATATCTCATTCATCTTTATATGCATTAGATATTGAAATACTATTTCAGTTATATTTAGTTAATAAAAAATTAAATTACTTAGTTAATAAAAAATTAAAGCTTACTCCACCTGTCTTATAACTTTAAAATGTAGCTTCCAAAAAAATTAAATTTATGTGTGTGGCTCACTCCTCTATACTATGGGTCGGGATGTAGACGGTACAGCTGCTTGGAAAACTGGACTGGCGGTTCCTTAAAAATTTAGATGTAAAGTCACTTAGCAACTCCACTCCTGGGCATTCGCCCAAGAGAACTGAAACATGTCCACACAAAAACCTTGCACGTGAATGTTCACAGCAGCATTATCCATAATAGCCACGAAGTGGAAACAGCCCAGATGTCCATCAGCTGATGAATGGATGAAGACAAATGTGGTATATCCATACCGTGGGATCTTATTCAGCCATGGAGAGGAACGAAGTGTGGGTCAAGGGTCCAACACGGATGACCCTGGATAACCATATTCTAAGCGAAAGAAGGCAGACACCCAAAAGCCACATTCTGTATGATTCCAGTTATATGAAATATCCAGAATAGGTAAATCTATAGAGACAGAAAGTAAATTAGGGTTTGCCAAGTGCTGGGCGAGTGAGGAGAAGAGAATAGGAAATGACTGTTAATGGGTATGGGTTTCTTTTGAGGATGATGAGAATATTCTGGAAATAGTGGGGATGGTTGCTCAACTTGGGGACAGGCAAAAAATTATGCGTGTGGCTTGTGTGACGTTTCTGTTGCACAGCCTGGATTTAGAAGTCCTTGCTGTTCTTCTCCTGTCACTGGTGAGGGTACAGCGTTTAGCCAGAACCAAAGGACTTGGGGTCATTTTTGCCCCTCCCCCAGGGGATATTGGGCAAAGTCTAGATGTATTTTTCGTTGGCAGCTGGGGTGGGGGTGAGAAGCAGCCAGAGGGGCGAGGTGGGGTGGGACTGGCGAGAGAGACGCTGTTACACACCCTACAGTGACTGTTGCCCGTAACAAAGAGCTATGGGGCTCCAAACGGCGGGGGTGTCGGGTTGGAGGAGCCGGCATGGGAGGCTGCTCAGGGGTTCCCGGCTTCCTCCGCGCGGCCCTGAGGTCAGAGGGCGCACTGTGGGCGTGGCCTGCTCTGGAGCCCAGCCCCCTCACAGGTGTGCTCAGCTCCTCCGCACACCTGAGTCAGTGCACCTGGAGATGTTCCAGGCGGAGTCCCGACAGGACCCAGGAATTCCCGAGTGGATTAGCTGTGGCGTCCATGGCTCTGTCCTTACTCTCGGAGGCTTCCTGAATTCCCAAATGTTATACTTTATTTATTTTTAAAGATTTACTTATGTACTTGAGAGAGAGTGAGAGACCACAGAGGGAGAGGGAGAAGCAGGTTCCCGATTGAGCAACGAGCCCAACACAGGACTCGATCCCAGGACCCTGGGATCATGACCTGAGCCGAGGGCAGACGCTTAATCAACTGAGCCACCCAGGCACCCCTGTTTTTTGTTTTGTTTTGCCTCCCGTTATTCAGGCACCCCTGTTATAGTCACTTTAAACTAAGCCGGCCTCATTCTGGGGCAAAGATTCCCACTTTTCTTGTTTTGTCTTCCACATCAGATTTTCTAAGCCAAAGACAACTGGAATTCACAAAGTCTACGGCATGAACGGGTTCCTTCTCTGATGTCTGAAGTAAAAAACCTGAAGAAAGATATCCCCGGACCTGCTTTGAGGTACTGTTTTTAAATTACCCTTTCTGTCTGTAGTAGTTTCTTGGGGCTGCTGTAACAAATTACCACAAACTCAGTCACTCAGCAAATTTAGGACCTTACAGTTCTGCAAGTCAGAAGTCCAACATGGATCTCACTGGGCTAACATCAAGGTATCAGCAAAGCTGCATTCCTTCTAGAGGCTCCAGAAGAGAACTCCTTGCCTTTTCAGGCTTTTGGAGGCTGCCTGCATTCCCAGACTCCCGGCCCCTTCCTCTAGAGTCAAAGCCAGCAGCGTGAGGACTTTAAATCTTTCTCAGACTTTGACCTTCTTCTCTCCTCCCCACTTAGAAGGGCCCTTGTGATTACATTTGGATCACTGGATAATCCAGGGTAATTTCCCCATTTTAAAACCCTTAACTTCTGGCTGCAAGGTCCCTTTCACCACACAAGGTACTATAGTCACAAGTTCTAGGAGTGGGGGCCATGGATCTCATCTTTGGAGGCATTGTTCAGCCTCCCACAGTGTCTCACGGGCCTGGACAGCCTGCTGGGGTGCCCCCCAGCCAGCATTCTGTCACCCTCATTCCGTAAGAAGAAACCGGGTGTGTTTGCTTTCCCAGAATGGTGGAGTTTCCCAGTCTGAGATAGTTAAATGCTGACTTTCCAGATCTTCATTCTTATTGTCATATGCCCCCAAAATGGTCTATGAGAGATTTACAGACTACTCGTTAGGGGCTAAAAAGTGTCCCCCGCCCCCAATTCATATGTTGAAGTCCTAACCCCTGTACCTGGGAATGACACGATGTTTGTAGACAGAGCCTTTAAAGAGGTAATTAAGGTAAAATGAGGTCATTCAGGTGGGCCCGAATCCAGTATGACTGATGTCATTACAAGAAAGGGAGATTAGGACACAGAAAGACACCAGACACGTGCAATGAGAAGGCGGCCATCCCCAAGCCACAGAGAAAGGCCCGAGAAGACTCCTCCTGGGCCAACTACCTCCTTGGCTTTGGACGTCCAGCCTCCAGAACTGGGAGAAAGCGAATTTCCGTTGTTTCAGCCGGCCATCTCCTCCTTCCAGCTACCTTGTCCGATGTGGCCAGACAACCTTCCGGGCCGTGAAGAAAGGCCTCAGGCAGGGAGGGTGCTGGACACAGTCTTCTACCCGCAGCTGCAGGGAAATGCCAGTGACCGAGGAGTGCTGGGGCACGGTGCCTCGGGGACAACTCGATAATGTCATAGGCCATCTGGAGGCTGGGGTCCCTCAGTGGGGTTCTCTGACCTGAACGATTCTGACTCTACTGTCCGTCAGAAGGCGCTGGCCCCATAAGCCTCAGCCTTGATTTGAGCTGCGCTGATCGATTTCCTTAGTGAAGGTGAATTCCAGTTTTGTCACTTAAAATAGATGTACTGCAGGCATTTGAGCTCTGTAGGCCGGCTCACACTATTATTACGGGGATTACTACCAAATGTAGGGCATTCACATAGTCCTGGGAACATGCAGACACTCTGTGAATGGTGACTGTTTTTACGGAGGACACTTGCTCGTTGCGCCAATCAGTGCAGACTTGGACGGTACAGAACTTGAGATGATGATGGGAAAGTGCATGCCCACCACAGCTTCTTCGTCATGCTTTCTAACGACACGCCTGCCTGGTGTGACTGGCTCATTGCTTGGGTTTTGGTAAATAAAAATTCCATTTCAGAAAAATGCCTTACCAAAGCGTCCTTTAAGTGTCATGCAATGAACCCAAAAAATACCCAAATCATCATTTATAAGAACTTCCAGCCTCCCAGTGAATAACCTCTGGCTTAAATTAGGTACAAATGAAAGCTGTAGGGGACTCTAGGCATGCTTTGTAGTAATTTACTACATTAGTGCCCCGAATGGCTCCCAAATTACCTGGGGCTCTGGATCCTGAGGGTGACCGTATGTCTCAGTCTGTTTGGGCTGCTCTAACAACATGCCATAGACTGGGCGGCTTAAGCAACAGAAAGGTGTTTCTCCTAGTTCTGGTGAGGTGGGGACTCTTTCCCTGGCTTGTGTATGTCTGCCTTCTCGCTGGGTCCTCACACGGCACAGAGGGAGGGGGGAGAGGGAGGGAGAGAGGAGAGATACCTATAAACACACACACACAGAGAAGGAGAGGGAGAGAAGGGGAGGGAGGGAAAGAGGTAGGGAGGGAGACAGAGAGCAAGAGAGAGGGAGAGAGAGAAGGAGAGAAGGAGGGAGAGACAGAGACATATATACACACAAACAGAAGGAGAGAGAAGGGGAGGGAGGGAGGGAGAGAAACACATATACACACAGAGGGAGACAGAGAAGGGGAGGAAGAGCAAGAGTGAGAGAGAGAGGGAGGGAGGGAAGGAAAGAGGGAGACAGGAGGAGAGGGAGGGAGAGGGGAGAGAGAGAGAGAGAGAGGGAAAGAGACACACATGTGCACACATATGAAGTGGGGAGAGGGAAGGAGGGAAGAGTCAGCTCTGGTCTCTCTTCCTCTTCCTGTGAGGACATGAACCCCACCACGGGGCTCCACCGTCATGGTCTCATCTAAACCTAATTACCTCCTGAAGGCCCACCTCTACATACCAATGCTGTGGGTGTTGGGGCTTTAATATATAAATGGGGGGGGCGCAAACATTCAGTCAGGACACCTTGCTTCCCATTATAGAGTAGCTTTCCTCCTGGGGAAATCTGACATCTCACATAATAGTCTCACCATATATAGTTATAGGAAAATGGTAAGAAAGGGGATTTTATCCATATTTATTGGTTCTATTTTTAACAATATTAACTCATTTTCAGGCCCCTTGGATGCTCCTGGGGCCTCTACTCAGCATCTAACTTTCAGCATCCAAGAGAACTAATTTTCACTGATCAAAGAGAAAGGTTCTCTTGCTAGATTTGGGGCAGTCTCTTAAGGGATTTAGAAAAGTTGTAGTATTATAGAGGCTGTTTTTCAAGAAAAATGGGATGGAGCTTATTGATA
>CM052889.1:14597660-14759065 GCA_028534135.1 Potos flavus | reverse complement strand
GTGTAAAGGCATCGAACAGGAAAGTGCCCGAGGGTTTCCATAGGACCACAGGGGAAGAGCTGGAGCTTTCTCTCATGACACCAAGTTTTTCAAGGGAAAAGACTCCGTATATGTTGCTTCGTCATTTTTTGACAAGCATTTTCTCATCTCCTTAAACGTTTTCAAAGCATGATTTGTAATGACTGCTTGGTGTTCCAAAGGGTTCTGTACCACAGTATTTAACCAGCCCCCTCCCCCGCTGTTAAAGATCTAGACTGTTCCCAAAGTTTCATTATTACAAGTCATGCTGCAACGAACGTTCTTTGTCCAGCTAGGTCTTGCAGCTCTGATCACTGCATTCGGTGAATTACTGGGTCAAAGTTTTCATCTTAAAAGTATCGAGTGAATATTGCCAATCTGCCTCCCAGAAAGATAATACCAATTTTCACTTCCGCCAACAGTGTAGAAGAAAGCCTCTTTCCTCACAGTCTTATCAGCTGGAGATATTATCACTTTAAAAGCAATCACTGAAAACTGACGAAGGAAGGTGTGAAGGAAGTCAGCTGATAGGTTTGTGATGTAATTGTACATTTTTTTTTTTATGAATTGACTATGGTTCCTTTGCCTGTTTTGGATTCAGCTGTTCATCCTTTCTTATGCTGTTTTCTTTGTCTGTACATCACCAGTACGTACTTCTATAAGTTTTCATTTGTTTTTACATTCTGTTTATAAGGTTTTTAATATGCAGAATTCTCGCACTGTCAGATTTATCAATTTTCCCCCTTATGCTTAAAAAGGATTTCCTCACCTTAAGATCCACATTTTCTTCCACTCTATTTGATATTTATTTTGACAGCTGATGTGGAATTAGGGATTCACAGGACTTTAGTGCCTTGGAAACTTAGAGATCCTCATGTTCAAACCCCTTCAGTTTAAGGAAAAACTCAGGGAAGAGGCCCAAGGAAGAGGAGAAATGGACTCAGGGACACAAAGCTGGTTAATGGCAGAAAAAGAACCAAAATCACAGATTCCTAGACCCCTGTTTATTCTCCTTTTTAAAAAATAGTAGTTTTCAATAATACAAGTAACAAATGAGTATAGTTTCCTTAAAAACTCTAACACTCCTAATCACCTATCTGAATGCAAGTTTCCTATGTCGCTCCTTGGAGTTGCCACAGTTGTCATTTTGGTGTGGATCCTTCTACACTTAACAAAGATTTTATGTACTCCCATGTGTAGGTACAAATGACATGTATGGTTACGGGTTGGTTTGGGAGGGTACATGGTACCATGCTGTGTGGATCATTCTGTAATATACCTTTCTCACTTTACATCTTGGTACGTGTCTCCTTGGGCCCGTGAAACTGCAGGATAGGGGTAATGCCCTCTTTAAGTTTAAAAGATATCACCAAATTACACACTTGCCGACAAAGTACCCATTTCTCCATAGTCTCAACACCTTGATATTATCTCCCATCCCGTAAATTTTTTGCCTATATGATAGGTGAGATGTTACATGTTTAAAACTTATATTTTCCTAATTACTCATGAGGTTGAACATCTCACATGTTTAGTGACCATTTGTATACCCTCTTCTATGAACTTCGTACTTATTTACTTTTGCTTAAAATTCAATTGTTAGGGATATGTTTTCTTGTCTGCTTTTTATATACTTGGAAATTAATCTTCATCTGTTACATATGTCCTACATATTTCTTTCAGTATATCACTTTCACTTAATTTTGTTTGTGACATTTTTTGTTATATAGAAATTAACTTGATGTAACCAAAATGATCAATGTTTTCTTCCTTTTTCGTCCTTTGTGTCCCAAGAAGATCTTATGGCTTTCGAGTTCATAAAAACAGTTCCCAATATTTTTTCTAGTAGTTTATAGTTTGGGTTTTTTTTTAAATATATATTTAACTCAAAGATCCATCTGGAATTTATTTGGGGTCCACCGTAAGGTACTGGTCTTATTTTTTTCTCCACATAGATGGCTAATCGTGTCAGCATTGAAGATATTGTTTCTTTTCTAAACCTTGAGGGGCTATTTCCATCATAAACCAAATTCCAATCTATTCTTGAGTCCGATTGTATACTCTCCACTTTGTTTGGTTTACCTACTGATCTATTGGGGGCTGCTTCTACCCTATTCTGCCACAGCTTTATCATTTCTATTGACGGATGGTTAGTCCAACATTTTTCCTATTCCATTATCAAGTTCATTTTCCGTCATAGCCAAGTAACACCAACAAGGCATGTCTCTGGCACTCAGCTCCCATCCAAGGCCGTGGAGAGAGATTGGCTACAAGGACTTAAACCCACCCAAGCAGCCACGAGACCCTCCTCTCTCCCGCCTCCACTGCTGCCGCCCAAATTCCTGTCACTGAACTACTCCTTAAAATAAAGCTCAGCTGTAGAAGGCACACCTGTTTTGGATTAGTTACAATAAATCAGGATCTGTATTTATTTCAGCTGCCGGACAGGTGAGAAACAGGCTGCACTTGGAGCAAGCCATCTAGAAAGCAGAGAAACATCCAAATCATGAGGGTTTTTTCCCTCTTAGGGCAAACGGGTTACACTTGACAAGCCCGAAACTTCCTGTTGCTTCCAAAATCCTGCGATTCTTTCCGGGAACGCCCCCGGGGGGTAGTGGTCCCTCAAGATCTCGGTCTAACGAAGCCCATGGTTGGAATTTTACTGCCCACGAGAACCGCCCCCAGCGCTGGTTCCGAGTGCGGAGTCAACAAGCCTGAAGTAGGATTTAGGGATCCAGACATCACCGTGGCAGGTGAATCCAGTCCAATAATCGAGGCCCTCTCGGTAGAGACGCGCTGCCCCGAGCAGAAGCAGGCCGTGGGCCCCGTCCGTCTCTGGGCCACAACACGGGATCTGTGACGCGTCCCCCCTCTGCGCTGGGTGAGTAGGGCAATGACGTGGGTGCGACGCAGATGCTGCCGTGGTTCCTCGTGATCTCTCCTAGGCCAAGGGGCCCCCGGATGCCGGAGTCAAGTAGAGAATCTCGAGCAGGAAAGGGAAGAGCCTCCAGCTCAACTTTTGCATTGGCAGCAGAGACCCTCTCTAGGCATCTTTGAATACAGTTAAAAATGAGGCCTGTCCCACACTCCTGTTTCCTGAGACGGGCACTCTAGGCCTAGGGGGCGGTTCCTGAGGCCAGGTGGCACCCCCACCCCAGGCCCAGCCACGCTGGTGCAGAGATCCTTTCCCTCCCACCTGCCTAACTTGAGGGCGGCCAGCATGCCCACTCGGTTATCTTGTGCATGTTTAATATCTGCCCTGGAGACCCCCGGCCCACCTGGGCTGCCTCCCAGGACCGTCTGAGGGAACTTGCTGTGCGCAGTTTTTTGCTTCTGTCTCTGGTTTTCTGATAACCTGTTTAGGAAGCGACCTGCAGGGAATGCTGTTTTCCGCAGAAGCCCTGCTCATGGAGAGGGCGTGATTGTCACAGAATACCGGGCATTGCACGAATGCATATATGGCCCGAGAGCAGCAGATCTTCTGGGTCGAGAATACCCATTGCCGGTTTGAAAAGTATTACCGAATAACCTGGTGCCGGGCTCCTCAGCTAAGACTGGAGGGAAATCAGGGGCAAGGGGCTCCCCAGTCCCTGAGACAGTGCTTTCGTGAGCTGTACAACCTTCAGCTCCCTGTGGCCTCGCTCTGCGGGTCTTCAACCTCGAGCCTCCCGGGGCGACCCTTCCGTTCCCCTAAGGGCTGTAGGTCCGCAAGCTGGAGCCCCAGGACCCTAGGACTAGTGACGTCAGGACTTGCGGGGGTGGAGCCTAGGCATCTCTACGTTTAGAAAATAGCAGCGATGGTTCTGAAGCACAGCTAAGATTCTCAAATTTGTAGGTACAGAGGACCATCCGGGAGCTTTTAAAACCCCCAAGGCCCAAGCCATGCTCGGACCAAATGACGTCAGAATCTCTGAGGGCCGAACTCAGGAATCAGTTAAGGTCTCAGCCAGCCAGACCTCTGCTTCACGGTCTTTTCTAATCTGGGAACGATCTCCTGTCTGTGGACCAGAGCGTTCGGAACTTCAGTGTGTATAGGAATCACCCAGGAATGAGGTTAAAATGCAGACCCTGATTGTGCGAGGCTGGGGCCAGCTTGGGGGGCCTGTACTTTGACAAACTGGTCTATAGACCGCCCTGGGAGTAGCAAGGCTGGAGGACTTTCCGTGGATTATTTAACAATCTTTGAGTCCAATTAGTCCGGGGAGCCAGGTGCGGGGCAGTAATGCATTTGGCAGAAGTGGCACAGTAGGCTTTGTGATTAAAAACAAAACAAATGTTTGTGTTACTTGCCGGGTCCGCCATGGGGTGGTGTTGACACGAGGCCTGACCGCCGCGCGCTAAGAGATGAGCGACTATAAACTTCAGCCCTTCCTATCATCAGCAGAGAGCTGGCTTATCAGCCTTCTGGAGGCCGTTTTAACAGTTGTTATGGGGGGGAGGGCGGGAGGGATGCATTTTATTATGCAGATGAATTCAAACCTCAGGTTGCTCTGTCTGAGAGATGAAAACTAACATTACAAGGAGGTTTTGATTGTCTGCTCGATATTTTCCTGTGCAAAAAAAAAAAAAGTATATATATATATCGGAGACCGACTATGTATCCTGCCTGTCACTGGATGGCCTTGCCCATTTCAAGCTGCCATATACCGTGTTACTGAATCACCTGCCTAGCTACCAGGCTGGACTCAGATTAGCATGAAGTTTCACACCGCATTTATCACACAAGTCCACACAACTGATAGGTTTTGAGAGATCTTCATGCACACGCATACACACACACAAGTAAAACTGGGAAAATCTGCATAAGATCACTGGATGGCATCGATATCAATATCTTGGTTGTGATGTGGTGCTACCGTGTTAACAAAATGTTACCATCGGGGAAACCCAGGCAAAGTGTATAAGGATCTTTCTGTGTTGTTTCTGACAACTGTGTGTGCAAGTACAATTATCTCAATGAAAATTTGAATGAAAAAAGGTATAAAACCACTCAGAGCCAGCCCTCGATGTCTTTAATATGAAGGGGAAAAGGACATATGTATTAAAAAAGTAAATAATAGGGAGGCCTGCCTGGCTCAGTCAGTAGAGCGTGTGACTCTTGATCTTGGGGTTGTGAGTTTGAGCCCCATGTTCAGTAGAGAGATTACTTAAAAATAAAATCTTTAAAAAAGGTAAGTAATAAGCAAAATAAAAATAACTCATTAAATGCTAACTGCATAATAGGTACTGTGATAAACATCTTAGTAAGACTTTAATCCTCACGACACTCTATAAGGCATTAGTATTATTATTTCTGTTTTCTGTTTTAGACAAGGAAACTGGGCCTAGGAGAGCTTAAGTAGTTTTTCCCAGGGTCACAGAATCAGAAAGGAGAAAGGCAGGACCCAAACTCAGGTCCAGAGCCCGCTACCCTGCACAGAGTATGCGGATAAGAATGCTGTGTTTCGGTGGAAAGAGAAATTATAATTAGGGGTGAGGACTGTGCTTCAGGGGTGGGCTGCAACTCAAAGTACCTTGCAGGATCTTGGTCTTGAAAGATGAGAGGAGCTGAGCTGGTAACAAGCCAAGCGAGGGCATTCCAGGCAAGAAGACAGAAGAAACACCACACTGAGAGAATGCTTCATTTTCCAGATAAAGAAACCAGTGTGTTTGTCTGCTTTGCCACTCAGAGGTAGACGGAAACAATATGGCAGAGGGTCTTGAATGTTAGGGGGATGTGGTAAGGTCTTCTTAAGTCTAGCCAGTGATCTGGGAAAGCTAACAAGGCACTGATGAGGCCAAGGTTATATGTGAATCGCCAGCATTCACAAGAGAACCCAAGTGCAAGGTATTTACAGTTTAGTACAAAGTAATTCATTCCCAGGCCCGAAGAGCAATGGGAAGCAATCTGGTAGTGGGAAAATTGGTATGTAAAGGGAACCAAAGAAAATATTTATGACACCAAAGGCTGTAAAGTCGTTAAGACCAATGATCATTACGGAATTAATGGAATTAAATCTCGTCCCATATGGCTGCTTATTCTTTCAATTCTTGAGTGCCTACGACGTGGCCAGCATGATTCCAAGGACTTGGGACCTCTCCATGAGCAAAATACAGTGACCAAAACTCCCTGCCATCAAGGAGCTCACCTTCCTTGTGCTTAGTGCTGATCCCTGATCGGGAAGATTCTTAACTCTCAAAACCTAAGATTATATTCTCATACTGTACACTTGAGATCCCATGACCCCAAAAAGAAATGCAAATCTCTCGGGGGTACAGCTGGGCAGCAGTGGAGAAGGACAGACACAGCACTTCTGGTTTAAGAGCGAGGATGACCTTACCCCAGTGTGGCTAGAAGGAAACTTAAGATGGGCAAGTCACCAGGTCTTTGCCTCTGAGTTGGATCATAAAAGCAAGAGCCAAACCAAGGTGAAGGATTGGCGGTGTAATCCTTGAAGATGATTCAAGTTAGCCTGGGGTACCCTCTCTGTTTTCCACTCCCAAACTGGGATTAACTTTGGAATCTTCCATAAATGGAGAGAAACTGGGGGCTTTCCAATCCCAGCCTGGGTAAATACTATTTCCACACAAATCAGCACAAGATGGCCTTACATTGTAAAAGCAGGAGGGGAAGACAGGAAGTAAATACACCTGGAGACCTACATGTAGGCAGGAGATATTCTACCATATACCTTTGTTCTTAAAATGAAGAATTAGACGTATGGACTTTTCTTCAGGATGCTAAAAGCAATACACGGATGAAGACAGACTACTAAAGGATAAGCTGATGGTCACTGTTTCTATGAAAAGACACCTAAAGGTAAGTGCATCAGGCAAGAGTCAAGAGCGGGCAGATTTATTAGTATTACCCCTATCCAAGGATTTTTAACCATTTCGAATTTTAAGTTCCCACAAGCCTCAGGTTTTTGAGAATAAATATTTAATATGTCTTTTTGACTTATCAAAAGATTCACCAACTTTTTTTCAGCAGTATTTTTTTAAAAATCTGATTTAGCTCCCAGGGACCTCCTCATGCTTTTGTGTCACATTTATAATGATATTTACCCTTTCGTTGTGAATTTGGCTTATATCTTGTATGGATGTAAGGGACTGGGGCATCTCCTACAGTTAGACAGTAACTTTCTGCATGGAGAAAACAATCTGCTCTCACTATGCCCCTGGCCCTGGGGCAGAATTTTCCCGCTTTAGTTAAAGGGGGAAAAAATGCCACAGATACAGAGCCCCGATTTCTAACTTCAGGCTGCAGTGATCTGCCCCAGTTGTAGAATGGAATCTACAACCTCCGTTCACGTTTCTGGTTGCCCTTGAGTGAGGGGCTGGCTCTGATAACGGGGCACAGCGAAGTAGGAGACAGTCCTCCTTCCTGCAGAATGCAAGCGTTCTAAAAAGTCACCTTTATGGGTCTGAAGTCATTGCTGGAGGCACGCCACAAAACACAAAACCCACCGTAGACCTGGAGCCGACAGCTGGAGCGGCGAGTGCGGGTGACTTGTGTATAAGCAAGAGTCCCCAAGAACTTCGACGGAGACAAGAATGTGCACGAGACCGATGACTGCGGTCCCCGAGATGGCCCATTTTATTTAGCTGCATGGAGCTTGCTGTCCACCAGGACCCCCGATCTCAGAATTCAGTTGAAGGCACAAGCCGAGGATGACAAAGAGGTTTCCTTCCTTGAGCTCCTCTCTTTGTCCGCAGCTGAGGAAGCTAGAAATTGCCTCCCCCAGTGCGGGTAGGTCTAAAACTAACATTGTCACCAGCCTCCTCCTCTCCAAGTATTCTTCCTTGGCTGCTTTACCCCCTCCCCCCCTCCCCTTTAATCATGAAGATAACTGGCCCAATGAAATACTCCATGTGGACAAACAACGTTAACGAGGTACTTAGCTGAGCCAGGAAGAGCATTTTTTGGACAGAAAAGGCAATGCTATGTTTATCGACATGGAAAAATTCACACTGCAACTTCATTTTGTGTTAATCTCTGGCTAAACCATCTCCACAAGCTTATCCCGGGTGCCCCCGTCTGTGGTCCTCGCCATGTGACCACCCCAGGGGTCAGTGTTAAACAGCCAAATAGCATACAGTTGGTTCTCCTGCAAAAAATCAAGTTTAAGTGTGACTTTTATGTGGCAAGTTTGGCCAGTGAAGCAGACAGTTTTCTCAGGAAAAAGCTTCCTCAGATCTGGAGAATTTTCGATTGGCTATCTTAGGATGGGGTCCTTAGAAACTAACGTATTACGTGTTTACTTTTTCATAGCTAGTGTTCAGTAACTGCGAATGCATTTGGGAATATTTTATTTTCTTTAGAGTCTGTCTCATCTGCAAAAACAACACTAGGTTCCTATTATGAAGTTGGGGGAGGGAGAACACAGGTCTAGTAAAAATAATTGAATAAGTTTTCCTAGGTGGTTATTTATAAAAACAAAATCCTGGCCACACAGCACAACATCAGTCCAAAGCCCATTTGGGACCCTTTAAAATTAAAAATACAAGAAATTCACGTATCAAACACAATATCTTTCATGCATTATTCCCATTAATTTAATTCCATCTCTTTCAAACATACCCCCCAGTCAGTAATAGGGTGAAACAAATTTATTCCCTGGAGTATTTTCTTAGCCTCTTTTATACTTTGTGATCTAAGAAAAACAAAACAAACATTCATTCAAAAACGTACTTTGATTTTGGGGCACAGAAAACTGACTCTGTCCACCTTCTCCAGCACTGCAAAGCAGATTATACACATCAATAAGACACACCGAAATCTTTCATTTTACCATGAATTCTGATTAAAACCAGCGCTTACCGTTTTCAAAGGGCTCCTGAAAAATGACTAAAGAGAATTGTTTTTTCCTTTGAAGTCTTCGCCCAAAACATTTGTTTGAAAAACGTTCTGAATAGGGACATTGACTGGTAAAACACATGCAGTCGACAAAATATCAAATTTCTCTTTCCAGCTGTCCAGAATCCCATTAGTGCCTCTTACTTCTATCTGTCTTTTGCTATAATTAGGATGGCTTAGGGTTTATCTGGGCCTTTTCTCAAAACCCGATTTCCTTCCCAGCAGCAGCAGCTGTCATTCACAAGTACCCTTATGGTACTGGGGGACTTCTTTTGATTTGCATTGTGGTACAGCGATCAGGAATACGCAAGGAAGGGAAACACACACACACACACACACACAAATACCTTTCATCTAGTAATTTTTAAAAAGAGGAGTCTTACCCGAGGATGAGCACTCCAGCCCGGAACTCCACTTGTTTCAAATAGGTTCTGGACCGGCAGCCCTTCTCCCTCGAAGCCTGAATTCCCTCCTTGGGGGAGCGAGCCCAGGGGAGTTCGCGGGGTTTTTGCTTTTCGCTCTGCTTGGACTGGAATAGCACGTTCTCCTGCAGGGAACTGGGAATTCCAATCAGCTTCTGCTCCTGCATGAGAACCGTCTCTTTTATCACTCTGGGTCTGGGGCTGCTTAACAGGTTCTTTGGGATAGAAAAGATTAAAGGTGCTTTCTGTTGCACTTTGTTTCAGGTTGGAGCTCAGTTTCTTGGGTTTTCCTCTCACGCTGGGCCGCCTCGGCCTGGCAGGTTTCTCTGAGTCCCTCTTGGTCAACGGACCCTCCTCCCCTGCTCTTCCCTCGGCTGCGATCTCCAACCACTGGCTCGCCCCTGGCTTTCCTAACTCCCCAGACGAGCGCCTCATCGCCGTCTCGAGCACTGCTTTATCCGTGTTTAGCAGATTGTCACTGGTGAATTCCTCTCCGGCCTGGTGGCTGTCTCTGGTTTCTCTTCGAATTCCTGGATAACCATTTTCAGCGGCCTCGGAAGCAGTGGGTGGTTTATATCTCCCCGGGTCTGTCACCGCAGACGTTGCGTCCCAGTGAGGTCCCAAAGCCAGAATCATCCCCGTTTGCAGGGATGAGGGACTGTGGGTGGAGGCTTGGCTGCTCCTCACCCCCACTTCTTGGGGTTGTGAGTGATAACCACAGAAGCCAGTGGTGGCCTCCATAGGCCTGATGTCATCCGACACCCGAGGCCCACGACCCATTTCACCAGGGAGATGCTCACACCCACCCAGGCAACACACACTGAATTCCATCACTTCGTCATCGCTTTCTAATAAAAAAACATGCTCAGTCCCCTGCAGGTTCCTTTGCCAAACTGCATTAGAGTAATCCGTCATAACGTCGGAACATTCCAGATACTCTAGGTCATCGTCCGAAAACTCCTCGGTGCAGGTTAGGGTTATCTCTGGGCAAAGTTCATAGTCGCTGTCAGAGTCTTCGCTGGACACCTGCGGGCTGCCTTGCTGCTTGATCGCCGCCCTGTCACCTGGGCAGACGGATGCGGTCGCCTCCGACAGCGGCAGGCTGAAGCTGATGTATTTCTGCCCTGTGGGGTCTGCTTGGCCAGAGTCCGAGACTTCCTCCTGAGGGCCATCACTGTGTAAGGCATCCGTTAGCCTCGATACTTTGGAATGCACTGTCCTGTGGCAATGTACATTTTGGTTAGCGGAAATCCGACTTAAACTAGAAAAAAGCAACCCGTCTGCACCTTCCTCGGCGTCACCCGGATCATGAGCCTCTTCTGTTGGCCTCGTTCCTTTAACATCCAAGGGATTTTCAGAGTTGGAGGCACTAGGGTCACTACTGGCCAATAACTGGAGTGAGCAGGAACAGCCGAGTTTGGAGGAGGGGGAGTCGGCTGACATGCGAGTACCTGTGGAGATAGTTTCTCCCCCCGCACGAGGATGTTCTTTCTCATCGAGCTGATCTGTTTTCTCCTGCGCGCATGCCTCTGTCGTGCGTCTCCATCCCATGCCCCCGCCATCTTTCGGGTTGGGAGAGAGCTGTGGGTTCTCCACTGAGCCCTTGACTTCGATAGAAGCAGAGCAGCAAATCATTCCAGAACAGTTTTTAGCCGAGATTTGGTAAACGGCAGCATCATCTGGGCTACAGCTAGGATGAAGAGAACACACAGGTAAGTTTGCCGCGTTTGGGTGGACATGCCAACCTTTCTCATGTCGTGGCACACAGAAAACCCCCATGGTTGTTGCTGCGCCTGCGAGGGGATCTGAGGTCTCCCTGCAAGCGGGGCTTGTGGTCAGAGGCAACTAGCTTCTGAGTTCCAGTCGCCCCCAAGCTGAGAGTCCAGGAAGCTCAGCACTTGCCCTTAGAACTTTCCACACGCTTGCCCCAACTTGAAAAATGCTGAGAATTATTCAGATGAATGGGGAAGCATCTGATAGTCTAGTTTTCTTCTCTCCTTTTATTTTAAGTCTTTTTTATGCTATGGGAATTTGAACAAAACATTTTCTGGAGAGAGACATTGTACACAAACAACTGAAGAATTCGACCTCACGCAGTGGAACAGCATAAGCCATAGCCCTTTTTAAGCCCGTGCTGAGAAGGCAAGGTTCTGGCCAGGAAGCTGTAAAGATATCAGGCTGGGATTATGTGTATGAAGAATGGTGCCATTTCTCTACATTTTACATGACTATGAAGTCTAAACCCCACCCCACCAGCCCCTCTGGCTGGAAACTCACGTCCACATGCCATCCTGACTTACCTAGACCAAGCTGGGCGTTCGGCTTGGGCCCAGCAGGGAAGAAACTGGATCCTAGATCATGCTGATCCTGCTCGCCCTGCTCCAGGAGAGACGGTACTCCTGTGGCCCCTCCCTTTATTGACTCGAGCCTAACAGGCTTTGCTGACCTTTCCCACTAGAGCCTTCCTCCAGGCTCTGCAGTCCCGATAAAAACTTGTTACACTTGCTTTGTAATTTGCATTCATTTATCTCATTGGACCTCAGTGTAGCCATAACATTGCTGGTCTCACTCCATGCATTATCCAACTCGGAAGTCAATCAGCATTTTCAGAAGGCAGGAGCTACGGGTCTGGCCAGATTTAGAGGTGATGTTTAGATATTTATCAACTGATCTGCATAAAATGTGCACCAGTGTCCAACCCAGAAGGGTCAGTGTTAGACACTCAACGGCACGGAGTCTTTCTTATTCTCTTTCTTCTCCCTGAAGGCATCCCTCTGTCTCCCCAAGCTCCTATGTGCTCATAAGCCCTCAATAGTTGGGTGCCTGCTCACACATACCTCATTTTCAGAAATCATAGATTAATTGCAATTTTGTTAATATCTTGGTTTTTAAGAATCTGGTTCCCAAGTAGACGCCAGTCAGGAGTGGCTGAAGCTGGCCACCGCTGATATTCGGATTTGCCTTGGCCAACAGCATGGGGAGACTGAAATTTAGGGTAACTTTCTAGAGGAAATAGTAGCTGCCCCTCCTGTCTACTTCACAAGGTTATTCTGAGGTTCAAATGAGAGTATCAGTGTGAAGGGGAAAGTTTATGTCACATATATTCTATAAGAATGTGGAAGTGCGAGGCGCCTGGGTGGCTCAGTGGGTTAAAGCCTCTGCCTTCGGCTCAGGTCATGATCTCAGGATCCTGGGATCGAGCCCCGCATCGGGCTCTCTGCTCAGCAGGGAGCCTGCTTCCCTCTCTCTCTGCCTACCTCTCTGCCTTCTTGTGATCTCTCTCTCTCTGTCAAATAAATAAATAAAATTAAAAAAAAAAAAGAATATGTAAGTGCTAAAGTGATATTTACATGATGGGATAGAGACATTAGCTAACACTGCTATGGCAATCCTAAATGCATCAGATCAATATGTCGTACATCTTAAAACATACACAATGTTGTATGTCAAATATAACTTAATTAAAAAAAAAAAAGATGTGAGGGTTGCTAAGACCAGATTACCTCAGGTTCTCAAGAAGTGTGCAGAAGAATCATCAAGAAACTCTATTTAAAAATTTTGAATCAGAATCCATGGGTAAAAGGCCTGAGAATCTGCTTTTAAAGACCCTAAACAGGAGTGTCAGGGTGGCTCAGTCAATTGAGCATCTGACTCTTGATTTCGGCTCGGGTTGAGATTTCAGGGTCATGGGATCGAGCCCTGGGTTAGGCTCCATGCTCAGCGGGGAGTCTGCTTCTCCCTGTCCTTCTGTGCCTCCCCTCTCAAATAAATAAATCTAAAAAAAGAAAAAAAAAGATCCCAAACACATTCTGCTACAAATTGTCCTGGGCCCACCCTTGGAGACAGCATCATCCTCGCCCTCATTACTTTCACGTAGATCTCCTCAATTGAGCTGAATTAAAGCTGAATACAGAGAAAGGGACCTCTGTTTGAGCTTCACATGGCCCACACCACTGCCCGCTTGCCTCTTCATTAGTTCTTGGAGACCTGTCCTCAGTTAGGGACTTACAAGGAGCACAGGACAGTACGATGGGCTAGTGGGACATCCCAAGTAATTCTGATTTCCTGATTTATCCAGACCATGCTCCCAGTGCCAGAGAAACCACCCACCCTGAAAGCACCAAGACTTGTGTGGAAAGAACAGAAGGGAAGAGAAGAAAATAAGGCAGAGAGGCCAAAGGACCAGGTAAGAAAGCATTAAAGGCGGGGAACAGAGATGGTTCTCAAGAGCCAAGGACAGAAAACCAAAGAAATTTTAGATAAAATATGGAGAAAATGATTGGGTTAAATATATTTCACTTCTGAATGACTAAATAAGCAAAGGGGAGAATGTTAGGATTTAGTAACGTACTATTTTATGGAGTATATGTTTCAGCCGATAGAAGATTTACAAATCATATTACGTCTACTAAAGAGGAAAAAGTGTAACTGACCTCTCAGAAGTTAATTAGGTAGAATTCTTCTCACTGGCTAGTGACCTCTTTTCAGAGACTTATGGTCCATGGTTGACATGTCCTTGATTGTTATCTCTAAGCATCTTAAAGAAGAGAGGGAGAAAATTCGGCCAGGAGCACATTTGTTGAATGTCCCCTCTAGTGAACAATGTGCGTGCTGCTCCCTGCGTGCAAAACCGAGGCTCAGAGTAATTTCCCCAAAGTGACTAAGTTGGTAAGTGGCGGAGCTGGGCGAGGAAACCAGAGCCTTCTACTCTGAAGCCAGGCTCGGTATGTCATGTTAGAAAACTCACATTCAGAAAAGGGAAGTGACAAATGTAGAGAGATCATTTTTGCAAATAAAGCATTTCTGTCCTAAGTCTTCATCTTCATCGGTCAACTGACAACACTTGTGAAGAGTTCGTTCTGGTGGCCAGTATTACGTTGAGTGCCGAGCCAGAGTCAAGGAGATGCATACCACGTCATATCCAGCCCTAAAATGACTAAAAATCTACTGGGGGAAACAATCCGAATTTCTTCGAGAACCTTGCAGGTCCATTCTGTGCTAAGTTGTCCAGTGGAAACTGGAAGTGTAAGAGAAGCTCAAAAAGGGGACTCCAGTGGGAGCAGCTGAAAGGCTGTGACTAGGGCTGGGCTTCAGAATCTGCAAGAGGCTGGCAGAGTGACCTGTGTGTCCCACAGTGATTTGACAGGAATGCAAAAGCATCCCGGAAGAAATTCCCTGAACAATTAATTGCGTTCCCTCCTTGCGTATCTTTCCTTTTGGCTGAAGGAAGCAGCAGCATTCTTCCACCTTGCTGTGAAAGTCTTGCTGGAATTCTCTACGTTCTTTCTAAATTAGTCATTTCCATATTAAAGAAAAAGAGGTACGTGTGATGTACCTTAAGTGGATGGGGCTTCTTCTGGGCTTGAACCCCCTGGGTTGGTCTGAACCATGGGTTCTTAAAGACCTCTTTATAGACTCTCAAAAACAACTGAGGACTCCCAAGAACGTTTGTTTATGGGGGTTATATCTATCAATATTTACCATATTGAAATCAAAACAGAATAATTGAAGATGTTTATTCATTTAAAAATAACACAAATAAGCTAATTACACATTAACATAAATAGCATATATGATATATAATAGCATATATATAGGAAAATATCTCTTTTTCCTAAACAGAATAAAATTTCGTAAGAGTGGCACTGTTTTATATTTCTTCACGCATCTAATATCTGGCTTAATAAAAGACAGCTTTTATTTTTTTAATCTGCTTCTGCATTGTGATGTAATAATACATTGTTTTGGTTGAAGTATATGGAGAAAATCTGGCCTCACACAGACATGTAGGTGGAAAAGGAAAAGTATTTTAATAGTCTTTTCATATGATTGTAGATAATCTTTGATACTATACAAAGAGTGGTTGCAATGTGGAATCTGAAACCCTCTTAGCCAGTTACCTAAAATCCACTGGTTTAGACTGCATTTTAAATGCATCTTTACCCAGATGTGATTTTGTAACATCATGTATTGATCAATTGGAGGAACTTGGTTCATGAGATCTTCTAAATATTAACACACTTCATTATACATTTTTTTAAAATCACATTAGCTAATATTCCTACTGATCTTTCCAGAATAATTTAGAAGTATTGGGAGAGTGTCAAGCTTCTGATGAAGGATACAAGTTTTTGAAATTTCTAGTTAGGGAAATAATACAAATATTAATTGATCATAACAACGTAAGTCAATTCTGTGCTAAGTTACTTGGTGGCAGTGGAAGGTGGAGGACATCAGTAAAATGGCAGAGTAAAGACTTCCGAACAGGTTCTCCTCCCTAATAGCAACAAGAATCCTGGCAAAATGTGTCTGAATCAACTTTTCAGAATTCTGAAAATTAACCAGAGAAAATCTGAGGAGGATAATTCAAGAAAAATGACTGAATCTCAGGAAGAGCAGCAAATGTTCTGGTGTTGTCACTTGGCCTGTCCCATCCCTCATCCCCACTTCCGTGGAGTCCTGTAAACCACGAGTTGACAATCCTGGTGAAAATCAGCAGTTGGCAGCCACCAGAAGGGGCAGAACAGGGTTGGAGTAACTCCAAAGCCCCGTTCCCAGGGAACTGTCCTCGGACCTGTCCGGTGGCTCCCTGAAAGATCACACTCATAAGACTGTCTTTATGCGTTCTGACACAGAGTTCAACTAGTGTGAACAACCTTCTCCCTGAGACGTTTGTCAGGAAAAAATTCAGAGGCAACTATTTAACATCATGGCTGCCGGAGGCACCAGATAACTGGTGAGACAAACAACAGGCTAACCAAAAAGATTAAAAGGAAAAGCTAGGGAATGAGATGTCCACAGGGGGCACTGAAAAGCTCCAATGTGTTGCTGGGAATCCGGAAGGCCATGCACATGTGTTTGACGGTGAGCTTGCCCAGGGCTGTGTGCGTGCTCAGGAAAGGCCTGAGAAGACATTAAACTCTCAACTCTAACTGACCTGAAGGCTCTGTGCTAGCAGGAAGCGAAGGCTAAGACAGAGTTGTCCACTGCTTGGCTGAGTGTTGGAGGCATGCCCCAACATGGGCTCAGAGCTCCTCAACAAAAACTGGGAGACTTACTGGTTCCAGGCATCTGAGGACATCTCTGTCTAGTCATCGGTCAACCACTAAGTTAACTGAGCAGAGACTTCAGTGACCACAAACAACAAAGAATACTGATTTAAAGAATTAGCGCAGAAAAGTCACTAAACAAACAAGCGACAGCAAACGCTAGGAAACGGGGAGAATCTGCTTTCCAGAGTTGCCACATTATATTGTTTAAAATGTCCAGGGTTTGCAAAACAATTAGAGACATGCAAAGAAAGAATAAAGCATACAGGGTTGGGGGGCAGGGAAGAAGCAATCAATAGAAACCATCTCTGGACTTGCTAGATAAGAGATTTTTGTATAGAGATTTTAATTAGCTATTTTAAGTATGTTCAAAGAACTAAAAGAAGCTATGTCTAAAGAACTAAAGGGAAATGTGAGAACAATGTCTCAGTAAAGACGCGGAAATTGTAAATAAGAACTACATAGAAATTTTGAAGTTGAAAAGTGTAACAACTGACATGAAAAATTCACTAGAGGGCTTTAAGAGCAGAGGTGAGCACACAGAACAAAGAGTCCATGAGCTTGAAGATGATTGATTGAGATTACCAGGTCTTCAGAGCAGAAAGGAAAAAGAATGGAAAAAAGTGGACAGAATCTCAGAGACAACATACCCATAAAGGGAGTCCCAGAAGGAGATGAAAGAGGCAGAAAGAATATCTGAAGAAAGTGGGAAGTGCTTAGTTCAGAGAAGGGACCGCAATGATAGCTTGAAAGCCTGGATTTTTTTTTAATTGAGGTATAATTGACATATAAACATCACATTAGTTCCAGGCGTATGACATAATGATTCAATATTTGCATATGCTGTGAAATGATCACTGCGGTCAGTCTAGTTAATATCAGTCACCACACGTACCTACAAATTTCTTTTTCTTGTCATGAGAACTTATAAGATCTACTCCTAGCCGCTTTCAAATACACAATACAACATTATTAACTATAGTCACCGTGCCGTACATGACATCCTCAGGACTTACTTATTTTATAATTGGACGTTTGTACCTTTTTAAAAAGTTTGGGTTTTTATTACTAGCAATGAACACTTTTAGTTTTCCTTGAAGTGGCAGGTCTACTTTTTTTAGTTTCAAGACGATGTTCGCCAAATATCTGAGGATGGATAATCATCATTTGTCCAACGTTCTCTCAAGTAAAATTGTACTCCATGAAAAAGTGGCTAGTTCAGCTTGCAACTTAAACAATCATACAGGTGCTTTCCCTCGAGGTGACTATCATCTCTGAGATGCTCTGGGCATATTTCCCATTTCCTTACAGGGCAGTGAAAGGGCTTTGTCAAGATTTAATGAAATTAACAATTTTTACTGATGCACTAGAAATATATCAAGTAAAATGTTTTGGGTTTTGGTTTGTTTTTAACTGCGGCTGTATGGCAGTGAAGAATTCTATGACAACTAGTATAATTTGGGACCACTGCCTAGATTCATGCTAAGCCACCAACAGTTTTCCCATCCTTTGCTTTTTATCATCACTCCATATGTCTACACAGTGAAAAAGACAAATAATGTTTCAGTATTTTTGTGATAAAAGTTTTGATCTGGCGGATCCTCTGAAAGGTCATTAGGGACTTCTCGGGGTCCATGGTCCACACTTTGAAAACCACTAATTAAAGCTATTCACCGAGAGAAGCTTTAAAATGCTCTCAGCAATTCTCTCACAGCAAATGGCTGGCAGAGGAGTGCTCTTGAGCTCTGGAAGTGGGCGGCAGCATGGAGGGCTGACATTTTGCTCGGTATAATCATTTAGGTGCTCTCTTAGGCAGATGACTTCATCTCTTTGGGCCTCGATTTCCTGATTTACAAAGAGGAAGAGGACCTATGTCTGGGTCCCACCCCCTAGAGATTCTGATTTAATGCCCAGTACATGGGGCTACACGATTTAATTTGGGGGCAGGAGAAGGCCGGGTCCATCAATGCAGAAGCAGAAGGGGGAGTGCCAACCTTAGAAGTTCCTCGGGATCTCGCCAACTTAGGATGGTTTTGTGCTTTGGGAACAAGGCTTATAAATGTGAGTGAGAACTGAGAGCACAGGGCAAATAAGAATGTGAAAGTAGGGGGTTGGGAAATAGAATGTAACAGGTGCGAAAAGAAGACAAGGAATCATTTTTTTTCTCCAGCTACCGGCACAACAGACCTATCAGACCAGATAGTCCTTGAAATCCTTACATTCCAATCCCCACCCTCACTGCCCCCCTCGGGGGGTTGGGTTTTCACACACACTCCTTCATCCATCTATTCATTCACCACTCCACTGACACAAATAAAACAGAGTGACTTACTCCCGCGTGGACTGAAAAGTGGATTTCCCCGCCTCAGGTTGCTTCTCTTCTCCCTTTTGTCTCCTGGAGGTCATTCCCCTGCTCCCCAGAAAACTCTCCCAACAAGCTTAAAATTGCTGGAACAAACCGTGCAATCTGACCAGACGCCCCGAGGACAGAGTTTGTGGGAGCCGAAGCTCAGGCTATTGGCTGGAGGTAAGATACGAAATCCTTCCTGGGCTTCAGGTACTGTTCTCTTTTACTATGTGCCACTTTCCAGGGGAGGAAAACAATATCTGGGAACAAAATGTCTGCAGTGTCTTCACTGGGGCAGCCAGGAATGTGGGGGGGGTGGGGAGGCTCTGGAGGCCTCCCACTCCCTCCCCGCCCTGTGGACTTTCTGAGCCTTGCCTGCCCATGCAGCAGGGAGGAGGGGGAGCGCCAGGCTCAATAAATACACGATGACATCCGTGTCCTTGCCGCCGTCACAGCGCCAGGTGAAGGTCAAAATATTCTCTTACACTGAGTGTCTGTATCTTATTACTTGCCTAACTGCTATTATCAATTTGATTGATTGAATTATTCAGAATGATTAAAGGAATAAGAAAGGCTTAGGTTTTTTCACGCCCCCCTAAGCTAAGTTTGTTGTAGAGATGAGAGAATTCTAATACTAGAAACACACACAACTTCTTGATCGTATTTTCTATAAGCAGCTAGATACATTTCAAAACTGATGAGGAGTTTCCGTATATATTTACCAATGTACTCATTTATCCAATGGATTTATTGAATCACGAGTCTGAAGACTGAAAGGGGACTTGGAGTGTGTGGCTCCTGGCCACCGCCCCCCCTCCCCCCCCCACACACACCCTTCCCTGTCTGTCCTGTCTCCCGGTGCTGACCCTTTAGGCCCAGACTCCCCAGTTTCCGGGACCACTGGCGTCCTTCTGCATTAGACCACACGGAGGCAGGAGATTGGAGAGTGGGGAGAAGGGAAAAGTCACCCTCAGGTGGGATTTCTAAGAGGACATCCCTTCTGTCCTCTTCAGCAGCTCCAGGCCCCACAGGACAGGCCCACCAGGGTTCCAGCTTCTGCCCCGTAACTCGGAACTAGTTGCCCTGCCACCCCCCTTCACCCGAGCAGCCTAGGATGCTGGGGCTCATTTCTGGGTGACCCGTGTTGGGCTCACTCACCTGTAGAACCCCACATTGAATGCTTGAAAATAGATGGTTTCATTTTGTTTTTTAAGATTTTATTTATTTATTTGAAAGAATGAGTGGGAGAGGGACAGGGGGAGAAGGAGAAGCAGGCTCCCGGCTGAACAGGGAGCCCAAATGGGGCTCGATCCCAGGACCCTGAGATCATGACCTGAGCCGAAGGCAAGACGCTTAACCGACTGAGCCATCCAGGTGCCCCGAAAATAGTTTTTGCCTTCCTGGTTAGACCCTGACAGATAGAGAGATGATTTAGTTCATGGACATTGGAACTGAGGCCCTGGGAAGATGTAAGTCTTAAGTCACACAGTTAAAAAATTATAAGAAATATCTTATTATTTCTTATTGTATATAAGAAATATATATAATATTTATTTTATATATAAATATATAATATAAATATATTTATTTTATATATAAATATAATATTTATAAATATAATTATTCTTATATATAAGAAATATTATATATAATAATAACTTATTATTATAAGAAATAATAAGTGTAAGGTACTGTGTTAGGCTCTGTGTAGACAATAAAGATGGTAAATTCCTAGGCTCTTCCTAGGAGCTTCTCAGCCAATAAGAGAAATGAGGTAGCTATACCAACGGCTACAATACAGGACGGGACGTGGTAAGGGCAATTAAAAATCCGATTGATTATGGAGATTCGGGTCGAGAGTGCAAGATAACGAGGGAAGGTTTCCTGGGTATTTAAAAGCCAAAGCAGGGGCACCTGGGTGGCTCAGTGGGTTAAGCCTCTGCCTTCAGCTCACGTCATGATCCCGGAGTGCTGGGATCAAGTCCCTCGTCGGGCTCCCTGCTCAGCGGGGAGTGTGCCTCTCTGCCCCTCCCCTGGCTTGTGCTCTCTCTCTTGCTCCCTCTCTCTCTCAAATAAATAAATAAAATCTTTAAAAAAAGAGCTGAAGCAGGCCTAGGAAATACACAGTAGGATTTTAGCAGGAAAGTTGGTATATGTCTGGTGGTATATGCCTGGGGTTGGGGAGGGGGCTGATCATTCCAGGCAGAAGAAACAGCCTCCAGGTGAGACTCTGAGGGAGCAGTCGGCTAAAAGGCAGGGCCACCGCTTTATTTATTGTTTAAACACAACAGTTTCGAGGATGAAAAGGGACACTATTAATACTTACACTGGGACCACAGGCAGAAACCAGGGCCCTGCCTGGGAACTGGAGACTGACTGCAGTAAATCGGGAGGTACGGGCACCCACCAGGGGTTGGGCAGGGCCCAGATCATGGGGGGATTTGCCACCCTGGACTGAGGAGTTTGGACCTCAGGCTCCAACTGGGAATCTCCAGGAATCAGATCAAAGCAGCCGTTTAGGGAGGAATGGAAGCCATCCTATAACATGCTCACCACGCGTAGCAGGGTGAAGAGGGAGGGCTCCTGCTCTCCTTTCCTGCCGTGGCCTGCGGTCCCCGCTCCAGCAGGAACACCTTATTCCCCCATACATCCTGTTGGATCTACAGTACATGCCCAGCCAGTGTGTGCGACTTGAGAAAGGGGAGAGAAACTGACGGCATAAGACTTGTCTCCTTCTCCAGGGGAGCTGCCGGTTTTGCAGAGATAAGACTTTCAGGTGTTATACAGGGAGCAATATACAGTTTGCAAACTCTAGTGTCATTGAATCCCAAAAAGCACAGTTGAGGCAGGGAGCATTTCTGGTGCTAGGAGGGGAGAGGTCAGGGTGGCCTGGATCTTTAGACAGCGTACCAGGAGCATGGAACTTGAGCCTAGTGGGAAGGATTAAATTTTGGCTGGTGGGGAGGTAGGGAGGGCGTTCCTGGCAGATGTGCCAGAGTTGGAATGCGCAGATCATGTGTAAGGGACAGTAAAGGAATGAGCTGGTAGGGAGAGGGCCCTAAAGGACAGGAGCTGGGGGCTGAAAGGCACAGAGTTCTGCTCAGGGGCATGGTGCATGAGTGAACTGCAGTGGAAATTCTACTTCTGCCTTCACCCAGTGCAGTTCTGAGCAGAGGGGAGAGGCAGATTGCAAAGTCAGTACGACACAGGGGTTAAGGGGCAGACTTAGCGGCAAGACTGCCCGGGTCCACACACTGCCCATTCACTGTGCAACATGCACAAGCTACGAAAGTACTATAACTGGACCCACACCAGAGGACGACATGAGGACTATGGGAGGTTATTCCTAGAAGGGCTTAAAGCAGGGTCCAGCACACGGGAAGCCCTGAATCAGGAGTTCTTGGCGCTGGCTGAACATTAGAGTTACTAGAGGTGCTTTCTAAAAGAACCAGGGCCAGAGGACTTTTTTTTAGGGCAGTGAAGCACTCCGTAGGATACCATAATGGTGAATCCACATCATTATGCATTCATTGAAAAGCACGGGCTGTGGAACACCAACAGTGAATCCTAACATAAGCCATGGACTTTGGGTGATGATGGTGGCTCCTATAGGCTCACTGATTAGTAACGGCTCTATCCCCCTGGTGGGGGATGTTGACGGTGGGGGAGGCTGTGCATGGGGATGGGTCAAGGGCGGCTATGGCAACTGTGCTTTCTGCTCAGCTTTGCACCAGACCTAAAACCGCTCTAAAGAATGAAGTATTTAAAAGGGGGAGAAATACCAGGGTCAGGGCTCTACCAAAAAAAGCAATTTTAATGGTGATGGGCTTCACCATGGGTAGTTTCGAAGCTTCCTAGGTGATTCTGAAGGGGAGCCAGAGCTCAGAGGCATTGAGCTAAAAAGGATGTTAGCCCGCGTGTGGTCGTGAATGAGGTAGGCGAGTTGGTAAATTGACGGAAGAGGAGGGATCTTTGCTTGGGCATGTATCAGGAGTGATTTCTTGGCTCTTTTTTGGCACCAAAATGCTAAGCTTTTGACAGCGAGCAGTGCAGGCTGACCAGATATTCTTTAAATAAGAAAGGAGCCAAATGACTTCAGAAAGGAGGAAAAAAAAAAAAAACTATAGCATTACTACCATCAGGCTTAGTTAATAGACAACTGAACCCTCTTATCAAAAGAAAACTCAAGGGTGGTTGGAAACAGTCCCTACCCCGCACCCAGGGTAGCGTAATGCCCAGAATGTGTCCAGAAATCTCAAGGTACCTTGTGACGATAGAAAAACTCCTACATTAAGTTGTAAATCCATCTACGAAAGACATGGCATCTTGAGCGCAGGACCAAGAACAACACACCCTGAGACACTGGAGGACCCAGAGCTCTTTTATAAAAGCAGGTTAGCTTAGAATCCTGAAAGACAAGCGCTGCTAACTCATCAAACACCCAGCATGCCCCAAATCAAACTCTAGAATTTCCTATCCAAACCTGCTTGTCTCAAAAAAATTGTCATTCCATTCTACTAATCATTCATGGGGCACACCTCAGAGTCCCATTTTTCACCCCTCTTCTGCATCCAATCCAGCAGGAACTCCTGGCAGATGGATCTAGAACCTGGTGGCTTCCTGCCACCTGCTCCAGGACCACCCTGGATCATGGCATTGCTGCCTGCAGGTCTTCCTCGCTCTGCCCTGTCTCCTCTGCAGCCACAGTGACCTTGAATGCTCCCACCTCCAGCTTCCTTCTGCCCCTGCCAGTCCCTCTGAAGAGAACACTCTGCCGCAGGATAATCCCACCACTGCCCCACTCTTACCCTTCCCACCTGTGCTCCTAGCACCTCAGCCGAGACACCTTCCTCCCTGACACTCCTTCCCTTCCCTGCCCTCCTCTACTCTTTGTCACCTGACACTACTGTTTTGCTGGTGTCTCATGTGCGACTCCTTCTCTATCCCTGTCCCATGAGATCAGGACTTCACTGTGCTCCCTCCTGGGTCCTCAGGGTCTTGAATGGTTCTGGCATATGGGAGGCCCTCCATTAATCTTGATCTTTGAAGGCAGTCCTCAGGATCACTTCTTTTTGAGTTATACTCCAGCACACATGTTAGTAGATTTTGTTTTTGGAGGACAGCTCTGGTAGAGGGAAATGCAGTAATATAATAGGACCCGTGGGTGCTGGGAGACAGAATTTTTGGCTTCTGATCCTGGCTTTGTTCCTAACCAGTTGGTAAGAACTTGGATGAGTCCCATGATCTCTCTGGGCCTTGGGTGATCTATAAAGGAAAAATCAATTGGATTTGACCAATCATATCAGCCCTTCTTAGGTGTTGGACCTGAGCATCGGTATTTTTTAAAGAGTTCTTCATGTGTAACAGAGAGTCAGGAGTGGGACAATCCTTAGAGCTGGGCTTTCTGTGTGACACTGCAAAGAATCCCCTGGGACCTTGTTAAAATGTAGAATCCGATTGGCAGGGGCAGGGGCTGGGACTCGGGCATTCTAATGAGCTCCCGGGGACTGTGGCTGCTGCTTCTGCTCTGAAATCAATTTTGAGGAGCAAGGCCTTAGAGTCGCTTCCAGCTCCAGGACTCCAGTGTTTCTAAAGAGTGAAAGTCCCTTTGTTGAATTCTTAGAAAAATATCAGCTGTCACTTGACTTGCTGCTCACTTTGAGCTGAGTTCCCAGTAAGTGCCTGACAAGCTGCCCCTGCAGGCAGCTTTGTGCGTGTTGGAGCTAGCTGTGCTTTTTTAGAAAAACCAGCCACTGCACCCCAGGCAGGGGGGTGCACAAAACCAGAGCTGAGAACTTGTCTCTCAAAAGCAGCCTGGGAGGCAAGAAACTGGCACAATTGGATGGCTTCTCTTTGTCTGCTGCTCTGCCAGAGCCTTGGTGCTGGCTGTGTACCTCTCTGTCATTCTTCAGGGCCATCTCACAGTGCCTCTGCCTCACACCCATCTCCTGGGACACTGGGTGAGCAGGTGCAGCCCCTGGCTGCCGGTAGGAAAGCAGGGAGCCACAGGGCACCTGGGAGGAGCAGCCCCAGGTTGTAGATAAGCTGGTCTAGGCTGAGAGGAGGAAAAATCCCTGCCCTGCTGGCGTGGCAATCTAGGGAGTAGGAAATGACAAGGACAGAGAGGTAGGCAGCCACATAATGACCAAAAGCTCAGACTCCCTGGAGCTCAAATGGCCCCAGGGGCTGTTGACATAGTGGCCTGCTCCTACAGCTCTTGGGAGTGTGGGGGAGGCTTTTATAATTATATAACGATCCCTTTAGACTGCATAGTCTCTAAAGTCATAGTCGGCTGACCACCAAGAAGACACATTAATTCATATCAGGTCCCCACATTCATGGGGAGGAACCATGGAATGGTTCTGCAGGGGAGGAAAAAGTTTCCTCAAACCTGTTAGGATTCCTGGATGGGTCTGAAAATTAAACTGACAAGGACAGATTAGCAGGGGAAAAGCATACACATTTTATTGAATGTTTATACATACAAGAGAGCCTTCACAAGAGAATGAAGATCCAAAGAAGTGATGAGAGCAGAAAGCTTTTATACCTTTTAGACAAAGAAACAATAAGTTTGTGAAGAATCGATAAGACAAAGCGGTTTGGGCTAGAGGTAGCAAATGGTGAAGAAGTAACTAGAAGGTAAGAATGATTTTGACAAGATTGTTTGTTTGTACAGATCTCCTGGCCCCAAATTCCCATCTCTGGTGATAAAAATGGCTTCCCTCCTGGCACAGGGAATGTACCTTTCACATAGGAGTTTTATGACTTGTTTCAGGGAAGCAGGGAGAGGATAGTTGGTGGGGGGTTGGGGAGCTCAGATCTTCCTCCTCCTGTCATTTTTAATAATTCCTTCAGCTTAAGTTATTTAATGTGCCAAGGTGCCATATTCTGAGGAAGTGTGCCTGAACCCCATCAGCATTTCCCCCTCTCTTGGCAAAACTGTGCAGACTATAACAAAAGCACTTAATGCATTATGTAATTTATCCCATAAATCCTTACTGAATGTCTGATGACAGCCAGGCACCGAGCAGGCCCTGCAGACACAGCAGGGAACACTGGACACATTTCCGCTCCCATGGAATTTACATTCCAGCTGCGGGATACTCACAATAAACACAAATACAAATAAATACGCATCATGACTGGAAACAACCCAAGTGTCCATCCACAGGTGAATGGAATAACAACTTCTGGTGGATCCAACCAATGAAACACTGGAACACTGTTCAGTAACAAAAGGAAGGAACTACTGACACACGAAAGGACGCAGATGGTTCTGAAGATAATTATGGGAAGTGAAAGCAGCCAGATACAAGACTATGTGCTCTGTGATCTCACTTATATAAAATTCTAGAAAAGACAAACTTGTCTCCAGGGATAGAAGGCAGATGGGTTGCTGTGCAAGGATGGGTGGGAGAGAGGGGAAGGAGGGCTTGACTGCAAAGGGGCACTGAGAAATCATTTGGATTTAGTCTTAGGAACTGAGGGTTTGAGGTGCTGGGACTGGCCCAACCTTGTAGGACTCAGAAGAAGGGAGAGGGCAGACCAGGCAGTCAGAAGTGATGCAGTCTGGAGGCAGGCAGAGCGGAGCCTCAGGGTCCAAGGCTCACGAGGGACTAAAAGTAAGGGGAGGAGGGGGGTAGAGTCAGAGATATGGGAAGCTCCCACGCATGATGGGGCAAAGATGGAGGCAAATTTCATGGGAGGCCCTTGGCTGAGTGCACAAGAGGGAGATAACAGGGCTGTGCTGGCCAGGACAAGGACACATGTTCCCAAACCAAATTTTGTTCTTAGTCCTGCCCCCCACCCCCAACCCCCTGCCCTGCACCCCTCTTCAGAGTTGGAGCAAAGCCCATCCTGGGACTAACAGGGCCTGATTTGGTTCCAGCTCTCCCCCAAGTAGCTGTCTGCCCTTGTCAAGTACCTTCTTCGTGATGCTCACCTTTAAAACGGGAGGCAAATCATCGCTAGGACTAACGCCGTGATTTCAACAGCAGTGAGACCCCCATCTTGTCAATCATCAGAAGTGCTGGACCAAGATACTGTGATTACAAATTAAGACTGAACCCCAGCTGGCCCAGAACTTCCCTAATGTTACTGGTCTGCTCTAAGTTCACCTCAGAAGGTGGTGATGGAGTGGCATTTACAAAGACATTGAGCACATGCCCAATTTCCAGGATTACTGCACCTTTCTCCATCCCAACGTCTTGAGACGGTCTCCTGGGTCAATCTGTCACCTGTTCCCACATTAGCATTGATTTGCCCTGAGAGCCAGCACCCAAGTCCAGCCCCCAGGAAAAGATGAGCGTCCCATTACATGGCTCCTATAACCATTCACTTCTCTGACACACTTACCTAACCGAAGTCAAAACCAGAACGTGAGGCCAGGCCGCGGATTCTCGGCACAGACCTATTACCCTGGGGACTAAATGGGAGTTTCTCGTCAGACCCTCAGGACTCACTCAAGAAATGCTCCAGGCACGGTCTGAGGAATGACCACGACGCTGAATTCATGCAGGAGGAATGCTGGCCTGGGCTCTGTGCTGGGAACATAGAGGCCTTCAGGGTGCCGAAAGTTCTACCAGTCATCCTTAAGACTTGTTACACCTACTTAAGCTCACAGGAACACGAAGTTCACAAAATGCTTTCCAACCTCAGATGAAATGCCTTTTCTGTCTTAGTTAAGACATAGCAAGATTCAGTCATCTTTATTTCTACTCAATGGTTTCTTTCTTTTTTTTTTTTTAAGATTTTATTTATTTGAGAGAGAGAGAGAGAACACGAGCAGTGCGGAGGGGCAGAGGGAGAGGGAGAAATAGGCTTCCCGCTGAGCAGGAAGCCTAATGTGGGGCTCCATCCTGGGACCCTGGGATGGTGACCTGAGCCAAAGACAGACGCTTAATCGACTGAGCCACCCAGGCACCCCTCTACCCGATGGTTCCTTGATGAAACACATTAATTATATCTTATCCTCTAAGAGGGAAATAGCAGAGGGAAAATGCTGCCAAGCTGTGCTACCTTTCCTACCTCCAAGATGCCCTATTTTTAATCAGTTCCATCATAGTTCAGTGTGGGGACATGTTCAGATTGCAAAAAATAACTACTATTTATAGAGTATTCTAAATTCGTCGCACATCTTGATTTAATCCCCATACCAATCCCATAAAGCAGTACTATCATTATCCCCATTTTGCAGATGAGAAAACTGAGTCTCAGAGAGGCTAAATAATTTGCTGAAGATGATACAGTGCATAAGACATGGGATTTAAATCCAGACAAACCAGGGGGCACCTGGGTGGCTCAGTTGGTTAAGTGTCTGCCTTTGGCTCAGGTCATGATCCCAGGGTCCTGGAATCGAGCCCCGAGTCAGGGCTTCTCCCTCTCCCCCCCCCCCCTCACTGTCTCTTTCTGTCTCAGAGAAATAAAATCTTAAAAAAAAAAAAAAAAATCAATCAATCAATCAATCAATCCACACAACCCGGCTTCAGATCCTTGCTCTACATGGTGGAAATAACTTCCTGTCTTTTGTAAGTAAAGTTGTGGTGACAATTCTACTGTTAGCAGGATGTGTGCCTTGAAGGGTTTCTTGCAGGAATAGAGATGTTTCAAGCTGATTCCCCAATACTCACTTGCCCAGACTCACTCTCGACCAACAACTCATGTTTTTTCGATGTTTGGCAAGGACTTTGGATTTCCCTGGGCGATCACGTCCAGCAAGAGGCCTCCAGAAACCAAAATCTTCGACTCAGATAGCAAGAACTTATAAACAACTCTTTGCTACAAACTGGAGTGGCTTTGAGAATATAACAGTGTCCCAAAGCTCCTGGCATCTGTCTGTCCCCCTACATGTGAGGAATAACCAGAAAGTCTAAGTTATCACTAAAGTCAGAGTCCACCATCTAAAAACCATCCAAACAGGGTTTCAAGTCCAAACACGGATGAGAAAAACAGCTTCAACCTGGGTCTGTGTTTCAGCCCCCCTGTTAAATGTCCAGTTGTTTCCTGTCTTTGAAAATAACTCCACTGATTCTAACACTTTCAAAACTATTCATATACAAGTATCCTGGCTCTAAATACAACTACTATAAGCTAGGGCAGAGTGATACAGAGTAATTCTGGTGGGACCACATTGCTTTTAGGGAGTGGGCAGCAAAATGATATTAGCTACTAATAGTTAATGGCTAATTAATAGTTAATAACTAATATTTGTTGCATGCGTAATGCACGCTTTGCTGACCATTTTGCATGAATAATCTAAAAAAAATTGTTTTATGAAGAAACCAAAGCACAGAGAAGTTAATTGACTTGCTCCAGGCCACACAGCTAATAAGTGGCAGAGTACGGCAACAGCAAAACTGTGGACTTTGAGGAAGGACCTGGAGAATTCTGTTGTCATTTACAAACACACGAGACTGTGGGGATAAGAGATAACAGAAATCCCAGTCCCTGCCCCTAGGAGCTGACCTTCCAACAAAGAGCTGAAAAGGCTCGATCTCACAACCCTGAGATCATGACCTGAGCTGAAATCAAGGGTCAGATGCCTGAGCCCGGGCGTCCCAGTCAGAGGGAGGTTTTTAAAAATTCAAATGTTCCCATGACCCTCTGCTGCCCCAAACTCCTTCCTAGTCTGGGCATCATTTTTAGGACAAGGGTGCAAACTGCTTAGCTAGGACACATGGGTTCTGGGTCCAGCCCCAGCCTGCTCTCCCAGCTGTTCTCCCCTTCAGGCTGCTCGCCTGCCAGGCCCTACCAGTACCCCGGCCAGAGACTGAATGCACCCCAGTCACCCCAGGAGGCGGTGCCCTCATGCCTTTGCTCATGTTTTTCTCATCCCAGTGCACGCGTGGTCCTCCCCTCCCTCCCATCCACCTTGTCCGGGCCCTTCAGGGCTTCATGCTGGGGAACCTCAAAGAAAACTTCCCTGTGCATCCGCACTGGGCCCTCACCTACCCCCACTCAGGAGAGGCTGACTTCACTGCCTTTACTCTGGTCTTCCAGGATGCTTTCATCTGCCCCTCCACCTTAGCACATGCTTGGTGTGGTATAATAAAAATGAATACTCAGTCTCTGTCCAGGTTCCTGGCACATGGCGCCTAAAACCCTTGGAATCTCTGGAGTGATGGCTTTTGCGTGGTAATGAGATAAGTGGTGGCTGGGAACCTCTAGGTAGCTTCAGGAGGGGGCCTGGTCCCAGAAAGACCAAGGCAGGACTATGGGGTTGGAACCTCCAGCCCCAACCCCAGACCTCCAGGGAGGGAGAGGAGCTGGAGATTGTGTTGATCACCAAGGGCCAATGATTCAGTCAGTCACACCTACGTAGTGGAAGGCCCACAAAAACCCCTAAAGGGCTGGGTTCAGAAAGGGTCCAGGTCGGTGGATGTATCAAGGTTCTGGGAGAGTGGCATAGCTGGAGAGGTCACCAACTATTCCAACCCTGACCCCACACCCTGCTTCTAAGTAGGTGATTTAGAAAGATTAATTAGGTAGGTGTCCGATGGATAGAGGGGGTAGTAGATGACACAGTTTGCCATGAATTTCTCCCATCCACTACGCACGCCCTATTGCAATGTGACTTCGCCACTCCACTCTTAAAGGGGAGGCATCTACTTTCGTGCTGCTGAAATCGGGTCTGGTGTCTTGCTCTAACCAGGAGGGTGTGTTGGGATTGGCATTACATTGGAGCTCAAGAGGTTCTAGCCTGCTGGAGGACAGGAGCCCACATGGAGGAGAGCTGAGGCAGCCCAGTCAACAGCCATCGTCAATGGCCAGACCGTCCAGCCCAACCTTCCAGCCCAACTAGTCCTCCAACCGACTCAGGTGGCCAGAGAAACCATTGAGTGAGCCGGCCCACTGAACCAGGAGAAATAATAAGCCATTACTGTTTCAAGGCCCTCTATTTTCTGGTGGCTTATCACATAGCTTCTCAGCCTCAACACTATTGACATTGTAGACTGGATAGTTCTTTGTTGTGGGGGGTTGCCCCGGGCAATGTCCAATATCAGCTGCACCCTTAGCCTCTCCTCCCTGGATGCCAGGAGCATCTCTTTCCAGCGGTGACAATCAAAAATATCTCCAGACGTGGCCAAATGTCCCCTGGGAGCCAAAACACAAGTGACCCAGGAAACCGTCATACTGATTTGTCCTTCAAAGTCTTGAGGAATCAAAATCCAATGTGAGGCATAATCGGAAAAATGGTCCTTGTCCCCAGACCCATAGATGCCTCCCAGGAGGTCCAGATGAACCCAGCTGGTATTTGGGGTACCAGTACTACATTATCAGATAAGTCGGTCAGCCCTAAGTCAAGGTAGGCAAATGGCAGCACTATTTTTTTCTAGAATGTTCAGATACACCATGTTTTCGTTTCCTAGAGCTGCCATAACATAGTACTACAAAGAAGGTAGCAAGAAAACAACAAAAATGTATTCTTTCACAGTTCTGGAGGTTAGAAGTCCCAAATCAAGGTGTTGGCAAGGCTGTGCTCCCTCTGAAGGCTCTAGGGAAGAATCTTCCTTCACCCCTTCCTAGTTTCTGGTAGTGGGGGGCAGTCCTTGGCATTTCCTGACTTGTAGCTGAATCCCTGTGCTCTCTGCTTATCTTCACATGGCTATTTTTTCTGTTTTATAAAAACATAAAACAGAAAAAGTTCTTTCCTTTTTATGAAAACACCAGTTATTGAATTAAAACCCACATTAATCCACCACGATCTCACTTTCATTGAAATAATTACAGCTGAAAACATCTTATTTCCAAATAAGGTCACATCCTGACTTTCCAGGTGAACAGGAATTTTGGGGGGAACACTATTCAACCTGTACACATCATGAGCAGACTGGCTCGTGGTGACCGTGCAGGCCTCCTGGCCATGGTCCCCACCAAGTCCTCTGCAGGGGCCGGGGCTGAGCTGAGGAGGGGCGGGAGGAGCAGCCTCACCCCTCCCTCTGCTCCAGGCTTTCAGGGGGACCCAGTCCACCCTCCCCACTATCCCCTTCCCTCCTGCCTCTCTTGTGATCGGTGCTCAGCACAGCGGGACACGATCATGACCACTAAGAGGCCTCTTTGCAGAGAAGAGGGATGTCTCTCTCTAGGTATGGGTTCCTGGACAGAGTTTTATCTCTTGTTCAGCTGCCTTTCTTTACATCATGTTCAGAAGAGACAACAATTCCTCGTTTGTGTACATGCTCTTTGCAACTTGCTTTCTATGAGGTAGAAAACATCTAGTTGCATTTTCTTCCCATCCTCCCAACCTCTACATCTTCTGGGGAAAAAAAAAAAATGTTTTCATGCTACAGTGCAAACCATGCTGTTATTGATGTCGCTCACCCTTGGAATGTTCTCCCGGCTTTCCACTCCTCCGCCTGCCAAGCACACTTGACCTGTGGTATGCAGAGGTCCCAACAGCACTGATCAGTCTCCCCTGAGCTGTCTCATTTGTCCGAAGTACGTGGTGTGGCAAGATTAGAGGGGCACGAGGAGGAGGACCCAGGGAGGATGGAGAAGGACCATGCCAGGTGAGAAAAGAGGGACTAATAAGCTACTAATAAGCTCTTGAACCCACAGTGGAACTGCAGACAAGGTCTATCAAACCAGAAAACAAGCAAACAAACAACCCCGGGAAACACAGGAATGGGAGCTTTTGAGCATCAGAGAGTGGAGATGTAATGACCCAAAGACTAAACTCAGGGAGATTAAAAACAAAAGTACTTTTCTTTGGGGGAACGATGAGTAAATCCTGTGGTTTATGGTGATCTGATGATGGCAAGAAAATTCGAGACTAATATTATAACGAACAACCAGCGTTTAATCTTTGAAAGGCATTGGCACAAAATACCATTCACTTCCCTAACCACTGGTAGAAGTCAAACTACTTGGCAGGTGAGTATTTTAGGATGTAAAGCATGTTTCATCTTGGGGGCACCTGGCTGGTTCAGTTGGAAGAGCATGCAACTCTTGATCTTGGGGTCGTGAGTTCAATTCCCACATTGGATATAGAGATTAAATAAATACATAAATACATAAATAAGAATTTTTCACCTTGGGCAATTACATTGGAATCACCTGGGGTCCAGATTGAATTAGTCAAGGTTGGAGGCCACACATTAGGGTTTTTAAAATTTCTCCAGGAGATGCTCATGGGCAGCTATGGTTCAGAACTTTCGAAAGACCATTAGTACCCAGCACATTGACTACTAAGCAGAAAAATGCAACCACATCTATTATCATATTGCCCCACCAATACTCCCTGCACCATGACTGAATGCTTTTCCCAGTAAGTGGGCTACTTTTCCAGATGGCCAAATAGGAGTTTGGAAAGAGAAGAGACATTCTGTCATCTCAAGTCTTTAGTTGTTACCATAAACCAGTGCCCTGCTGGACTTCTGGGACGAGAATGAGGACTCCATGCCCCGTCCGCAGCTCAAATTCTCTTCCTAAATTTCTCTTCCCATTTGAACCTGCCCACCTGTCTCTGGGCTTCATCATGGCCTTCTCATTCCTCCATCCCTTAGCCCCCTTACCCCACAAACACTGGTTTTGCCTACATTTCTGGTCCCGTATAAACAGCAAATAACATAAATAACAGACGCAATTCTTAAATGGCATTCCATCAGCAAAAGGATACTCACTCATTAGGTCTCTCTTCTGGCCAAAAAAGTGAGTATAATATTTTAGCTTAGTGTGAGACTAAAATTAATCAAGAAATATCGATTGAGTGCTCAGAGGGACAAAGGCAAGAGTAGAAAACATACAAAGAAGTACATAGATACTCAAGGATCTTACATCTAGACCAGGGATTGACAGACTATAGCCCATAGACCAAATCTGGCCCCCTCCCTGTTTCTGTAAATAAAGTTTATTGGAACACAACCATGCTTAAAAATATATATATATATATATATATATTGTCTATGGCTGCTTTTACACTACAATGGTGGAGTTGAGTAGTTGTGACAGAGACCATTTGGCCTTCAAAGCCTAAAATATTTACTGTCTGGCCCTTTATATAAAAAGTTTGCCAATGCTGATCTAAATTAACATCATGTATATTTATGGTACATATAAAGCATCCACCCACCCAACCTCTTAGTAAATGTTTATGTTGCACTGTACTAAGCCCTAGGCTATGTGTTAGCGTGAAACAGAAGGTTCCTGCCCCGAGGCCCACAGTCTAGTGAACTATCTGTCAATCTGAAGCAATAAATAAGCACCAAGGGAGGGCCTATGTAAAAGAGAAGAGAATGTCAGAGGCTGGACAGACCCACAGTAACTAGAATTACCGTGAACCACAGAGATGGATTCTGAGTTGAACAGGATGAAGAGGAGGGAGGGGAAGGCCTTGGCAAAATTGGACTGAAGAGGTGGGAAAGTCCACTCCATGGATGAGGGGCAGCAAGTGGCAACTGGTCTGGCTCCCAGTATACTGGGGAGCAACGGGGAAAATGGCATGTGATTTGTTCACCACTGGTCTTCTGTACTGGACTTGAGGTTTCATGAAGGCAGAGACAACATTTATGTTGTTCATTTCTAGCCCTAGCATTATGTAACCTGCCTGCCATAGAAGAGTTGCTTGATGAATATCGCTTAAAGAGTTAAACAGTAGAAGGCCTGAGTGGCTCAGTCGGTTAAACATCTGACTCTTGGTTTTGACTCAAGTCGCAATCTCAGGGTTGTAAGATCAAGCTCCGCATGGGGCTCCGTGCTCAGTGGAGAGTCTGCTTGAGATTCTCTGCCTCTCCCTCCGCCCTTCCCTGCTCTCTCTCTCTCTCTCTCTCTCTCTCTCCCTCTCCCCCCCCCATACATAAATAAATACAAGCTTTTTTTTAAAGGATTAAATAGTAGATGAATAAATGAATGTCTTGAATATGAGGTTAGATATTCTGTAAGCCAGTTGAGTCAAGCGTTTCAACCATGATAAAATGATCTCTGATCATACTTTGATACAAAACAGTGGGTGGGAAGATAAGAAAGCTAGTGTTTATTGAACAACCACTACATAGCAAGAACTTCACAAGCATAAAATCATTTAACTCTCTCAGCAATGCTTTTATTTTGCAGATAAAGAAATTCTGTTTTGGAGAGGTTCAGTGGCTGGCTACCATCACACAGCCAGAATATAGAGCCAGAATTCCAACCCACGTCTTAAACTTTGTTATTCTCAGATCCAAGGCTGTCGGCACCTGCGCGTGCCTACCAGTCACTTTCGTACCACACTCTGCAGACTTCTGGCTCCCCAGAGTCCCCATAAGGAACATCATGACCAATTCAGAAGCACTGGGGCCCAAGAGCAGAGACATTCCACCCAGCTTTAACCAAAGCCATTCTCATTTTCTCTACCTCCCATGCGGAGCTTCCTGATTTCATCCGAACAAATCGTTCTTGGGGAAAAGAAAAAGAATAGAAACTACTGCACTGGACCAGACCACTTCCTAAAATAAAGCCAGAGGGCCTGGTTTCCAGCCTTCTGCCGTCACCAGTGTGCTGTGGGATCGCGGCCAGCCTCGCCTCCTTCCTTCCGTGTTTACGCAAGAAAGGTCGGATGACAGTGCCCAAACCCTGTTGAATTTCTTGACTTGCCGGAGAGAACAAGATTAAATGAAAAGCTCATTTAATGAATGAAAAAGGCTGGACACCTTGTAATTCCATCAACGGCAGCAACTGAGAGGCGTGGGAACAGTTCCCGGGCCGGGTGCCCTGGCAGACACCTGCTCACAGCATCTTACGTTAGGACGCAAAAAGCAAACAGGAGCCAATCTTTTGGCCTCACCTGATAGCACCCAGCCCATGACAGAGTGCAGGGACCTTTGCAGATGGTCCACAGAAGCACACTGACTCACCGATAGAGGTGTAATATATGGATATACTGATTCTGGAAGAATTCGTAACTGGAAACAATGCCACACTCCTCGATGGCTCGGCCATTCTTATACCAAGTTACCTCTGGCTTGGGCTGACCTGATAATGAAGAAATAAGAATATTCTTATTACATTAAGTATTTTTAGGAAAGAGAATCATAAAGCTATGAACGAGAATGGTGAGCATGATAAAGTATGTCGGCTGAGGAACTGGAAAATCTCCTTTCCCTTGACTCAAATTCATCAGTAAGCAACTACTGATTAAAATTCCCAGATTTAGTGACATTACATGTAAACTGGTCGATTTTTATCTAACGGAGATGTAAATAATCTCTGCCTGGCAGAAAAATGCCCTACAGGACATCACCCAGTGGTTTACCTAGGTCAGCAATCTTCTCCTAACATTCTTTATTAAACCGCCTATAAATACCTAATTCCTCAAATGTCCTCTGACCAGGACTTCCTACTGTGCGGTTCCCTCTTTACTCAAAAGAATCGAACAGAACCATTGAAATGTTTGTTTCGTATTTGCATGGAAGTCCCTCGACTTTGGAGAATCATACTTTGGCAGTGCTCAGAGTTGAGCATATATTATGGCACAGAAGAGGGAAGAACGAACTGGAGGAGCAAACGCGGTCTCCTGAGGGTGAAGGAGTCCGGGGTGTGCGTCTCCCAGGCCAGGACCATGCGTACCTGAGTGAGGTCGTCCCCAGAACCGCCCTACGCCTTCTCCCGCAGAAGGAGCTCATCCTGCCCTTGTGATGCTCCCGGACTCATCTGATGAAACCCCAGGAATTCCATTCACCTCTTGGGATTTTCCACCCCTTGTGGCAGGCGAAGGAAGGTTTCCAGTGTGTCTCAAGGAGCTATCCCCCTAGCCTCTGTATCATTGCAAACATATCAAAATGTGCCATATGTATAGGAGGAAAGCCCAGTATTAGGAAACAAGACACTTTCTAGATCCATCCTTGTGTTTCTGTCTGATGTATCACAGGGTATTTGTTGAGCAGTCCCAGAGACCGCTAAGGGAAGAACTCCATGTGCTTCTGAGACCTGTACCAGGGACAGGAGCTGAGTGTGCTCAGAGCCCCTGCCTCCCTCTCTGTGTCTTGTCTGATTTGGGGTCCCCCAGCTAGGCTACCTCCGTGCTAACACAATGAATGTGCTTGGCGGCAACTGTGCCTGTTACCCTTCCCCCACCCCCCCGACCCATCTAGGTAGGTGCCAAATCAGTCTCCGGAACCAGGAACAGACAGATCTGCGTGCAAGGACACATCCTTCTTTACCAGTGGCTTGGCTGAGTCCCTTCCAGGCAAATGACTAAACCACCAAAAATGAGTTTCCCCAAAAAAACATCAAGGGCGTTGCTGATTATAATTCATTTCTGCTTGTTCTTAACAGCCTTGTGGCCCCCCTTTCAGTCAGTTTTATTAGGTTCCTCCTCAGGAAGCACCTAATTGCTCCTTTTTTGTGTATAATTGACTTTTTTCTTTTTAAGAAGGTATATAGGGGCACCTGGGTGGCTCAGTCAGTTAGGCGTCTGCCTTCGCCTCAGGTCATGATCCCAGGGTCCTGGGACCGAGTCCCACATTGGGATCCTTGCTCAGTGGGGAGCCTGCTTCTCCCTCTGCCTGTCGCTGCCCCTCCTTGTGCACTCTCTCTCTCTGACAAAAAAAAAAAAATCTTAAAAAAAAAAGGTATATAAAGTATGCATGCAACTGGGCCTGGAGAACTCATTCTAATCACTTGGACTCCCATTTTTATTTTATTTTTTTTTTGAGGAGTGTTTTATTTTTTTTCCCCAAATACTTTTATTTTATTTTTTCAGTGTTACAAGATTCATTTTTTTTTTATTCAGACTGATCAGGGCTGGTTGATGCCTCCAGTTTCTTAATGGCTGACTGGTTTTTTCCTTTTGTGCAGTATAGATCTGAATAATCAGCCAGAAATGAGACTTGCACAGGGAAGTGGTATCTTATACCTTGTGGGTGGTTCTCTTTTCTCCCTCCACTTGCTGGAAACCTCACCCGAAAATCCTACCCTTGTTTTTTTAAGCCTACCTGCAGGCCACATACTAAGAGCCACCTTCGGAATGTTTCACAAGCATCTGGCTAATGTCTGTGGGGGCTGGTGGCCAAGTTTAGGGTACGTCCAAACGGTGGGGCTTCCTGAGGAGCCATGGGGGCCCGAGTATGAAGGCTCAGTGGTGGGCTTGTGCCTGTCCCTCCTATGAAGGCTGTGGACAAACACCAAGAAGGGGGAGGCAGCGGAGTGGGGTGGGGGGGGGGGCTTGGGTCAGGCCTCATCAAAGAGCCTGAGTGCGCAGTTGCGTACCTCAGCCTCCAGACCAGAGATGAGATTTTATCACGACTCTGGCTGAGGAAGCCTGGCCATTTCATAAGCTGGCTCTTTTCTTCTTCTTCTCTAGAAAAATGGAGCTCAGGGGAGAGGAGTTTTCTGTGAACCCTCAGGAAAGACCACTGGTGCCTCTAGGTTGCTGAAGGTAGAGACATAATCCAAGAAGGAAAACAACCCACAAGGTACAAGAGACCACTTTGCTACCCTATTATTTTGCTTCTACTATTTCCTTTTAATAATAAATCCTTCTTACCACTGGGGGTACTTGTTTGGGCTCGGGTCTGGGTTATGCACTCTCTAGTCCCGGGAGAGTTCCAGTTCCTGTTCCCTGCTTTTCCTTCATTGGGCACCCTCTACCTTGGTTCTGACCTCTTTACTGCTGACTAGGCCACCTGAAGAAGGCAAGCAGCCGGAGATGCATTTAGGCAGTTTGGGGATATCAAGAAAAGAGCGATGGAAGAATTCAGTAAGTCGTCTGAAGCAAAGTTATTCATGCCATTCCTATGTACACAGGAAATGAAGAGAGTATTATTTGAAAAAATAACCGGTATGGGAGTCGTCTAACCAAGAACCACAATGTGAAGTGAAAAAGATCACTAAAGTGTGTCCAGGAAGTTACTCGAAGAAATCCTCCAGAGGAAAAAAAAAAAGAAAAGAAAAATCATCATAGATTAAGTAGTTCCACCGAGTACTCAGAGCAAACTTCCCAAGTCCTTCCCACAAATGATGTTTTACTAATGCCCTCCTTGTGACCCTAAAACCTTGGTCCACAGGGAGATTTCAGAGGATAATTAGCCGCTGACGGTTACCAGATATTATGCAGCGAAGCACGGCGTCTGACTTCTCAGGAACCTTCTGGGAAAGCAACGTAGATAGAAAAGAAAGTGTGCGCCTCTGGGGCCCTCCCGAGTCTGTCATCCTTTCTTGCCACGCGAATCTGAAAAACAAAAATCCCTGACGTCACACCGGCGGTTCCGGGACCCCTCCGACTTTCTCGGTGGCTCTTGGGGAGAGAAGAGCCCGGCGCGGCTCCCTGGCCTGGGGAAGGCTGAGCCTCGGCACTCGGGCGGCTGGGCTAGTTTTCTCAGGACCAGACGCTTCACTGTGGGGGCTGTCCTGCGCACTGTCACGTGCTCAGCAGCACCCCTGGCTTCCACCCAGCAGATGCCACCAGCACCCCTCCCTCAGGTCGTGACCATCGAAAATGTCCGCAGATATCACCGGTTTCCCTGGGAGAAACCCAGCCCCCGTGGAGAACCACAGATCAAGGCAGCCGGAGCCCAGACTGAGAGAGAATCGCCTAAGCCCACAGCCACTGCCATCTGTCCGTCCTCTCTTCTTTCTGTCCTCAGAGTCTTTTCACTGGACTCAAAAAGGACATAGCCACAATTGCCTCCAAAAAAGAGGAGCGGATGAAATGCAGATGAATCTCCAGGAGGGAGGTACTTTGACACTGGGAAAGTACTGCTCATCGCCTAGCATTTTTGGGCAAGCCTGGGCTCGTCCATACAAGAAGGCATTGAACACTTGATCAGTCACCGCATGTGTTATTTCATTTCATCTCTTTTTAACTCCCTGAATGGTGATTAACACCTCCTGCACCTCAGAGAGGAGGAAGCCGAGGCCCAGAGAGATGTGACAACTTGCTCAAGATCACACAGCTCAAGTGGCTACCGCCCTGGGGCGCCCTTCGTGGGGGTGCCGGCTGACACCGTTAGCGTGCAAGGCGCCCCCGGAGCTGCGCAGTGTACAACTCATACCGCCCTAAGAAGGCAGGTCTGTCTGAACCCAGAGGACCCTTTCCAATATATCCTCTGGGTAGAGTGCTAGCACCATTCTGCCCAAGCCATCCTCTGGAGAGCCCCACGCTTGTAAATAACATTTCATGTCATCCAAATGGGAGGCTCCCATTTCTCCTTACCTTGGTGAGCAAGTCTCATATGGCACAAAGCTAAGGAGAAGGAAAGCCCACATCACAGTAGGATACATTTGGCACGGACAGGAGAGGGGCACTTAGACCTGCAAGTGGTGATTCCGGGGATGCTGAGGGTCCTAACGCAGGAGCAAGCGGAGCTCTGGGTGGAGGAGGCTGGATCTTATTGGTTACAACTATATCCTAGGAGGGGAAACCTCTCTCGGTATGGGTGGGCCACTTTCTTTACTGTTTAGGAATGGGTTCTAATCTTCAGGGCCTGGTTCAAGATGAAAGTGAGGGGTTCCCTGTTCAAAAATGATTAAGCTCTTTGTGATGGCAACAACAGAGCACCAAACTGGGCGCTGGGCCCTTCTGGGCACGGGGATCAGTGTGTGAGGCTCACATCGTGGGATCCCGAGGCTGGCCCTGCCCGGTAGACACAGCCCCAGGAACATTCTGCTCATGAATGTCCCCTAGCTCTTTCTTCCCCTTGAGGTCTCTCCTGCAGCTTCTGATGGTCCCACAGCATTTCCTTAATTTCTAGGTGTTCCGTTTAGAAGTAAGGTTATTCCTTGAAAACAAAAAAGCATTCCCAAACGGAAACACACAAGCTCTCTGAATATCAGGGTAAACATAATTAATTTAGGGGAATACACCTCCTTCCTTTTCTCCTTCCTTTCCTTTCTTCCTGTGCAGGAAGCAACTTTGTGCTTTGACCTGAGAGGTTCAGCTAATGCACGTAATAGGGAGAAAGAGCCGGAAAGCTGAAGAAGTAGTATGTTAGCATCAAAAAGGAAGACAATGACTTGGGTTTGGAACAGAGCACAAGGGCAGGGAGAGAAGCCTGAGGAGCTGCGGGGATCTGGGGAGGAGGGGGAGGGGGAGATTGAGCTAGAGAGGCTGACGAGAGGATTGTAAGAGGTTTTGTTCTGCGGTTGTTAATTGGATCCTCTCGACACTCTTTAATAAAGACTTGAATTGCATTTCCGGTGGGTTTTGGTTATAGGGCATTTTAAATTCAGCTGTGCAGAGACTGGACCCCACGGGTCTGTGGTTAACAGGGGTTATATTTAAAAGCATCATAAGCCCCTCTCGATCTAGATGGTAATTTAGTTGCACAGAACAGAAAGAAACTCCATCTGCAAGATGGCAACTAGACCCCTGCACTCCAGATTATGTGATAAGTACATTTGGTGGTCGATGGTTCCGATTGGTATAAAAAGGCCAGATTTGACACGTACTACTATTTACTTAGCAGTCACAGACATGTCTAATGGAAAAACTGCTCTCAACAGGTTGGAAGAAGTCTCAGAACCAAATAACTCCAAAGGACAACTGTCATGGCAGCCACCTTGCGCGGGGATGATGCCATGCAGGGAAGACATGGTGAGTGTGGCTGAGTTACTGTATGAATAGACGACTAAGCCAGAGTGAGCGCGGGTCCCACAGGACGCAGAGAACCAAGAAAACGAATGGCAACATGCTGTCCTTTCACTGCCGAGGAGATGCTGCCCCCCACCCCACCCCCCACAAACACGCGCAGAAAGCAGCAGCTTTTCGGTTAGTGCCGGTGTGTCTGCTTATCTATTTCAGAGGTCTGAGCAGGTGATGGAAGCTAGGGCTGTGGGTCTGACTTGAGATAAAAGCTAATATTTCTCAGTATTATTGAACAAACAATGTTTGGGCTAAAGGTAAGCATAAGGCAGTAAGGATGGAGCCCAAGTCCAATTTTAAATTTTTTATGGTATTTCACAACTGAAAGTGCAAGTTGTATTCACGACTTCATCTACTGTTTTAACTCAGTATAAAATATAGAACAAGGGTTGGCAAACATATAAAAGTATAGCTTCAGAAAGAGAGAAAGAAGAAAAGGAAAGGAAAGAAAAAAAAGGAAAGGAAGGGAAGGGAAAGGAAAGGAAGGGAAGGGAAAAGAAGGGAAGGGAAAGGAAGAAAAGGGAAGGGAAAGGAGGGCAAGGGAAGGGAAGAGAGAGAAGGAAAGGAAACAAGGAAAGAAGGGAGGGAGGAAGGGAGGAAGGAAGAAAGAAAGGCAAGAGAAAGAGGCATAGAGAGTCAGATTTAGAATCATCCTCCAAATAAGGACGTTTGGGGTATTTATTGCTGGTCTGATAAATTTCCCAAAGATGAGAAGCATGCAATTTACATATCTTATATCCCCAGTTAATATATTGATTGGACATGGCACATAGGTAGGTTTTACTACTCAAGAAAAGCAGTGGAGTAAGAGCCAGAAGTTCTAGTTCCAACACATCCATTTGTTGTTTCTGAGTGGCAACATAACCCAGGGGGTTAAGAGCTCCAGAGCCAGATACCCTGGGTTCACATCCCCGCTGCACTCCTTACTAGCATTGTCAATAAGCGTGTCAGAGCCCCTCCATGCCTCAGCTTCCTCATCTGTAAAATGGTGTATACGTCATAGGTTGTTATAAAGATCAAATGAGTTATTGCCTGCAGAGCACTTAGTACAGCACTTGGCACATAAGTTAGTGCTCAGGAAATGTTCGCACTAATTGTTGAAAAAAAATGCGGCTTCAGTTGAAAACACTAGCCCATCCGACTGGCAGCAAGGCTGAGAGCCCTGCGACACTTTTTTTAATAGCTTTAATGAGATGTAATTCACATGCCATATAATTCAGTCATTTGCCATATACCGTTCGGTGGCTTCCAAAATATTCAGAGTTGTGCGACCATCACCACAATCAATTTTAGAACATTCTCGTTTCCCCAAAAAGAATCCCCCACTCCTTAGCTTTCAAGTCCTCATCTTCCCAACCCTCCACCCAAACACACACACACAGCCGCAAGCAACCACTAATCTACTTTCTGTCTCTGTGGATCTGCCTATTCTGGACATTTCAGATAAATTGAACCAAACGCTATGTGGTCCTTTGTGACTGGCTTCTTTCTCTTAGTACATTTCCAAGGTTCATCCGTGTTGTAGCACAGGTCAGTATTGGGTCCTTTTTAAGCCATTCTGTAAACCTTCTTGGGAGCAGCTGCCGGGGCAGAAGTATGACTCCCCTGGCTCTCCACGTTCCTAGGACGCTTACTCAGACAACGGGGAGAGTAGCAGGGGAAGAAAACTCTCCTGATCAGGGAGCATCATAGGACTGAGGACTGAACCCAGGCTTTGTCACTTGTCAGGGACAAATCTACATCTAGCTCTGCCACTTACCTGGTCAAAATTCTTCATCTGTAAAAGGAGATAATGCTAATGTTCGAAGGATTAGAATAATCCTTACGTAAATGGCCCAGAGAGAATCTGCTACATAATTGGTTTCCGAGGTGATAATCAGTAGGCTTTAGGGAAAGACGTCACTTGGCTTCATCAATTTCCTTTCCTGCTTTGGGTTACCACAACAATTTTTTAAGTGATATACCAATTAATGTCTAAAAATCTCTCCCTGTGGAATGTTCACTGTAATAGTAATTTCAAGACATGGCTCCTCCCATTCTCGTGCCCAGGGTCCCCGGCTATGGATAGAAAGGGAAGAAAGGACAAGTCGAACTGCCAAGACGAGCTGAGGTGACGCTAGGAACCTTATGTGTCATCTCTGACTCCTCCCCAGGTGACTGCTTCCTGACAGTGAAGTCCCACAGGTTATGACACTGACAAACAGGCTCTTTGACTCATAGAGACAGTTCAGTCACCAGCGCGGTGCTGACTCTAAAGGAGAGAAGACAGTTAAGTCAGGCTGGGGTTCATGTTTCATGGCTTCTCTGGAGGTTAGAACCCTTGAAGACAGAGTTATCGTTCTCAGCTAGATGTGCACAACCAATATTGAATTACTGAGATGAGCAGAGGGGGCCGTGGTGGCATTCACAGATACCACGGAGAGGTAATGCTAACTGGAAGGAACACAAAATTTGCATTATTTTATTTTATTTTATTTTATTGGGTTTTTTTTTTTTCTTTTTTCTTTTTTCTTTTTTTTAAGCTGGGGTCCAGAATAAGCTGCTTCCTTTTTTTTTTTTTTTTTTAAGATTTTACTTATTTATTTATTTACTTGACAGAGGAAAGAGAGCCCAAGCAAGGTGAGCAATAGAGGGAGAGAGAGAAGCAGGCTCTCCACTGAGCAGGGACCCAATGTGGGGCTCGATCCCAGGACCCCAGGATCATGACCTGAGCCGAAGGCAGATGCTTAACCGACTGAGCCACCTAGGTGCCCCGAAGCTGCTTCCTTTTTTAAAAAAAATTTTGGTTTACTTTTAATTGTACAGATTCTAAATGCATATGTTTGTATTTGTAAAAATACATATAAAGGCAAAGTCTCCCACATGTACTATCCCTCCATCTCAGTACCTTCTCAAAAGGAAGGGTTTGCTAGACTTTCAGGCATTTTTCTATCCATGTATGTATATCATCATCTAAATATATATATATATATATATATTTATTTATTTATATAATATCTATATCCTATTATATTTATAGATGTGCCCATAAATATATCTATATTTCTACCCATGTATGTGTATAGTCATCTAAAATATATATAATATATAATATATATACTACATTATAATATAAAATTATATATATATATATAATTTTGTTGCATGCGTGGCATTAAATTGTATATACTTCCCAGGCAGTTGGCTTATCTTACTTAGTAATAAGCATTGACAGTCTTCCAATGTCAATCCAATCCATAAAGGGCTGCATCTTTTTTTTTTTTTTTAAAGATTTTATTTGTTTATTTGACACAGAGAGAGAGTTCACAAGTAGGCAGAGAGGCAGGCGGGGAGAGAGGGAAGCAGGGTCCCCGCTGAGCAGAGAGCCCGATGCGGGGCTCAATCCCAGGACCCTGAGATCATGACCTGAGCCGAAGGCAGAGGCTTTAACCCACTGAGCCACCCAGGCGCCCTGTGCTGCATCATTTTTTAAACACTGCTCAATGATATCAATATTGCCTAGCATGACAAGACCAGGCTCAATCCATGTGTTCTTGTTTTGATGACAGAGAGCCAGGCTGGAGATTTTTACACTTACAAAATGCGTCTCAAAAAAAAACAACAAAAACCCAAAAACAAACAAAAAACCCCAAAACCCATCCTGCTACATGCTTCCTTGGGCACCTAAGTGGTTCTCTATATTAAATACCACAATATGAAATTGCTGAATAAGAGAGCACTCACATATTCTGTTTTGATAGATACTCCAAAATGGATAGGGCCCTTTACAGAACAGTAGAAGGATGTGGTGATGAAAGCCCAGATTCCCAAGTTCAAATCTTAGCTCTGCCCCTTCCTAGCTCACCTTCGCTCTATCGACATTCTTCATCCGTAAAACTAAGATAATCGCAGTATCGACTTCATTTCATTGTTAGGAAAATGACGTGAGTACCTATAAAGCTCTTCTAAATGGCAGAGTAAGAACTCTGTAAGTGTTAGTTGTTCTCAGGAGCTCTGGGGTTAAGATCAGTAAAATTACTCAAATATCTTCCTTTTCAATTAGAGAACAGACCAAAAGTTGTAGGAGAATTCTTGAATATTTAGAGCCCTCGACTGTCGCCAAGTTTTCTTTTGGCCAATCGTGGCTGCTGTCAGCAGGAAAGCTGCTGTCAGTTGACAGGGTCAGGGAAGCAATCTCAGCCCACGTGCAGAAAATGCAGAACCAGGTCCTCTGGAGCTGGCAGGAAAGCCAGCTGTCAGAGTGCCTTCTCACTGGGGACAGCAGGGATTAGTTCTGATTACCCAGCCTAATCCAATGGCCACTGGGTTCCTGCACGCGATGAGTAACTCCGCCTACTATCCCATGTTAGTTAGGAAAGAGTACCCTCCCCCAAAGATGGGTTCTGGGAATCCGGGGAGGTCGGTGGGGAGGTGGCAAACCAGGCGGGGAGAGAGACAATGAACATGTCTTGGGTCCCTTCTATGGGTCAGCCCCCAGGCTGGACACTTCAGGGACATGATCACATTTAATCCTCACAGCAAAACTGCCAAGGTAGGTGTTCTTGCCCATTTCACAGATAATGACTTGAAAGCTTAAGGTGACTTTAAAAGCGTTGATGTAACAAACTTAATTCCTTGCTGCCTGCGAGTGACAGGGTGGGGATAGGAGTTCAGGTCTGTTGGAGCTCAAGCATTGTTTCCTTTCTTGGGTGTGATTTTAGGGTTGTGTGTGCGAAGTGGAGGCAAGAAAAGAAGCCCATGAAAAGATACTCAATATCATTAGTCATTAGGGAAATTCAAATTAAAACCATAGTGAATGAGATAGCGTTTCACAATCACTGGAATGGTTATAACACGATAGGCAGCCAAATGTGGGCAAGGATGTGGAGAAAATCCTCAAGCATGGCTGGTGGGAATGTAAAACAAGACAGACTCTTTGGAAGACGGTCTGGCGGTCCCTGAAAAAGTTCAACAGGAATTGAACAAAAGACTCAGAAATTCCATTCCTGGGTGTCTACCCAAGAGAAATGAAAACATATACCCACCCAAAGACTTGCACACAAATGTTCTTAACAGGATTATTCATAATAACCTAAAGTTGGAAATAACCTAAATGTCCATTGGAAACAACCTAAATGTCCAACTAGTGAATAAATAGACAAATGGGGTAAAGCCGTACCATAGAATACTGTGGAGCAATAAAAAGGGGCAAACTTGGATACACGGTACAATATGGATGAACCTCAAAAACATTCCAGTGAAAGAAGCCAGGCACAAGAGACCACATATTTTAAGTTTCCATTTACATTCAATATTGAAAAGAAGCTATAGAGACCAAAAGTAGATTCATGATTGCTGGAGATGGAGGCAGTGGGAAAAACACTGATTAATAATAAATGTACATGGAGGCACATGGGTAGCTCAGTCGGTTAAGCATCCAACACCTGATCTCAGCTCAGGTCTTGATCTCACAGTCGTGAGTTTGGGCCCCACGTTGGGCTCCACGCTGGGTGTGGAGCCTACTTTAAAATAATAATAATAATAATAATGTGCATGAGGTATCTTTTTGGGGTGATGAAAATGTTGTAAAACTGATTGATGGTAATGGTTGTGCAACTAGATAAATTTACAAAAACATCATTGAATTGAACACTTAGAAAAGGTGAATTATAGGGGTATGGGGTGGGTGAGAAAAAAAGAAAAGGTGAATTATACAATATGCTATATATGCCTCAGTAAAGTTAATTTTTGAAATAGAGGCAAGAAAGAGACAAACATTTCACAAGCACATACTGTGTTCATTGCAGCCTTACTTGTGATAGCAAAAGATTGCAAGCAACCAAAATGTCCAGCAGTAGGGATATGGTTACAGTTTATCTGTTGAATGGAATTTTCTATTTTTAACAGCAATGGGCATTAAAAATGAATAAGGAAGTTCTGTATGCATTGATATGAAATAATCTCCAAGATATATTGTTCCATAAAATAAAATACAGAAGGGAGTGTAGAGTATGCTATCGCTTGTAGAGGCAAAAAAAGAAGAATATTCTGATGTGCTCATTTATACATATAGGGATTCTAAAAACAGACAAGAAACCCGTAAGGTGGTTGCCACAGGGAGGAGGCCCAGGTATCCAAGAAAGGGGGGTGGGGAGCCTGTTAAGGACAGTGATTGTCTCTGCAGATCCCTTTGGATAACCTAAATTTATACATGTTACCTAATAAATACAATTTAACTTTTAAATATTAATAGTGAGCAACTCCGTGTGCCTACAGTGTGCCATCAGAGTCCACACTGTGCTGTGAAGAAACCCTCTCTCTGGTTCCTCCTCCTCTTGTCCTCTGCTTTCTCCTAGGCTCCCTGTGTCCCTCTTTGGAGAGAATGTCTGTTTTAAATTGCACCAAGAGGTGTGCAACTTCAGGCCTCTGCAGAGAGCGGAGCACCTGGGAAAAGTTATCTTCCCTTCTTTCCCCTTCCTGCCTGAGTCGGGGAAGGGGAGCTGTGGGGAGGGCCAGCGTCACCTCGGCCACCTTCATCCACCATCCAGTCAGTCAGACGGTCTCAGGAGAAAACTTTGTGTTTTTGCCTCCACTTGTCTTGTTTTCTTGAAGAATTATTTTTATCGCTCATTATCGAATTGTTTTTAGTAAAGGGTGCCTTAGAGGTAAGGAGCACCACCGCCCTTAGGAAAGCGGGGGAGTTATACTGTATCCGTGAGTTCATTGCATTCAAACACCGGACTGTTCTAAGGGAGATTCTTTAAATTCGTTTGGGCTGGAGTTTAAAGCAGGCCCATCCTAACCTGTAAAGTATCCACGCTGCCCGCGACTAACCTCGTGACTAAGGGAAGAGATGGTTTGACTTTAGAATATATCCCAAACCTCCTAGACTGGCCATTGCCCTTGTCCTAACTGCATTCCCCTATGCCTCTCCCATCACTCAAGCCTAGAGACCGACATGCGGGACCTCGCCCTTCCTGCTTCGTGGGCCCTGATTGGTCCAAATTGGTCAAGTACTCTTGCTCAGTGATTGGTTTATTAACCTAATTCTAAGCCAATCAGCACGCCGCTCTCCCCAGAAAGTGCTTCAAGGGTGAGCCAATCAGCGCAAAGCTTAGGTCTGTAACCAGGAAAAAGAACGCGTGCGGAGCCCAGGGGAGGGTACCATTTGAGTCCGTGGAAAGCCAGCCCGAGGTTGAAAGCAAAGCACAGAGAAGAGCAGAGTCTCCAGAAATGCAGAGAACCAGAACCCGGGTCCTGACCGAACCCCCGAACTTTTCAGTTGTGTGAGCAGTACATCCCCGCGGTCGCTGTTGTTTAAGCTAGTTTGAGTTGATTTTTGATTGTTCCTTCTCGAAAGCATACCGAAGCATCCCTACCTTCCCCTCCCTGACCCATGGTGCCTGAAATTCCTACCACTGGCCCTCCATTCCACATCTCCTTGTCGGACGTGCCTTTGCCAAGCTACGAGCAGAGGGGAAGGATTTAAGATTAGCTTAATCAAGGAATGTTTCTCCAAGAAAGTTCTGAGGACGCCTAATATAACCACATGAATTTCTGAGCTCCCTTTGCATTTGCCGCCGGTCTCTTTCTGCCCTTTGTGTTTTGTTTTGCTTTTTGTTGTTGTTTCCACAGAAAGACCACCTTCCGTCTGGTTCTTATGTTCAGTCCCACCAGTTTTCAAACCCCAGCTCAAGTGCTAGCTTGTCCTTGAAGCCTCCCCTGAGAGCCTCAGCTGGAAAAACAAAACAAAACAAAACAAAAAAAACAAAACAGCTCCCTCTCAAATGGTGGACCGCTCATCTCAGTGTGCCCGGCCCACACTGAGTATCCCCCACAGACACACCTCGCTGTGAGATGTCTGCTTGCAAGACAACTCCTGGGTTTATCTTTTGTATTCACCCCACCTCTAGCATATTGTAGCTGGGCCTTCCACATCTCTTGAGAAGGAGGAAAGTTTAGTGAGTGAAAAGAATAGGTTTTCCTCAGGAATTACAGGCCCAAGAAACAGCCAAAGCAATGGTTCTCAGGTGTGGTCCCTGGATGCCATCAGCATCACCTGGGGACTTGCCAGAAAGGCAAATTCTTGAGACCTTCAGAACCAGAAACTCTGGGGGTGAGACCCAATAGCCTGCGTTTTAACAAGCTCCCTGGATTCTGTTGCACTTTATAGTTTGAGAACCACTGGACTAGAGGAAAATCTTAAACTACTGACAGAGGAGCAAATGAGCCTGGTTATCCAAGAGCAGAACTGAAGTGAAGATCAAGGTGAGTTGTGGGTCCTTTTCTCTCCTGGAGGTTGGGCATTTATTCTTTCCTTTCTGCCGACTCTAAGATGACATCCTTACTTTCTCCTAAGTTTCTTTACATTTCTGAATTTCTAGATTTCCTTTTTGGCAGAATTAAACCGAGAATAACAGTAGCTCGAGCAAAGAATTTATCAAGCTACTGTGGTGTGCCTGGGCAGAAGCTGTGGCATAGCTCAGTAAAGACAGTACAGTAATAAAGATGTGGATAGCATTCTTTGGAGCTGTCCCATGAGGCCTGCTTGTGGCCCCTGTCTGCTCCATCCCTCTGTGCCTGACTAGCCCTCACTCCAGAACAAGGAAGCATCCTGTTCATTATGCACTTTCACGACTGACCTCGAAATTCCATGGCTCCTGAAATGCCCACCCAGTTACTGTCTCCGCTCAGCCGCTACGGCCAGCCCATTTCAGAGTCTCACGTGCCCTCACTCCACTCTGCCTCTATCCAAGGAAAAAGGGATCAGTGAAAGGCGCAGCTAGAATCTTTGATGAAAGACTGGACTTGTGCCTTAATTTTCATAATAATCACAGAGATATCACCTTGTATGCATAGATTTAACTTTACCCTCCATTCCTATGAATTATGAGAACTCATTTAAATATGGTACTGATACATACTAAAAAGTATCATGTCAGATGATGTTGAGAAATCTCTACCTCTCCTTTTAGGTAATAAATGTACCATCAACCATTTCCAAACAAAAAATAGTTTTTCTTATTTATCACAGATGCATTCTCAAATATAATCCTCTTTGTTTTGCTCTCAGACACACTGTTTTTAAGTACAGAACATTCCTCAAAAAATTGAATTTCCTTTGTTATTTTTGTTTAATCATGACACTGATGTCAAAAATGTGTTGCTTCCACTACTTTAATGGTTTGTATTATGAAAGCATTCGAAAGTTTTGGCAAAAAAAAAAAAAGAGAGAGAGAGAGGTTTTTTTAATTAACCAAGAAGAAGAACTGGCCTTTGGGGAGAAGCTAGGATGTGACAGATACCTTAGCGACATTTACTCATGTCCCCATCACTCCTGTCAGAGTGGATGTTGCTATCATCATTTTATAGATGAGAAGTTCAGATAAGCTGGAAAACTGTGCTAGAGTCAGGATTTCATTGGAAATCTGACTCTAGAGCCTGGACTTTACTCAGTATCCCCTGCTTCCCTCACACCTCCACCCAGATTAAAACACCCACTGTTTCCTCCTTGCATAGGCCGGTATCTACATGTAGGTGTGCATGGGGTGCTTGAAAACGAATTAGAATGGGGGCAGGGGCTGGGGGGGAGAGGAGAATTTTTGCAGGCGACAAAAACAGGAATTCCACCCGACCTAAAACTATGCTCCAAATTGTGACTGTTTTGCAAAAACTTCAAAAGGACAGTGTAATTTGGCACCAGATTTGTTTTAATTTGTTTTAAATCCTGATTTCCGAGATCTGAACATGCTTATTGACCATCAGTGCCTGTTAATACAGGATTTGTCAATTTGTTGATTCAGGTCACTCCCAGTATCCTGGATTTTGGTTCTGAAGCCTCACAGCAAAGCAGCTCGTTCAATTTACCCTTAGCTGGTATGCTGTAAAAAAAAAACATCTCTTACCATTCCTGGTTACTTAAGCTTCAAAAATGAAGGATACCTTTACTTAAGGAAAAGCTTGGAGAAGGGAAATATTAGAGCAGAAGCAGCTCTAAGTACTGTTCTTGCTTTTATCTATTTTTAAGTGATTGCCAGATGTCTGTGACTGACACTCTTAATCAGTGGTTTTCAAGTTGAGATGTGTTCATCAAAATGCAATGTGACAGTGGTGCCATTTTATCGATGGATTTGTTGATTGGCTTTTTCCCTTAGATTTTTAAAGACTCTGTTTAACAATTGGAGTACAAGGTCATGCCTATAGTTAACAATACTGTATTGTACACTTTAAAATTCATCAGGACAGTAGATGTCATGTTAAGTGTTCTTCAATTTAAAAAAAAGGGGGGGGAAGGAGAGGAAAGCAAATCTATCTAATGACTCAATGAATGTCTACATTAGCCGTTTTGAAATGCCTGATAGCTTTTCAGCCATTTGCATTCTGGGTGTCATTCTGAGTCCACCCAGAAAGTGGGGATTTTCAATCATTCATATAATCCAAGCAATAACTTTTGACGAAAATCCTCAAATATTTCAGGCAAAAGGATCTGGGGCCTGAGTTACCTGGATAATCACTTCAGTTTTTCATGTTACTTTGCAAAGTCTTTGCAGATCACTCCTTCGAGTCATCCTTTAGGTTTGTTTTCTCTAAGTGTTGAGAGAGCCCTGATGTGAAAGAGTCTATTTTAATTGCTGGCAGGCCAAAATAAACAGACATGAAAAATAACCATTTCCAAAAAATGGTCTCAATGGACCTAAACTACAAATGATAACTTGGCCACTTTAAAACCCTAGATAGCCAAATATGCCAGACAGCCCCTCCTTGTTCCCTCCTGTTCTATTTCATAAGGAAACCATCGGCTTTGTTCCTTATTGCAGAAAATGCAAACAACTACATAAAGTACAGCCATTCCTTGTTTTAAAACCAAAGTCTAGATACTTACTTTTTAATACCTTTTGTCCAAGAGACGAGCTAGGAGGGCTGGTTCAGCTGTGGGCTCCCCAGGCTGGGTGGGAGGTATTGATGGGGTGTCCCTGCTCCTGGGACTGGGGATTCAGAGATATTACAGGGTTCAAGGTCTTTTTTCCACGTTCGGGTCAAAGCACAGCTGGGTCTGTCTCCAGAAAAGCTCCTATTTTCCTAAGAGGGAAAATTCCGTGCCCGGGGAACTTCTGGAAGAAGACATTTTTTCCCTGCCCTTGAATGAACCAGGTCATTGCTGAAGCTGGAGAATATTTTTTAGCATCCCTGTGATGAAACTTGAGGGCTGTTTCTGCAGGAGGTGTGACACTTGTTGACGCCGCCGCCGGGGAGGCCCTGGCAGAGGGGGCTGGTGAAATGCAGCTCCAGTGAGCTGACGAAACGCAGACGAGCTGTCCCCGAGAGGCTCGGGACACTGAGTGCCGCTCGGCAGGGCTGCGCAGGACCTCAGGTTTGGTGGCTTGCCTCTTAGAAAAGCAGAATCTTGCTGTCTGATAAAGTCTCTGAGGCCAGAGTAACACGGGCAGTTCTCATTCCAAGAATACAAGGCATTCGAAGTAACATAGGAAGGGGAGGGGATGGAAGGGGTGGAGGGGAGGTGAAAAGAAGAGGCATTATGTTGTTCGTTCAGAACAGGCATCACAGTTGTTCTCTGAAGTTGTCTGAGAAACGCAGAAGCCACAGCAAGGCGGGATCCACCCTCCTCCCCCCTCCTGTCGCGGTCCTGCCCCCACACCCCTCCCTCCCTTCCTCTCTCAGTCTGTCTCTCTCTCTCACACACACACACACTCTCTCTCTCTCTCTCTTCCTATTTTGACTATAATAGTAAGAAGAGAGGAAGAACACCGGAGAAGAACTACCACAAATCCGTCAAACTGTCAAGAATTGTTCATGTTACGTACCAAAGTAGAATTCATCACATGGGCATTTCTTTTATTGAATTTTGTCCAAATCCAAGACAGAAGATAAAAAATCCAGAAGTGTTCTTCTGTAACTACTTTGCCTCTCTGGAAAAGTGTGTGCCACACCTGGAAACGGACAGCTTGGAAAGAAACTTCTGAGGACACTCACAGAGATGGCTAAAATTAGCAGCTCTGAGTGGGTGACTTTGAAAGGGACATAACTGGATATATTCACTCTGTACTGGGCAGTATAATCCTCAAAAGCAGATTGTTCTAACATAGTGCAACGTGTGTATCACTACACCAGGATGGAGTGAAGGTTTTCAAAGGATGAGAAGTCATCATCTAAACTCATTAAATATCAAGAAGTATACGGTTGATGTGTTCTGCTTCTCAGTTTTCTCTTCAAGAGAAGAAAGATGTTGAATTCCAAGAGACTCTAAAATAATGACTGTCTCTTTGGGAACACATCTATGAAATGCAACCAGATGCAGAAATTACCACCCCTCGGTGAAGGCAGGCATTGGCTGGTTTTTTGTGTTTTTTTTTTTTTTTAAGATTTTTATTTATTTGACAGAGAGAGATCACAAGTAGGCAGAGAGGCAGGCAGAGAGAGAGGGGGAAGCAGGCTCCCTGCTGAGCAGAGAGCCCGATTCGGGGCTTGCTCCCAGGACCCTGAGATCATGACCTGAGCCGAAGGCAGAGGCTTTAACCCACTGAGCCAACCAGGCGCCCGAGCTGGTTTTATTTAAAGCTGGATCCTCTTCATAGAGGCTCTTTCCAAGTAAAAGGAGAGAACATTAAGTTAAGAGAGCAGATAAGAGGAAGGTGCGATGATAAAAAATAAATAAAAGTTATCACACAGCAACAGGATAGGATAAAGACAAAAGGGAACCAACATCCCAGTGCAGTAGGCAGACGTATATGGTCATGAGAGAATTGTTGCCTGGGAGTTCCTAAATGGAAAAGTTGACACTCAGTAGGAAACTTGCTTTTGTTCCTGACAAACAATCTGAAAGATGGACTCCCTCAGCGCCTAGCATTCATCTTCTAGTAAAATAAATTTAAGGAGCAAAGGATTAAAATATACATTTATATTTACATTTATATGTATTATATATAGTAGATTTGCCTATATGTGTTTTATTGTTCATCTCATTAACCTGCAGCCATAGAATTTCTGTTTTAATCTTAGGTTTTGGGAGCAGGAATAGAAGACAATCAGAAACAGACCTTGGGATTGGACTCAATGAGGTCAGGACACTGTTCTGAATTTTCTGTGATTATTCAAAGGAGGGGATGGAAGGTTTAAGGTGCTAAAGAGAAAAAAGAGGGCATATATTTGGGCCCCTTCAATAGCATCAAAATGATTAAAAATGAAGACCTAATGATGGGTAGCATCATTCCAGGTAATGATGGCATATGAGAAAATATGTGTAAATTATCGCTTTTTCTGAAGCTAGAGGAGGAAAAACAAAACCCTCCCTTTGTAGGGGGAATGTCCATCCACAGAGTGGAGTTGGAAATGTATTTCTTATCAGATGTCTTTTAATTGCTTCTCTCAAAGGCCTTTGGGGCTTTGTTATTTTCTTGGCTTCTCAAATGAATGCACGCCTCACAACTCCTCGGCTACTCTAGGCTTGCTGGGGACCAGATCTGGTCAGTTCCCAACTAATCTGAATATTTAAAGCCAATTCATTAGGTCCTCAAGCTGCTTTTCACTCCCATAAATTGAGCTCGAATTGGTACGTGAGGAGTTTATCTGCTCATTTTATCCCTCCTGGCAGAGAAGGACCTCAAATGTTTGTGTCTAATGGCAGGAGTGATGAATGCCCTTTCCAGCAGAGCACATTCTTGGCGGAGGGTTGGTACCAATCACATGTTAGGTCAGATCAGATTTTCTGCCAGGGTCCTGAGGCCAAGCTGGAGCTGAGGCAGCCACTCCAGCTTCAGGACACAGTCAACATTTGGGGAGAGTCCCCCACTCCTGAGAGTATCAGCTCGGGTTCCCTCTCTCAACAGTCCATCCCTACCCAGGGTCCAGGGGTTCTCGTAGTTTCTGCACTGTGTGTGGCATCTTGCTCGGTGGACTCGACCCGAATTCAACTCTTGCAACCTTCATTCAGTTCCCCGTATTGCCAATCAGGTAGGTCAACTCAATAGGCATTTTGATCCCTTAAGAACAGTGGCAACAGAAATATCAGTGCAAATAAGCCTGTGTTCTCTCATGATGTTTTTCATACCAGGTAGCAGGTAAAATTCTTCGTGAGAATATGAAGTTTAAAAAATACTTGCAAAAGGGGCTCCTGGCTGGCTCAGTCGACTGGAGCGTGCGACTCTTGATCTCGGGGCCGTGAGTTCAAGCCCCTTGTTGGGTGTAGAGATTACTTAAAAATAAAATCTTCGTAAAAAATACTTGCAAAATAATTTTTAAAAAGCAATTTTCTCAGAATTCATATAAGAGGGGCTTTTCCAAATATATGAATGTTGTTTGGAAGTTAGATTTCATTTTCTCCCCGAGTCTCAAAATAATAAATGGGAATTAGGTTCACAGAACACCTTACAGACGTATTTAATCCATCATATTCCCAAAGTACCACATTTCAGCTTCCTAAAACCACAAGGATCAAAACTAGGGTAAAATTCAATTTAATTAAATATGAAAGTCTAACTATCTGAAAAAAATATCCAGACTTCACCTTCCAAGATAAAATTTTGCACAGTTTTAGTTTTAAAAACAGTCATTTAAAAAAAAAAAAAAGCATTATGACTCTCAGAAGAGGAGCAAAATTCTAATTTTCATAAATATGTATGCTAAGCCCTAAGCCCAGTATCACAGTTACTAAGTAAAATTAATTAGTTGAACAGTATGTGGAAATTTAAATTCTAAAAAATACTTGTGTATGCTGTTTGTATGATTTTATAAAATTTTCCTTTTTAAGGTTTTACTTCTGATTCTAAGAGCAGTATAAACTCTTTACTAATAATCTTTGATTTTTTATTTTGAACTTTCCCACTACCCAGAGATAGCCACCATTTTTGACATATTTCCTTTGATCTCTTTTATTTTCCCTTTCTGGGTGCTTATACATTCAGAAAGTGACTCTAATGGGTGAAAAGTATGAACATTTTAAGGTTTTGAAACATATTGTCAGATAAAACGCTAGCCGTTGTATTACATTTCCACCAGCAGGTCTGAGCTCACCCATCTCACTGGGAGGGCGATGTCTGGCATAGGCGTATCTCTGAAAACGTCTGGCTAATCTAAGAAACAAAACTAGTATTTTAATGTACATTTCTCTGAGGACTAATAAGGCTCGATATTGTCTGATGAGTTCATTGGCCCATTTTCTTTTACGGATTGTCTCTTTAATTTTTTTGGTCAACTTTGAGTACTTTCCTTTGGCACATATAAAAGCATTTCATACGTAATTTGCTGGAGATGGGCCCCATCTTCCAATTTATGGTTTGCCCTTTTATTTGTGAAGTTCTGATATACAGAACTTATGAATTTTTATTTACTAAAAATGATCTCGCGGTGAGGAAGGGAGGAGGAATTGTTTCATGAGGTCTGAGTTTCAGTCTCGCAAGATAAAAAAGTTCTGGAGTTCTGTTTCACAACAGTGTGAATATACTTAACACTGCTGAGTTGCACACTTAGAAATGGCAACTGTTGTTATTTTTTAAATGACGACAACAACAAAAAACTATCTTTTTCCCGTGGTTTCTTCCTGGGCTTCTAAAGCCTCCCTCCCTGTGCACACTCACGCACTGTCCATGCTGCTACAGGCAGAGCAGAGAGTAAAACTGGGTCTGAATCAAGCCCTTCCCCCTTTTTCATGTTACTTCATCTGTGCTAATGTCCTGGATTAGTTTGTGTCTTTTTCCTTAACCCAGATATCTGAGATTCTCAGTTTCCTTGCTGCTGTCAGGGCTTCCACTCTTTGCAACTAAGAGATTGATATGGCTAGGATTTTGATTTGAAAACTAGATTTTCCCCTCATTAAAAATATAATGAAATGGGAGTTAAGACTTTTAGCTGTGACTGAATACAGAGGCTGGAAAAGCTTCTCCCTGGAAAGCAACTATAAAGATGGATAATACAAAAAATAAATAAATAAAGATGGGTAATACAGACATGCAGTCATTTTGGTGCTCTAGATAAAAACCAAAGGGATGCAATAATTTGAGAAGCACTTATGATTGGAAAAGTTCTCAGTTTGGGGCACTAACAATGAGTCTCTATGGCATTCTTGCCTGGACTTGCTCCCATTCCCCCACCCAGCTCCAAGGTCATGGAGGTTCTGCTAGGGGAGGCTGGGAACCCTGGCATTTTCTCTGCCACGGTCAAAGAGGACTCACTGGATCTGGAGCTATGGAAATCACCTATGTCCAGCAGTGTTAGCAATGGAAGCAACTCTTGGTAGCAGATGAATGGAGAAGGCCAAGAGCTCGACTAGCTTGAGAATGGAATTGAGGTTGGGGCAAGCATCTGTCTGGCTAAGGCTGCAGGCACATGCAGTGGAGACCAGGGAGGACCCCGCTCTCCATCCACACATTCCCAGCATGCACAGAGGAGATATGAAAGGACCCGGCAGAAAGTAAGCATCAGAGCAGATTCAAACATGACCAAAGGTTGAACGTGTTCCCCTACCCACACACAGACACATTGACAGAGGATGGGAGGTTTACTGGCTCAAGGTATTTGAGCACAACCTCTGTCCAGTCGTTAGCTGACATAAGGCTATACAGACACAGGAGTGACCCCTAGGAAGCCAAGATTTTAAAAAATTTAAAGAGGGGCGCCTGGGTGGCTCAGTCAGTTAAGTGTCTGACTCTTGATTTTGGCTCAGATCATGATCTCAGGGGCATAAGACTGAGCCCCACATTGGTCTCCACACTAGGTGTGTAGCCTGCTTAAGATTCTCTCCCTCTCCCTCTGTCCCTCACCCCCCCACCCCCTGCTCACATGCTCCCACATGTTCTCTCTCAATTAAAGAAAAAAAAAAGGAAGGAAGAGAGAGAGAGAAAATTAAAGAAAACTGAGTAGAAATATCAGTGTCCACGCACTTTAGGGGAGACAGATTTCACAGATTTATCTCAGGTAAGCTACTAAACTAACAAATAACCAAGCAGCAGCAACTTGTGTGTTGGGGGAATGATTAAAATTCAGTTCACACACACACAAGAATTCAGTTACCACCATATATTATCTAAATTTATCTAAATTATTATTTAGATAAATTATTATTATCTAAATTTATCTAAATATGGCCACACCATCATATAGAGGGATAGTCTGTATAGATCTAGCAGAATCGAGAATCCAGAAACAAACCCTTACATTTATGCTAACCGATTTTTGGCAAAGGTACCAAGATAATTTAAAAAGGAAAGAATAGTCTTTTCAGAAAATGGTGCTGGGTCAATTGGATATCCATATGCAAAAAAAATCTGAACTTTGAAACTTACTTCATACCACACACAAAAATTAACTCAAAATGGATCACAGGAGGACACCTGGGTGGCTCAGTCAGATGAGCATCTGACTCTTGATTTTGGCCTGGGTCATGATCTTGGGGTCATGGGATCGAGCCCTCCATTGGGCTCTGCACTGGGGGTGGAGACCAATTGGGATTCTCTCTCTGCCTCTCCCACTCCTCCCACCCCTGCTTGCGCTCTCTTCCTCAGACCTAAATGTAAGTAAATGCGACAATCCTAAACTTCTGGAGGAAAACACAGGAGAATTGTGACTTTGGGTTATGCAAAGAGTTCTTATATCACTTGTCCTTCCCATTAAGCATGATTCATGAAAGTAAAAGTTAGAAAACTGAGTTTCATCAAAATTAAAAACTCTTTTATTTCAAAAGACATCATTACACACCATATATTGGGAGAAAATATTTGCAAATCTATCTCATAAGGGACTCATATCTGGAATATATATATGTGTGTGTGTGTGTATCTGCACACACACACATATATTCAGCAATAGACTGACAAATAATCCAATTAAATAGGCAAAAGACTTGAATAGACATTTCACCAAAGAAAATATACAGATGGCAAATAAACACATGCAAGGATGCTCAACATCATTAGTCATTCGAGAAACACAAATAAAGACCACAATGAGATACCACTACACACCTAGTATGATGACTATAACAAAAGAGACAGGAAATACCAAGTGTCCATGAGGATGTGCAAAAATTGGAACCCTCTTACAATGCTGACAGGAATGTAAAATGACACAGCCAGTTTAGAAAAGAGTTTGGCAATTTCTTAAAACATTAAACATATCTTTACCATATAACCCAGTCATTCCACACCTGGGAATCTACCTATGAGAAATGAAAATACATGCCCCAACAAAATCCTGTATTCCAAAAACTAGAAACAATCCAAGTCCCTGTCAACCAGTGAGTGGATAAAACAAATTATGGTGCACCCATATGTACAGTATAATACTATTCAACAACAAAAAAGAAAGGACAAACTGGTAGATGCTACAACTTAGAAGAAACTCAATATTATGCTAAGTAAAAGAAGCTAAACACAAAGAAGTACTTTTGAATTATTCCTTTTATATGAAATGTCCAAAAAAGGGCAAATTTATAGACACAGAAAACATATCTGTGGTTATCTAAGTCTGGAGGTGGGTGGGGATTTAGCTGCAAAAGGCCATGAAGGGGGCGCTCGGGTGGCTCAGTTGGTCGAATGTCCAACTCTTCATTTTGGCTTGGGTCATGATCTCAGGGTCTTGGGATCAAACCCCACATCAGGCTCCACACTTAGCGGGGACTCTGCTTGGGATTCTCTTCCTCTCCCCCTCCCTCCGCTCCTCCCCCACTCATGCATGCATGCTCACTTGCCCGTACTCTCTCTCTCAAATAAATCTTTTTTAAAAATGGATATGAGGGAACTTTTTGGAATGACGGAAATGCCCTAGAACTGGATTGTGGTAATGGTTGCACAACTTTAGATATACTAAAAATTATTGAATTGTACACTAGCAGTGAAAGAATTTTATGTAAATTATACTTAAGTAAAGCTGCTTAAAAAATAGACAAACAGTTAATGGATTCTTTGTCTATCCTTTTAAAATAACTTTTATTTGTACTTTATTATTTTTCCATTTTTCCCAGCTTTACTGGGGTATAACTTATATATGGTTTGCAAATATTTTCTCCCATTCTGTAGGTTGTGCCTTTTTACTCTGTTGATTGTTTCCCTGCCTGTACAGAGGTTTTGAGTTTGATGTAGTCTTTCTAGTGTATTTTTGCTTTTGGTGTCATGTCCAAAAAAGCATTGCCTAGATCAATGTCAAGAAGTTCTCCCCCCTGTGTTTTCTTCTACGAATTTTATGGTTTCAGATCTTACATTCAAATCTTTAATCCATTTCAAGTTACTTTTTGTGTATAGTGACAGATAAGGGTCCAGTTTCATTCTTTTGCATGTGGAGATCCAGTTTTCCCAATACTGTCCTTCCCTCATTGTGTATTCTGTGTCCTGGTCAAAGATGAGTTGACTGTACATGCATGGGTTTCTTTCTGGGCTCTCTATTCTGTTCCACTGGTCTGTGTGTCTGTTTTTGTGCCAATATCATACTGTTTTGATTACTATAGCTTTGTAATATAGTTTCAAATCAAGACCAGTGATGCCTCCAGCTTTGTTCTTCTTTCTTAAAATTGCTTTGGCTATTCAGGGTCTTTTGTGGTTCCATATGATTTTAGAATTGTGTTTTCTGTTTCTATTAACATAAAAATCTTGGGACTTTTATGAAGACTGCATTGAGAGGCGCCTGGCTGGCTCAGTCAGAAGTGCATGAGCCTCTTGATCTTGGGGTCATGTGTTCGAGCCCCACGTGGGGTGTAGAGATAACTTAAAAATAAAAGCTTAAAAAAAAAAAGATTGCATTGAATCTGTAGATCACTTTGGGTGGTATGGACATTTTAACAATATTCATTCTTCTAATCTGTAAACATGAGATGTCTTTCCATTTAATTTGCCTGCTTTAATTGCTTTCATCAGTGTTTTATAGTTTGCAGTGTATAAGTCTTTCACCTCCTCGATTAAAGTTACTCGTAAGTATTTTATTTTCTTTGGCACTATTGTAAATGGAGTTGTTTCTTCACTTCCTTTTCAGGTGGTTTGTTATTGGTATATAGAAATTCAAATGATCTTTGTATGTTGTTTTTGTATCCTGCAACTTCACTGAATTTATTTATTAATTCTAACAGTTCTGGGGTTTGTGTGTGTGTGTGTGTGTGTGTGTGTGTGTGTGTGTGTGTGTGTGTGTGTTTTGAAGGAGTCTTTAGGGCTTTCTACATATAAGATCACATTATCTGCAAATAGATAATTTTCCTTCCTCCTTTCCAGTTTGGATGCCTTTGACCTGACCTTTATTCTAGAGTCATGTCAAAGAACAGAGGGCCTACTGGATAAACCTGTGACTTTGAATGATTACTTCGGATCTCAATTGCTATGAACCCAAGAAACAGATACCTCGTGAATAAATCCTCTTGAACATGATATTCCTCATGACGGATACCCAGAGAGCCAAAAGTCTAAGACAAGAATTATCACCAGCCACCTGATGTAACACTCGCTCTTTTGACAGGGTCATTATGCCACTCTCTTATACAACAAGACAGCATATGAGCCTGTCCTCCAACAAACATAAAGGTAGCAGGGGAAATGATGTGCTCTAAAGGGGCTCTGCAAAGGTCAGGAGAAAGAGCTCCTGTACTCCTTTGCACAGGTAACCTCCAGGGAGGTAGCTTTGCAGACCTGACTGCCCAAGATTCTGCATTAGTAACAATAATTTTAAAAGCATAGTGAAACTTACATGATCTTACATCAGGGTTTTTGGCAAACTATTATGTTTCCTATTCCTACCACTTACTTTTATAGTTGCGTGGTCAGTTAAGGGACGAGTCTATTCTACCTAATTGATAAATGAGCAGGAAACGTGTAAGTTCCTTAAGGGGAAGAAAATTTCACAAAGAGTTTTCCTCCAGATCACAGCTTTCTGAAGCGGTCTACCCCTGTTGCCTTCTCTCCCTTTCTTGAATTCCAGAGTCCTGTCCAAGCTTCATGCAGTTCTATCCCTGTGTGTAAAAGATTTGCGTGGCTGAGTTCTGAGCTTGGTTTTGCCAGCCCAGCAGACTCCCCTCTTTGCTGCCCCCATCAGAGGGCTTGTGGCTACAGCCTTGAAAACATGGCTCTTCTTTCTATTTCACAGATACTTTTCTCAGAAGGTGTCCAAAGTGGTCTTCCCAAGGACACAAAGAGAACTTCCCTGCAGGGTGAAAAACAGTCTCCCTCCCCCACTCCCCCTGCTTGTGTTCCCTCTCTCGCTTTCTCTCTGTCAAATAAATAAATAAAATCTTTTATTTTATTTTTTTAAAAGATTTAAATAAAATCTTTTAAAAAATAATAAAATAAAATAAATAAATTCCTGATGATGAGCAAACCCTTTGTCCTGCTGCTGACATCATCCTTACTTGTGCCACGACATCCCATTACCCACTGTCTGGCCAGCCCCTTTCACTGCAAATACAATTGTCTCAAACCCTAAAAGCACTGAGGAATTCCTCATTTTAACTTCCCCCCCTCGCCCGTACAGGAAAGCTGAAATACTATTAATGACATAGCTTTCCATTTTAATCATTGATATAACAACTTATTCCTTTACTTCACTCGAGTGTTGAAAACAACGATCACTATCAACCCCTTAGTTTTCTCGGGGGTTAACTCTCCCCCCATTTGGTCTGTAAGCTTTATGAGAAACACGTGCTCGCCCTACAGCTCCCGTAGTTAGAACAGCGCCTGGCTGGCCATGGCTCAAGCCATGGTCATTGACCGAATGAATGGATGAGTCTTAGATATCAGAGCCTTCTCACGACGGCATGTTTGCTCATGCTCTCCCAAAGGACTAGCTTCCTGAAAGGCAGGTAAAATCAACTACGGTTATTCCGGGAAGCCTTAGCAGGCCCAGCACCGCCTCCAGGAAAGACTTAAAGTTTTGAAGTGCCAGTCCCTAGATCTTTTCTTTCAATTCCATTTTCTCCCCCCATTCCGGTATTCCCTGGGCCCTTACCATGCAGTGTTGGGGGATTCCTCCCCATAATTTTCATACCAGTATGGAAGTAGCGATGAGAACAAAACATACAGTGCAGGATATTTTCATGTCATTCTCTCTGGAGTCTACATTGACCCTTAAAGCAGTTAGTCCTGAATTTCACCATGCATCTGAATCTCTTGGGGCTCTTGTTCAAATGTAGGATTTAGGGGTCTATTCCCAGAGATTCAGACTAAGTGGGTCTGAGTTCAAGGCCAGAAATCTTCATTTTTAACAACAACCCTTCCCACACACCCCATGCAAGTAGCCAGTGAACCACATGATTAAAATCACGAAGACATTGGAAGCACAATCAACCACCTTTCACTACATCATGTAATTAGATTTAGCCCCATATTTCTCTATTCTACTTTAGGCTAGAGTAGAAAAGTCTGTGATAAACTCATACCCATTACAGAGTTAGGAATTCAATGCCTTAACTTTGGAGAATATTTGCATTTTAAAGAGAATGCCCAAAAAGGGCAAATGTTTACCTAAAAGACGGGAAACTCAAAGGGTCTGCTTTGAGACATCACCATCATTGATTAAAATTAGCATTATGGGGAAAGGGGCAGTAAGAAGACACTGTCTGTAATATTCAAGGTTCTCCTGTACTTCTGAAGTAAAGGACACCCTCAGTTACCTGGTTAGAGAGACTCTATTTCCTTATATACCAAGCTATTTCAAGTGTGGGCTTCATAATCTAATGTTACGTCTTAGGCCACTGGTAAGAATTAATTATGCACCAAAATGTTAAACTCAGTCCACTTTCATTAGCATATCTGCCCCTAGATGGGTGGCCTTGGACACATTTTTATCTCCCTGAAACTCCTTTGGTAAATGAGAATAATTACAGCTTCTTCCTTAGGTTGACGTGGTGGTGAGTTACTTATGGAGTGTTCCTAATACATCACTTGCTGTATGGTAAGTGCCCAATAATTGTTAGTAATTGACACTGGGGGGGGGGGTGCTGGGCACACAGACAAGCAGAAGCCAGAACCTCTGCCCTCATACAGGTGTGCATAGGGAGCCAAAAAAGTATACAGGAGGGACTCTCAGAGGGAAGAGAGAGGGAATGGGGTGAAGGATGCTTCAGGGCAGTAACATATCAGGGGGTTTTGAAAGATGAGTAGGCACTTTGGGGAGAAGGATAAGGGGTCTGCAGAAGAACATTCTGATAGAAGTTAAGAGCTTGTGCAAAGTGATGTGTGGAAAAGCTTGGCTTATTCAAAGGAGCTACAAAAGGAGTTTGGGATAGCTGGACTGTAGTTAGCAGGAGGGCCTCAGGGGCGGGCCTGTGACCTGTGGGGTCACACAGGGCCTCTTGCTCGCATTGGCCACATGTTTGGTTAACGTTCTGCTATTGCCACCATGGAGTTCTTAGTTATTCTTGAACAACGGGCCCTATATTTTCATTTTACAGTGGGCCCTGCAAATTCTGGAGCTGGTCTCGGGAGCAGATATGATATTTGCTTCATCAGAAAATGTAAGTGTGGGATGATGAGCAAGTTACTCGTGGGGAAGGAAATACAGGTAATTTTTGGAAGGGGATTCATGTAAAAATTAATGTTGGTCCCAAAAGGAAACTTGAGGATCTCTCTCTCTCCAACCTTAGGACTCAGCAAGCAAAAGTTTTTGCCGCAGTTAGATCTTTTTGACCATCCATACATATGTACATATACCATGTCAGACGTCGGCTGATGGTGGAGAATTTCTTTTCTGAGAAAACATTTCTTTTCTGAGTTTAACATTTTGGTGCATAATTAATTCTTACCAGCGGCCTAAGACGTAACATTAGATTAAGAAAGTGTCAGATGTTTTACTCTTCCAGTGATCACTCCTCCCTGAAAGTCTGTTGTGTACCCTCTCCTGCCAGAATAAATGACTTATTCTAGAATGTTCCCATGGCATCCTTGTAGGTGAGTCTCATATTTTTCAGATAAATTTCTTAAATGGAATTGCTGTATCAAACGATAAGTGCATTTTTCATTTTGATAGATATTGTTAAATTGTCCTTCAAAGAGTTATACAAATTTACATTCTTCCCAGCTATATATGAGATACCAGACTTGAAGCACACTCTCGTACCAGAATTTTTTATTTGCCAATTTAATAGTGGAATTAGCATTATTCTATTATTTAGTTGCATTTCTGTTATTTAAAAAGAGGTAAAGTATCTTTTCATACATTCAAAAGCCATTTGAATGACTTTTTCTATGAACTGCTTATTCATATTCTTTGCCCATCTTTTTGTTGATCATTAATCTGTTTAAATGATCTTAAAGAGTATTTTATAAGTTAAGAATAATACCCCTTGTCCTTAATATAGTGACTAGTTTGTCACTTGCATTTTTGTGCTATGTGTGCTATTTCTCCACAAACAAAATCATTTGTATGTATACAAATTCACCAATCTCTTAAGTCATCTGAGATTTTTCATTTTGGGAAAGCCCTTCCTCCTCTGAGTATAAAGATCTTCAGAAAGATCATTCTGGCTACAGTGTGAAGATGCGTGCATGGGGAAGACCAGCAAGAGATGCCATTTGAGGAGTTCACAAGAGAGATGAGGGTAGCTTGGACCAGGATGGTCGCAGCAGAGATAGAAAGGAAAGAGGAGCAAAAGCCAAGGAGGAAAAAAGGTGGCAGGACTTGGTGATGAAGGTGATTTGGCAGTTTCGGAAGAGGAAGCTGGTTTTCTAGTCTTGCCTGGAGAAGCTCTGAGACTTAGTCCCTTTCTATAAAGGCCCCAATCTGGAGCAACCCAAGGATGCATGGTTAGTTTTGGAGTTGCCCTGAAAATCAGGGTCCTCTTGGGAAAAGACATAGAGCTCTTCTGTAAGGAAATATCATGGATTCTGATAAGGTACCCCAAAGTGAATTGCCTCCCCGCACCATGCCCTGTAGCAGGAATACCGGACCAGGTTCTAGAGCATTTCACGTGCTGTGGGTTCAACCCCAGTGGCAACAGTGTAATCTGAGACATTCTGTCACATCACATCTGGGGCCTGCAGATACAACTTGTGGTTAATGAAGAAAAAAATAGGGTAGTTCATAAGTTTTCCTTTCTTCAGTTCCTCAAAAAGTTAAACCTAATTACTCCTAGATACATACCCAAAAGAATTGGAAGCGGGGAGTCCATGAGCTCCTTGCACAATAAGGCTCATAAGAGCACTGTTCACAATATCCAAAAGGTAGAAACAGCTCAAATGCCCATCATCAGATGCATTAAAAAAATGTGGTCTATACATACAATGGAATATTATTCAGCTTTCAAAAAGTAACATTCTGACACATGCTAGAGCATGGATGAACCTAGAGATTGTTATGCGAAGTGAAATAAGCCAGAAATAAAAGGACAAATACTGTATGATTCCACTTATATCAGGTACCTAGAATAGGCAAATTCACAGAAACAGGAAGCCAAATAGAGGTTGCCAGAGACCAGAGGGAAAGGGAGGAAGTGGGGAATTACCGTGTAACAGAGAGTCTGTGTTTGGGAGAATGAGAAATTTCTGGGAATAGATGGATAGTAGCTAGGGTTGCACAGCACTGAGAACTTGATGCCACCCAAACTGCACACTTACAAATGGTTTAAATGGTAAATGCTTATGTTATGTATATTTTACCAAATTAAAAAAGAATATTTTTTTAACATTTTCTTTTCTTATGAAAGAATGTGTCACCACTGAGAGACACACTATACTCATGTGACTATGGCTATAAGTTGTATTAGCTCTCTGAAATCTAGGTATTACAGAGTAGACAATACACTCTCTCACCCAAAACAATGCAAAATATTTTGGGAAACAAACTATATACCCCACATCTCCGGAAATCCCCTCCCAAGTAGCTAACCACAAAGGGAGGAAACATAACAGGGTGAAACCAAAAGTTTGCAGCCAAATCTCAAGGGTCCAAGTTATTTCATTCAGTACTAGGTAAGCGCAGTGCAAATGTGGACTCAGGAATGACAGGGCTGGAGCATTCAAGCTTTCTTTGCCTTAGTCTTTCTTTACCCCATATTTTAGGGATACGCATGTCCCCAGATATCTTTTGAAGCCAACAGGTCTAAAGCATTCAGTTAGACAGAAGATACTTAAAACTCACTTGACAGATCACCTAAGTATTAAGTCACCAGAATCAGGGAGTATCTATCGACGAGATCTGAAGACAGTTGGGAATGAAGCTGAGTCACTGTTGGTCAAACTGATGTTACAAATGACCTCAGGCTAGGGGCAGCTGGGTGGCTCTGTCGGGTAAGTGTCTGCCTTCAGCCCAGGTCATGATCTCAGGGTCCCCGGGTCAAGCCCCGCATTGAGTTCCCCACTCAGGGGGGAGTCTGTTTCTCCCTCTGCCCTCCCCCCCCCGCCCCCCCCCCCCCGCTCTTGCGCTTGCACACGCGCGCTCTCTCTCTCTATCTCAAACAAATAAATAAAATCTTTAAAACAAGACAAACAAAACAACAACATAAAAATGACCTCAGGCTAGAGGCTATTGAGCTGACAGTACTACTTCCACACACACAGAATATTTCTTCCAGAGATACCCTTAACGGAATCTGTCATAAAATGTAGGAACATCTAAGTGAAACAAAAAGCAATCCATACAGTGATTTCTATCCAGAAAGAGAAAAGCATAATTGCTTAATATTGTGCAATTAGGTGGATGTGAATTACTTACAGTGATAACATTCTTTGGCAGAAATCTTCTAGAAGCAAATTTTTCTAAACACATAGTTTTCATAAGATTAAAGAATGTGCAAAGGTTCAGTGAGGGCTCAGTGATAGTAAATGAATCTTCATTCATTGCTGGTAGCAATCACAAGTATACAGCCACTTTGGACGAGTTTGGTGGTTTCTTACAAAAGTAAACAAACTCTTACCATACAATCCCACAATGATGCTCCTTGGCACATACCCAAAGGAGTTGAAAACTTCTGTCCGCAGAAAAGCCTGCACATGTGCTGGCTAATTGAACATAATAATAAAAAATATATAAATAAATAAAAACAAATAGAAAAAAACTGCACACGGATGTTTAGAGCAGCTTAATTCATCATTGCCAAAACCTGGAAACAAGCAACATGTCCTTCCATAGGAGAGTGAATAAATAAATTGTGGTCCATCCAGACAATGGATTATTATTCAACACTAAAAAGAAACAAGCTACCAAGCCATGAAAATTCATGGAGGGACCTTAAATGCATATTACTAAGTGAAAGAAGCTGATAGGAAAACACCACATACTGTATGATTCCAATGATATGACATTGTGGAAAAGGCGAAACTATGGAGACAGTAAAAAAAAGAAATCCGCAGTTGCCAGAGATGAACAGGTGGAACACGGGGGATTTTTAAGAGCAGTGAAAATACTCTGTATTATATTATAATGATGGATATATGTCATCATACATTTGTCTAAACCCATAGAACGTGTAGCACCAAGAGTGGATTTGAAGGTAAGCTATGGACTTTGGGTGCTGATGAAGCGACAAAGTAGATTTCATCAATTCTAACAGATGCGTCATTCTGGTGAGTGATGCTGATAATGGGAGAAGCCATATATGTGTGGGGACACGGGGTATACAGGAAGTCCATATTTTGTTGTAAAATCTCAATTTTGTTATAAACCTAAAACTGCTCTTAAAATATGAAATTTGAAAATAGTATGACTTGATCACGTAGCCACTTAGAAAATAAGGTAAAATAGGGGCACCTGTGGGGCTCAGTCAGTTGAGGTGTCCAACTCTTGGTTTTGGTAGGGGTCAGGATCTCAGGGTCCTGGGATCAAGCCCCGTGTTTGGCTCTGTGCTCAGAGGGGAGTCTGCTTGCGGATTCTCTGTCCCTCTCCCTCTGCCTCTTCCCCCTCTCTTAAATAAATAAATCTTTCAGAAAAAAAAGAGGGGTGCCTGGGTGGCTCAGTCGGTTAAGAGGTCATGATCCCAGGGTTATAGCAGGGAGCCTGCTTAGGATTCTCTCTCTCTCTCTCCCTCTGCCCCTCTCTCTGCACGCACACGCATGCTCGCTCGATCTCTCGCTCAAATAAATAAATAAACAAATAAAATCTTTAAAAGAAAAGAAAGTAAAATAATTAAAAACTTTACAAGGTGTTTTGTTAAAGCACCTACAGAAAGACGTTGTGAAGTGAGACATAGCACCTAGAGACAAATTGGCTTCGGCCATGAAGGGGATCAGAATATGGCACACCGAAATATGCCACTTTGGCATAATGATTATTTTAAGCTGAAGACATTTTTGAGACTCAACAGATTGGGGGTGGGGAGGGTGGCTCTGGAAGCTTCCCTTATCTGACTAAAAGCAGCGACTTCTGGGAAATAAGGCTGCCATAAATTCCTCTTCAGAGCTGATATACTCTGAGAAGGGACAACATGAATAAAACTGACCTCAAATCCCTTTTCCGGGACGGTTTTATGACCCTGAAGATGGAAAGACCTCTTGTACCTATGTAGACAAACATCACAAACCTTCTTATCCTCCTCTTTTTTCCTAAAACCCATTTGCCCTTCCTAAAGAAACCTATTTGCAAAATTACAAATCTTTTCTAAGATTTGTATGACAATGATGTCAATGATTTGACATTTTTGATGCTAACGTTTTCTCCCATCTTCATATTGTTTTTACTGTAAATTAAAAAAAAGGGATGTAAAAAAAAACCCTCTTTGTTCTTCCCATAAGAAGCCTTTTCTTCTCGCTTCCCTTTCTTCTACTAAATTAGGTATATAATCCTTTAACTCCAACCATTTAAGAAGCTAGCTGCTTCCTTTGATGGTTCTCTTGTGCATACACAATAAACCTCTTCTCCTGTTCATCTGTCTTTTATCATTGTAATTTGCAGGCCCCAAGTACTCAACATAAGAAGGTAGAAGAAATTGTTTTTCCCTCTCCCCTACTGCAAAAAAAGGAATTTGTTGGCTCAGCCGACTGACCTGCTGAAAGGATAGATATGAGCCAGGCTCAGGGATGACCACAGCCAGGGACTGGAGCACTAATCCTTTCTCCACCTCTCATTTCCCCTTCTCAGTGTACCAGTCACTTTTTCCCACCACCTTACTGGTTTCTTCCACACAGCCAGTGGGGACATGCCCAGCAAACAGCTCAGATGCATAGCTCCCAGTTTTGCCACCTGACACAGGCTGAGAGCCTCTTCATCTGGTTGAAGGTCAGAAATTTCCAGGACTGGCCCAGCTTGGAGAACATGCCTACCTCCAGCCAATCACTGAGTTAAAGAAAAAGACTGGTAAGAAACTGGGGGCTCCCACTGAACCACACATTGAGAAGCGGTATTTCCGAGATGGGAGTTCTACTCTAGGCAGACAAAACAGTAACTACCCCCTGCATCGTCCTTCCAAACAGCATTGTGAAGACCTCAGAAACACTGGCCTCACACGGCTCCCTTGGCATTCTGAATCCTCAGTTTCTTGGGCACCCGAAATCCCTGGATTTCTCTGCTAACTGGGTTAGCAAGAGTGGGTGGGGAGCAGTAGAATCCTACCATGAATCACAGCCAGTCCACCTGGGGCCTTTTTTTTTTTTAGCTTATCAACAGTGCTCAACTCCCAGAGGGCTGCACCCTTCTTGATTCTATCTTGCTTGTAATCAGAGAATTTCTGGGACAATGTTGGCCAATATTCTAGCTTCCCATCTTCTCTACTATGTAGCTCTTAAGTTTTCTCCCCACTCTGTACTCCCTTGATTCCGTGTTGTCCTAGAAACTCAGATCCCCAAGTAAACTGGGCTGTGCTCCTCTTTGGAGTGGATCTTGGATTACAAATTATCAAATAATGGTAATAGGGAGGGGGTGAAAATCAGCCCTTGTTTCCCCAGTCTCTGCCCACTGCCAGCTCTGTCTTCCTCTCCCCTCTTGGCTTGGTTCCCCTTTGCTGAGACCCATCCTGCGCCTTTGCCCACAAAAGAACGTAAGAGAAGTGTCTCTACACTTGTGAAGACTGCGTGACACGCCCTTCAAAGCTTCAGGGAGATAAATTTAGACATAAAACAGGAAGTAAATCTCTATGTGGCTGAGAGTGATCTAAGGGAACTTATTGCCTCAAGATATTTTAAAGCCGAGGTAGGGGGGAGTAGTTCTTAAACATTCAGGTGGGTCAGAATCACCTGGAAGGCTGGTAAGCTACATATTGCTGGTCCCATCCCAGAGTTTCTATTTAGTAGGTTTGGGGTGGGGCCTGAGAATTTGCATTTCTAAAAAGCTGATGCTGTTGGTCCAAGGACCACATTTTGAGAACTACTATGTAGAGGTTCAAGAAGGGACAGAAAACCTCTCTGGGCCACAGGGCTCTCATCTGAAAGGGAAGGTGTTGGGTAGGTCAGCCAAAATGCTCTTTAGGACTGACACCCGTGCTTAGTGTTAAACAGAGGCTACACGTGTACTTGTGTCAAGCTTTTCTCATTACCATGAAATAATTATTGACTACCTACATTAAGATACCATAGGGACAAAAAAATTAAAAAAAAAAAAAAAAAAAGATACCATAGGGACGCCTGGCTTAAGCTCTGCCTTCGGCGCAGGTCATGATCCCAGGGTCCTGAGATCGAGTCCCACATTGGGGTCCTTGCTCAGCAGGAAGCCTGCTTCTCCCTCTGCCTGCCGCTCCCCCTGCTTGTGCTCTTTCTCTCTCTGACAAATAAATTAAATCCTTAAAAAAAAGATACCATAAAAATTTCCAGGAGTTTAAAAGCTCTGATCTGTATACAACAAAACCCCATTAAATAAAATTCATTACTGTCACTTATGGAAAACTTACAGAATATTTTAAGTAAATGCCCTTTTATTCATAATGTCAACTAGGCTCCTACAAAAATGTTTCAAAGAAAAGTTTTCACCGAGATGGCTTTACAGAACAAATTAATAATTAGCATATAAGGCTTAGCATATAACTAATGTTTAAAGGCCTTAAATATGACTTAAGCTACTGGCCAACTAAACATGTACTTCTCCCCTTTCCTCTAACAAATAAATATTACTTGCATTTTAATTTAGTATCGTGTCCATCCTCCTGAAATAGCCATGCTTGTTCACAGCATCTAATTTTAGCAAATAACTAATATGGTAAACTTGAACTGTCAGTCATTTAAATATTGCCCCTCTACCTCACACAAATAAATTGTATTTACATATTAATTTGCTTAACTCAATCCTGGAGCAGCTGCAATTACCCTCCTTGGCTGGTCTTCGATCACGTGCTCTCCTCCCTCTGGGACCTAATGCCTTTCTACTTAGAACCTTAGGATTGAAGGGGACCTAGTGTCCAGTCTACTCCCCTAATCTGATCCCCAAATGTGTCTTCAAGGTACCATGCCAAGGAATTCCCAGACTCAGAAGGGACAGCCCATGCAATTGATCACTAACACCTTGTGAAAGTCTGCTGAGGTCCTCCATCAGTCACCCCAGAAACCAAAACAGGTCACCTTTGGAGGCATGGAGTTGAGCCAGCACAAACGTATTTAACCACCTTTCTACCCGACCGTGTTCACATGCGAAAGTTAATGTCATTAACTGGGAGTGGTCACAGTTGCAAAACATATAAGTTATACCATTATTATCCAGGAAATAATCATGCCTTCATTGCTCAGATTCCTTTATCTCTCTGGGTCCACCATTCCTAATCCTAGAAGTTTATTTCTCTTTGTTCCTGGCCCATCTCTAGGCCTTTGATAAGTCTCTGGAAAACTAATAAGCTTCAATACATTAACAATACAGAAATCCTAAGGTTCAACATGTTGCTCTGCCACTTTTTCATGTTTATATAATTTATCTCCTCAACAAGATCATAGGTTCCTAGAAAACACAGGTTCTGTTTTATATTTTGTGTCCCTTTTCTGCTGTGCCTGAAAGGATAGCCAGGATCTGGAACCCCAGGTCCCCTTTCCAGGGTTTGGTTGGTTTCCTGAGGACCATAAAATGGAAGAGAGGAATGTTATATAGAGGACATTAAAGGCACTTACCACCACTGGGTAAGTGACCAGCCCAAATCCTTATGGTGCAATTCTACCAGGATGAAATGATACAGATTAATGGGGAGCCACTACTTCACCTCAAGGCCTAGAGCAGAACCGGCCTCATCTGCTCTCTCCATACTTCCTATCTTTAGGGGCCACCCTGATCCCACATTGCCTTTCAGCTGCATGACTAAATCCCCACCCTACCCCTGGTCTAGTTGGCCTTGGTTCCAAGGACCTAGGCTGGAGTGAGGCATTCCCAAACAAGATAGCAGGATACAACAGGACCTAATAAGCAGAATGAGCCAAGATTTATACAGAAGAACAGAAATACAAATACTATGGAAGATAAAAGTGACAAAAGACCGACTGAAGGTAAGTCAGGATCGCTCAGAGACGGTGTATGTCTACCATCTCAATGTTCTTTTAAGGTAAGCTGGCCAGCTTTTCATGCACCAGCAATATAGCCCCTTGATTGGGATACTCTTATCAGCCCTGATTCTGTGGGACCCCAGTTGAGCAGATCAGCTCGAGCCCCTCCTGGGGCTCAGAGAAGAGGGGAACTCAAGGGGGGATGGGGGTATGATGGGGAGCACTGCCTATGTTAGAAGCTGTTAAGAGCTAAATGCCTATAAGAAGAATAAAGAGCCTTTCTCTCTCGTAACAGTGAGCCTAACAGATATGTGCACCCTTTTCTCCTGGGCCCTCTACTGGTCTTTGCTTCTCGGATTTTTAACATTCTGACTCTGCGGAGGGAAAGAGAAGGAATCAAGGGGCCTTTGGCCTGTCAATTCTCATCAGAAGCCCTTCCTGCACTCTGCCCCTGATTTCATTACTGACATACAGAAATACCAGTTCTCCCAAAGTGGAATGAGAGGCAGAGATCCCGGGGTGTCCCCAGAGCAAAGGTTCTCGCCTTAGCTTGCATATTACAATCAGATGAGGAATTCAGAAAAAATCGCAGTGACCAGGCAGGTCCCCAAGCCAGTGAAATAAGATGGATGTAAGATCGGATATCAGTGTATTTTAAAACTCGCTAAATGGTTCTAATGTGTGGTCAAAGCTGAGCCTCACTGGCCTGGAGGTTAAGCATCCCTTCTGTACATTAGAATACCCTGAGGGATACATTAAAAGCTACTATTGCCCCATTTGAGACCAATTAAAATTAGAGTCTCTGAGGACTATAGCCCAGGTATCAGCATGTTTTTCAGGTTCCTTGGGTGATTCTTTTTGTGGGTGTATGTGGTAAACTACATAGAACATAAAATTTACTATTTTTGCCATTTTTAAGCAGTTCAGTGGTATGAAGTACATTCACAATCTTGTGCGCTATCCATTTCCAGAACTTCTTCACTATGCCAAATAAAAAGTGTATCCACTAAACAATAATTCCCCATTCCCTTCTCTCCTGCAAGCCCTTGGTAACCTCTATTCTACCTTCTGTCTCTATGAATTTGTCTCTTTTAGGCACCTCATAAAATTGGAATCATACAGTATTTATCCTTTCGTGACTAGTTTATTTCAATTAGTGTAATGCTTTCTAAGTTCATGCATGTTGTAAACCTGTGTCAGCACTTCCTTCCTTTTAAGGCTGAATAATATTGCATTGCATGTACATACCACATTTTGTTTATCCATTCATTTGTTAATGGATATGTAGTCTGTCCACCTTTTGGCTACTGTGAACGAGGCTATGCATATTGGTGTACAAGGATCTGTTTGAGTGCTTGCTTTCAGTTCTTTTGGCTATATACCTGGAAGTAGGATTGCTGGATCATATGGTAATTCTATGTCTAATTTTTCTCCCATTTCATTGAGATGTAGTTGATGCACAGCATAATGATTTGACTTACATGTATTGTGAAGTGATTATCACAACAGTTTCGTTAACATCCATCATCTCATACAGATACAAAAAAATATATATGGAATGCTTCACAAATTTGTTGTCATCCTTGCCCGGAGGCATACTGATCTTCTTTGCATAATCCCAATTTTCGTATATGTGCTGCCAAAGTGCACGTTTAACTTTTTGATGAACTGCCATGCCATCATGTGATTCTTTTTTTTTTTTTTTAAGATTTGTTTATTTTAGAGAGAGAGAGCAAACGAGCAGGGTGAGAGGCAGAGGGAAAGGGAGAGAATCTCAAGCGGACTCCAGGCCGAGCACGGAACCTGACACAGGGCTTAATCCCACAACCCTGAGATCACGATCTGAGCCGAAATCACAAGTAGGATGCCCAGCCGACTGAGCCATCCAGGCACCCTGCCCTCACGTGATTCTTAAATAGAGTCAAACATGAGGAACACTGGTGTTCCTCCTACATCCTAAGAGAGTACTGGTTGGTAGTTGGTAAACATTATGGAGTGACTTCCTTCATTAATTGTATTGCAGCCCGATGCAGTTGTTCTTTTCACAAAGTCTGAACACTATTGGATGGATGAATAGTACTCTTTTGAAAACCCCAACAAAGTGTCTTCTGGCCATGAGAAATGGCAACCTCAACTGCAGTTCCCATTTTCAGCTGACATGTGTCCCCAGTGATTTGTTAGTAATGATCATTTAAGTATCAGAGTTTCTGAATGATTTGCTTTGTAGATAATAAATTAGACCTGATTCATGCTTACTTCGGCAGCACATATACTAAAATTAGACCTGATACAAGATTTTTCCTATCACGATGCCATACCCATCATGATACCTAAAATCATTTCTATCATCATACCAGTGCTCAGATATGTTTTCTTGAATCGGAAGGAAAGGTGGCAATGATGAAGTGCCTGTGTTGCACATGATTGTCTTCCATCTCATAGAGCACTGTTCAACCCTCTGTTGATAGTCTCATGGGAGTTCAAGGGCAAAGGGATGAATAGATGACGCACAGAGGATTTTTAGCGCAGTGAAGATACCATCTGTATAATACCATAATGGTGGATACATGTTAGTATACATCTGTTTGAACCCACAGAATATACCACGCCAAGAGTGAACCCTAATGGAAACTATGGACTTGGGGTGGTTATGTGTCCGTGGAGGGTCATCGGTTATAACAAGTGTACCGCTCTGCGGCAGGATGTTGATAATGGGGTGGGGGGGTTGTGCATGTGTGGGAGCAGAGGGTATATGAGAAATCTCTGTAATTTCCCCTCAGTTTTGCCATGAGTCTAAAACCGTGCCCTCCCCCCAAAAAGCCTTAATAAAAACTATCCTTTAACAGTATTTGGCACAGGGCCTGGCGTAAGGTAGACATCAGTAAATATTTGTTAATAATTGAATGAATGAGTGAATGAATGAATTTAGACAAATAAATGTATGGATGCTACGGATGATTCTGTTATGATGAAAAAGTATGGAATACTATTACAACACTTAGTTACTATTCCGAAGTTGAAATCAAAATGGGAAAATGCCCCTAATCCTTTGGGAGATGGCAGCAAGAAGGGGCAGTGGATGTGGGGAGCCTTGTGTCTGAGGGTACACTGAGTGGCCTCAACACAGAGCTGAGTCAGAGGACATGAAGGGTGCTGGTATGGAATAAGGGTGAAAGACAAGGGGTACCACTTAAGTCACAAGACTCCTGCTTCCTTCCTCTCTGTCGTATACCAATCCCAGGACGTGCAGGTTTTCTCCTGTGCCAGGCCTTTGGAAAACCTGTCCAGATATGAAATAACATGATGTTCTGGCATTTTTAGTTAAAGTACCATCTAGAGTCAAATTGTGTAAAGGAAGAGAAATCTATGAGACAGTTTCCAGATTTGTATTTTGAAGGTTACATCAATGGATTTCCATAGAAACAAACCACAAGCTTCTTGCAGACGGTCTGGATTCACAAAGACCTATGTCGCTTTGAACCAATGAGGAAGAGCTCCCAAGTGTATCATCTAAAGATATGCATGAGCTTTTAAGGTGCACCTAAAAGCCGGATCTCTACTCTCAATGTTTCTCCTATCTGTGTATAATTGTAATGGTTGATATAGGAAAGGAAGCTGAATTACTGTTTATTATTTTGTTCCCAAAATTAATGTGGCAATTTTGAGAGTGCTAATATACCCTGCATCTACTCCTCCCAAACACTTTTTATATGTATACATTATTATCTCTCATTTAATTCTCATCATATCATTTGAAGCAGGTACTATTATCTTCTGCTTTTTACAGATGTAGAACTTGAAGCTGAGAGGTTAAGGAAATTGCCTGAAGTCATGTCTCTAATAAGTGGCAGCATCAAGATTCAAATTCAGGGCTAATTCTAAAGGTCATAACTTTCCCTATTAAACCATTATGCCCCTTAAAAGAGAACCACAGTGGGTGAAATTACATAACAAAAATATTAATATTTGATTAAGAAAAAGACCAATCATAAAATGTAATGTCAGTCCATGGTGGAGGGTGGTGGGTGCGGTTATCCAATAGGTTATAAAGCTGCAAGGTAAGAGGCACCTGGCTGTCTCAGTCAGTAGAGCATGAGACTCTTGATCTGAGGTCATGAGTTCAAGCCCCACACTGGGAGTAGAGCCTACTTAAAAAAAAATAATAAAATTGCAAGGTGGAAAACAGGACCTAGACTAGAGTGAAATGAGACAGGTAGTCCTCCTGGGAGAAGAGGAGAAGCTGAGGAGGAGGTGGGAGAGGATGGACACCATTAGTATCTAGCTGAGCTGTATTGGACAAAGATCAAATTGGTAAGGATTTTCCCAGGGTAGATAAGATAGATATGCATTTTAACACCTAGGCACATATGAGAAGCTGCATAAGCAGCACCTTGTACATAGCAGAGTTAGAAGAAAAGAAGTTTGTTGAATCTCAATTTTAAAAGACCAGTCAACTAATAAAGACTAGACCAATAAAAACTAGACTCGATTTCCATAATTGGCACATGCAGGTAATAGACTGTCATACCCCTTCAATGACTAAGAACAAAACAGGAAGGCACCAGAAGTGACTGGGAAAGGTTTACCAAGTCAAACTGAGTGTGAAACAAGCTTTTGCATTTCTAAGGATAATAGCTTGCATTTGTTATCTACTATGCGACAAGCAGAGTTAATGCTTTACTTACATCAAGTCCCTTAATTCTGGTAACAATTCTATACATACTACTATATTTTAGATCCCATTTTAACAGATGAGACAGAAGATTAAATAACTTATACAAAGTCATAAAACGAGAATCCAGCAGATCTTTCTGGATCTTAAAGGTCGTGCACTTAGCCATTATACTGCATTCTGAACTCTGCACTTAACACCGGATGAAAAAGTATAGTGACTGTGCTAGAATGTGATGGGAGAATGTATGGAGCAACTAACTACCTCGCCAGAGGTTAGGGAGAATTTGGGTGCCCAAATTGCTACAGAAAATCCTGTTGCCCTGTGTGATGAAAACGCTAATGGCACCGGAAATTGGGCAAGGAAGCCTTCTGTCTGAGAGTACCTGGCTGGTCACTTTCCATAAACTGCTTGCTTTTGTACCAGACTACTCTATAGTGTTCAATGGCGGAGGAAACCAAGCAATTCCTGCTAAAAACGATCATTTCCAAGATCTGCCGCCCAGTTGAAAGAAAAAAAAAAGTCTAGGCACAGATTTCGAGCAAATTTCCATTAGGTATCTGATGTCTAGGAACCACTTCCCCTATGCCATACACATCAACCCCTAAAACGAGGAAGCCTCGGCTGAGGTTGCCCAACGCGGGTGCTGGCACACGCAAGTCACTGAGTCAGCTGAGCGCGGCGGGGGGCGGGCGATGGAGAGCCGCGAGCTCCGGTCTCCAGCTTGAGGCAATCCTCCTCCCACGGCCTCGGGAAGCCCCGACGCCGCAGGCTTCCTAGCTGAAGTGGAGCCGTCCGGGCGTAGCTCCTACACCGCTTCCTCCCCCAGCTACAGCCGCCGGACGGTTCCTGCTCAGCCCCAACTCCACCTCCCCGGCTCCGAAGCGCGCGCCTCCGCGAGCTGGCGGCGGCGGGGGAAGGCGAAGAAAACGCGCGCACGCGCGCAGAGGCCCCGCCCCGCCCGAGGCCCCGCCCCCTCGGCGCAGCAGGCGCAGCAGGCGCAGCCCGCCCGCCCGGCTCCCCCAGACAAACCTGTCTCGGCCGGGCGGGGAGCAGAGCTTCCTCCTCAGAGTGCGGTGCGGCGTCCCCGGATTTGTCCTTCCGCCCCTGCCTCTGCGGCGCTGGGGCGAGCGAGGGGGCGAGCGGAAGGTGCGCTGGAGCCGAGGCCCGCGATGCGCCCGGGGGGAGCAGCGCAAGTCGCGGGGTCGCCGGCGTCGGACGGGTCGCTGTGCGGGGAGCTGCTGCAGGCCCCGCCGCCCCCGGCCTTGCAGCCGCCTCCGGCCGCGCCCTCGGGGCCGCCGCTCCCCGCTCCGGCCGGCGCGACCCTCAACCGCCTTCCGGAGCCGCTGCTGCGGAGGCTCAGCGGGAGCCTGGACCGAGCGCCCGAGGGCCGGGGCTGGAGGAGGCTGGCCGAGGTGGCGGGGAGTCGGGGGCGCCTCCGACTCAGGTGAGGGACGGGGGCGCAGGGGGCGTGGGGCGGGGGCACGCAGGGCGGGGGCACGCGGGGCGGGAGCGAGCGGGCACCCGAGGTGGGGGGAGGACCAACGCTCCGGCGGCTGGAGTGGGGCGGGGGCCTCTGCGGGAAAGGCTCTTGGAGGGGGGGCTCGGTCGGGAAAGCGTGGGAATGCCAGAGATTCGAGGTTGGACCCTCCTCGAGGACTGAAAGTGAGAAGTGGAGGTCGACCCAGGAGGATCTGGAGAGAAGGCAGGGTGCTTGGAAACGGCTAGGACAGGGCAGTCATTCCGAAGGACCTAGGGTACAAAAGAACGGGATGTGGGGGCAGATCGGGAAGACCTAAGGAAGGCTAGGAAGCAGAAGTGCTGGTAAAGAGATAATGAAAGCGAAGGGCTTGGGTGCAGGATTTCATGGAAGTTTTTATATAGAGGAGGATGGTGATGGGAAAGGCTGAAACTAAAACTACCGTCTTCCTCCGTCAAACCAACTTACCAGGTGCTTTTCTTGACTTCACCGTAAGCACCGAGCTCGAAGTAAAACTATTTTCCTCTTCCCAGGCTAGGAACTGCGAACTTTTGGTCTCAGGACTTCTTTACACTGTTAAGAATTATTGAGGACCCCAGAGAGTTTTTAATGTGGGCTTTATGTATTACACACATACAATGTATGCTGATAGTTACCATATTAAAAATTAAAACTGAGAAACGTTAAAAATGTTAGCTTATTTTAAGAGAATAACCTGTTACATATTAACAGAAATTACATGTTTTTGTGGGAAAACTTTTCCAAAACAAACAAAAATTTGTTAGAAAAGTGGCATTGTTTTACATTTTAAATATCTCTTCGATGTCTTGTCTTTATTGCAGAGAACTGGCCTCTTTTACCGGCTTCTGCATTCGGTCTGTTGTACTATCCCAGGTCATGTAACACTGGATACTTCACAATGTACACTTCCTCAGAGAGTGAATGAAAATGATAAATAACATCTCAGTGTTACTGTGAAAAATCGTTTTGACCTTGCAGATCCCATGACAGGGTCTCAGGAACTGCACTAGGGATGCCCAGACCCCACTTAGAACCACTCCTCAATACTATTGTTAGGATTTTGGTCTGCCTGGCTGGGAATCCCTTAGAAGTTTTTGGTGGTGGTGGTGGTGGTGGTGGGGTGTTTTTTTTTTTTTTGCTTTTTTAACTGCTCATATGACTAAACTTTCTCTTGGACTATAATTATTTGTACACTTTCTTATGAACTCCTTGAGAACAGGGGGCATCAGTTAAGATTCTGTGTGTTATGCATAGAACGTATCTTAGACACTATACTCTTGAATTGAGAGGGGAGTCATTCGTTCACAATTTTATGTTTATTGAGTGCCTGTTATGAGCTGGAAGTTTCAGAAGAGAAAAAGATGACAAATATTTAGTTCCTATTCACAAGGACCTCTCTAGTAATGGACTGTTATTCTGGGACATTAACAAATAACATGTTAAATGCTATGTTGGGTGCAAATAATAATAACAACGGATTGTTATCATTTATTGAACACTTAGTATATACCAATGCACTAAAAGTTTACATGCATTATCTACTTTAGCCCTCGCGACAACCTCAAGTTTCAGAGTTTGGGGTTAAACCAGGATCATGATGATTTAGGGTTCTTTGGCCACAGAGAGGGGTAATGATGTGAAGTTGGAATTAACAAGTGATAAACTTGTAAAATTGAGCAGACAGATGGTACAGTTTTCCGTTCTAGGAAAAAACGTGCTTCCCTTAGGGAGAGGGGGCTGTGCAAAGAAAATCCAAAATACTATTACACTAGGTCTGTAGATTTCTGAATTTCTAGACTTAATAACAATGTAAAAAGTTGTCTTCTTTGAGGATCGGATCATCAGATCTGTGATTGGTTAGTTTGTGATTAGTATGCTAGCTAGGGAAGGCTCTGGACTTTCCTGAGGAGGGCCTGGGAGTGAGGACTCCTAATTTGGCAATGGACGACAGAGAAGAAAGGAGAGCCCTGCCACTGAAGAAGCATGGCCGAAGCAGTGGATACCTGACATCAGGTGCTCAGTGTTCCTCCCCAAGCCTTCAGTCAGGTTTTGCCAAAGGCTACCGAATGGTTCGTGTGGCAAACAGAAAAGTCTGAGGCCACATCTCTGGTGAAGGTAGTATAAGAAGGGCAGTTGCCTCGAAGGCAACAAAGGGCAGGTATTCGTGGAATCTGGCAAATTCCAGGGTGGGCTGAAAAGAAATAGATGGGATTTCACCAGTCTTTCAGGGTGGTGAAGATTAGTTCAGAATAGGCGAGTGGTGGCGGGAGTCGGGGCACCCCTGCAAGTTAGAAAATTGGGGAATAGTAAAGTCATATACCTACCGAAATCAGAATTTAACTGGCATAACAAAAGGTTAGCACTGGGTGTTGAGGGGCTGGAGAGTGACATCTAAGCGGGCAAGGTAAGCTGGTGATGCTTACTCTATTTAAGACAAAAAAGCTATTTCAGAGTAATTTCATACTGGTGCTAGAAGAGCTCTATGATAGCAGAAAGTCCCAGAGGTTTTTTTTGTAGTGTCAGACCAAGGAACTGAAGTGTGAGGGTCCAAGTGGAGAATAGTTCCCAAGAGGTTGTGGACTTTTTCCCTAAAATCTTCCAAGGTTGCCTATTGTTTCTCTTCCCTTTTTTCTGACTCTATACATGTTTCCTCAAATAGATGAGAATTTAATGAAAAACCCCAAGAGTCCATCCTGAACTGTCCCATCGGGAATTAGGAGTAATCGTAAATGTTTTCATACAATTATGGATGACTCAGGATCAGTCCTGGCCTACGGTTTGGTTTCCCACAACCGTGTGCATACGGGAGGGCCCTAAATACAAACTCAGCCCTAATTCCATTCCAGACCTCCCTGATACTGAACAACCTTTGCTGTCAGTGCAGATAGAAGCAGGTTCTGAGTGTCTTGCCCAAGCTACATAAACTGAGTCGTGGTGTCACCACACCCTGAAGGCGACAGAGCTTCTAACAGGAGGCTCTAGCGCTGCCTGGACTCCATGCAGGAGGGAGCTTAGGAAGGGGGCTCTGGGACTCGGACCAAGGAAAGCCATCACTGCACACCTGCTGCAGCTGCAGACTTCTGCCCTCCTGCAGTTTATAAGAATGAGGACGTGTGCAAAGCCGAAACAAAGGCTCTCCTCCTGTCTCTGTCCCTCCGGCCTGTCTCTTCAGTGTCTGAAATTCGGAGTGCTGTTGGAGCCAGCCTTTGTGTCTCTTTATCTACGTGTCTTCACCCGATCCCCTTCTCAGTGTATCCTTAAGTCTCAGGACTATACATACTTAGGTGGATTCCTCTCAGTTCATATCTTCAGTCTGTATCTATGCTTTGAACCCCCTGGATTCGTACCTGTAGATGCCGATTCGTCATCTCCTCATGAATAATTAAGATATCTTAAGTGTAGCATGTCCCAAACTTGGCATGTCTTCCCCCACAGACCTGTTTTCATGCAGTTTTCTTTATCTCAGGAAATGGCACCCCTCTGATTGCTCAGGCCCAAAACTTCAAAGTCATTCCTAACTCCACTTTTATACACCACGTCCGTTTTACCAGTGATCCGTGTCTGCTGTGCCTTCAGCGTGCATCCAGAATCCAACCTCCCGGCCCCAGCCCTGGGCCAGCCACTGCCCTCCCTCACCTGGATCATTCCAGTAGCCACCTAACTTCTCTCGCTTTGTCCCTACCCCCAGGCTATTCTCAGCATAGCAGTGAGAATTATTACTCTTTTGAATCATCCAGTCGGGTCTTACCTTTCCTCCACTCAAAACTCTTTAATTGCTTTTCTACTTCAGGATAAAAACACCAATTAGTTACCAGTTATCTCTTGGACCCCGTTATCTTTCTCCCTTTCTCTACTCTCTGCACACTTGCTTTCTTGCTTTTGGCTTGAACACAGAAGGGTCTTTGGACTTGCTCTTTCCTCAGTCTGAGATAGTCTCCACAAGTGAACCGTATGACTTTACCTCTTCAAGTGTTTCCTTACAAGTCACCTCCTTCAGTGAGTCTTCTCTGATCACATTATTTAAAATTACCCCGTACATCTGCTCCAGCATTACTTAGCCCCCTGCTTTGCTTTGTTTTTCTCCAGAGCACTTACGACCATTGGGATGGATACACACACCACACACACACACACACACCCCTCTGTTCCTCGGCCTGTGCGTGCATATGTATATTTATAGCTTGTAGGAAAATCCAGGATGATAGGGAATTTTGTCTTGCTGCAGTATACTAAATACCTAGGGAAAATGGTTGGTCTGTTTAAGATAATTAATAAGTAGTTGCTAAATTAATGAATAGAGATTTCAAAGAGTAAATGTTCCAAGAAGAGAAGCAAAAGAACCTAAAAGTAGTGCCGTGGTTTGTACCCTAAGGGATGTATGATGTGTTGTATTTGATTATATATTTTTTGAAGTGAAGAGAAATACAAATATATTTTCTTAAAAGCAAAGCCCGTTTGTTTCGGTAACAGTCTTTTAACTTAAATGAGAAATTCCAAATTAGGGCTGGTAGAAACCACTTCAAAGCACAGTCTTACAGGAATGTAACTAAAAAAGGAAAGAAAGAGTCTGGGTCTACAGAAGCATCATCTGAGCTGAAAGCCAGTGCCCAGGTGGAAAATCAGTAAAAAAGGAAAGGAGATACAGAATCTTGTTTTTCTCCTGTGCGTCTTGTATTGGAAATTTTTGTCTACTTCAGCACAAGCTCTTTCTTCATTTGGAAGAAAGAAGTCAAATTGTTTTTTGCTTTTTTCTGTATCAGTATAAATATCAAAGTATCACTTGGTTGCATTTGGTGAGATAGCTTCTGAATTTTATGTACCAGATTTTGACCACCTTTCTGAATCATTAAAAAACAATTATATTTAGCATACAGCATCCTTGTTTTTATAGATCTCATGTTCTAATTCTCAAAAAGAATGGTTATCCTTCTATTGTTTCTAATACTGATTTCTTGACCCGGGTGTTACAGGGACTAACGAAAGAAAATTTTACCGAATAGAGGAGTGGCGGGCATCTGCAGCTTTCATTGTTGCTGTCATCATAGCCACCATTATTCCATAGGAGAAAGGACACTTTAACACTAAAAAAATAGGAAAGCCCATCTCAGAGTAAAAGGCAATCTTATTGTCCTTATTTTTATCATTGTACCATGGACTTCAGATTGTGCTGCCACTAGTCTACCGTCCAGAATTTGGGAACAGTTGACGTATATTATGATAATTCACATTTAACAAAATAGATTGTTGTATATACACATTTAACTGAGACACTTAGAAAAGAATACCTAGTGAGTGTAGAGACAGGAGGCCTTGAAGGAATGATCAGGTTACCAAACTAGTAACTACTCAAAAACTTTTTTTAGGAAAAGGAAAACAGTTTCAGAAATCAGCATAATTAGGAAACTATTGTTCTTTTAGTAGCCCATATTTTTATTGCATAATAACTCACTTTTATTGAGTGCTTATTATTTGCCAAGCACTGTGCTAAGTACTTCTAGCATGGATTATCTAACTTAATTCTAACAATCCTATGAGATAGATGATACTAGTACTGAAATTATTTTGGTTGGATACATTTTTTTCCTAGGGTTATGAGGTTACCAACTTCACCACAGAATTATAAATCTTGAGTGACCATTATATAAATGCTATGGTAGCCTTTTAATAAAACTGTTCAAAATAAATGTGGATTAAGAACATTCCAGGAGTGCCTGGGTGGCTCAGTGGGTTAAGTGTCCGACTCTTGATTTTGGCTCAGGTCATGATCTCAGGGTCGTGAGATTGGGCCCCATGAGGGACTCTGCACTGAGCATGGAGCCTACTTAAGATTCTTTCTCTGTGGGATGCCTGGGTGGCTCAGTTGGTTAAGCATCTGCCTTCAGCTCAGGTCATGATCTCAGGGTCCTAGAATCGAGTCCCACGTCGGGCTCCTTGCTCAGCGGGGAGTCTGCTTCTCCCTCTGCCTGCTCTGCCTGCCACTCCCCCTGCTTGTGCTCTCACTCTCTCTCTCTGACAAATAAATAATAAATAAATGACAAATAAATAAAATCTTTAAAAAAAAAGATTCTCTGACAAATAAATAAATAAAATCTTAAAAAAAAAAAAGATTCTCTCTCTATCCCTCTCCTCCCTCCCCTTTCTCTGTCTCTCTAAAAAAAGAATGTTCCAAGTCATATGAAAACTTGCTCACCTTGCATCTGGCACAGCTGCGATACTGTTACGTCTGACCCTTTGCATCTATCCATCCTCCAGCCTTCTTAGTTACGATTGAAATTCACGCAGTAATCATTCAGTTGTGAATAATTAATATGCACAAGACAGATTTTAGGTATTGAGGGGTTAAAAATACGGGGTTTCTGTTTTCAAGGAGTACTGTGATCTAGTTAGGTAGAGAAGACATGCTTGTGAAGGAAAAGCTCACGGTTTTAAGGCAAAATTGTGTCAACTGAGACAGACAGCAAGGGTCTGCAAACAACAGTCCCTGAGCCAGATTTGGGCCACTGCCCCTGTTTTTGCAGTTTATGGGCTAAAATTGGTTTTCATATTTTAAAAACTGTAAGACAAAACAAAAGACAAGAAAGAAGAACATGCAATAGACTGTATAGCCCATAAAACCTAAAATATTTTCCCTGTGGCACTTTACAGAAATTTGTCAACCTTTATTATATAAGATATATAAGATTATATAAGTATACTGAATACTTAGACTATGTCTAACATGTGCTTGGGGGACTTGTGTGGTCTGGGTGAACCTCACAGAGAAGCTAGAGTTTATATTGGACTACAAATTGGAAGGAAAGGGAGAGGTCGCTGTGAGGTGCGAATTCTCCAGTATGTCATGGAGATTATCTCAAGGCTTTGGTTGGCTTTTGTTGTTGGTTATGTCTTCGGGAAGATTTTTGGGGGCTTTTTTATTTTTCTTCTCTCGTATGTTTCATACTTGTGCTTTCCCTTCCTATGAAATGGTTGAAGTCCATACTCCTTGTCCCATTATTTAGGGCCTTCTGTAGTCTGATCTTAACTGTCTTTCTAACCTTGTACATGCCTACCGAACACAATGACATTGAAAAGGAAATGGTATATGTACGTTACATAGTGATAGTAAAAAAAAAAAATAGTTTTAACAAAAGGACAGTGAGACAGAAAGTAGATTCTTTGGAGCAGAGGTCAGCAAACTTTTTCCATAAGGAGCCAAATGGTCCATGTGTTCAGGTTTGCAAGCCAACGACTCACCTCTGCTGTTATAACAGGAAAGCAGCCACCAACCTTTGTAACCGTGGCTGTTTACAAAATCAGGTGACCCACAGACGAGCGTGCATCTTACCCCTGTGTTAAGGTATTTCTAACTTTGAATGTCAGTACTTTGTTTTTTGGTTTTTTTTTTTTTTTTTAAGATTTTATCCATTTATTTGACAGAGAGAGATCACAAGCACGCAGTGAGGCAGGCAGAGAGTGGGGGAAGCAGTCTCCCCACTGAGCAGAGAGCCCGATGCGGGGCTCGATCCTAGGACCCTGAGATCATGACCTGAGCCGAAGGCAGAGGCTTTAACCCACTGAGCCACCCAGGCGCCCCTGAATGTCAGTACTTTGAATGTCAGTAGCACTGAGAGTCTTTTACAAATTATTGAAAAAACGAGCACACATAGTAAAAAATTCAACAGTACAAAAGGGTTTATAGTGAAAAGTCGAATTGTCCAGCTGTGTGCTTTGCTGCTCTGGCCCCCCTCCATAGGAAAATCACTACTAGTAGTTTCTTAGCTATCTTTTCAAAGTTAATTCTGTACGTGTAAGAACAAACACATATTCTTACTAATAAAAATGGTATCAAGCAGAACAAACACTGTTCTGTATCTTTATTCATATGAATACGTATGTAGGCACACGCCTTTGCTAATACAAAATACGGTATGTTAAGTTTTTTCATTTTTCAAGATGTCTCAAAGATCTATGCCTTTTTTGGTCATATTATGCTTTATAAAAGCACAAGAACAATTAGAGAAATATATCTGATCTTCCTAATCCGTATTCCCGAATTAAAGGTAAAAATTTTGATCAATATCAAAGCCAACTTTCTTTCACATCCTGTCTCAAGATTTCTCTCATCTTCTGATTTAGTAGTCTCGGGAGCTGAGTTGGAGAAGGGCATAAAGAGGAATTCCCTGTGATGGCAGCAGGAGGAGGAAAGAACTGTAGCATTCATAATGGAAATAACTTTTCACCACTCAGCGACTCACGGTTTATTCCTACAACACCTGCAATCGTGCCAGACATAGAGCAGGCGTATCATGTTGGAGAAAACTGTTGACTTGAATTAAATCTGTTTGTTTGCAGTTGTCTGGACTTGGAGCAGTGTTCTCTTAAGGTCTTGGAGCCTGAAGGAAGTCCAAGCTTATGTTTACTGAAGCTGTTGGGTGAGAAAGGTTGCACGGTCACGGAACTGAGTGACTTCCTGCAGGCTATGGAGCACACAGAGGTTCTTCTGCTTCTTAGCCCCCCAGGTAGGTTCTTCTCTGGGGTCTGTTCTCCAGGAGTTCATGGAGACAAACTTAGAGGAAAATATCTCATTTGCCAGTGAATTGTATTAAATATTTTTGGAAAATGTAAATGTATGGAGACTCATTTGTTCCCTCCAGGTTGAGACTAAAGAACACATAAAAAGCAAATACAGTGCATAAACATTGATTGAATTGTGGTTCAAAAACATTTTGGAGACAAGTAAAACAATTTGGATTTAACGTGCGTATCGGACATTAGGGAATTATCATGAGATAATGGTGGTATAGTCTAGAAGAATGTCTTTGTCCCAGTGAGGTGTGTGCTAAAGTGTTTAGGGGATGAGCCTCCTGGCTGGCCCAGTGGGAGAGCCTGCAACTCTGATCTCAGGGTTGTGAGCTCAAGCCCCACATTGGATGTGGATCCTACTTTAAAAAAAAAAAAAGTGGGGCGCCTGGGTGACTCAGTCGTTAAGCATCTGCCTTCGGCTCAGGTCATGATCCCAGGACTGAGCCCTACATTGGGCTCCCTGCTAGGCGGGAAGCCTGCTTCTCCCTCTCCCACTCCCCCTGCTTGTGTTCCCTCTCTCGCTGTCTGTCTCTCTGTCAAATAAATAAGTTAAATCTTTTTTTAAAAAAAAAAGCAAAATATTTAGGGGTAAGATTTCTTTCTTTCTTTTTTTTTTTTTAAGAATTTACTTACTTATTTGAGAGACAGCGAGATAGACAGCACGGTGGGGGGAGGAGGGACAGAGAGGGAGAAGCAGGGTCCCTGCCGAGCAGGGAGCCCAATGCGGAGCTTGATCCCAGAACCCCAGGATCATAACCTGAATCTAAAGCAGATGCTTAACTGACTGAGCCACCCAGGCACCCCTTGGGGTAGGACTTCTATAACTCGTGTTGAAATAGTGCAGCCAAGGCTCAGTCAGTAGAGCCTGTGATTCTTAATTTTGGGGTTGTGAGTTCAAGCCCCACACTGGGGGTAGAGTTTACTTTGAAATGGAGGAAGGGAGGGAGAGAGGGAGGGAGGGAGGAATAGCGCAGGCAAAAAAATACGTATTTATTAATATGTATATATGTATACAGATGAGATAAAGCAAATGTGACAGGTATTTATTGTTCCAAGTATTTCACCAACATCATACTTTTGAAATGTTGATTCAACCATGATTTTTTCCTGAATATACCAATATTGAGTGAGATTTCTCCCTTGCAAGGTCAGGTTGAGGAATAGGAAATAGCCCCTTGTCTCCACAACTGCAGGTAGGGTTGGTCCCCTGCAGCAGTGTCGGCAGGAGAGACCGTGTGATATAAGTCGCCTAATGACAGCAGCCCTGTGGACCTCCTTTCTCAGGGGTCCGGTTCACCATTTTAGGTTCCACTAGAAGCAGAGAAGCCAGTCGAGGTTGAGAGGGCCGTGGTCTAAGGACTCATGCTCTCTGTTTTACATGGTTTTAATGTATGCAGTTTTTATTACATAACCAGCCTATTTGTGATAATATTTTTAAGTTAATGTGAGGAACCTAAAATTATAATTCAGATCATATTTTTGTCAGTTCCAGGGTTCGGGAATCTTCTAACTGAAAAGTCTTGAAGCAGGTTGGGCTTTAAGAGAGACTGAAAACAGCCCTGTTTTCAAAGAATTGGCTTGTTTTCACCTTTGCCCCTCCTTTCTTGTTACTGGCTTCCTTCTAAGAGTGACTTTCTGTGTAGTTGCAAGACCTCTACTGACCGTTCCTTGCGTTCATCTTTGTCCCAGCAAAAATCGTAAGATTCACTCTAGTTAACTAATTTCAGTGACATCCCTGTCCCTACACCTGTCACTGTAGTAGGGGAGATGGAATGTGCCCATTTGCTGGCTTAGAGCCAGGAGTGGAGTTGGGTCGAGTCAGCTTTCCAGAAACTACATGGATTACCAAACAGAAATGGGCCTGTTGAAGGAGAAAGGGCATAACAGATGCTGGGGAGGTAACCGAAGAGTCTGCTACAAAGGGAAAGGACCTAGATTACAAGGCAGGAAATTTGGACTCTCAGCTCATCCTCTGCTTCCCAAGGCCTAATGTAGATGATAAAATAGGTCTCCTACAAATGCCTCCTTTGAGTTACACATTGCATTGGATGCTTGACATCTGTTCCTCAGTGACTCTTCATACCAAGAGGTCTGGGGTCGGCGTAACTACTGCTAAAGCAGCCCCTGTGTATATGAAAGTGTTGTCACCAATCGGTGAACTTCTTCATAAGATGACATTTGCTAACTTTTATATCCCCAGTGCCTTGAATATTACCCAGGAGTTGTGACGATTGAGATCTGCTAGTTAGGGCACTCAGTTAGCTACTAAGTCCTCATACTTCCTAGAATTCCATACCAGGGCCTCTGAAAACTTAAGAAACCTCTCCAGGAAGTAAATACAACTTTTATATCTCGTTATCTTTTTTCGGTAATTACACTAATTACTCTATTGGTTGCCAAGTCTATAAAATGAGAGTAAATAATCTACCTGGCAGAGTTGAAGGAGTTACATGAAGTGATGCCATGTGGACTTGCCTGTAGGCAACCGCAGAGGCTTCCCATCTCATGATCTGTGCTGGGATCACTGGCCTCCGATCTCGGGCTTCCACGTCTTCAGTGGCCCATGCATGACACTGGGCTTTCCTGAAATTGAGTCACATGTTTGTTTCTGTGTAACAATCTGCCTAAAATTTTTGACCAACCAGCAGTGAATACGGAGCCAACCTAATAAACATCAGTAATCTAATCCCTTGACAGATCCATTTCTACCTTTGTGCTTTTCTCCAAATAGTAGGATTAGCACTTTACCATCAGTGTTTCCCATAGAGATCACTCTGGTGTTTGGCCTACAAGCTTTTTCAGAGTTATCCACTAGGACTTCCTTGCATTTGAGGGGAGACCAGGAAAAGGAAAGCAGTTTCTATTTAACATTTCTATATTAACATTTATTCACTATTTCTGTGAACTTTTATGTCATATTAGCTATGTAGTATCCATTGGGAATCGGTCGTTTCTTGATTATTAAGTATTGATTTTTGAGGACATATTTTAGGATCTGATAAAGCTCAGTAATTTCAGGAAGGAGGTAATTTACTGTTAGTTTTTCTATGTGCACTTGATGTGAATAATCTAAAACTCACTATATTTGCAGATACTAGAATAAAGAATATAAGAATTATAGAGAAAATCTTAATTTTTAATAAGGATATTGAGAATAAAAACTATTGTAATTAAGAAGGTAAGCTCTGCTGATGATTCACAAACATGTATCCTGGGGCAGATAATACATTATGTGTTAATAAAAAGAAAAAAAAAAGAAGGTAAGCTCTGATAGAATCAACTTTATTTGGGACTTTACTCATTCAGTAAACACTTACTGGATTCCAGTACCTTTGCTATTCCAGACGTTGCACTTGGTACTGTGATTCAAAGGTGACTAGACCCAAAATTCTCGCCTAGGAAAAGTTCGTAGTCTAACAGGAAAGACAGACCTGTAAATGGTCACATCCAACACAATTGTGAAAACAAGTAGAACAAGTCTTACCTGATCTTTGGGTTTTCCTTTTCAGTGTATTCCTGTTCTTGGTGAAAATACAATATGGAAATATTCTCATGTTTTCTCTCTTTTTGTAGTAAGACAGTTTTCATAGGAGGATATTAGTTCTTATTCCACAGAAAATCCAATGACTTTTCTCTCTGTGGAGAGGTCTGCTTTTGGTGAGTAGGGTGAGTTCTCAAAGATGTTGTGAGCCTCTGAACAGACCTTTTGGACCCAAATGCAAGAAAAAGGGGAAACTTTAGATTTATTTTAGTTTTATTTTGCCACATTCCATTCTGGTTGTTTGTGGGCCGACAGCCAGAGATAGCCATAGGAGATGGCTATAATAAGGAGTTTCTCTGTTTTTTGAGAAACTGAGTTTCTTTTATGTATTTGTTTTGGTGGCCCAGCGGTAGCTGGAGCAGTGTCCCCTGCCTCTAACTAGAACGATCCCCTTGACTAGGAGCCAGTCTCAGTGCTCCCTCACTTACCATGGGATCTAAGGGTAACTCATCCCTAAATTCTTGCTCTCCATGGGCTCTGACACTTAATATATTTTCTGAAGGAGCCCCATAAGATTGAGGTTTATCCTCTTCTGCTTTCTTTCTAATTGGGCTTTTTTCATAGCACATGGATGGCTAACTTCTCCCCATGCCCATTTCCCAGTACTGATTGCTTCCCTATTTTATTCTTTTCATCATCTCAGTGGGAATTGGAGGGGAGTGGGAGCACTAAATGAGTGTGCTGAAATTGCTTGAACCAGAAGTCGGTAATGATTTTTTAGACCTTTATATTCTCATTAAACGATCAAAAATCCTGATCCCAGAGCAACTGACATTGGTATGTCTGTCCTTCGCAAATGTTATTGAGCCTAGATGTGCAGTTCGAGATGTTCTTGTTTTTCTTTTTTTAAATGAAAACATTTTGAGTGATTATAAGCTCCATCAGTTATGTAGTTATGCAGATCACAAAATGGCTGCCAAGGAAGTAATACCCTGGCCCGCAATTGGTTAAGCAGAGGCCAGACGATAGGAGATATTTAGAGAGAATTAACATTTGATGTATGGATTTCGTTAGATGAATCCCAGGGTTCCAACTCCAGTTCTGTGATGTTATCATTTTATTTCCTTCTTTATATAAAAGGTACTTCACTCTCCATACATTCTAGACAGTTCTGGCTGAGATCTCTTCAGTCACATCTTTTCCACTTGCCCCACACCTTTTTTGTCTTTAAGACAGGAGCCAAGGGGCACCTGGGTGGCTCAGTCGGCTAAGCATCTACCTTTGGCTCAGCTCATGATCCCAGTGGCCTGAGACTGAGCGCTTCATCAGACTCCCTGCTCAGTGCGGAGTCTACTTCTCCCTCTCCCTCTCATACACTCTCTCTCTTAAATGAATAAATAAAATCTTAAAAAAAGACAGGAACCAAGATTGTTGAATATTATTCTCTAATTTCCAAAATAACTTTAGTTCAGAACCATCTTATCTTTACAATTCTGTGAAGGAACAGAAGTGTGCCATTATGAACATTTAAATTTTAAATGTGAACAATTTAGCCAGAGTCACAGTCACAAAAGTGTATTAGACCCAGGTCTGCTGACCCCAACCTGAACTCAATGTCATTTCCATCATGCTAGGAAATTTCTGGGTTATTCAGGAAACTTGGTGATCAGTTATTCCCCCAGTTGCCTCTTTGACCTGTGGACTGCAATTTTTTGTCCTTGCCAAATTAAAAAGTACTCGTATTAGATCTCATTTACAGAGGACTTTTCTTGTTGCGTGAGTGACAAAAATTTCTGAAAGGAAAATATCAAGAAGCGGAAGAGGCAACGATGGTATGGATGGGAATAAAGGACAAAGGAGGAGGAGAGACAAAGGGAGTTGTGAGGTCTGAAAGAATGTGCATCTGCGCTGAGGTATTCAGGGTCACTGGGCAATATGGAAGCATACGGGTATCATGAGACTAGGTTTAGCCACAGGAGGTGCAAATGTAAACTGACTTAGGAGGGACATACATGGACATGCTTTGGTTGTGTTGGGGGGAGATTGTTGGAGGAAGAGAAATCGTATTTATTCTGGGACAGGATGAGGCACTTTTCAATGATAGCTTAGAAATTTTCAGAATAACTCTGAGGAAGAGCTTAAGATAGAAGCTGATGGAAAGAAATTTTGGTTCGCAGCCTCTGAAAACATGTACTGTCATGTATACAATAGATTTGTTCCTGGAACAGCTGTTTGTAAATTACATCACTATTTAAACGCACCCATGGGCCACCTGGGTGGCTCAGTCGGTTAAGCTGCTGCCTTTGGCTCAGCTCATGATCCCGGGGTCCTGAGATTGAGCCCCACATCAGGCTCTCTGCTCAGTGGGGAGCCTGCTTCTCCCTCTCCCTCTGCTGCTCCCCCTGCTTGTGCTTTCTCACGCTCTCTCTCTCAAATAAACAAAATCTTAAAAAAAAAAAAATTTAAATGCATCCTGAGAGAGGCTAACTTAAAGGAAAGCTATGGTGAATCCTTCTGTCAAGTCAAGAATCACCCTAACTTACTTGTTTTGAAATTCCAGCAGGTTTTTAGTTTTATTGTTCAGTATCACAAATCTGCGTTGAATGAACGATCCACATGTTCCATCGTACTTAGTTCAGATTCTCCCCGGTTTACAGGAAATCAAGTAACCTCTTTGACTTCTTTGCAGATGTTATCTGAAAATAGGCTTGTTTGCCAGGAAACTGTGCATTCACCCTTTAAAACAGAACTTTCATTTGTTATGCCTTGGTACACCCTCCATAGCTCCGTGCCATCTTCTTTCCTTACCTTTGTTTGGCACCTTCTGACTAGTGGGTGCCCCGCGAGGGTGGTTACAGGTGGACCATGGTTCTCTGCCGCACAACACTATGTGGGAGGAAGGAAATTTGTGTGGTTAAGGCATGGGAGGTATTGCGACTTCTTGTCTTTACTACTCACCAAGGGCGGTTTCCAAATCACATTGTGCCTTTCAGTTCTCAGTCTTTGAAGCATTGAGTAATAAATATGTGTATTTATTTTCTTGCTTATTAAAGACTAGACTACTGAAATGGTTGGTCCAGGACACATGTGCAAACTGAGCTTAACATGCATAAGAAATCATGTAGTCTTGTCTCCCACACAAAGGAGGGACACCTTTTAGGATATCCTGGCCCTATGGGCCCTTTATCCATTAAAGGTATTCATTTCTTTGTAAGACACTATAGGGAGAAAGCCTTTTTTTTTTTTTTTTTTTTAAGATTTTATTTATTTATTTGATAGAGACACAGGGAAAGAGGGAACACAAGCAAGGGGGGGTGGGAGAGAGAGAAGCAGGTTCCCCGTTGAGCAGGGAGCCCGATGCGGGGCTCCATCCTAGGACCCTGGGATCCTGACCTGAGCCGAAAGCAAACGCTTAACCGACTGAGCCACCCGGGTGTTCCAAGGGAGAAAGCCTTTTAATTTCCATCACTCTTGTCTCTTTGTATAATAGGAGAGAATGTTTGCCATGGTCAGTTTATAAGCACTGCCATGGTGCAAGACACTGCACTCTGCCTGACGTTCTCCCTTCAGCAAGAGAGGCTCACGTGGCAGACGATCAGCTTGGGAGGTGCATTAAGAATTCCTGGTGGGGAGGGCGCCTGGCTGGCTGAGTTGGTGGAGCGTGTGACTTTTTTTTTTAAGTTTTATTTATTTATTTGAGAGAGACAGCATGAGCAGGGGCAGGGGAGTGGGGATCAGAGGCAGAAGGAGAAGCAGACTCCCCACTGAGCAGGGAGCCTGATGCAGGGCTCGATCCCAGGACCCTGAGATCATGACCTGAGCCGAAGGCAGATGCTCAACCGACTGAGCCACCCAGGCATGCCAGTGTGTGATTCCTGGTCTCGGAGTTAGGAGTTTAAGCTCTGTGTTGGGCATAGAGATCACTTAAAAATCAAATCTTAAAAAAAAAAAAATCACTAGAAAATGATAACTATGTGAGGTGACGTATTAGGTCAACAGTGGTAATCCCTTCACAGTGTGTAGGTATATTAAATTTTCACATGGCAACGCTATAAATGTATGGAACTTTGATTTTTCAAGAATACTCCCATAAAGGTGGAGGGAAAAAAATCACTAGATTAACAAAAGCATGGGGATTTTAAAGCTCAAGAAAACCTAGGTTTATCTTCTAGTTCCGCCATTTTACAATGGGGAAAAAAAATTGGTCTCAGAGAGGTTAAGTAGTTTTTTCAAGCTAATTTGGGTGACCTTTTGCAAATTACTTCTTTTTCTTCGCTGTCACATAGATCTACCTAATATCTAACTCATTTGGTTATTTTGAAGGTTAGGGATCAAAGCACCTATAAAAGGGATCAGGCACATATAAAACCGTCGGTAAATTTCTGCCATGGTAGTTTTTATTATGGTGATGATACATGGTCATCCAACAAATCCCTGTGGAACGCTCTCTGTGTCACCATATGCCAGGCACTGTGGTGGGTGTTGGGTAAACTGGTGACTAAGACAAACAAGGTCCTTGGTCTCATGAAGCTTCTGTTTTAGTAGGTGAGACAGACAAGAAAACAGGGATTTCAGATGGTTAGTGCAATGAAGACCACATAAGTGGGGTGAATGTAATCGAGAAGTGGGGGTGGGGGATAGCTGGTTTAGAGACGTTTCCCAGAGAAGCTAGAGACCTAGATTATGAGAAAGAAAGAGGCTGCCGTGAAACGGGGTTGGAGGGGAAATCCGGCAGAAGACTAGTAAGTAGGAAAGTAGAAAATAGCTTGGCTTCCGAAAAGACGACCAGTGTAGATGGAGCAAGGAGGATGGGAGGGGACAAGGTTAGAGAGGTCAGTTTATGTAAGACCTTCTGACCGTGATGAGGAGCGTAGATTTTATTGGAAGTACAATAGGTCAGTCGAGGGTTTTAATTAGAGGAGTGGTATGGATTAATTTATGTTTTATTTGATTTTATTTATTTACTTAGAGAGTGTGAGTGGAGGGGAAGGGAGAGGGAGAGAGAGAATCTCAAGCAGACTCCCTACTGAGTGTGGAGCCTATGGCGGGGCTCAGTCGCACAACCCTGAGATGACCTGAGCCAAAATTGTAAATGGAATCCTCAACCAGCTGAGCCACCCAGGCGCCCCTGGATTAATTTATGTTTTAAAAAAACATTTGGGCTGCTGGTTGGAAGCAAGGACACCAGTTTGCAGGCTGTAACATGGTTTCGTAACAGCTGACGGTGACTTGGGTTAAGATCATGGCATTGAAGATATGGAGACCGGGAAAAGCGAAACTAGCAGGCCTTGCAGAAAAGTTACATGTGGAGAATGAGGAAGAAAAGAGGGATTCAGGAGGCACTGCTAAGTTTTTTTCTGAGAAACTGGATACATGGGGACAGGCTGAGATGGGAAGACAGTGCGGTCTCATGCAGGAGATTTTGTTTCAGAGGAATTTGGGACACGTTAAGTTGGAGATGGCTAGGAGACATCCACATTTTAAAGCCCATTTAGCTACAAATCCTCTATTGTTCAGATTTATATTTGTTCCCTTCTTTTGTTGTTGCAACTTTTTTTTCTTTCTTATCACACGTAAACTTTGAAACTCAAAATCTTTGTATCTTGAAGTTGTGACCTTAATGTCTCTCATGGCTAAAGAATGGCGTTGGGAGCCTTAAATGCAGTGCTGTGAATTTGCCGGCCAGAGTGAGAGCGCTTATCCCTTTTTCTGTCTTCACCGTGTCCTTTGCAACCAACATGTGGTACAGGTTCCAGAACTGTTACTTCTTCCATACTGTGCTAACTTGGCATCACCATAAAGAACTAATGAATAGGAAAGTTCTCCCCTGGCAAATGTTTTCAATTCTTTTTTGAGAGGCTCTACTCTCTTTGCTATAGATTTTCTAGGGTTTCTCCAGACCCTCAAATGTAATAGGTATGCAATATATATTTATTCATTTTGGATTTTGGTTTTATTTGGTATCTTTCTGGAATGGTTTTCACATACCTATTTTACCTTATATACTATTTTTGTCCTGGAAAGGTTAGTATCTTTGATGTACTAGGATTTGCTATTATTGGACTAACTTCTCTCCAACTGTAGTCTTGTTTTATTCCTTTGGATTGGTGGCTTATAGAGGAAAAAGATACTGTTATGAGATCATATTCAGGATAGATGAGGAAAGAAAATAAAACTAGGTGCAGGGAATTACATTTTACAGTTTTTGTTTTTTTTTTTTTTAAAGATTTTTTTATTTATTTGTCAGAGAGAGAGAAAGCAAGCACAAGCAGGAGGAGTGGCAGGCAGAGGGAGAAGCAGGCTTCCCGCTGAGCAAGGAGCCCAATGTGGGACTCGATTCCAGGACCCTGGGATCATGACCCGAGCCGAAGGCAGCCGCTTAACCGACTGAGCCACCCAGGCGTCCCGCATTTTACAAGTTTTAATGATCTTTTCTTCTTCCTTCCTGGAGGCCAGCTAACCTAGTTTTATGTATTATAACCTTGGCAAATGTAGAATTTCCTACCTTTGGTTTCTTTTGTGTCGGTTATCTGTTGCCTCATAACAAATTACCCCAAAACCCAAAGCTTAATATAAAAACCATTTATTACTTCACACAGTTTTTGAGGCTAGGAACCTAGAAATGGCTTAGTTGGCTGGTTTTGGCTCCGGTTTTGGCCTCTGATGAGGTGGGGGGCAAGCTGTTGGGGCAGGGCTACAGCTGTCTGGTCTGACTAGGGTCGAATCATCTACTTCTCGGGTGGTTCACTTACATGGCCACTGGCAAGAGGCCCACGTTTCTTTCCTTACCACTCGGGCCTCCCACAAGGCTGCCTGAGTGTCCCCATGACATGGCAGCAGGCTTCCGCAGAGGGAGTCATTGAGAGGGAGACGGAACGGGTGTTGGGGTGAGGAGGTAGTTCCATAATTGACTTGGAATTTTCTTTAAAGCTGTCTCCAGCTTTGGTGCTGATAGTCACTTCTCGGATGAGAAGTGTTTGTATCCCGTGCGTCGCATTTATACCCTGCTGTTCTATTTCTGTGCCTTTCCACATACAGAGTGATTTTCATTTTAATGCTAAATCAGAGTACTGAAATAAATGTGTCTTGAGGACATTTTCAGTGGCCACCACTTGCAGCAGTGCACCTCAGTCCGTTGAAGTGCCGGCCACATGAGCATTTATGACCGAGTATTCAAAGAGCTAGCGCCGAGAGTTGCATCGTGGCTCCTTTCTAGCAGACGTCTGTTACAAGGTGCATCCTGATTTCAGAGGGCTTAGAACATGAAAAAAATATTTCTAAGAATTGAAGAAAGATGGCAGTTTTCTCCCCAGCCATGGGAAGTACAGTAGATCAAAGTCTTCTGTGGATGAATTTCTTTCCTCTTGGTTTTACAAAGCCTGGAACTCACAGATGCATAATCTGACGGGAAAGGAGCTATGAATGGGCAGTTTACAACTAGGATGAATATACAGGTTATTTCCAAAGTAATTTTTGGTTTTTTTGGTTTCAGAAATATAAACAAGGAAAATCTATCTTCTGTGACTTTATTTAACTTTTTTTTTTTTTTTTTAAGGAATAAAGATCACTGTCAACCCAGAGTCAAAGGCAGTTTTGGCTGGACAGTTTGTGAAACTATGTTGCCGGGCAACTGGACATCCCTTTGTACAATATCAATGGTTTAAAATGAATAAAGAGGTAACTTTTTAAATGTATTTTACTTCCCTTGTCATAAGAAGAGAGAATGATAGCAAATTATTTAGCATCATTATCCTCAGTGTGTTTTTTGAAATTTTGATCTGATAGACATGGCTGTGTTATTACTAAAGGAGTCAGTAATCATCATTTTGGTAAGGCAGTTCCTTAAGTTGTCTTATAAAAAAAGGTAAGCAGGGCACCTGGGTGGCCCAATCCAATAAGCATCCGCCTTTGGCTCGAGTCATGATCTCACGGTCCTGGGATTGAGCCCCATGTCGGGCTCCCAGCTCACCAGGGAGTCTGCCTCTCCCTCTCCCTGTCCCTCCCCCTGCTCATGTGCTCTCTTTCTCTCTCGATCACTCTCTCAAATAAATAAAATCTTTTTTAAAAATTGGTAAGCAATGATAAAATCAATTCTCTAGACTCTAGAACTTATGGAAAATCAGGATTATTTAGAACAACAGTGTTAACATATAGTATATATCACCAGTACATTCTAACATACCCACACAGAAATCCTTAACAATAAATTATGTTCCAACCAAAATCTCTCTTTTTTTCTTTTTGGACAATAACTTTATTTTTTTTGGCGATGTGTGCCCTCTAGTCTCAGAACTTCGGGAATTGCTTCTTGGTGCCAGCAGCCGGTGTGACTTTGAGCACATTGAAGCACACAGTCTTGCTCAAGGGCCAGCACTCATCCACTGTGACAGTATTGCCCATCTGGACATCCCTGAAGCAGGGGGACAGGTGTACGGACATATTCTAGTGGTCTTTCTCAAAGCAGTTGTACTTTCATATGTGGTAGAGGGAGTCTCGGTGGATGACAGTGGTCTTCTGTATCTTCATCTTGATCACACTAGACAGAATCTGCCCTCGGATAGAGACATTACCAGTAAAAGGGCATTTCTTGTTGGTATAGGACTCTCAGTGACCTCCTTGGGCATCTTGAAACCCATACCAAAGTTTTTATGGTATTGTAGGAGCTTCTCTATGCCAATTTCTCCAAGGAAGTCCCTCTTCTTATTTTGAAAGGTGGTCGGCTGCTTTGGGTGGGCACACTCAGTATGAATGTCCACCATCTTCCCGACCACCTAAAAAAAGGAAACCAAAATCTTTAATTAAAAGATTTTTAAGGTGCCACGGAAGGCTAATGGAAGGTTCTGCTGAACTATTATATCAAAAGATTTAGGCTATTGTGGTAGATTCCAAAGTAAAATTCAGGCTGATGGAGGGGAGCATTATTCTTTTACCACCCAACAAATCATTTAAAATCACATATTGGAATTCTTTTTTCCAGAACTTTTTTCAAAGAACTACTCTGCCACTGGGTGTTTCCCACTGGCTAGCCCGTGTCGTGTCTCACTTTGGTCGGCTCCTCTCTTCTCCCACTCCATCTCCCCATAACCCCCTTCCCTCCTAGATTATGCCTTGAAACTCCATACTCTTTTCATCCTGTTAGTCAAATAACTAAGCTTTCATCCAAACTCAGTGCTAAGTCTACATTTGCAAACCTGAAGCTAAGTTAAAGAGCCATTCTATGATCATGATCTTTCCTTTAATGGGATCATCCCATGCCTTAGAAGAAATGTGTGGTTTTATACAATTTTTTATCTCCATCCCTTATACACAGGTAAGGTAGAACAGCTGAACTGTAGTCAAAGGTTCATGTAGGCTTTGGTGCTAGACAGGCCTGTGTTGGAACCCTGAGTATCATTTTTTTATAATATGAATTCCCGTCATCCAGGGTTATAAGAATTTAAAAGACAGGATGTTTCATGTACCTAGGCTTTTGGGAGATGGTAACTAAAGTTATTTGTAACATGTTCTCAATTGCAAAGTTGCTTTTATCTTAATAAATGCCTTTCAAAAAGGGAGATATAACAGATAAAACTTGCATAGCATTTGTAAAATATGCCCTGATTTGAGAAAGGTAAAAATGTAGGGGGTGGGGAGTACTTCTTAGATTTGAAGAGTTGTAATAAATTTTAAAGCCCTCACAAGGTCGAGTTTTGTCAGACTACCTTTATGGTCATGGGGTTATTTTAAGAAATATTCATTTGGGGGCACCTGAGTGGCTCAGTGGGTTAAAGCCTCTGCCTTCAGCTCTGGTCATGATCTCAGGGTCCTGGGATCGAGCCCCACATCTGGCTCTCTGCTTGGCGGGGGGCCTGCTTCCCCCTCTCTCTCTACTTGTGATCTCTCTCTCTCTCTCTGTCAAATAAATAAATAAATAAAATCTTTAAAAAAAAAAAAAAGAAATACTCATTTAACAAGTACTTGATGAGCGCCTGTTTTGTGTGAGGCCTTGATATAAGGCCGTGGTGAGGAGGCACTGACACACAGGGTCCTGTCCCCCCCACCCGGGTGGGGAGAGACAGCAAACAAATAGGAGAATTCTTTGAGTTATGAGGAAAATCAGTAGGGTGATCTTAAGTGAGAAGCCACTAACCGTCTTAAGCAGGAGGAGTAACGTGATAGGATTTATGTTTTTAAAACACAAAGCTGCCGCTTGAAGAGAAGCAAGAGAAAGCAGAAACACCAGTTAGCTAATGCCTGTGCTAGACTGGAAATAGTGGCAGGGCAGTGGAGAGGGAGCAGAGTGCTCAGGTCAGGTTATTTTAGTGGGGGAGTTGGCACACCTGATAGGTTAGAGGTGGAGCATGAAAAAAAAGGAAGAGAAATCAAGGACGACCCCTGGATTTTTTACAGAAGCATCTGGGGATGTGTCATATACTGAGGTGTTGAAGATTGGAAAAGAAATGGATTTAAGGAGAAAATTCAAGGATTTAGTTTTAGATGCATTAAGTTCAAAATGCCCAGTAGACATCTACATGAATTAGCTAGGCAGTTTGGATATCTAGAGAGTCTTTGAAAGTTTATGTTATGGAAAACAAACCAGTAAAGAGACTTAAGAAGAACCTATAAGAGAGATGGGAGGAAATCCAGCAGAGGATGTTATGAAGCCTAAAAGGAAAAGTATTTGAAGAAAAAAAGGGTAGTTAGCATTTCCAGTGCTGCTGAGAGGAGAGGGTGCAGGTCAGAGGAGGCTTGGTTGGAGTTTTTTCCTTATTTAAGATACAAAGGACTAGAGTATGTTTTCGAGAGTGATACAATAAAAGAGAAATAGATGGTAAAGCAGAGAGAAAATTGCAGGAGCAAGGTCATAGAGGTTGGGATTGACAGGAGAGGAAAAAGTTTTCCTCTGCCCTCTTATGTTCATTCTCTGGGTGCCTGTGAATAAACTGACAAAATACAGATTGACAGGAGAAAAAGTTTATTTGTGTGGGAACTTACAAAGGAAGTAGCTCCATGACTAGTTAAAGTTAGAGCCTTGCATATCTTATTTAGTAGGGAAAAGGGAGGAGAGAGAAAGGCCTCTATGAGAGGAACAAATGGGTTTCTTTAAGAAATACAAAGGGGTCTCTAGAAGAATAAACAGGAAATAAGAAAGTTTGACCATGTTTATTCATGCAGTTGCAAGTGGTCTTCCCATCTTCATCATGGCCATAAAACTCTCCTGGGGAGGGGATTTGTGGTAGGTTTATTCCTGGTCTCCTTCCTGGATAAAGCCACCCTGAAGAAGGAATTTATGGTAGCCTCCTTTCCCAGAAGTGTCTAGTTTTAGTCAGATAGGGGAGTCTCTGAGAAAGCTGCTTTCTGCACCTTTTGGGTAGAGAAATTACCAGTTGATCCCAGATGTCTGCAGCTTGAACTAGTCTGCATACCAAGTCTGAGGTTCTGCGTGGATCCCCACAGATCCTAAGCCCAAGTAGCATTTGCTAGGAAGATGCATTTTCCATTTTAACGGAGAGAAGAGAGCAGTTATAAAGAGATACATGGATTTGTGACTTGGTGGCAGGAAGAGGAGAGTTTCTGTCTGAAGTCGGTGGCTAAGAGAAGCAGAATTGATTGTAGGAGGTTTGAGGAGAGACAAAATATGCATTAATGGTCTAGCAGGAAAGCAGACTTAGTACGTTAACATGGTGTCAAGTGCAGTCTGCCATCCTGGTCATCGAATCTTCTGCAGAATGCTCTTGCTTTGGTGCAGGTTCTGAGGGGGCAAGAGTGGAATTCAGTTGGTTGGGGTTTGGAGAGAGAGGGATACTTTTGAAAGGGAGCTAATGTAATCTAACAAGGCACTCGACTAAGCCCCTTGGCAATGTGCCAGAAGCAGGTGGCACTTACAAATTGATGAGAGCAGCAAAGGTGAAAGAAACCTTAATGTGGTGACCAGAACCCTGGGGGCGAGCTTGGGAAACACTTGGGAGACCATTTCTTACCATCACTGATGTGCTGTCCATAGCCGTTCTCCGCCCAGACCCTGAAAGAGGAGTGGTGGTTCAGGAGTCTGTCCTCTGAACGGAATTTTGCAGCTGAGAAAATGGGGTCTCAAGGCGAAATAACTTGCTTATGTACTCATAGCTAATTGGGCCAGAACTGAAATGAATAACCAGGGCTAACTTTTCTATGTTACTTACAAATTCACCACTGCAGATTCTTAAAATACTAATGATTTGAACAGTTTTGTTTTTTGTTTTTTTTTTTAAGATTTTATTTATTTGTCAGAGAGAGAGAGAGAGCAGTAGGCAGAGAGAGAAGCAGGCTTCCTGCTGAGCAGGGAGCCCAATGTGGGACTCGATCCCAGGATCCTGGGATCATGACCTGAGCTGAAGGCAGACACTTAACCGACTGAGCCACCCAGGCGCCCTGATTTGAACAGTTTTTTAAATGACAGAATAGATACTTTTCTGTTAGTTTTTGGACGATCTATGGGAGAGAGCTTAACTCTCTAGTTAATGGAGTTGTAAAAGAATGTGAATTTCTAAGGCTTCAGTCTTAAATTATTCAAAATGTATGTTTTGTTTTGTTTTGTTTTTAAAGATTTTATTTATTTGAGAGAGAGAGAGCATGGGTGGGGGTCAGAGGGAGAAACAGACTCCCCGCTGAGCAGAGAGCCAGATGCAGACTCGATCCTGGGACTCCAGGATCATGACCTCAGCTGAAGGCAGTTGCTTAACCACTTGAGCCACCCAGGCGCCCTGTTTGTTTTTTTTTTTAAGTAAAAAATATTTTAGAACTCAGGGGAAAAATACGCCTTTCAGAGCTCCAAAGAAATTGACATTTTTTTCATGACACATTTTTATAAGGCATGTTGTTTTGATGAGTCATTCATTTACATTCTCTTACTGATTCTTTCGCAGATTCCAAATGGAAATGCATCAGAACTAATTTTTAACACAGTGCATGTAAAAGATGCAGGCTTTTATGTCTGTCGGGTTAATAATAATTTCACCTTTGAATTCAGCCAGTGGTCACAGCTGGATGTTTGTGATGTCACCGAAGTAACAGGAAGCTTCCAGGGTAAGTGATAAATTAAATTGAATATTGGGGTGGGAATTGCCTTATTTTATTTTGAATGTTTACTTGAATTTCACAGTATCACAGACAGGACCGGAAGCTCACTTACGTACTTATCACCAGTAGAAGATCACCAGTTGTTCAGACTTCATCCCAAGTGCTTTGATCCCTTCTCTGCGGACATGTACACATGCAGATGCCTTAGGCCGGCCCTGCCGCTGGCCTTTGGGAACGTCCCTCCTGTTTCTTTCTACACTGTATGTCTTTTTCCCAAACTGTTGTATTACTCTGACAAAATCGTGTTGCAGGATAAAACCTCTAGAGTTGCCTTTGACATGAAAGGGCAGGTAGCGTATCATTCCCTGCAATAAAGCATTTCATCAGACTGGTTTTCTCCTCTGTCCTCCAGCTTCTTAGGCCAGTAACTACTACTGATTTAGAAAATCTACCTGTTCTAAAGAGTAGCCATCAGATGTTATTTTCTGTATTCACACTCACAGTTGAGAACTATATTCTTTGTCGTTTTGCCAGACAGAAAGAGTAGGTGGGAAACAAACTTTCTGTTACCTGTCTATCTCCATTCTTCTTTCTCAGTCTAGCTCTCCTACACCTAAATAAATAATCTCTAAAAATAGTCCTTTTTAAACAAGGAAATTATTTATATCTTTCTAGAATATTTCTGTGTGTATAATGAACTTTAATCTGTTTATAAATTAAATCCTGTTCATTCGGCAAAGACTGGTCACCTGCAATGTGCGATACGCTGAGTTTCATGATGGAGACTTGGTATTGTGTTAACACCAACAAGTCCTCCTTCTTTGAGGACCTTAGAGCTACATGTAAGTGTTCAATAAATAACACTTTCTGGGGACATCTGGGTGGCTCAGTCAGTTAAGCATTGGACTCTCAATTTCGGCTCAGGTCATGATCTCAGGGTCATGAGATCGAGCCCTGTGTTGGGCTCTGTACTGAGCGTAGAGTCTGCTTAAGATTCTCTCTCCTCCTCCTCCACCCCCCATGGGTGCACACATGCACATGCGCTCTCTCTCATGCTCTCTCTCTCTTTAAAATAAATAAATCTTTAAAAAAAATAATAGTAATAATGCTTTCTGGTGTCTGCCTCAGGAAGAAATGCTAGTGATCCTCTATCCATATTTATTCCATGCTAATAACAAAACTCCTTTTCTTTTTTTTTTTCTTTTTTTTTTTTAAGATTTTCTTTATTTTCTAGAGATAGAGCAAGAGAGAGGGAGAGGGAGCGGCAAGCAGAGGGAGAAGCAGGCTCTCCGCGCTGAGCCAAAAGTCCAATGCAGGACTCGATCCCAGGACCTTGGGATCATGACCTGAGACGAAGGCAGACGCTTAATCGACTGAGCCACCCAGGCGTCCCAAAACTCCTTCTTTTAATAAGTTAAATCAAACAGCAGAATGTAGAACTTTCTGTGTCGAATGTGAACATCACTCAAGATGTTAAGAAGTTGTTTGCCCCCACCAAAAAGAATCTGTAGCCAAACATGTGTGGAAACCGCCTGAACTATTTTGCCCTTTTAAATACACCAAAGCATACTAACACTTAAAGCTCTGAGAAGTCTTTAAAAAAAAAAAAAAAAAGAAAAATCTCTGAGAAGTCCTGCAATAAAAAAAGTCTGTTTAACTTTGTTTAACCCAGAATTTTCTAAACGTACTTTTCTACAGCATCCTTTTATCCACAGAACATCTCTTAGTATTTCTAGAAGTGTCACAGTTTTATGAAACATAGTTTTAGGAGGTACTGTTAAGGATTATAAAAAATATTAATTTGAAAACACCTTTTTTGGGGGTGTTGTTTTTTTTGTTTTGGTTTTTTTTAGTTAAAGGGGGAAAATTTTTCTTACTAACCTAGAGATTTTATTTATGTTCAGTGATATTTTTCTTTGAATTTAAGGAAGCGTGGATGGCGTCTCTGAATCCAGGCTGCAAATTTGCGTTGAACCAAGGTCCCAAAAGCTGATGCCTGGCAGCACATTGATCTTACAGTGTGTTGCCGTTGGAAGCCCTATTCCTCATTACCAGTGGTTCAAAAACGAATCACCATTAATACATGAGACCAAAAAGCTGTACATGGTAAGAAGTTGGTTATTTGGGTATTTTTTTGTGTGTTGATATATAAAATAAGTAATATAGTTGAAAATTAAGACAAACATTAAAATTCATATTCGTTGGAGTGTTTTAGTGTTTTTCTTATTTTCATTTCAAGTCCCTTATTATTCAGTATTAACTCATTCTTATATTTACAAAAGTTCTGGAATATAACACTAGCCCACATCTAAGGGCTTATACTAAAGTGTCAGACAGGGGCACCTGCCGGGCTCAGTCAGTGGAGTGTGCAACTCTTTATCGCGGGATTATGAGTTCAAGCCCCACGTTGAGTGCAGAGATTACTTAAAAATAAAATCTTTAAAATGTCAAGTAGTACTACACCTAACTCATCATTATTGGAATCATTGTATCATTTGCCTGCTAATGTTTAATCTAATAAATGGAAATAATCTAAGAATGTCTGAAGTCCTCTGAAATGTTAATGCGTTTTTCCTAATTCAAAATAAGTTTCTCTCCAAGCCAATGAAAATTAAATTGAAGGGAAATGTGCGTGTGTGTTCTGATATTGATAATAGGTACCTTATGTGGATCTGGAACATCAGGGAACCTATTGGTGTCATGTATATAATGATCGAGACAGTCAAGACAGCAAGAAGGTAGAAATCATCATAGGTAAGCAATCTTAGTGTTTTGACAAGTGGAGTATGATTTATATAAAATGAAACATTAAAGCAATGGCAATTCTTTTTATACCATTCTATTTAATGTTGTGTTAAGTATCTAGAGTTATATTGTTTATATAGAAATTTGAGAGAATACATACTAAATTCACAAAGTATTCTTTAAAATTTCAGTTACAAAAAACTTGATTTAAGTGGGAAAAGAATTTTTAATAAAATGCTTTTAAACCATGGGGGGGAAAGATAAGAAAAAAGAAAAAAAACTCTTTTAAAAACCAAGCATCACAGACATAGAAAGGAAAGAATGATCATCAACCAACAGTCCCCATTACAAAGTTCGTAATCTGGGAGTTTGCTCTGTTTAAGCTTAATGAATTTATAGTTAGGTTGTCAGCAGTAGGAGGGTTGATGCATATGTTGGTTTGCCAACATATTTCTGTGATATTCATTTCTCTGTTTACCTGATGGCTGCCGTTCCTAAGATCATGAATTACAGTATGTTCACATTTGTTTTCTCTGGAACAAGGAAGAACAGATGAGGCAGTGGAGTGCACTGAAGGTAGTGTAACCCTTTGGTTCGAAACCACACATCCTGCATGCTGGTTGCCCTGGGGACTGGTGGTGTGCTCTGGCCTGCTGAGCGCAGTGATGGAAAAAATACTAGCTAGAAGAAAGAAATTTCATTTAGTCTCAGGATTTGTAAATTGCCAGGGATGCTGTTAAACCAGAACATTATTAAAGTAACTAATTTTCCATTGATTTTCTATTGCATATAAGAATAGCATTTCTGGACATCTTATGAATAGGGAACATTTACAATTAATTCTTAATGTTAATTTTTGTCTTTTAAAATTTGTTTAAAAACTGGATAGCTATACATCATGGATAATTGTTTAAATGATTTTAGTTATCCTTTTAGCCATGATTATATGCTGTTCAAATGCGAATGTGGCTTCTTTGAGAGTTTCAGGACAGGCGATTTCTTGTTAAGCACATGTTTTATCAAGCACCTAATATTACTATTTCAGTATAAAATTGGTAAGATCCATTTTTTGAAGCTACAAGTCTATAGATTAATCTACCATATCATCTTTGCAATAATATATATAAAGAGAACTGGAAAATCTATTTCAACATAAGCTTTTAAATTTGTTTTAATTATTCAAAGTACTATACATAAGTTTGAATGAGTACGTTTTAATACTTAAGTTACCTTCCCTTAGTACATCACATTGTTTTACAGAATTCGGTTTGTAGATAGCAAAGTATTTTTTCAATTTCTGCTTCTTTAAACTATTATATAATCTTGGGCTCTACTTGGGTAAAGTAAAAAAAAAAAAAAAAAGAAGTTAAATCTTTTGTTTCCTGGGTTTTCCTGTCTTTCGTATTGCTGTGGTGTCACATTGAAATGCTGTCGTTACTGTTTTTGTCCTGATGCATACTTTTGAACAGGAATTCTCTAACATAAAGGGGATTCCAATCCTGTTGTCTATAGAGGCCTTACACGATGGAAGCTATGTGAGGAAATCCTAACAAACTCCTCTTCCTTCTCTTACTTCGTTTTTGCCTAATTGCATGATTTTTAAACTTTCCAAAGTTGGATATCTCTAAGAACAAGTATAAACTAGCACTGCTGTTTGGCTTCAGGGTGATGCATGGAAATTACTGCCTTGCTATGCTGTTTCTTTACCTGTATGATTATCTCTATAGTTTTTACAGTAGCAAACACACTGTCAGATTCTAATTTTCACATCAACCTTTCAGCCCACTTAGAGATGAAGATGCAACTGTGAAACTACTTCAGAAATTTCAAATGGGAGAATTAGATCCAACTTTTCTTTCTAAAAAAGTGTAAAAGTTGAGATGTTTTAGAATTAATGGATTGACACATACCATTAAGTGTCCTACATCATATCTCTCTTTTTTTTTTAACCTGCAGAATATGTTACTTATTTCACTTAATGTATTTTGTTAAAGATATTTGGTCAGGACAAAAGGTGGAGATTAAATAAGTGAAGCTCGGGGGACTTTTTTAGAGCAGTGAAACTATTCTGTGTGATCATTATAATGGTGAATACATGTGTGCAAGGTTTTAAAATCATTTAGTAGGAGGTCAGGGGAGGGGGGATTCCCAGGATGGAATGCAGAATGTGACCAAAGAATCTAAATGCGTTACAAATGTATGCAGCAGCCTCAGTGAAGAGGGGAAGGAAGAACAAGGTGCTGACCTAAGTAACTAGAAATGAATGCGGTCTATAAGACGAGGCAAAAGAAATTGTACGGAGCCCTGTACTCCAGTTGATGATGCTCTTCCGTTGACCTGACATCACAGATAAGAATAAGCTCCTTGGTGACATCTTATCAACAGCATAACATTTTTAATTTATTGTTAGTGTTGATTTGCATCTTAAGATTTGTAAAGGAAAAATAGATGGCTATAATGTCATGGGTATTTGCTTAGATGATTTTATCTGTCCTTTAGCCGGAGAGTACAGGTTTATAATTCTGAAACCACTGTGCCTCCAAAAACACATTCAAGCATCAACTAATCCAAAGTGAGAGACATTCCACAAAATCCCTACCAGTAACCTTCACAACTGCCAAGGCCATCAGAAACGGAAAGCCTCAGAAACGGTCACAACAAAGAGCCCAGGGAGACATAAGAAAATGTAATGTGGTGTTCTGCATGGGGTCCCAGAGGAAAAAAGGACGTTAATGGTTCCTTAGTTGTGACAAATACACCTTACCCCTTACTAAACGGGTAAGATGTTAAAGTAGGGAGGCTGGGTATGGGTGTATACAGGATCTCTTCTTTACTGTCTTCACATTAATTCTATAAATCTCAAACTATTTTAAAACTAAAAGTTTATTAAAAAAGGAAAAAATCATTTGAGATTGTTTCTTAGTTTCACGAAGTTTACCATTGAGGCCACAGACCTATCCTTTGACTGTTTCTGTCCTAAAAGGGCAGAATATCTAAAACTTTGAAGAAACGATGAGTGAGTCCATTCAGCTTTTTGTCATTTAATGAAGGTAGCAGTAGCTCAAAAGTCCTACACGGTATCAATGGTAGCATTCTTTCATGCTTAGTAGTTGCATGGCTTCTCCCTGAAGGCATTTCACAAGTTCTAAACTAATGAAATATTATAACACGATTTAATAGCTCGAAACCTACTTCTCTGATTAGTCTTACTATTTGTGCTAAATTGGCAGTTCAATTATTTAAAACTAATCTATTTTCTCTTCATTTTAGATGAATTAAATAATCTTGGACATCCCGGTGAGTAATACAAACAAAACATTAGCTTGAATACAATAACTAGATATTCTTTGGCTATAATAATACTAGTAAATTTTTTCTTTATTAAAATAATACAATTTAGGGTTGAAATTAGTACTTACATGAAGGATAATTTCATGCAAGCGAAAATATTAAAAATATTCTAGATTATAAGACTACAGAAAAGTAAATATACTGCAGCTACAGAAAATATCAATGTATATTTTTATCATTGTGTATGATCTAGGTCATAAAAAGGCAGTTAATGGAGTGTCTTTATCCGAAGTAAAGGTGTGTGAGTGAGCATCGTTGGCGCTGTATAGAGAAATAGGTGGTCATGGACCACTAAGATGGACTGCAGGGGCGCCACGGTGGCTCAGTCAGTTAAGCATCTGCCTTCGGCTCAAGTCATGATCCTGGGGTCCTGGGATCGAGCCCCACTTCGGGCTCCCTGCTCAGCAGGGAGCCTGCTTCTCTCTCTTCCTGACCCCCCACTCACGCTATCGTTATCTCCCTCTCTCTCTCAAATAAAATCTTTTAAAAAAAGAAAAAGAGAGAGACTGACGATAGAAGTATTCATCACTCTGGCCAGTTTTAATCTGATTTCTGAGCAGGTGAAGCCAAAGGGAAAGCCTCAGCTGTGATGAAAGGCATAGTAATACTGAGGACCTCGTAAAGACAGGGGACAGGAGCATGGCCCTGAGATGCTGAAAGGCAGTGATGGAGCCTGAGAAGATATCTGAAACTAACCCTTCCACAAGCAGTGGAAGAAGGCAATTACATCATTTAATATTTATAGCGATCCCTCGTATTCTCAACATGTTATTTCTCATTATTTTAGCACTGTAACTGGTCTGCTTAGTTTCATGCCCATATTTTACTAATAAACATCTATTATTGGGATGCCTGGGTGGCTCAGTGGGTTAATGCCTCTGCCTTCAGCTCAGGTCATGATCTCAGGGTCCTGGGATCGACCCTCGCATCGGGCTCTCTGTTCAGCAGGGAGCCTGCTTCCCCCTCTCTCTCTGCCTGCCTCTCTGCCTACTTGTGATCTGTCTCTGTCAAATAAATAAATAAAATCATTAAAAAAAAAAAAAATTATCGTGAGTGATGATCGGGCTGTGCCCATTACACAGATGCAAATGAGACGACCCGGAGGACCTCTGTTACCCGTGTGCCGTCCTGCAGTGGAGCCTCACGGGGACGTGTGCTTCAGACATCCAAACCCATGCAGTGATGTAGCTAGTTGTTTCTCTTAGTCTCATTAGAATCCTCCTTTCCTACGTTGGTCTCTTACTTCTTGCTGTTCAGTGAACATTGTGAAAAATTATTTCAGGAAAACTTTTGCAAGAAACCACCACTAAGCTTCTAAGAGTTTCCTGGCCCCCTCTTTCATTATATCCTTATACATCAGGAATCAAAAGATGCCCCCCAACTAAGTTTTTGAAAAAAAACCTAAGTTTTTGGGAAAAAAAATTTTTTAATGAACTTTTCATAAACTCCAGTAATTAAATATATTATTAAGAATGCAAAAAGAGTTACCCTGTCTATAATAGAAGACACATTACTGACTCAGCTCCCATCTTTCCCTGCATCTTTTCCTGCATGGTCCTCGAGATGAGAGGTTTCTCATTTTTTGTACGTAGATGGCAAAGAACATGGACTATCGAGTGAGACTTACTAGCTCAGTTACTTCGAGCAAATGACTCAATCTGTGCCTCAGATTCCTTATCTCTATAGTGGAGGAAGTGTATAAAGGTGAGGCTTATTTAAATCCATTATATTTAAAGTGCATAGCACAGTAGCAGGCAAGCCTTCAGTAACTGCTAACCGTTCCTGCTACTGCTTATTACCACCACCCACCATTTCCAGACTGATTTCTCCACAGCATATTAAGGATTACTACCCCAGCTGTGGTCATTAATTACTGAAAACATTCCCCTGTCCTGATTCTACTCTGTCCATGCAGGTATGTTTATCAAGAATCTGAAAATATTAAAATTATTAGCTAGTTGTTAGAAACCACATTCTGTCTGATGTTATTGATGCTGCTGATGTTATTCTTCATTGTTTCCATGTATCTTTAACCCTGCAGATATTTGTATCATGGACAATAACACCTTCTCTTCTTTATATTTTTATCTTTTTGTAGACAATAAAGAGCAAACAGCTGATCAGCCTTTGGGTGAGTAGAGCTTTAAAATGTTTGGTCAAGGGGTGCCTGGGTGGCTTAGTCAGGTAGGTGTCTAACTCTTGATTTTAGCTCATGTCTCAATCTCAGGATCATGAGTTCAAACCCCAGATTGGGCTCCACATCTACTTAATAAATAAATTAATTAAATGCTTGGTCAAAAGAGGGGCGCCTGGGTGGCTCAGTCAGTTAGGCGTCCAACTCTTGGTTTCAGCTCAGGTTGTGACTCACAGTCTGCTTGAGATTCTCTCTCTCCTCTCCTTTTGTCCTCCCCACCCCACTTGCAAGATTTCTCTCTCTCTCGCTAAAGATATTTATTTATTTATTTATTTATTTATTTATTTAACAGAGAGGTAGAGAGAAGAGAGAGCACAAGTAGGCAGAGCAGCAGGCAGAGGGAGAGGGAGAAGCAAGCTCTCCACTGAGCAGGGAGCTCCATGCGGGGCTCGATCCCAGAACCCTGGGATCATGACCCAAGCCGAAGACAGACGCTTAACTGACTGAGCCACCCAGGTGCCCCTTTCTCTCTCTCTCTAAAATGAATAAATAAAATCTTTTTTTAAGTAAATAAATAGGGGCTCCTGGGTGGCTCAGTCATTAAGTGTCTGCCTTTGGCTCAGGTTGCGATCCCGAGGTCCTGGGATTGAGCCCCACATCGGGCTCCCTGCTTAGCAGAAAACCTGCTTCTCCCTCTCCCATTTCCCCTACTTGTGTTCCCTCTCTTGCTGTCTCTCTCTCTCAAATAAATAAAAATCTTTAAAATAAATAAATAAAATGCTTGGTCAAAATTCAACTTTATAATGCTTTTAAGGGGATTCAAGACATCTTAATTCGACATTATAAATATTTAAATGACACTGAGACCATGTCATGGTCTCATGAAGGGATTCAAGACATCTTAATTTGACATTATAAATATTTAAATGACAAGGAGACCAAATGTTTTGTTTTGGATATTTGTAAAAGAAATTATAGAACAGAGAGCTTAAAAAGATTATGAATTCAGTTTCTGGGACCTAGTCACCTTCTGTGGAGTAATTTCTTTGTTTTGGCAGCATGCAGACAAATAACTAGGTAAACAAGAAACTTACACGTGTTACACGTGGTTAAGGCTGTGTCTTAGCGAGGTTAGAGATTGGAGAAGCGGCAGAGAGGTTGCAATAGCAGCTTTATATTTTAAAGGATGCATAGAGGGGCGCCGGGCTGGCTCGGTCAGTGGAGCGTGCGACTCTTGATCTCAGGGTTGAGATCTCTTGGGTTTAGAGATTACTTAAAAATAAAAAATAAGAGAATCTAAAAAGAAGAGGATGAATAGAAGTACCTTCCGGACAGAGGAAGCATGAAATTGCAGGCACACCGGTGCAGAGAATGAGCCGGTGTGCTGTGTTGTGAGAACTGCAAGTAACACCCGGTCCTCTAGAGCACAAGGAGAGAGTGGGAGCAGTCGGAAGGCACCAGCCCTCGAGGAGCCCTGTTCTCATGCGAGCCACTGGAAGGAAACGTGTGGATGGAGGGCTGTGATTTGTCTCTCTGAAAGGCCAGTCTTGTCTGGACAGAGGAAGTCCAACTGGAGGGACACGATGTTTTGGTTAGGAGAAAAATTCAGAGACTGTTGCAGTGGTCTAGATAAGAAATCATGGGAATCTCAACTAGGATAGTACCAATGTGGATGCAGAAGACAGAGCCAATTCAGAATTTAGGCGATGGCATCAGGAAGCTGTTCTCAGTACCTTGCTATAGGGCATTAAAAGTAGAGAGGAATCACCAGGCCTGCTCGGGTTCCTGGTTGGCCCACTAGGTGGGCAGCAATAATAGCCCACTGAGTTAGAGAATACAGAACGGAAAGCAAGATTCAGAGGCTAGATGACTATCCGTTTGGGACCTAACACGTATGAGGTGTTTGATCACATTGAGCCGAACATGTATGGCAGGCAGTTGTGGACATGGATCTGGAGCTTGAAGGGGGTAGCCAGGATTACAGGTGGAGTTACGAGCATCCTCAGCACAGAGATGGAAATTCAAACCAAGCGGTGAAATACGTGAGATTACCACAGGCCACAGAGAAAAGGGCACAAACCGGGTAACGTTTGTGGGGGGGGTGGGGGTGGGAAGCGCAGTCCATACAGTATTTTTTAACAGAATCAGTTTTCACTAACCAGGTATTATATCAAAATTGAGATTTCTAGGTTCGTTGGAAAAGTGGTAGCTTCTGAAGGGTAGCTGTGCTAAGTAGCGGCTGCCCCTTAAAAGGGGCTTGTACTCCTGTGCCCTCCCGTTCACTGTACAGCCTTGGGCCTACTTCACTCTCTCCCCTCCCCACCCTCCCCTCCTTCCCCACGTGCTCTTGCCGTGGAGCTAAATTTTTTTCTTTACATGGTGTCTGAGCCTCAAAAGTGGGAGTTGTCCAGACTTCCTGAGGTTTAGACCCAGAACTGGCAAGTGTCACCCCAAACTGTGTTGTTGAGAGAAAACCAATCACAGGGCACCCCAGATTCAGGGTAGGAGCTGGGGCGTGGGTCTGCACCCTGAGGGCAAGGATAGCGTGGCTCCTTGGAGGCCACTGCCTTCTACCACATCTGGAGAGGTAGGCTTGGACTTTACTTTGTAGGACATAGGGATTAAAAGATTTTGTGCAGACCAACAAGGACTATATACTCAGATTTGATGCTAATCCTCAATTTCTGATAGCCACCGATTTTTTTACTTAACACATACCTAAATAGCACTTAATCTGTACCAGGTTCTTTTCCAGGTAGGTAAGAATATTGTTTATTTTGGATGATGTAAGATAAGTAACACACATAATTCCACGTGGAATTAATACTGTAGCATTGTACCAGTTTCTGAAGAATACATTGCATTAAGCTTTGGAAGATGCCTAGGATCATGTAGTTAAAATATCTTTCTGAAGTGGTTTTATTATTCTGTTGCTTAATCAACTGGCATTTTTGTTTCCTTTTTCCAATAAATGGTTTGTGTTCAAGAAGTTGTGGGTGGCTCTTACAGTAAATGTTTTTTTTCAGAAGATTTCTTCCATCTATTTTATCACTTGCAAGCCATCATGAATTGCTTATGCAGTTGCTATTTTGAAATTGTCTTTGACTCCTTGCCCTTATCTCCTCCACTTCACATTTTACCGCTTCTTTCTCTATCATATCTCTAAAGTCTGGCTTTTCCTTTTCCTTTCTACAACCAATTCCTGGAATGGGTCTCTGTCATCTCTTACGTTGACCACTGCGGTCTGCTTCTCTATTCCAAATGCACCCCAGTTCGCCTGTCCTTCAGGAACTGTTTCACAAGTAGATTGGGCAAGGTAAGATTTACTTACCCACCATCTTTATTATATTACACTTGAGAAAATGCTCGAAGACGTTTTAGGAATTGGCTGTTAAAAACTGTCACTGGGGAAAATTTTTTTTTAAAGAGCTATGGTCAACTACTGCTACATATATTTTGAGCCACGTAGTTCTTAAATTGTTGAACCCTGGCCTTCTGTAAACTGTACTGACTGTTCTTTCTAAATAGATGACTAAATCCATGAATAAAGAATTGACATTAGCAAAAACATGCTTAGTTTGAAAACTGGTCTTTTTCCCCTAGACTCCAGTGATTTTTTTTCTGTTGTATTTCTTATAATTGTTTTTTGCCAGTAAAACCTAGTCTAGGATATATTAGAATTAAATTATAATATTCCATCAAAAAAAAAACCTCTGTGATTTACAAGCACTTTACTACCTACATAACCTTGGGAACCCCATGATTTGTGTAAGGCAGAGACACGCATTCTCTTACTTCCCCTCAGTCTGAGGTAGATTGCACCGAGTCTGTCACTGTATGGACCGGTCGAAATTCTGATGGAGTTCATGGGCTCACAAAAAGTGCGCTGAGAATTTTCTTTCTGTGGATTAGTCAGCTAACAGTCTTGCCATACAGTGGACACTTTGATGTAAGAGCACAGATCTAGTGTATTTAAGAAGAACTTAAAAAACAAAAACAAAGCAATGTTAAGTTTTAAACTGCCTCCTATTGAATTCTATCCTGAGTGTCCTCAACTTTTCCAGTGATTTTTAGAACTAAAGGCATTTCAGTGGAAACTTTCTGTCTGAATCTTTGTGTTTTAGATAGTCTTGATAATTGACCTTTTCTTTTGAATTAAAAGATTATCACTTATGTAGGCCTTGAAGTGACTTTTACTGAATTAGAAATGTTCAAGTATCATTTCATTTTTTTTCTAAAATACATTTACTCATTAGAATAGGCAACTTGCAAGAAGCCTCTAAGACTTGTGAATGTGGAATAAAGATACCATGACAAGAAAGGATTGAGGCTTCTCACGAAGCGGAGTTTTCCTCCACTCTGAGAGAGCCCCATTCTAGAGTTGGGACTGGTTTTTCTCCAGACCTGGCCTAACACTAGACTTAATTCTTCTGTGGAGAGAAATTTCACCAAAGAGTTTTCATCAGTTTAATGATTTGAAACATCTGAAATCGATTCCATATTGCAGACATCAAGTTAGCAACGGGATTATGCCTGTTTCAATTTCATGAGCGTAGTCTTCATAATAATTTATAAAGAAACTATGGAGCAGCATTTAGTGACAGAGGTTGGTCGCCTGGCCCTGGCCTGTGTCAGTCGGCGGCTCCCGATCCCACCCCGCACGGCTCCTCAGCCATGGCTCCTCAGCCAGATGGCGGGACTCTGCCCTCCCGCATGGTTCGCACCAGACCCGGCGCTGCCGTCCCTGCTGGCGGCCCTCCCCTGTTCCTCCCGTCGTGGCCAGTCTCCAGTCTCTACCCATGAACCCCACCCCGGACTAGCAAAGCTGTGGTTGTCGAGACCCGCCTTCTACAGCCATTTTGGGACAAGCTCTACACATGGTAAAGCTAGCTGGTACTTTCTAAGGCAACGTAAGAAACAGGAATTCCTTGTATGAGGGTACATCTTTGAGCAAAGTCTCTGCACTAAGGTCAGAAAATAAGCTGTTAAGATATTCGTACAAAACGTCTTCACCTATCCGTAAGGTCAGGGGATTTTTTTTTTATTTTAAAGAAGCTGAAAGGAGACAGCACATCAACTGACAAAATAGAGATAGAGTTCTTGTTAAGTCCCTGCTTTTCTCTCCTCTTCGGTTTTCCCCTTACTTGCTCTGACGAGAATTCATCCTGTTCCTCTTTTTGGTATTTCTTTTGTTTTTAGCCTCTTCCACGGTCAGCAAAACAACCTAATTTGATGGGAACCCAATTACTAAACATTGCTTGTTTAAATTTGCTCTAAAAGTCTAGTTGGATATTCTTTACTTTTGTTGTAGTTCAATAAAAGTGTTAATTTAATATTTGTTACCATTAGGCTTCATATGCAGCTCATAAATATCCTTTGCCTGGTTCTCAAAAGCATCGATAAGTTTAGTTTCAGTTGTTTGACTTATCAACCTGTGTTCCTCAGTAGAGTATACCATAGAAAGTCATCTACTATATAAAGTGATCATTCTAAAATGAAATTAACTAAGAATGAGATTTTATATGTAAAGCATATGTTTTATTATAATTATACCATTTCCATAGGTTTTATTTTAATCTTTATATCCTCCACTAAATCCCCCCCTTTTTTTTTAACAGCAAAAGACAAGGTTGCTCTTTTGATAGGAAATATGAATTACTGGGAGCACCCCAAGCTTAAAGCTCCATTGGTGGATGTGTATGAATTGACCAACTTGTTAAGACAACTAGATTTCAAAGTTGTTTCACTGTTGGATCTTACTGAGTATGAGATGCGAAATGCCGTGGATGAATTTTTACTACTTTTAGACAAAGGAGTTTATGGTAAGATATTTATAATCTTGGTTTTTATAATTATCTACTCTTTATTGTACAAGTTAGTTTAAGAGAAAAAAAATCGGAGAAAGGTATGGTAAACACATCCAGTTGAAGTTTGTAAATGAATTGTTTGTAAATGAATTTTGTAACTGAAATTGTAAAAATGATGGGTTTAATCTTCGTTCTATAGTTCCATGTAAATAACTAATTAGCTCAACGTCTTAACTTTCATGTTTCTTGTTTTATCAAAACAATATTGTTGTTACTAGAGTTTTTTTCCTGTCTTAGGTGATTTTGTGTTTTATTGATAAGAGCCGAAGTACAGTGAAGCTCAGTGACCAAATGGCACATTGTGTACTCATATGTATCGTCCTGCTCTGTGTGTGTGTGTGTGTGTGTGTGTGTGTGTGTGTGTGTGGTACAAAGGGAACCAAGTGTACATTCTGTATGTTTGGTTCTTTTTCCAACTATTGCCTGGTATTTTCTAGTCCTTTAACAGGAACTAGAATTTAGCAACAAGAATATGTTGATGAATGAAGCATATGAAAACAATTTATAAATGAAAGCCCTATACTAACATAGTTAGAGGTGGACCGCCACAAAAATTCTAATGGTAAATTTGTAACCGTTTTACTCATTCTCTCATTTAAATGTTAAGAACACCGTATAGGGGCACCTGAGTGGCTCAGTGGGTTAAGCCTCTGCCTTCAGCTCAGGTCATGATCTCAGGGTCCTGGGATCGAGCCCCATGTCCGGCTCTCTGCTGAGCAGGGAGCCTGCTTCCCCCTCTCCCTCTGTCTGCCTCTCTGCCTACTTGTGATCTCTCTCTCTGTCAAATAAATAAATAAAATCTTAAAAAAAAAAAAAAGCAGATACTAATGTAGGTCTTTCATAAAAGCAAAATGGTCTGATGCAACTTAAAGAGCAAGGGGTACCTGTACTTGATAAAGAAATATAAATTTTACTCTTTTGAAGTGTACAATTCAGCGGCTTTTAGTATATATTCAGAGTTGTGCATCAGTCACCTAATTGCAGAACATTTTCATCATCCCAAAAAGAAGCTCCATGTCCATTAGCAGTCACTCTTCATTCCTCCTTATCCCAAACCCCTGGCAACAACACATCCACTTTCCAGCTTTATGGATTCACCTTCGCAAGACATTTCACAGAATGGAATCCCTCCATACGTGTCCTTTTGTGTCTGGCTTTTTCACGTAGTATGGTGTTTTCAAGGTTTATCCGTGTTGTTGCAACAGCAAATACTGTCCAAGGTACATACACCCAAGAGAACTGGAAATGTGTGTCCACACAAGAATGTGTACATGAATGTTCACAGCAGTGTTATTCACAATATCCCCACAGTTTATGCAACCAAATGTCCATCTGCTGATGAGTGGAGACGTGGTATGCCCATACAGCGGATTTTCACAATGCTCCCCGTCAGTGCACCCTCACTTCCATTTACAACGATAATTGGATTCCTTGCCAGGCTGGTCTCCTTTCTATAAGCTGCCATTCCGGGTCCCCGCCTTGTTTGTTTCTGCTCTCCCTGCCTCTTAGGAACCTCACTCTTTCTCTGCCTTTCTAGATTGCACCCAGGCTCTCAAAGCCACCCACTGCTGCTTCACCTCACACTGACTCCTCTCTGCACCCTGCTCCTATCAGACAGGGGTTCCTTAATCACATAATTTATGGTATTTCATTATGTGCTGACTTCCTTTGTTCTTTAACTAACCACATGAGCAGGACTGAATGAGTTGCAAGCTCCCTGGGGCAGGAACTTTGTCTTCCTTTTCTTTTTCATTTCTCTCAGTGTCTACATGATTTCACTCAGGGCACAGATGAGATAAAATAAACCCACACCGAATAAATGAATGTGCCCATTTTGTCATTTTTTTTTACCTGAAATGTTACATATGAAAGAACCGTGTTTCTCATTTTAGTAGGAGTTCAAGAAAAGTAGACCGGGGTCCTGCCCTCTAGGACCGAACGAAGCACGTTGTTTTAGTGTTCAGAGCCCCATTTTCGTGTTCAAAGCCCCATTCTTTGCTAGGATTTGGGGCTATAGATACAAAGGATTAGTTTTTCTGTTGTTCCCTGTCTAAATGCCTGTTTACTGTTAACGTTAGAATGCCATAGAAAGAAGTCATATCCAGAATACTGAGAGAGCAACATCAGTGGGCCCTAGAGATTGCATGCTCAGGGGAGGATGACTTCACAAGTATTTCTAGCAAATATTTTTATAAGGAAGCCCATACTGATGTTTTGGGGGAGTTTTTGTATAGCCAAAACAAGCTGCTTTTCAAGAAAATCTTCAGTTGTTTGGTACAGTTTTTCTAGTATCATTTCCCAGTAAAGAAATAATGACTCATCTGTGGAATACTAAAAGGAACCCAAATTTTAGATTATTAATTCAAGGGACTTTAGATGGAAAATTAATGATAATTATATCTTATAAGAAAAAGAAAAAATAATCCATGAAATCAGATTTTCCTTCTCTGCTTAGAAAAAGCTACATTTATATTTTTATAGCTCTTACTAACATTCTGTGGAAATGACTGTGGAATTTCTTGTTCTGGATATTGCCGTTGCTACTCATCTGAATTGTGTTTGTTTGTTCATCCATTAAAAACTTACTAAGCTCCTGCTGTGTGCCAGGAATATGCCTTGTGGGAGCTCCTGGTCTCCTGATCTCATGGAGGAGACACAGGAGTCAACAAAGAAGTCTTTAGCCTTTTTCTTTGTTATACATCGTGAGATAAAATTGCATTCCATGTTATACCATTGGTTACAAATGTATTATTTTTATGAATTAAAATACACTTTAGGACAGCATCTCAATGTTGGTTTAAATACAGTACTCAAAAACTGTCATCAAAATAATTTTCTGTACAAATTTAGTTAACATTGATATGTTTATAATTGAGTATCTCTAAAATAAGCTTGCATTAACTTGGAAACAAAGTCTGGGTTTTTTTCCTAAAGAGTGCTACGTGTGTGTTCAGGGTGCAATTTAGAATTAATTTTTACCTCTTTTTTTTTCCTTTCCAGGATTATTATATTATGCAGGACATGGTTATGAAAACTTTGGCAACAGCTTTATGGTCCCTGTTGATGCTCCAAATCCATATAGATCTGAAAACTGTCTGTGTGTACAAAATATACTGAAATTGATGCAAGAAAAAGAAACTGGACTTAACGTGTTCTTGTTGGACATGTGTAGGAAAAGGTAAACTACGTCATCTTTGTTAAACAAAGCTCGTCGGAGTTAGGTAAATACCAGCCTTGACAGTGAAATCGAAGGCAAACCTGGGAATGCTAAGAAGCACTTAAGCTTGTGAGTTTGTAATTACAGGTTGAAACTGACCAAGAAGGGAACAGATTGAAACTGACCAAGAAGGAAACTAGTTTCTCTATATGTATTTAATTACTTTAACTTTTTTCCTATTTGTCATAGAACAAAAGTGAGGAACTAAAGGGAATGGGTATTTATTCATGTTTCAGAAGGTTCAGCTCTTCAGAATGCCTGTAGATGTCTCTAGTCCTCACTGCATTGATTTCTCCGGGAGCTGACAGAAACAGCACGCACAGAGCTGGGGCCTCTGTCAGTCCTGGTCTCCCAGATATGGGAAGTGTAGCCAGACCAGGTGTTTGAAGGTGTGGATCCGAGTTGTTGGTCACTGGGTTCCTGAGGAGCAAAACTAGTGATTATTCTTCGGAAATACAGTTTCTTTGCTTGCTCCGCCTGTACCGATCAGAAACCAGTGCCAGACTTCAGACATAAGTCCAGTTTTAAAGCTAACCAGAGAAAAGATGATGTGCCTGTCTGCTGTCTCAACAGCAGAGGCGCCCTAGATTATTTGGGAGTAAATATGTACCTGATTTGTTAAAGGAATTTTGAATCTGTAATCTTAAATTATGTGTAATAGAATAGCGTTATCAGATTTTCCATTACGTTATTACTTATGCTCTCTTTAAAATGCTGTTTAACTTTTTTCACATTTGTATCTGTCCTTCTCCCTCCTCCCTTTTAAATAGAAACGACTATGATGACACCATCCCAATCTTGGATGCGCTAAAAGTCACCGCCAATATTGTGTTTGGATACGCCACGTAAGGAATCTTACATTCATGTTCAAGATGCCTTCATTTTTCAATGACTTCTTTTTGATTATAGATTAGAAGCCTAGATATATCCATAGAAATGTAGGCATAAATTTTCATCCTTGATGTTCTTGAAAGGATAAATGAGTTAAATAATCGACTTTAGCTCCTCATCTCTTGGCATCTTCTTTTTACTAAGCCCCAGAGCATTTAGTTCCTGCTTAAAGATGAACTCTGCAGTGAGGGTGTCATGCAAGAGGCAAGGAAGCAGATGAGGCTCATGAGTATTTACACGAGTCCTGTGTGGCAAATTGTTTACTTTTTTTAAAAATTTGTCTTTTTGCTGTGTTTAAGGTGTCAAGGAGCAGAAGCTTTTGAAATCCAGCATTCTGGGTTGGCAAATGGAATTTTCATGAAATTCTTAAAAGATAGATTATTAGAAGACAAGAAAATTACTGTGTTACTGGATGAAGTTGCAGAAGGTAAAATAAAAAATAAAGAGAAAGCTACTCAGGGTTCTCTGGTAATTATTTTATTCCTACTGTTATTGTGCAGGTTTGGAGTTAGGTTTTTTTTTTTTAAGATTTTATTTTTTTATTCATGAGAGACAGAGAGAGAGCAGAGGCAGAGGGAGAAGCAGGCTCTCCACAGAGCAGGGAGCCCGATGGGGACTCAATCCCAGGACCGTGGGATCACGATCTGAGCCAAAGGCAGACGCTTAACTGCCTGAGTCACCCAGGTGCCCCAGTATTTATTTTTATAAAACAATTTTTTCTAGAACATTCAGCGACACTCCTATTTCGTTCCTTCCTTCCTCCTTCTCTCCCTGGTGACTGAGCTTTGTGCCATCTGTGCAGCGTGACTCAAGGTATAAGGCTGGTCCTGGGCAAGACTGAAATCAGTGAAGTTTCATCCTCAGAGCTCTGTACCTTGTCTCTGTGTCTCATACCTGGTGCAGCCCTGTTGGCTGGTTTGCAGAAAAACTTGTCCAGAGAACACCCTCTCCCAGGATCAGACTGATCCAGCTTTGCAGAAGTTTTAAGACTCAGGTAGAAAAGGCTGGTTTCATTTTTTTTCTTGATGGACTTAATGGTTTTAAATTCTGCTTTCAGGACATGACCCTAGAGGCCTAACATCATGTCTTCCATTTCCTTCTGTTCCCTTTCCTTTTCGGGATAATGTTATGCTCCTGTCAGGTGCCAGACAAGTACATATCCTACTATACCAATAGATTGCCAGGTATTTTTTGAAATGCCATTTTAGAACCCATGCCAAAAGGCAGTCCTTTTGCAAACCAGCCCATGAGAAATGGAGTCTCATGGGTGTTCTGAAGATGGCAGGTGGAGTATAAGGTATGTGAGTGTTTCACTAAGAGCCGTGAGTCACCTTTGTTCATTTTCACGTTTTTATCAGTGTAGGTCTTTTAGCTGAATCACCTGACTTAACCACTTTCCCATTTAACATAGACAGCCAGCGCTTTGACCTCCTCCCGCCATCCTGCTTCAACCAGAAAAATTCTGCTTTTATCTGGGTTTTATATTTGGCTTCTGTATACGAATCTTAGTTTTACCTCTTTTTTTTCCAGATAAATAACTACATACCAAAGACCAGATACTATTACTTTATAACTTTATTTATTAATAATAAATAACATATACAGAAGTAAGAGAAACTATAATTTGTTCATATTAAGGAATATGATATATATGGCTTTGTAAATTTAAATTGACATTTATCAGTAGTCACAAGTCTGCCTAAAACATGTTAATGAAAACACATTATGGAGCATGCATATAGGATAACATTTTTGTTAAGTTCAAAACTTAAACATTAAGGGCACCTGGGTGGCTCAGTCAGTTAAGCATCTTCCTTTAGCTCAAGTCATGATCCGGGGTCCTGAGATCAAACCCCTCACTGGGCTCCCTGCTCAGCAGGGAGCCTGCTTCTCCCTCTTCTCCCCGGCTCATGCTTTCTATCGCTATCTCTGTCTCTCTCTCAAATAAATAAATAAAATCTTTAAAAAAAAAACACAAAAAACCTAAAACATTAGCATAAACTATTTACCAATGCCTGTGCGTGAGTGAAAATTAAAATATGCATGGGATTATATATATTGCATTGAATAATGGTTATTTTGAGTCGGGGGAGAAGAGTGGTGGTACTTTAACCATATCAGTGGTTGTAACACATTATTTCCTTTCTTAAAGATATTGGAGGTAAAGATGGCATGAAATCTTACCTTTCACATAGATAAGTAGTCATTTTTTTACTAAATACATGTATTTCTCAACAGAGTATAGACATAAAATTATCATGGCTATGCTTTCAGTAAAGAAATACACTTTCAGGGGCACCTGGGTGGTTCAGTCGGTTAAGTGTCTGCCTTCGGCTCAGGTCATGATCTCAGGGTCCTGGGATCAAGCCCCGCATCAATCTCCCTGCTCAGCCGGCAGCCTACTTCTTTCTTTCTCCCTCTGCCCTTCCCCTCCACTTGTTCTCTCTCTCAAATAAATGAAAATCTTCAAAAAAAAAAAAAAAAAAAAGGAGGGGGTAAGGGAGGGGGGAGGAGAAGAGAGAAAGAAAGAAGTATACTTTTAATTCTTTGTGAATTTTAAGGCTTAGACTATTAGGGATATGATAATAGAATTGTACTAAAAGGGGATCTTTAGAAGTTTCCTGGCCCAATATTTTTCTCTGTTTGCTCATGACTTTGAACCATGCCTGGTACATAATAGGTGTTCAGTAAAATAGTTGTTGAGTGAGTGATACTGCGAATATAACTGGATTTGCAGGAGAGTTCTTGACCTAAATATTAAAACGTGAAAAGACTGTGGTCTTAATACTTATTTCCTATCTTTTAGATATGGGTAAATGTCACCTTACCAAAGGCAAACAGGCTCTGGAGATTCGGAGTAGCTTGTCTGAAAAGAGAGCGCTCACTGACCCAATTCAGGGAACGGCATATTCTGCGGAGTCTCTGGTACGGAATCTGCAGTGGGCCAAAGCACATGGTACGGTGAAGCCTGGTTCTTGTGAGGTTTTTCTAGAATATGCTGTATTAAACCATGAAGGAGGTTTTTTCCCTCCTGGATCAATCATTTTCCTCTCAATTTTGTGGTAAAAGTATTTTAACCTGGTAGGCAAGCCCAAAACTAAACAACTTATCTAATACACAGTCCCTTAGACTTTCTTATATTGTGAGCTATTGGAAGTGTGCTATTTGAAAAATCAGGCCTGGGTTCTGATCCTGTCGCTACCACTTGATAAACATGTTATCTATAAACAAGGGCGAGAACTGATACTTGGGAGGGTTGTTGGTATTGAATTCAATCGCACATGTAAAGAGACAAGCATGCTGGTCAGTAAATACTACGTGCTCATCAGTATTACTGAGTCTTCTCTCCCTTCGATTCTCGAATCACTGAGTCAGTGAGCAGGGAAAGAGACAGTGAGGTGGAAATCATATCTGCAACTTAATTACCTTTGATAATTCTGTGCGATTTAGTGAAAAGGTTAAGTTTAAATTATTGACTGAAATGAAGATTTTTAATTTGCTGGGAGTCCCAAATATTTGTATGGTGAATCCCTTATTGTAGATAATTGAAAATTATATTTGGTGAACTTCTATATAATAGTCTGTTTTTCATAATAGTCTGTTCTCTAATAGTCTTTTCATAATAGTCTGTTCTCTAAGATATATTTTTGGTTAAATATGTTAAAGCACATTAAAATATAAAATGTCATAAATATATTGTCTTGGCTTTCCAGATAATTGGATAAGTAATCGAAATTGATTCTTTTCCTTTAAAAAAGCTCTAAACAACAACAATAACAAAATCCTGGTGATACGGATCAACAGTAAAATACCTTTTATGAAATGAAAGGAAGGGAGCATCTTTTTTTTTTTTTTAAGTTAAAGTAGCTCTTTTTTTTTTTTTTTAAAGATTTTATTTATTTATTTGTCAGAGAGAGAGAGAGAGCACAAGCAGGGGGAGCAGGAGGCAGAGCAGGCAGAGGGAGAAGCAGGCTCCCTGCTAAGCAAGGAGCCCGATGTGGGACTTGATCCCAGGACACTGGGATCATGACCTGAGCCGAAGGCAGTGGCTTAACCGACTGAGCCACCCAGGCATCCCAGGGAGCATCTCTTTACTTGGTGGACGAGATGCTGCCCGATTCAAGAATTGCCTAATAAAGCCAATTAGATCTTCAAATTGAAAGAAAGAAAGAGAAAGAAGGGAAGGAAGGAAGGAGAGAGAGAGAGAGAGAAAGAAAAAAAGAGAGAGAGAGAAACTTTATACGTGGGCTGGTCCAGTATTTTTCTCTGCCGATTACTTTGAACCATGCCTGGCACATAGTATGTGTTCCGTAAAATAGTTGTTGAGTGAGTGAGTGAATGGGTGATACTCAGAACATAACCACATTTACAGGAGAGTTCTTGGCCTAAATATTTAAAACATAATGAAAAGATTGTGGTCTTAAAATAATGCTTATTTCTTATCTTTTAGATATGAGTAAGTATCACCTTACCAAAGGCAAATAGGCTCTAGAGATGTAGAGTAGTTTGGAAAGAGAGCACTTTTTTTTTTGTAATAGATTTGGTATTTTTTATGTTAAAGAGCTCATGCAAAATGGTAAAAGGAAAAACATTAAGACTCCCTCAATTAATCATCAAAGGATGCAAATTCAGCCTGCACAACTGAGAATATATTAATAATTAAGAAACAAATACAGAAAATGATAAACTTAAGTAGTAATTAGAGAAAATAAAATTAGGACTATGATAGTGAGTTTTTCCTTTTTAATCCCATCAACTAGGTAAACACTTTGAAAATTAATATTACATCATTTTGGAAATGTATGGTGAAATCTACTTATATTCTATGTAAATGGAGAATGTCACATGTGTGAGGAACCATCAAGCAGCTATATCTAATAATCCTAAAGCATTAAGTACATATATATAAGAAATACTGACTATGATAGAAAAATAATAAAACCCAGAAATATTCTAGATATTCAAGAGTACTGGATTTGTTTAGAGTAACAAATATTCAGTGACATATGCTTTATTAAAAACTATCTTCATGAAGATTGAGGCAACAGTGAAAAATTTTCTACAATTCTATGGATACTTTTGATTACCACTGTAAAAATTACATATGCAGGGATGCCTGGGTGGCTCAGTCATTAAGTGTCTGCCTTCAGCTCAGGTCATGATCCCAGGGTCCTGGGATCAAGCCCCACATTGGGCTCCCCGCTCTGCGAGAAGCCTGCTTCTCCCTCTTGTGTCCCCTCTCTCGCTGTGTTTCTCTCTGTCAAATAAATAAATAAAATCTTAAAAAAAAAAATTACACATGCAGAGGGACAAGAACTGTAAACTAATAGTAAATTAAAGATTCTTATTTGTTTGATGAGCAGAATATGGATTTTTTTTTCTTTCTGTAAGTGCATGCCTGTGTGTTTGTGTGTCTTTGAACAATGTGTTAACTATAGAACATTTTTAAGTGAAAGCAAAAAGCTCTCCCTTTGTTTCGCCCCATAAAGAGCAATTGTCTGTTGCTGAACAGAAAACTTACCAAAGCACTCCTCAAGGGATTATTTGTAAGTTGTTCTTTTTGTTCTTTTTTCAGAACTCCCAGAAAGTATGTGTCTTAAATTTCAGTGTGGTGTTCAGATTCAGTTAGGGTTTGCCGCCGAGTTCTCCAATGTCATGATAATCTACACAAACATAGTCCACAAGCCGCCCGATGTCTTGATGTGCGACGCCTATGTCACCGATTTTCCTCTTGTAAGAACCCCCTTTCTTCTTTTATTCAAAATAGCACAGTAGGGGCGCCTGGGTGGCTCAGTTGGTTAGGCGACTGCCTTCAGCTCAGGTCATGATCCCAGAGTCCTGGGATTGAGCCTTGCATCAGGCTCCCTGCTCAGCAGGGAGTCTGCTTCTCCCTCTGACCCTCTCCCCTCTCATGCTCTCTCTCTTTCTCTCTCTCAAATAAATAAATAAAATCTTAAAAAAGAAAAAAAATAGCATAGTATAGCCTCATTTACTAAAGACTAAACACTTGGAAACTTAAAGTTGATGGTAAATTTAAAGGAAATACAAATACATATATATTCCATTTATCTAAATGCTTATTTGTATTTTGGTAACAATGGTCAAAATATTTGAAAACTAATCCTCAAAATACCCTAAATTTATCAAATTTAGGAATGTCTGAAGTTCACTCAGGAAAGAAGCCTTTAATTTCCTTTACCCTGAGTAGGATATCAAATATGAAGCCGTGAAATGGTAGTATATTGGAAGCATAGACATTTAGTTCTGTTTTCCATTGATTAAGACATGGTAGTTATTTCATGTTGGCCTAAAGAAGCCAGTAAATGGTAACCGTCTTCCCTACATGAGTGTAGTAAATTGAGAAGTAAGCAAGCAACGAGACAAATCCAGGACATCACGTTTGCTACTGATAAAGGCTTCCTGGAGGACAGTGTCTGGTATGAGAGCAGATGATCCAGCACTGGACCCCAGAATTAGGTCGGCCTACCAGCCGTGACAGCGCTGGACCCGGATGGGCTTCCTGGACATTGGGCGGGCAGAGCCTGAGGCCTTCTCCCTGAAGTTCTAGAACACATCTCCCGCTCTTACCCCGGGGTCGGCTCTTAGAGAAGAAAAAGGGAAGGGCTGCCCGTACACGTCCCTTTATTCTTTTTAAATATACGAGTCATAGAAATCCCCCCGCCTCTTCCCAAAATTGATGAGTGAGCAGGGAGAGAATCCAGGAGTCACACTCTAACAGGGCTGGAACGTAAAAGGAAGCTTGAGAGGGTTAAGAAGTGTTCGTAGGCATAGTTTGAAACTAACTATCCTTGCAGAGCTAACTTTTTAAGTGTATCTGTGCAGAATTTAGAATTTCTTTTATACTCCAGAATGTTGTTTTTATTGTTTCTTTAGTCCTAAGGGCTGACCTACTGAGGCCAAAATTCATAAGAGAGTAATAACTGTTAAGATATTTTACTGTCACAGGGGCGCCTGGGGGCTCAGTCAGTGGAGCCTCTGCCTTCGGCTCAGGTCATGATCCCAGGGTCCTGGGATCGAGCCCCGTAACAGGAACAGGCTCCCCCTCAGAGGGGGTCTGCTTCTGCCTCCCTCTGCCCTTCCCCCACCCATTCTCTCTCTCTCTGTCTCTCTCTCTCTCTGTCTCTCTCTCTCTCTGTCTCTCTCTGAAATAAAAGCTTCTAAAAAAAAAGATATTTTACTGTCAGAGACAATGTTGTTACTTTAATCGATTTCATTAATAATGTCCGCTGATTTTCACAGGACTTAGATATTGATCCAAAAGATGCAAATAAAGGGACGCCTGAAGAAACTGGCAGCTATTTAGTATCCAAGGATCTTCCCAAGCATTGCCTCTACACTAGGCTCAGCTCGCTGCAAAAATTAAAGGTTATTACTTTTCCTGTTTGTTAACTACTAACTTTGTGAAAGTGAAAATTCATTTTGGCTTGTGACAGTTGTATTAGTTTATAGATGAGCTGCTTCATTGGTATTAAATTGAAGTAGAGATAAGTGATATACAGTGAAACTTACAGTGACCGTTATCATATTCTGTTCTGTCCCTGGTGGTGGCCTGAGGATTTTTGTGTGAGAGTATATGTGATTACTCTCCACAGTTGAAAAGTTAGAGATATATAGCATAGTCTGCGTTTAAATACGTTTGCATCTTCAAATAATCATTTCCTAGTTAAGGAACAAAAAACAATTGTCACCCTGTTTACAGCTAATCTACCTATAGTCTCCTTTGTCTTTGAAATAACCCTATAATCTGATTTAGTTATACTTCTCCACCTAGGACTGTGGATTATTATTTCATGTTTTTTAAAACAGCTAAACTTTTGGCCAGTTTTTTTCATTAAAGGATCATTCTCCAGGGGCACCTGGGTGGCTCAGTCATTAGCGTCTGCCTTTAGCTTAGGTCATGATCCCAGGGTCCTGGGATCGAGCCCCGCATCAGGCTCCCTGCTCGGCAGGAAGCTTGCTTCTCCCTCTCCCACTCCCCCTGCTTGTGTTCCCTCTCTCACTGTGTCTCTGTCAAATAAGTAAAAATCTTAAAAAAAAAAAAAAAAAAAAAAGATCATTCTCCATCTCCACTAATAGGGAAGGGTAAGTTTTCTAAGCCCCACTGCTTAGAAAATGCCTTTAAACTGTTCATCCGGAATACAGTACAAGATCTCCCTGATTGTGGTTACTGTCAGTAGCAAGAACTAGAATTCTACCAGTTCAAAGTACTGAATGAGGGAAAGGGAAGGTGATTATAACTGGCTTTTTTTAGTGTGGGGGAGGTGTAAATAAGCCTTGAGGATTTGGAACCTGGGAAAGGGGAGTGAGAGTGGCTGCTGTTGTGTGATCATGTGTGTATTTGTGTATGTCGGTAATGCTTTAACACTGATATGCTTTCACAGTTGATAAAAATAATTCTTGGGAGCCTGGGTGGCTCAGTGGGTTAAAGCCTCTGCCTTTGGCTCAGGTCATGATCTCGGGGTCCTGGGATCGAGCCCCGCGTGGGGCTCTCTGCTCAGCGGGGAGCCTGCTTCCCCCTCTCTCTCTGCCTGCCTCTCTGCCTACTTGTGATCTCTCTCTCTCTCTCTCTGTCAAATAAATAAATAAATAATCTTTAAAAAAAAAAGATTTAAAATTCTTTTCCTTTTCAGGAACATCTGGTCTTCACAGTCTGCCTGTCGTACCAGTACTCAGGTTTGGAAGATACTGTAGAGGAGAAGCAGGAGGTGAATGTTGGCAAACCCCTCATTGCCAAACTGGACATTCACCGCGGTTTGGGCAGGAAAACTTGCTTCCAAACTTGTATTATGTGTAACGGCCCTTACCAGAGCTCGACATCCACGTCAGCGGGAGCCGGCCACTACCCCTCGTCTCAAGACTCATTCCACGGTGTTTACCATTCGCACCTTGGTAACCCCAGTAACGTCTTACCATCAGATGGCTGTCGCTGCAGCCGGATGGCGGATGCATTTATTTCAAGTCACCACAGCCACCATTATCCATGCCAGTTTGGTAGGAGCAATGTGCCAGTGGAGACAACTGATGACATGCCATTCAATCTCTCTGAGGGGCTCCGAATTTCTGAAAAGTGACCTCCTTATTTTTGGAAGTTCTCATAATTACTGGGTGCCTCCAGTGCAACAGTACTGACATGAAGAGAGACATCATAAAAAAGCAAATATGTATATGTAGAGAGAGAAGATTAGTGATGGTATTTCATGGCAAACCCAGGACTTTGAGGTGTTGGAATTATATTATTTACCTATAGACTTCCTCTTCATTCTCTTTTAAGAGTTGGTGAATTGGTTGACTTGTTTTGTAAGAATTCAGGATGGATGTGTATATGTCTATGTGTTTATAACAAAAATATTTTCATTTTGAGCACTCTGAAGTAAGAACAACGGGAATAGCATTGTAGAGTAAGTCACTGTGTTTTTAGAATCAGGGAAAAAAACATTGGTGATCATCAGGCTTAACCTAGTTTCGTCAGCGGGAGAAACAGATGGAGTCATCTTGTTTACATGAGAGCTGGCCCCGGAGCGGAGACCTGCAGATTACTATACCAGTGTTTATTCCTCTACACACGGCCTTCCTGGCAGGTTCTGAGACACGTGTTATGTTTGTAGGTAGACTTAAAGATAATATGTAAATACACTTGTCTGTATATAATCTAGAAATGTACAAACTTTAATTTGTGATTATAGGACTTCACTGCAAGGGTCAGCTAAGACGTTTGTATATAAATCTTATGTAGAACAGGCTGAAGTTTCTTGTTCTTAAGGTCATGAAAGCACATGGAGAGGTGATGAAATGTTTGTCTCTGTTAGAGCAAGACAGCAGGATATTTCTGCTTCTGGATAATCTTGGCAGCTGCTTATTGAATCTTACAAACACTGGATACATCTTCCTTGATAACATTTTCTTAACGAATTTAATCTTACCACCTTGCATCCTACCTAAAGCATGTTAAAAAGGCAACTGCCAATAACAAAAATATTGAATTATTAATTTTAAAACATTCCACAAAGAAAATACCAGGCCCAGATAGCTTCACTGCTATATTCTGCCAAAATTTTAAGAATTAGCACCAGTCCTTTGCAAACTCTTCCCAAAAATAAAAGGAGAGAGAACACTTCCCAACTCATTCTATGAAGCCAGTATTAACCTGATAAAAAAACAAGTGAAGACATTACAAGAAAACAACAGATCAATATCTGTTATGAATAGAGAATCAAAAGTCATCAACAAAATACTAGCAAACTGAGTCTAGCAATATATAAAAAGGATTATACACCATGACCAAGTAAGATTTATCCCAGGAATGCAAGGTTTGTTTAACATCTATTTGTTTAACATCCAAAAATCAATGTCATATGCAAACAATTCTCATTATTCACAGAGATATAGTCTAAGAAGTCACAATGAATACTGAACTAGTGAATGCAGAGCCATTGCTCCTAGGGAAAGTGTGTGTGTGTGTATTCATATCTCAAATAGATTATAATCTTAAATCCTGAAAACAGTTTATCCTGGTATACTGTTATATTTTACAAAAGAGAAAATGAGGTTCAGAAATATTAAGTGACCTTCCTGAGGCCACCCCACTAATAACTGCCAGAGTTGGGATTCATACCCGTCCAACTGGCCCCAGAGCCAAAGCTTCCACAGTCCTGCCCCCACCCCCTCATCTTCTGGTCATGTCTAGGGGTGGGGGCTAAAACAGGAAGGCACAGCATTTCCTTGTTCACCCCGTTGGAAACGTGTATCAGGAAATCCAAAATTTTCATGGATCTGCACACATCTATGAATGATTGTAAAAGTGCTGACAATTTTGATTTGGGGATTACAAACAACTTTTAGAAACAAATTGGTAAATTCACAAACATGGACTCATAAATAATGAGGATCAACTGTCCCATGTTCATAAAAGACAAAATTGACTTAATTGTCTTTTAACAGCTGGAGAAAGAACATTTGATAAAATTGAGCACCCTATCATGATAAAAATACTTAACAAACTAGGAATAAAATGGAAATTCCTCAATATAATAAACAGCATCTACAAAAGCCCATACTTGACATCATTATTCGCAACAGACTGAATGCTAAATGTCCACCTCCCAAAATCAGGAATAAGACAAGAGTGTTCACTCTCATCCTTTCTAGTTAACATTGTACTTGAGGTTCTAGCAAGGCAATTAGGCAAGAAAAAGAAAAAAGTCAATCATACTGGAAAAGAAGTAAAACTGTATCCACAGATGGCATAATCTTATTAGAAAATTCTAAGAAATTCATTTAAAAACTACTAAATGAGTTCACCAGGCTAGAGGATAGATACAAGATCAATATACAAAGATCAGTTTTATTTCTATGTTAGCAGTGAAGGTTCTGAAATTGAGATTTTCTTTAGTCTATTTACAATAGCATCAAGATGAATAAAAACTATGTGACACTGTTGAAATTAAAGAAGACCTAAATATATGGAATAGTTGTTTATGGATTGGAAGATTTTACATTGTTAAGATGAAAATGCTCCCCAAATTGCTTCACAGAGTTACTGCAGTTCCTGTCAAAATCCCAGCTGGCTTGTTTGCAAAAATTGACAAATAAAATTCACATGGAAAAGACAAAAGCCAAAACAATCTTGAAAAAGAACAAAGTTGGAAGATTCAACACTTAACCAATTTCAAAACTTAACTACAGAGCTACAGTAACCAAGACAGTGTGATATTGGCATAAAGATAAACATGGATTGGGACGCCTGGGTGGCTCAGTTGGTTAAGCGGCTGCCTTTGGTTCAGGTCATGATCCCAGGGTCCTGGGATCGAGTCCCACATCGGGCTCCTTGCTCTGCAGGGAGCCTGCTTCTCCCTCTGCCTGCTTGTGCTCTCTCTCTCCGACAAATAAATAAATAAAATCTTTAAAAGTCATTAAAAAAAAAAAGATAAACATGGATTGAGGGAATATAAAATACAACTGAGAATCCAGAAATAAGCCTATAATGTTTACGATCAATTGATTTTTGACAAGAGTGCCAAAGCAGTCAATAAGAAAGAGAAATCTTTTCAACAAATAGTCCTAGGACAACTGTATAGCCATGTGCTAAAGGATCCCCCCCCCCCTTTATGCCATATGCAAATTTCAACCCAAGATGGATCATGTACCTAAATACAAGAGCTAAAACTGTAACACTGACAAGAAAACAGACAAGCAAATCTTTGTGACCTTAGACTAAGCAATGGTGTCTTGTATACAACACCAAACGCACAAGCAACAAGGAAAAAAATAAATTGGACTTCCTCAAAATGATCTTTTATGTTTTAAAGAACACCATCAAGAAAGTGAAAAGACAACCCACAGAATGGGAGAAAGTTTTTGAAAGTTATGTCTGATAAGGTACTTGTATCCAGAGTACATACAGAACTTGTATAATAATAAGCCATTTATATACTAGTGTTTAATTATGGTTATTGTAGACCAGTAACCAGTGAACTGTCGGATGGGCCGTCTGTGAGGACGGACGTGTTCTCTGTGTGCGCTCGCGGCGTGCCAGCCTCTAGCCCCACGCAGTAGTGGAGCAGTGGACAAGCTCGCTTCCATATTCAACTCCACAGCTGTTCATTCTGTATATTTGAATTTTTTTAAAGCGTGTATTTATCATTTCAAAACATTTTTTAAAATAACAGTTGTGTAAAACAATTTTAAAAATAAAATAACAATTGTGTATTTTTTTTTTTTTGTCTCTTCAGCCATGTCTTTATTTGAGTTGACTTCTTATGCCAGTTGCTTTATAACATTAGCAGAGGATTTTATGCATCAGTAGCATTTCAGAAGGGTAACCCACTGATACCAATTACAATGGGAGGAAGATATTAGGATAGTAAAGGCTCACCTAAATCCAAAGCTAATATAAGGTTCTGGGGAAGGGGTATTTTCTGGAAAGTAAAAAATTCTAAAGTTAGCAATTTTAAGTTACATGATTTCTAATTTTAAAAAGTTAACACATGGATCATCAAATATAAAACATGAAAGTGGTATCCATCTGAAGGTGAAGAGGTCAAATAAATCACAGCCTTGAGAAAGAAAGTCTTTGAAGGATACCGACACAGAAAAGGGACAGTAGACCTTTCCTTTTTCTCCAGTGTTTATTACTTTTCATAGCTCCTACTTGCACACAAAAGCAACCATGAGGTGGTCTCTTCAGTAGTCAAAATTGTTTTTGATTGTTAGACTCTGGAAATTCAATCATGTAGCCACAGCTCAGATCATTGACACTTTGATACATAGATCAGCACAAGTTTAATATCAGGATTAGATCTGATTTTTTGAAACAGAAGGCCTCATAAATTTTAAATCGTTTCCTGTTATTTGAACATTCCCCTCGTATTTATTTTTTTTAGAGATTTTATTTATTTATTTGAGAAAGAGAGAGCATAAGTGGAGAGGGGGGAGGAGCAGAGGGAGAGGGCGAATCAGACTCCCCGATGGCAGGGCTTGATCCCAGGACCCCGGGGTTATGACCTGAGCCGAAGGCAGAGGCTTTAACCCACTGAGCCACCCAGGCATCCCTCCTCTAGTATTTATATACTATCATTGCTTTTCACTGTTAACTGATGCCAAACACTCAGAATTTACACACTACTTTTAGGGTAGTGGTGCAGTTGGTTGGTGGTGCAGTTGGTTAAGCATCCGACCTTTGGTTTTGGGCCAGGTTGTGATCTCAGGGTCTTGAGATCAAACCCTGCACGGGGCTGTGCACTCAGTGTGCAGTCAGCTTGAGGTTCTCTCTCCCTTTCTCTCTGTCCCTCCTGCTAGTGCACTCGTTCTCTCAGATAAATAATTTTTTTCAAATAATTTTTTAACATATACATTACTTTTGTTCAATTTCAACCTGTTTTTTTATTTTGACATTGTGTGTTTTATCCAGGCCTATCTAAAATATGTATTTTTAATACTTTCCCTTGAATTATAAGACCTATTTCTCATATTGATACAAGATTAATTAGATTAATTAGTAAAGAAAAAGACAGAACATGAGAATGCTCGTATAAATGTATTTAATTTTTTTGCACTTCGACAGCATTAAAAACATTTTGGCGTTGGACACAAAAGTGTGGTGTCAGGAATGAGGAGTCCGCTCATCTCAGCACCCAGCCACAGCGTGGCCTGAAGTGCGCCCTGCAGCTCTGTGCCTCCGTCTCCTTATCTGTAAAATGGGGGTGAGGATATAACATCAGAGGGCTTCCAATCCTCTACAGGGCTGCCAGCACCAAGACAGTAAGTCCTTTGAAGAGCCTGCTCTCTGGAAAAGGTCTCATCCTTCAAATCTGGCCTTCTCAAACCCATACCGGTCAGTACGCACACAGTATGGTGTGTATTATTTGTTACTAAGGTGCTTCCTACAAAGTACTCTTGGTGGTACTGGCAATATAGTACTGCCTTCTAAAATAAGTTGCAGTTGGGGTGGCTGGCAGGCGCAGTCGGTGGAACATGCAACTCTTAATCTTGGGGGTCGTGAATTCAAGCCCCACGTTGGGTGTATAGCTTACTTTAAAAAAAATTTTAAAATTAAGAAATGTTTCAAAACAAGTTGCAAGTGAATGTTGTTCACCCCAAAAGGAGCCAACATTCATTTTCAAGACTTTCAAACTTTTCAAAAAGCATGGAAATTTAATGTCACCAGTTACTAGCGCATTATGTCTACACACACTGATTAGCAGTTTCTCTGCTGGGATTCTTTGTCTTTGCTTACCTGGATTTTCCAGTTTTTATACAGAAAACAGCTGTTATATAATTTGCAAATATAAGCATTGTAGAACGTAAATATGCTAAACTTCGATACTTTTATTCTACCCATTGCAGAGTAGCTAAGTCTGAAGTAACTACCACAGATCTGAAGTAATTCCCAGTTTTTTGCATGACGGTTGAGTTTTGTGGAACAGCATTTAAGTAGTAGAAATGGTTGGCTGAGTATTCCTTCATTAATAACTTGTTAGCACCAGGCTTCGACTATTTTTTAAAATTTTGAAACATTCCAAACTTAGAGAAAAAATTCCAAAACCAGTACAAAGAATTCCCGTATTCCCTTCACCCTCATTCCCTATGTCAACACTTTTCCATGTTTTATCATTTTGTCTCATAAATGTATATATATGTTTGTATGTATATCTTCTACATACATCTACAAATGATATTTTTCCTGAGTTGTTCAAAAGTGTTAACTTTTTGCTCCTAAATAAATAAACTTGAGTGTGTACTGCCTAAAAACAGGAACATTCTCCTACATAACTCCAGTACAACTGTCCAGATGGGACAGGATTCCAGAACCTCCCTCTGCTGGAGCCCAAACACTGGGAACCACAATTCTTCCCTTATCTTCCCCCTTCTCTCACAGATCGTGACCTCTGATCTTTGTCCAATGTCTATAAACTATTGTTTCATACTTTGTGTATGGCTTTCTAGTTGTTTCAGGTGGGAGAGTGAATCCAGTCCTATCATTACATCTTGTCTGGAAGTGAACATCTATAAATGATTTTTAAAGCTAATCCCATAGTTGAAAATAATTACGGATTAGCTTCTGGGGTGGAGTGTTTCACATTCTACATGCTATGTACAATCGTTTTACACACAGCCTCATTTAACTCTCAGCAGCCTGGCAATTTATAGATGAGGAAACCATTAGCCTAAATCAAGACGTCAATTCACCCTGGAGAGCTGACAAGCGGCAGAAGCAGGATAACTCAAACCCAGACCAGAGCCCGTTATTCCCCGGTGCTGCTGCTAATTACCCAATGATGAGGAGATATACAATCATTATTGTCCTAAATGCTCAATCAGTGCAAAAGTGGCATAACATTAAATGTTCATATTTGATGGAATATCAAATATTGTATCCAAGAGATACAAGTCTTTGAAGTGTGTGAAAAACCATCCTACTTTGAAAACAGAAGGAATGGCATCTTGATTTGGTAACTTAAACTTGTTGTTTTCCCAACTCAGCAGAAAAAGAGCCAACCGTGATTTTTTTGGTGAAGATTTATTTATTTATTTGAGAGAGAGGGTGTGCACGTGTAGGAGGGGGGAGCAGCAGAAAGACAGAGTGAATCCTGAGCAGACTCCCCACTGAGCATGGAGCCCAACGCGGGGCTTGATTCCAGGCCCCTGACATTGTAACCTGAACCAGAATCCAGAGTTGGCTGCTCGAGCCACTGAGTCACCCAGGTGCCCCCAGTGATTTTTCGTGACGTGTGTCAACAGCGTGGCTTAATACTTCATTCTTCTAAGGGTATGAAAAATATTTTTAAACACTGAAACATTAAAGGAGAAAATAATTTACCATCTCTAAAGATGAAAGTCACACGTCACATTCCAAACATTTTTAAAGGAGTTGACCTAAAAATTAGTAATGTTAAAAAAAAAAAATTAGTAATGTTGCTCTATTATGCTCAAGAGAGTTCTAACAGGGGACGGTGTTAAAATATATTTTGTAAAGTATTTTCATATAAGCTTTAGTTTTACCACTTTCATCTTTGTGTAGAATGTTCATTACTCTATCACAAAGATTGAGTGTCTTCCCTAAAGACTGATGATTTTTATACTGTATTTCTCCCACGTACACGGATTCCCCTTGCTGCCAGACTTGGGTTTTGACACTATTACCTGACCTCGGAGTCCTCTATCTGGTGCCCCAGCTTGGGTAAGCGGCTCTGTCTCCCCTCCCAATTTCCTGTTGTAACAGCTGACCTCACACCTGAGTCCAGTGGTTTTCAAACTGTTCAGAGTAGCTTCTCTTTGGGGGGGCACCTGGGTGGCTCAGTTGGTTAAACGCCTGACTCTTGGTTTCAGCTCAGGTCATGATCTCAAGATCAGGAGACTGAGCCCCATGTCAGGCTCTGTGCTGGGCACGGAGCGGACTTAAGATTCGTTCTCCCTCTGCCTCCCCTCCCCCAACTTGTGCATGCTCTCTCGCTATCTAAAAAAATATATTTGTATATTTTCTCTCTGGCAGGTAGGACTAGGACTACCCACCTGTTTCATCTAGAGCATCTCTACCTTTATCTGTTTACACACTGCCTTTCCGAGTTACTTTGTCTTGCCGAAGAAGTTTCTCGGTGAAAAGCAATGGATCGCATCTCCTCTCACTTGACCCCACCATTGCTTGGAGACCCTCCCCTCACACATAGCCGTTCCCCATACTAGCTGGGTGACTTTGGGCAGGCTACAGTGCTGAGAAAGAAGAGGAAGAAAAAAATCCCACTGCGCTGAGAGCCTCTAGCCTCCCCATTCAAGGGACGCTCAGTGGGCCTGAGTTCAGTAGTCTGAACTACTCAGTTCGGTACTGAGTTCAGTAGTCTGAACTACCGGTGACAAGGAAAGGTCATACGAGCAGGTGCAGGCAGACCTCATTTCACCGTGCTCCTCTTACTGTGCATCGCAGAGACTGGGTTTTATACAAAGTAAAGGTTTGTGGAAACCTTGCATGGAGCAAGTCTACGGGGACCATTTTTACAACAGCATTTGCTCACTTCATGTCTCCGTGTCACATTTTGGTCATTTTTGCAGTATTTCAAACTTTTCCATTATTATACTTGTCATGGTGATTTGTGCTCAGTGACTACGATTTACTGAAAGCTCAGGTAAAGTTTAACATTTTTTAACAATAAAGTAGTTTTTAAGATTTATTTGTTAGAGAGAGCAGGGGGAAGGGCAGAGGGAGAGAATTTCACACAGACACCGTGCCGAGCGCAGACCTGGACTTGGGGCTCCAAGACCCATGAGATGACAACCTGAGCCCAAACCAAGAGTTGGAAGGCTTAACCAACTGAGCCACCCAGGCGCCCCAATAAAGTATTTTTTAATAAAGGTATATACATTTTTCAGACATTATGCCATTGCACACTTAATAGATTACAGTATAAACATAACTTAATAGATAGTATAAACATAAGTTAATATATAAACTTTTATGTGCTCTAGGAAACCAAAAGTTCATTTGACTCACATTATTGCAATAATCACTTTATTGCAGTAGTCTGGAACCAAACCCACGATATCTCTGGTATGCCCATACTGACCAGCAGTTTTGGCAAACAGCACAAAACTTGGCCCTCAAATCTACTTTGTCATTCAAGCTGTGGCTTCTTGGTAGGTGTTATTAACAAGGCAAGATGCCATCTGATACTTTCCCATTTGAATCTGTTATTGCTAAATAGGTATTAAGTTTCCTAAAACCTGATTTTACACTTTGAAGTCACCTAACCTAGTTGTGGCCCAGGGAGATCTATGATTTGGAGGCACGTGGTGGTATTCTCACTAGCAAGACAAAGTGTGCTTGTTGGGGGCAGCGGGGGTGGGGGGTGGGGGGGGTGGGGGGAGGGGGCACTTTGGGGTCAGCGTACTCAGCCCTGCCCTCCCTGGCAGCACCCGCATGCAGAAGGCTGAATCACGGTCAAAGGCGTTCTAAGTATGAACAAGAGGAGGCACTCCATTGAATCCCGTAGTCAAGGACACCAGGCTAAGATGTCCCAAACATCCATCTCCTTGGCCAACCTTGCCAGTGAGCCCAGAATGCCTCCAGGCCGAGAGTGTCTGTCCTGAGCACACCCGGAGGGCGGGGCCAAGGTCTGTCGCCAACGTCTTTTCTGACCGGTGTTTCTTTAGCAGGAGTTAATACATTTGGTCGGCTTACAGACCCACCCTCCCCTCCCACCCCCGGGGCCTGGGAGCCTTTCTGGTCACCTCAGCTGACTTGACGCATTTCAGGTCTGCCCCACGCTGTCTCCATGCCATGGCGTGACCCTCAGGACCACCCTTCCCCTCGGGTTCAGGGCCTGGACCCTTGCTGGGACCATGTGTGCAACACGGGGGACCAACCTGGCCAGCTGAGAGGGCTGAGGGCTGTAGACACCACAGCGGTGACGCACAGCATCGGCTTTGTCCGGAGACTGAGAACAATGTCACCAAATAACCTAGCGAGGAAGGGCGAGGAAGACTACTCACCAAGTCCTGCCCCAGGGAGCGGCATAGCCCGCCCCCCACAAGAGATGGGAGATGGGAGGAAGGAATGTCGGCTTTGGGGTACAGGGGGCGCACGTGGGCAGCTGGCTGCTCAAATGCCTCTTGGCCCACGCGGCAGGAAGGCTCTCTGATCCGAGGCCACAGGGCCCGGAGTCCCCAGCCAGCCTAGGGCCCAAGCTCCCGGGGCCTCTTCGGAAGTGCAATCGGAGTGGGGAGCGCCAGGCAGCGGGCTGTGGTAGGACCGACCCCTGCGGGTCTCCGATCCCGCCAAGAGTACGGTTACGTGGCCCAGTCCCTGCTGCTCGTGCTGCCCGCCGCTCCGAGGGGTTCGACGTCATCCTCGGATGCCTGGGTCTCCAGGGCCCCCGTAGGGATTGGTCCGCAGCCCCTGAAGGGAGAGGGCTTCAGAGAAACCCTGCGCTTGCAGGCAGAGGCAGCAACGGACTCAGCCGCTGACTCACCGCACAGGCCTCCCCCAAGTCCTCGGCACCCGAGTCCAGGGCCAGCGCGGACCACCAGCAGGGAGCGCGACCCCGCCGTTCCTACACCTGCCGGCCGGCCGCTTCTGAAGCACGGGGCCCAGGAGCCCGTGGAGCAGGCACGCGCCGCGGCGGAGGTGCTGGAGAAGCACTCCCCGGCAGCCCCAGCCCCGCACCGACGGCGGCACCCGCGCTCCTCGCTCCTGAGCGCGAGCTGCCCCATGCCCGCCCGGTACGCCTGCGCGCCCCTCTCGCTCCCGGGCCCGCAGCCGCGCGCGGCGGGCACCTGCGGGGCTGGCAGGCGCCTTCTCCGAAGCCGTGGCACCCTGCTGCCAGCTGAGATCCAGGACCCGGGGCACCTGGTAGCGGGAAGTCAGGTTGGCCACTAAGGTCCATTTGGGCTGGTTCTGATGTTTTGCCTTCTCCATTCTCTGTAACCTGCTGGTGACACCTGACAGGCTCCAAGACTTACAATGCTCCCGCCGGGAACTTACGTTCCCTGTTTTCTCTCTGCTGTAGTACAAGACTTTGGATTTTTTTAGCTACTGGAATTCTTCTAACGTCTAATTGCAGACAACTTCTGGGTAGAACTGAGATCCCACCAAGAAATGAGAGGCGGCATGGGATTAAGAGTGCAGCGCCCTGGGCTAGAAGCTCTGTTCACACAGCTTACCCACATCTTAAAGCCTCCACGTTCTTGGGTGCAGACGGGAGTCTGCCGGGGAGTACCTGTGAGCATTTAGTAAGGTACCCCAGTAAAGACCTTAGCATGGGCAGGCACGTAGTAAAAACTCAGTAACTGTTACTAAAACTTTCACCGAAATAAAACGTGCGCGACCCACTAGAGCAGAAAGGTATAGTGGGATTAGTGGGATGGGGCGCCTGGGTGGCTCAGTCGGTTAAGCATCTAACTTTGGCTCAGGTCATGATCCTAGAGTCCTGGGATCCAGCTCCACGTTGGGCTCCCTGCTCAGTAGGGAGCCTGCTTCTCCCTCTCCCTCTGCAGCTCCCCCTGCTTGTGCTCTCTCTCTGTGTCCAATAAATATATAAAATCTTTTTTAAAAAGAAAGTTATAGTGGGTTGAATGGTGACCCCAAACAAGATATTTCTACGTTCTAACCCCCAGGACCTATAACTGTGACCCACAGGTGTAATTAAGGATCTGGACACGAGAACATCCTGGATTAGGGTGAACCTCAAATCCAGTGTTAGATGTCTTTGTAAGAGCTGGAAGAGAAGACACGGATGCAGAGGAGGCCGGGACGGGGTGCAGCAGCCAGAAGCTGGGGATACCTGCAGGACCGCAAGCTCTAGAGGCAAGGCAGGATTGTCCCCTAGAAACTTCCAAGAGAGCATGGCCCTGACAAGACCTCAATTTCTGCCTCGTAGCACTACTTTCGGATTTCTGGTCTCCAGCACCGTGAGACAATAAATGTCTATTGTTTTAAGGCACCGAGCAAGTGAATTGGCTGGGAAACTAATACAGGAGCGAACCGTCAGATGGATCCAGCCCCGGCCTGTCTTCGGAAGGACACTGATGGCAGATGTCTGGTGGTTTCCGAGCTGTGTCCACCTATCTTCCAGAGCCTTCCCTAGAGTCGCTCTTTGGCTGCAGTTTCCTGCGCCCCCTCCTGGCCAGCAGGAGAAGTGCACCCCCTCCAGCCCCAGAGCGATTTGCTCTCTCAGGTGAAATGGGAGAACCAGGGAATCTCAAAACCCAAGACAGAAATATGTTTGTAAGAAAACATTCTTAAACAGTGCGTTCTTGCCCCCACCCCGTCTTGAAATACAAGGTGAAGGTTTTGGCATTTGTCCCGAAGCCTCAGCTCTGTCCTGTGTCCCATCGTCTTTCTCAGGAAATTCAACCTCGCGTTGATGGCCCTCCCAGCAAATTTCCTCTCCTTTCCTTGACTCAACAGAGACCATTTCCTGCACCCGGACCCACACCTCCCCAGAGCTACCCTGGACCTGTCACCCCAGAAAGCAATTTAACTGTCCCCGTTCTGATCCACACTCTGTGTTCAGCTCACCTCCTCAGGTATCCGTCCCCTCGACAGTAACCATTCAACCGAATCCATATTGCTCACCTGAGGGGGGGGGGCTCTAACTTCATTCCCAGCCTCTCTTAACTTAACTTACTTTCTCGCCTAACCTGAATGCTCCACTTCATTCTACTGTGACTCTCGCAAGCACTAACCACCCCCTCTGTCCGCTGGCCCTCCATTTGTTTAACTGGCGAAACAACCCTAACCGCCTTCCATGCACATTTTCTTCCACTGCAGACCCTTGTCTTGGCTGGGAGCCTGGCCTCCGCCCTCTGGAAGACAATGGAGGCCGCCACAGCCATCAGGAGCACACCCACATCTACATCCACATGACCTCCTCCCGGCTAATCCCCCCACAGATCCTCGGGGTCCTGCCTCCTTTTTTCTCCCCCAAATTCCATCTCTTTGGGTATCCCTTCTCTCCTACATCATCAACGTCTCTCTTTTTAACAAATTATTCTCATCGGCTTCTCCCTCTGTCCCTCCCACTGCTCGTGCTCTCTCTCTCAAATAAATAAATAAAATCTTTAAAAAAGAAATAAATAGGGATGGCTGAGTGGCTCAGTTGGTTATACGTCTGCCTTCAGCTTAGGTCATGATCTCAGGGTCCTGGGATTGAGTCCCACATGGGCTCCCTGCTCAGCGGGAAGCCTGCTTCTCCCTCTGCCTCTGCCCTTCTCCCTGCTCGTGCTTTCTTTTCTCTCTCTCTCTCAAATAATTAAATAAAATCTAAAAAAAACAAGAAAACTCTATGAGGCGTTCTATTCCTATTATCCCCATTTTATAGATGAAGAAATTGAGGCGAGAGGGGTCACAACAAGGTCAGAGCGCTAGCAAACGGAGGTGCCGTAGGAATCCACGCTGCCGGGCTGCAGACACTATGCTGCCTCTTGTTTGAACGACAAGAGAGGAGGTGACGCTGATGTCAAGCACCGACAGGAAAGGAAGGCAGAACCGGATGGCAAAGGGCTTTGTGTTTCGTGCTGTTCTGGAACCGCCCTCTGGACGGCTGCCGGACTTTGCAGGCGGTCAGACTGGGGCACGACCGAGTCACATAGTCCTTCAAACTGACTGCAGGCTCGGGCAGAACGGCCTGAAGGCGGGAGAGGGACTCTTGCCAGATGGGGTCGGACAGCACCTAGAACTCTGTTCTGGAAAGAAAATAGGAGCAGGTGGCAACGGTGGACAGACCCCCGTGACCAGGCGCATCCCGGAGGAGCAGGCAGGGCCCGGCACCCCGAGGGAAGCTAGGAGCCAGAGCCCACCCCAGGGGGCAGTGGAAGCTCCCTGAGCCCCAAGGGGAGAGAGCTCAGGGCTGAAAATGGCTTACGGGGACTAACGCCAGCCTGCGTCCACACGGGGTGAGTGGGACCAGTGAGGCAAGCTGGGGCCCCAAGCCCAGGGGGAACGACCAGCTAATGAGGGGCCCACGGGGTCCCTTTCAGGTCTGCAGCTCTCCATAGGCCTCGTGGGCCTGCCCTTGCTCGCCGGGCCTGGCCTTGCCTTGGTTTCCCTCTGGTTCTTTTCTTTTTTTTTTTTTTTAAAGATTTTATTTATTTATTAGAGAGAAAGCGTGAACAGAAGGAGTGGTAGAGGGAGAAGCAGACTCCCTGCCAAGCAGGGAGCCTGATGTCGGGCTCGATCTTCGGACCCTGGGATCATGCATGACCTGAGGCAAAAGCAGAGGCTTAATCCACTGAGCTACCCAGGCGCCCCTTCTCTCTGGTTCAGAGACCAGCGAATGCCATGGGCCGGGATGACCAGCAGGGGGCAGCACAGGCTGGGGTTTGCCCTGTTTGTCCTGTCCTTTGGGAGCCCACCGGGCCCTTCCCAATTGGCTGTGGGAAGACCCAGGAGGAAGCACTTTTGCATTTGTGTAACTCTGAGCTTCCACAAGCACAGAGGGCCTCCCCAACCCAGCTGGGGGCTTAGCACGACGACAGGAAGTAGGGGGGCCCCCCGAGGAGGCTGGACAGCCCCAGGAATGCAGGAGAGGCTGCCCGCACACTGGCAGAGGGCAGCCGGGCTCAGCCAAGCCCTTACCGATGGTGGGTTCTTCTCCTGTCCTGTCCTCTTGCTCCCACAACCCTGGCACCAGAAAGCGCAGAGATGCTCAGAGGCGCCCCTCCCGGGCACGGGCGTGGCCACGCGCCCCTGGAACCCCCTGCTGGAAGCGCCTGCCTTGAGGAATGGTCAACAAATGTCCACCGGCAGCCCCTCCTGGGAGGAGTTGGGGTACAGAAGCAAGAGAACCCGCAGTCCCAGCTGGGCTCTGAAACCCACCCCCACCCCCACGCAGCGAGGGGAAAGGAGGAATGTTCACGGAAGGCAACTTGGAAGTTGGGACTCCGGACTTGAATGAACCTCCTAGAACTGGTTGTCAAGTCAAGAACAAAGGCCCCTCCGTCCCTCCCACTCCACTTTTTTAGGATTTTTTTTAGTGATTGTATTTTTTAATTGTAAAATATACCTAACATAAAATTTACCATCTTAACCATTTTATTTCTTTTGAAGATTTTATTTATTTGAGAGAGAGACAGCATGAGTGGAGAGAAGGGTAGAGAGATAAGCAGACCCCCTGCTGAGCAGGGAGCCAGACTCCGTGCTCGATCCCAGCACTCCAGGATCATGACCTGAGCTGAAGGTAGATGCTTAACTGACTGAGCCACCCAGGTGCCCCTCATCCTAACCATTTTAATTGCAAACCGTTAGGAGGTTAAGTGCATTCCTTGAACTCCTCCGCAAATCAAAAGCCTCACGGGTAGTAATCTCAATGCCTCGTAATGAGTCCTTTTAAAAGGACACCGAACAGTCCGCCTGCTCCCTCGTCGTAGATATTAGCTACACACATGCACATCGTGTACCCGCTCGGGACCTTCGTAGCGGCGGTGATAGGACACTTACGAGGAACCAGGCAGCAGGCTACGCTCATCATAGTCACAATTTGGTTGACTCAAGGAGATAAAGATCACCTGTGACCTGTGCTGCGTGTTCCTGGGAGGAAAACAAAGCCCCACGGGTGCGCGTCCTTCTACCCTCGCGTCACCAGCTATGGGAAGAGCCCCTGCGCGGTCCCTGGCCCAGGGTGGCGACTCGGTGCTGCAGACGGATGGCACTTTGTATAATTACAGCAAAGCGAGATGAGCCCTTACTGGAGAGCCCACGCCTGAGTCAGAGAAGCAGAAACGGAGGAGACTGAGAATCCTGCTCTTTCGGTAATTTACAGATTTTTTAGGATGTCCGGTGGGGGACAGTGGCTGGGGGACAGTGGCTGGGATCCTGCAGTCAAGACTCGGCTTCACACACCTCTGCTCCTCAAGCCTGTTGCCTGAAGCACAATGCCAGGGTTCTAAGACGCTAAGAAGCCCGAGTTTCCGCTGGGAGGCTGTTTTCGGAGGTTTGTCTCCCTTGCCCGGAGCACCGCCGGGAACGCTGTAAGGCACTTCTGAGAAGCACATTCACGCCTTGGCTCACTTCCTGAGAAAAAGACAGGAGGGTGAGGAGGGACTTTCAACTGTGGGAAACCAGAGTAAATAAGGACAGAACAACACCGACTTGTGTTACGTTTGCCGCAGTGAAGGTTCAGAAGCGTCTTTGCACAGAAAGAACCAGCAGGTGGCACTGTTATTCTCCAGAAATGGTGTGGAGGGTGTGTGTGTGTGTGTGTGTGTGTGTGTGTGTGTGTGTGTGTGTGTACCTGTGCACACGTGAGCTGGGTGAGAGCTTCCCTCTCTATCCACCACCGCTTAGCTAGGCAGACGCTCTCTCACCCTCCCCTATTCCCCCACGCCCCCTTCTCTGTCATCCTTCTTTTCTGTTCTTGGTCAAAAATTCGCAGAAAAGAGCAAGAAAACCCAGCAGAGATCACAACACAGATATGATCCAATCAAACATATTTCCCCAGACGTCTTGGGAAGAACACTGAGGTCCTCATGCTCCCCCCTTCGGTTCCCCTACTCCTCCCCAGGCCTAGACAGGCCATACTTTGCTGCCTTCCAGGAAGATGGCCTATCACTGGTGGTTTCCTTCTTGTAGGCATATTTGTTTGAAAAAAGGACTCTAGACAGAATGAGGACCTCAGAACAATGACTTAATGTTGGCTCTTCAGACACATTTCATATCAGACCATCTGGATCTCAAGGATACGTCCATAGGGAAGGTCCCCTTCCCCTAAAATCATGCCAGCATGGGAAAAGCCACCTCCCCTGTCTTTGGGCGAAACCATTCTCCTCGGAGGCCTTAGAATTCCAGCCTCGTCCGAGAATCTGGAGGCACAGGCAGGGCTACAGGCCCTACGGGGGAGCCTCAGACACATCGTGTTCATGGCATTGATCTTGTTCTTTCCCCACCTGCTTAACAGGAACTAAAAGCCGTCCACCGAGAGACTGCGTCCAGCCCACTTCAAGTGCATCGACGTAATGGACTAGCCTCCCTAGCGCAAACCTCCAAGGACTCAGGTAAGGCAAACCATTTCTAAAACTGTCGTGAGGAAGGAGGGGCGGTGGCCGCTCTGGAAAGAGCCCGCGGGTTGCTGAGTGTTTGAGTTCCAGTCTAGCCTGCGCCGTCTCCTCACCTGGGTCGGGGGCCCAGTTCTTCCGGAGCCTGGGTGCCCTTCCGCTGCAGTGGGGACGCCGTCAGCAATAAAAAGCCACCTCAGGAGGCAGGTGGCTGGGTCTCTCGGGTCCTTAACACGCGTTTCATCTCGTGAGGCTTGCCAGGTTGAAACAAGGGTCCCTAAGGAACCGGCCTTCGGGGAATTACTGAAAACTCAAGGTCTCCCCCCAGAGACATGTATGTTTTAAGGGACTTCGTTAAACCCTGGGGTCACATCAGACCTTTCGGGTGCGGTCTGGAAGCTTCTTTTAGAGTGGCCGTGTTTTTAGATCTGGAGGCTCCCATGTTTAAGTACTGAGACATCTGAAAATCACCAGTGACCGGACCTTTCTCAAGCGTGTGTCTCGTGTCTAGTTCCCAAGGTGGGCTCACGCGGCTTGGCCTGGATGGTTTGACGGCCGCCCTCGAGGCCAGTAGAGGCTTGTTATCCCGACGGAAGAGTGCGCCCGGAAAGAGGATGGGAGATGTTCGTTTGTTTTCGCCGTGTGTGTGTGTGTGTGTGTGTGTGTGTGTGTGTGTGTGTGTAATAAGATAAATGGGAACAAGGAGTGTGGCAGAGCTGGAAGAGGCTTGTGGAGAGGGAACCATGATCACCACAAAATACGAACAAAATACGGGGAAGACGGAGCAGTTGGAGGGTGAGGACTAGAATCCCCGCCGCGGAGGGCACTGTGGAGAGAAGCTTGGAAGAAGCTCTGTGGATAGAAATGCTAAGAGGAATACTTAGTTTGGTCAGAAAATGCCAAGCGTGAGGACTCAGGGCTATAGGCCGGGACCAGCCACTGGGCGGGGTTGTCCGGGCCTGGCCGCCTCCTCCTCCTCTCCATCGAAGGGAAATCTGCACCCCAGAACTCTTTCTAACACCTCTTCTCCCGGCCGGAAGCCAAGCCTGGCTGTGCCCTCCTTTTCAGCGCCTCAACAATGAGCTCTGTTATGCCCAGAGGCGCCTCCCTGGCCTTCTCGCCCCGGGGAGGGCCTGGGGACCCTGAAGACTCCCCTTCCCCTTCTTTAGGGTGTCTCCCGATTCCACCACCTCAGAGAACGGAAGGCCCTGGAAAGACCGGGCTCCTCCCTTCCTTCCCCCACCGTTTTCCCAGCTGGGGCCCTCCTCACAATGGAGCCGAGGGCCAGGCCCTGTTGCTGAGGGAACCAGCGGCAGGCCCAGCCCCCTTCCCCACAGAAATAACCAGAGGAGAGGAGCAAGGGATTAAATTGCTCTAATCTCCAGGCTTCAGAGGAGGCTGGGAGCCTGGCCAGCGTGAGGTGGCAGCTCCGCCTTGGCCCAGACGAAGCTGGAGGCCAGCGGCCTGGCCCTACCTCTCCCTTCTGCCCCACCTCCACTTCTCTCTCCTCAACCACAACCCCCCCAAAGAGGGAGACCACCAGGTCGGCTTCCCTAACACAGGAAGGGAGGGCCCAAGCCCGCCTGGCTTCACCCATCTGATCTCTGCGGCTCTAGGAACGACAGGGACGCTGGCTGCCCTCGCCAGAGATGCAATTTTGTTTGGTTCTGACTCACTGTCTGCAAACGTTGGTGGATGTGAGTCAGCCCACCCTCCCCCTGTGGGGCTGAGGCCCTGCAGGTAGACAGGTGAGGGGGTGCTCTGTCCCAGCACCCCCTCCCCCGGCTCCGGAGATGGCCCCAGCCCGGCTGGGGTGAGTTCTTCAGTGCGGCCTTAGATCCTTTGCCTTAGGGGTGCCCGACCCTGAGTCTCACATTAGGGCAGGTGGGTCACTTGCTAAAAATACCCACGCCCAGGCCTCACCCCAGCTAATAATGCAAACTCGGTTAGTCTGAGGTGGGACTCAGGCGAAGGGGTTTTAGGAGCCGAGGTCATTGAGGGAGCCCCTCGCCAAGACCCCTGGCAGCTGGTTCAGAGATCCCGCCATCAGCAGGATACCTGGGACCGCGGTTTTCCTGCCCTGAGCCCAGTATTCTTCCTGCTCTATTACTTTTACTGCTTTAAAAACAAAACTGTTTTTGAGGAATGCACAACTTATTGGGGAAATGTATATAATACACAAAAGCCTAAGGAAGAAAATTACATCTCCCCTGAGCCCCCAACACCCCGAGTTAGGCACCGTTAGTTAACCTGTTGGGTTCTCTTTTCATCTATTTTCACGTATTTAGTTTGAAACAAGGTCAGGGGGGCCTGAGTGGCTCAGTTGGTTGGGCGACCGACCCTTGATTTTGGCTCAGGTCATGATCCCAGGGTCGTGAGATCGAGCCCTGTGTCTGGCTCCGTGCTTAGCAGGGAGTCTGCTCGAGACTCTCTTCCTCTCCCTCTGCCCCTTCCCTGATCTTTAAAATAAATAAATAAATCTTTAAAAGCAAACAGAAGGTCCTAAGCGTGCACAGCTCTATGCCCTCTTCCATTCCATCACAAGCCGAATGCCCGATGGGCCTTGTACACGCTGCTGGACATCACGTGGACTGGCAATGTTCTCAGCAGGCTATTTGGCAACGAGTATCAAGAATATTTTCAAATTATCACCCTTCAGCCCACTAAGTCCATTTCTAGGAATCTCTCTTCAAAGAGAGATCAGATGCAGGCAAAAATTTATTTACGTAGATTTTCACTTTGGTGTTATCAATTTGTAAGAGCCAAAATTACCAACCTCATAAATGTACAAAATGTACAAGAGAGAGTTTAGTAAACTGTGGTTATTCATGAGACAGATACCCTGTGATCGTTAAAAATCACGTTTTTAAAGACTGCGCTGGCTGTGAAAATGACGCTTTCCACGGTCCCTCCACGCCCTGGGACACGTGTGTTATAGGAAGATCCTTCTCTGATTCTACTGTAACCCTCCGGGATGCTGTCGAGCCCGTGACCTTTCCTCTCTAGATCACCCGTAGCATTTTATCTCTGTATCAAATGTTTTGGCAGTTTGTTCTTTTTAGGAGTATTTATTATGTACTACTTCTCTTGCTGTCCAGCATGGCCATGTATTAGGAATGCGTGATTGCCGGTCCACAGACATGGGGGTCTATGGGGTACCTACGGAAGACGGAGAGAGAATTCCATAAACCGCTGTGGACCCGGACCCTGAGTTCCACATCTTCTCTCTGTCTGCTTTTCAGTTCCAGCTTGTCTAAAACTGAGCTCGTCGTCCTCGCATTTGTTCCAATTCCACGAATCAGTGTTTGAGGATGGACTTCCCTCCCCAGGCAGGCTCTCCTTCTTGCGTTACCCATTGCTATAGTGGAATCTCCTAAACCATTCTCCTTTGGGACACTCAGATTCAAAGTTCTGGAGCTATTGGCCATCGAATCCTAACACTGTTCGGGAGGTTTTAAGTCTGAGTGTGTGGTTTTCCATGCCCGTCGCTGGCATGCCACCCAGCGAGCCTGTCGCTTCCCTCCAGAGCAGCTCCTTCTCTTGGCTGAGCCACCCGCTCACAGCCTCTGGCCCCTTCAGACTAACCTGTGTCCAACCACTCGTCAAAGTCATCTGTATGCTGTCACTTCTATCAGAAGCCTTCAGTGGTCACTTTCAAATGGCCATTATTTAAATGAAGTGCTAATTTATCCCGACACTTGCATCTCTGTTTAACTCAACCCCCAATCCATCCACCTTGTTTTTTTGTTTTTTTTTTTAATATCTCACAACTTGATATCCTTGCTTGATGTCAAAGTGTTGCATGCATGAGCCTCAGGACACATCCTGTACTGTCCTGACTTCTCTTGCTGGCTGGGTGATCTTGGATCATTCACGTAACCTCTTTAATCTCAGCCCCTCATCTACAAAGTGGGGATAATACTAATAGTATCTTCTTTGAAGGATTGTTGTGAGAACAAAGCAGATGCACGAATGCAACAACCGGCATTGATTTGTTCGGTTTTGTGACCAGGAGGGAGCTTGGCAGGGCAGCCCACGGCTGCGCAGGGAGCGTCAGCTGTCGTGGGTCAATGGCGCTGGAGGTTCTATTTCCAAGATGGCTCGCTCGCGTAGCCGGCAAGGCGGGGCTATTGGCAGAAGTTCAGCTGGGGCTACAGTCTTGGAACCTGAATTATTCTCCCATTTGGACTTTCCATGTGGTTTCTTGTCAACTGGGTTCTAAGACACAAGCAGAAATTGCCAGTCTTCTTCCGGGCTAGGCCTGGAAATAACTAGCACAGCATAACCTCCACCACATGCATTTGTCAAAGCAGTCATAGGCCAGCCCAGATTCAAGGGGATGAAGAAGTAGACTCCGCCTCTCCAAGAGGGAGAGGCCACCGCATACGGGGAAGGAAAGAAGTGGTGGCAGCCATCTTTTGAGACAAGATACTGTCATAGGGTCTTTGTGATCCCATAGCTTTTTTTTCTTTTAAGATTTTTTTATTCATTCATTCGAGAGAAAGAGAGAGGGAGAGCGTGAGCAGGGGGAGGGTCAGAGGGAGAGGGAGAAGCAGACTCCCCGCTGAGTAGGGCACCCTAACGCGGGGCTCGATCCCAAGACCCCGAGACCATGACCTGAGCCGAAGGCAGATACATAACCAACTGAGCCACCCAAGCGCCCCATCCCATAGCTTGTCTAGTAGAGATGTTCAACAAATATTAAACAATTACTGATCTCTTTTTCTTTTTTTTTTAATTCCAGGGTAGTTAACATAGCGTTATTGTAGTTTCAGGTTTACAATAGAGCGATTCAACAATCCCACGTATCACTCCGTGCTCATCACAAGAAGTGTCCTCTTAATCCCCTTCACCTACTTCCCCCATCCCCCTGCCCACCTCCCCTCTGGCAACCTACTGTGTGCTCTCTAGAGTTAAGAGTCTTGTTTCTTGGGTTCTCTCTCTCTCTCTTTTTCTTTTCTTTTGCTCTTTTGTTTTGTTTCTTAAATTCCACGTATGAGTGAGACACGGTATTTGCCTTCACAATTACTGAACTCTGAAGGCTTGTACCTCTCGTCTGTCAAACTATCACTTGGACGGCTGCCTGGAATTATGAGTTGACTTCTCCCCTGCGTTCTCATTAGCTGTGATGTTCCAGATGAATTGCAGGCTCTTTGAGGGCAAGGCTCCTCGCTACAATATGCATTTTCGCGTTGCCCCCTCAGAGATCTACACACAGTAAGTGCCACAAACATGCAGCCCTTGGTTTCCTTTCTTCAGGCAGCCCTAGCCCTGGGAAGGGAACAGAAGACTTGCTTTCACTGAATTCTTGTACAACACAAGGCTCGCTATTCTCCAGGGGAAATTCAGAGAAACAGTCCCTTTGTTCCCCAGCCCTGTGCAGCGCTAGGCCCAGAGCCTTCCAGAGGGGGAAGCTGCAGACGGGGAGGGAGGGGGTGGTGGTGGAGGAAATTCCATTCTAGACCCTCATTTCCGAAACTGCTCTGTGATTAGCCGGGCTTTGTGCCGGCCCAGTCCAGAGGCAGAGAAAGGCCGGCCCCTAGGTCATAAAAGCACCAGGAAAATACAACTGCAGCCCCTTTACAGCCTCAAACAGGAGGTTAAAGGATTTGCTTTGTTGTTTGTTTATCTCTCAGACTGAAGCCAATTATTCCAATTACCTTTTTTTTAAAAGTTTATTAGAGTTTGTATTTTAAGTGCATTTCTTCTCAAAAAAAAAACAGGCCTCTGTAACACATTTCCCCACCCCTCATTTGGTTCCAAGGACCCAAGCCTGGTCTCAGCGGCAGGGAGGGCGGGTCACATGTCAGAGGTCAGGGGCCCCCTGATTGTTCCCAAATGTGCTTCCCAGTAACCATAGATTTGAACTTTGCATTGTTGTGGGGCCCTCGGGGGAGAGAGCCCCCGGGGCAGGGGTGGGGGGGTGGGGGAGGTGGGGGGGAGGTGGGGGGGTGGGGAGGCCATCTCTGCCCTTCAAAGGCGGCTGCTCTGCTTTCCGTGGGCCTATGTCTCCGTCCTGAGCCCAGTCCCCATGGGGCTCCCGTGGGTGGGGGTGGGGTGGTACTTGGGAAGGACAGTCCGTGGAATCCCAAACTGTGAATCTTGCGGATCAGACTGTGCCTTCGGAGCCGGAAACACTCAGGATCAGCGGCAGAGGCCGACAAGTCCCCTGACAGCTTTCTAAAGTCTGGGGTTATTTGCCCAGAAAGCCGGCAAAGGTTGTTCCTTGGCCAGAAGCAATCAGGAGCTCCCCACTTCTCAGGCCAGGCAGGCTTCTGGAAAGTGTAGCAAAGTGCGGGGCACGGAGGTTCAGAAGAGAACCTCAAGTTCTGGCCTTACCCGAGGGTAGTAGGTGTTGGCTAGGTAAGATAATACAAGTCGAAGAGGAGACGAAAGACCCAGACCATCCCTCCAAAATAAGGATCTCCGCCGAAGCCTGAAAATCTACCATAAATAGGATGTAAATTTCTATTTATTGATATGGAAGAGTGTGTAAGATATATAGCTAAGTTGTGCAAAGACGGCCTCATCTAGAGACGGGATACGCACACACAGGAGAAAAGTGCAAGGATATACATCAAAACGTTGACAGAAGCATCCTTGACTGGTGGGATTTCAAGTGACATTTTTGCCTTTTTTTTCCTGCATTTTAGAATTTAAGTTCACGGCACATGTATTCCTTATATATGTACTTTAAGAGAAATTCTGATGTTCATGAATCATTTCTTTAGCTCCCTGTTTTTCCAAACTGTGGTTTAAAGCCACCAACATCATCTGGGGCACCCGGGGGGCGCGGTCGGTTAAGCGTGGGACTCTCGATTTTGGCTCAGGTCACGAGCCCAGGGTCGTTAGATCGAGCCCTGCATTGGGCTCCGTGCTCAGTGGCCACTTGGCTTGTCTCTCTCTCTCCTCCTCCCCTCTTGCACGTGCGCACGCACGTGTGTGCTCTCTCTCTCAAATAAATAAAATCTTAAAAAAAAAAACAAAAAAACAACAAAAAAGGCACCAGCATCAGGTTCAGAGAGCTTGCTGAAAAGGAGGGTCCTTAGGTGTAGCTCAGCCCCATGAAGCCCGAATCCAGAGAGGGAGGCTGACAGGCAGCGTCGTAGCGCCCTCACCAGGCAGTTGGAAGAGAACACAGTCCGCCATGTGGGTGGTCGGGTCCTTCAGTGGTTCTGGCTCCGTCTTGGAGCATTCCAGGTGTGACCGCTAAGCCCCCGGCCCTGCTTTCCTTGCTGCCCCTTCTCCCCTTCCTGCCGCCCTTCTGTACATCCTCAGGAACCAGCCCTGACGGAGTAGACGAGGCCCCTGCCCCTCCCCTTGCCCTTGCCCTTGACCAAGAGTCCACAGACAGAGCCCCCCGCTGCCCTCCTCCCCTCCTTTCCTTGATGTACTCTTCTCTTGGCCTCACGTCCCTTTTTTGACCAGAAGGACTGACCGCATGAGCTGATGTCCTAACTCCTTAAGTCGAGGGAAACCGAAACTGGCGGGGTGCAAGCCTGGCCCGCGGGTCTGACCCTGCTCCTGGGTGGACGTGTGACCGGAGCTGAGGCGCTGAGCCTCTCTGTGTCTTAGCTTCCCCTGTGGCGACAGGGGGACCATCCCACTACCTCACAGAGCGGCCGCCGCCACGTTAAAGAGTAAGACCGCGTCTACGCAGAGAATCTGGTATGTGGCCCATGGCCAAGGAAAGCTGCTATTCCCAACCCGCTCCGAAGAACTCTGGTAAGGAGTCCGAGACGGACTTCCCAGACTCCCCGGGAGCATAGAAATGATGCCCGTTAGTAAGTCTTCCCCCCGATATTCCGAATTCACCCCTCTCACGTGAGGCCCCAGGGACTTGACACTTAGTGAGCTCGCCGCGTGATTTTGTCACACGTGGCCAGTGGTCGCTGCTCACGGCTGGAGGAACGCGAGTCCAGATCGTCATCAGCAACACGGAAACAACTACAATCCCCAGTCCCCCTACTGAGGCAGTCCCCGCTGAAGCGGTCGGCCAGCCCGGTTGTACAACTGCACAGGCGGGCTGGGCCTGGCGGATCTGGGCCGGGGTCGGGGGCCTGGTCTGCGCCACACGTCTTTCATCCTTCCTGGACCGACGGATCCCCCGGGCGTGTTCTTCTCGTGCCGCACTTGCTCACATTCCATGAGCCACGCAAGCACATGGCTCCGACATCAATGGGGAGAGGGACAGATAGGATACTCTGCCTCAGAGACGGCAGTGGAAAATAAAGCCTTATTTCTGTAAGCCGGGACTCAACAAACTGTAGCCTGCCGGTCAAATCGGCCTCCAGCTGTACAAAGACTTGTACATTTTCTAGGAGTTGTGAAGAAAAACAAAGTGAGTAGGAACAGCGACCGTATGTGGCCCAGGAAGTCTAAAATGTTTACTATCTGGCCCTTTAAGGAAAAAGTTTGTTTGATTTCTTCTGTAAACCATCAAAATGTCCAGGGAGTTTTTTGTTACACAGCATTCCTGCACAAATATAGATGAATAATTTCATATTTTTGTTTGTTTTTAAATTAAGAGGGATTTCATCCTACTTTTTTTTTTTTCATCCTACTTTTGATTTTGGGCTTATGAGTTCGAGCCCCATGTTGGATGTAGAAATTACATTAAAAAAAAAAAAACCCACTACAACTGTAAGTTAAGTACAAAGGACTTAAAAATGTTTCTAAGATGGGGCACTTGGATGGCTCAGTCTGTTAAGCGTCTGACTCTTGGTTTCAGCTCAGGTCATGATCTCAGGGTCGTAAGACTGGGCCCCAACTCTTAGTTTCAGCTCAGGTGGTGATCTCCGGGTCATGAGACTGGGCCCTCCATCAGACTCCACGGTCAGCGTGGAGTCTGCTTGGAAGTCTCTCTCCCTCTCCCTCTTTCCCTCCCACTCATGCCCTCTCTCTGTCTCTCTCTCTCTCTTTAAAACAAACAAATCTTAAAAAAAAAAAAATGTTTCTAACCCATGGAGTGGAACAATGGGGAAAGAGCAGGGGAACAGGGTTGTAAAAACAGAAGAGAGGGAAGTTAATGAAAGGAGAATGGATCTTGGAAGAAGGAGGAAGGGACAATGGTAAAAATGTGTTGGGATCTGGTCAAGTGGAGAAGAGGGTGGGGTGGGAGGGGTAGGATCAAGGCGTGGTGTGGTTGTCAAGGAGAAAGAGGACAAGACAGGATTATCCGGAGGTAGGAATATCCGGCTACTGGGTGTCAGGGAAAATCCGTAGAAGAGAATCCTGGTGTCCTCGTAGTAGAGTGCTGGGGGTTTTCTAGTAGACCTTCCAGGAATTATCAGACTGTGGGGATGTGCACCTTGGATTATTTTTGACTGCCTAAACTATTTAACAAATCTATCAGGAAAGAAGTTAAGTTATAGATAACTGACACCACCAGTTTTCCCTGTCCATAGGAACACACAGACTCCCATTCCCGGCAGTGCAAAGGCATTGTATGGTGTGGAGAACAAACATCTCTGTGAGTCAAATTCTTGCTTGAACCAGTTTTACCATCTTACTGATTTCCGCATCGACAGATGAGTTAAATACAATCTTTGACTCATGTTTACTTCATAGCTGTATGAAAGTCATAATTTCACCATTTAAAAAAATTCTCTTTTAGCATTATCTAAGGGATCTCCCTGGACAGTCGCTACAGCCCTGTGAGGCCATTACTGCTGCCATTGTTTCTCCTGCCGCCGTTGTTATACCGCCATTTTGAGGATGACATCCCTGAGAAACTAAGAGCTTAAGGTCACACTAGTAGAGACTGGCAGAGTCCAGGCAGGAACTTTGGGAGTCTTCGGACTTCAAATCTCCTATTTTTTCCACTGCTGAATTTAAAAAAAAAAAAAAAAAAAAAAAGTTGGCACCCCATCACGTTATTCATTAGCTCGTCATTGATGAGCACAAGGACTGTGACTTGGGGAGCACAGGGACCTGGCATTCTTGGGCGAGTGATGGCTCATATGCAGATGCTGGGGAAGAAGCCCCAACAGCATAACTGTGACCCTGCCAGAGGGAGACAGCTCTTGAAGTCAACAGGACTGCGTGATGAGGACCAGCGCCAAGAGGAAATGGGTCTCTACTTGAGCTTTTCTTCCCTGACAGATCATCAAGCCAAAATTCTCAACAGCTGAATGCCTCACAAGTACTTTCCAAAGTCTTATTGTTTTGTTTCTGCCACAAATAAATGCTCCCCACTCCAGGTCCCCTCACCCCCCGCCGTATGTCAGCATTTCAGGTGATTTCACTCTGAAGCATTCTGCATTTTTCCCAGCATGACCCCTTGTTTTCCATAAGTCCAACATTTCATGAACACCTATGGTGGATGAGCTAGACATTGTACAGGGGACTCGACAAATGTCACCTACGTGACAGCCCGTAAGCTCTATCGTCGCTCAATCAGCAAATGTTCAGGAGAGAGGTGTAATAATGTTAGCGACGCAAACATGGAAACAAAACCAAACAGGATCTCCGCCTCAGGAAGTGGAGTCTAAGGGAGAGACGCTCAGGCAAATAGACAATTACAACACAGCATGCTAATCAAGGGTTGGTGGTGAGCATGGAGAAACCAGCCCCTGCGTGTTTGAGAGAATCATGGAAAGTTTCACGGTATTAGAATTTGCATTGAGACTTGAAGAAGCAGGAATTTGCCTGGAAGAGAGAGGAGGAGGTGCCCAGAAGCTTCTAGATGGAGAGCAGTGCAGTAACAAAGGGGAACAGAGAGTACAGGGTATCTAGGAGGCAGAAAACAGTCCGGATGGCAGCAGCAATCAGGATGTAGGGAAGAATTCCAAATATGAAACCAGACAGGTGGGCAGGAGCAAGTCATGGCGGGACCGCGGTGTGGAAATTTGCCTGCAGGCAACGACCGGGAGTCTTTGCAGCCAGTAAGGACCAAGCGTACTTCTACACCGAAGCACCCACGGCATCCCTTCAAAGGAGGGCAAGGGCTCCTGCAGGGAGACAGTCACACTCCCCAGTGACTGAATCAGCACCTGCATTTCCTGCCTCTGTCCAAACCCCGAAATAACTCCCATGGTACTTGTCTCTTGGAACTGTTCTTGGAACTAGTCTTTTTGGCTAGTCTTTTGGGCTATGATTTTGGGCTAGTTTGGGCTATGATAGCAAAATACCACAAACACAGTGGCCTATACACAACACAAATTCACTTCTCGCAGGCTGGGGAGCCCAAGGTCCAGGCGCTGGAAGATTCGATGTCTGGCGAGAGCCTCTTTCCCCATAGACAGGGATGTGGGTCCTCTAGTGGCAGAAGGGGCAAGGAAGCTCTCTCAGGCCTTCCTTGGAAGTTCGTTAATCCCGTTCCTGAGCGCTCTACCCTCCTGAGCTAATCGCCTCCCAAAGGCCTCCCCTCCTAATGCCATCACCTTGGGAGTTAGGATGTCAACCTGTAAGTTTAGGGGTGGGGGACACAAACATGGAGACCATGGTGGTACTCGAGATGGGCACTCGAGGGAATGCAAAGAAGTTGGTTTGTGCCGTTGTAAATATTTTCTGTCACTGGATTATTTCTTCATGTCCTGAGGCCTCCAGTCCTCTACCACGATATTTGAGGTTGGGAAGGAAGAGGGCGAATGTCCCATGAATCAGAAGGAGGCACACACGGTCACAGCAAAGCAAACTGTAAATGGCAGATTACCTGGCAGAAGCCAACACATGTCCTTGCCATCTTTTTATCGAGGCCTTCCGAGAAGCTAACTGGCAGGATGTGAATGTCCCCCCCTTGGAAAGTGATGTCTCTGGGGGCCTCTGAGGCCACACCTCACTCAGTTCCCTTCCCTCTCCCCATCTACCACCCCCCTCCGCCCTCCCCACCGCTCACCCCCCAAGGAGGAGAAGTCTGCAGTAGGCCTATTTTCCTCTCTGGCCTCCTCATCCATCAGGGCGCTGGGGAAGAGTCTGCAGAGATAAAAAGAGAAGGAACTCATCTGCTCCCTAGAGAGGACCTGCCTTAGCTGCCTGACAGCTTCATCTCCCCTGGGTTCCGGAACATTCCTTTTATTTTAATGCGCTGCCTTTTGAGGAAGTACTGTTGAAAAGAAACAGAATTCTGGATAATGGCGCAGTAGCAGCATCTTTTACAGCAAAACAGAGTCTGTTAAGAGCGTCTGTGATAGACACCGTAGGGGACAGCCCATGCATTTTTGGCAGCTAGGGGCACTGTAGTCCTGTGACCCCTCCTTAATGAAATTCTCACTTCTTGATTCTTTCTCTGTGATTCTGATGCCAGAAAGAGAGGGGAGGGGTGGCTCAGTCAATTAAGCATCTGACTCTCAATCTCAGCTCAGGTCCCCATCTCAGGGTGGGGAGTTCAAGCCCCACGCTGGGCTCCTTGCTGGGTGTGGAGCCTACTTAATTTAAAAAGGAGAGAGAGAGAGGGAAGGGGGTGAGGAGTGTGTACCCATCCCTCCATAGAGCACCTGGGGGGCCC
>CM052889.1:14574499-14597160 GCA_028534135.1 Potos flavus | reverse complement strand
GCACCAGGGCTCCATCCCTTCCCCCTTCTCCTCTTTTCTCCACCTCCTGAAAGTCTGTCTTCCTCTTTGCTTGAAGACAAGGGAATCCCCTACTCCCTCCTCTAGATGCCACTAGTTCTGGTCTCTGTTCACTCCGGACCTCGGGTGCCTGGCAGGGGTAGCCCTCCATAGCCATCTGTTCATTGAGTGAACGGGCGAGCGAATGAATGGATCGGTGAATGCTTTTCTGATCTATTACTCTTTACTATCAGTACCTTGGGGCTTTCGAATCATTCATTTATTCATTACTTATCCCCAGGAATACAAAGATGAACAGGAGAAACATTCGTTCCGAGGCTATTGGAAGAACTTGGGCTCAGTAGAGGATCTGGGGCGTCTCCCCTTTGGGATAAGCTTTGTCTATAAATCCAACATCTAGGAGTACAAGCTACCATCAAATAGAATCATTAAGACTCCAGGTCCACCAATCCGAGGGTGATAGGATTCCTTTCTTTTGTGAAATACAGCATTCTTATTGTTTTCCACGAAAAGAGACACTTTAAATTTGCTTCCCACCAGGTCTGAAGCTGGTGGCTAATGTGGCTGAAAATGTTATTGAGTCCAGGGAGGGAATCCGATGCCCTGGGGGCTCCGAGCTGAATGGCAGCCTTGTTTCCAAGGGCATTCTCCTCTGTCTGCCTGGGCTCTCAAATGACATGTTTGGACACAAAGCCTCTTAGCTAGAAATTACTACATTTGCAGGCGTTCCTAATTTGGAGTGAGGTTTATTTTTTCAAAGTCTTTGTTCAAGATTAAGCTTCGGTGAAGTTTTACAGCTGAGTTGCAACTCTCATTTGAAAATAGGTTTTATTATGATATTTATTAGTGTTCTTGTTAATTTTTTTTTTTTTTTTTTTTAAGGTTCCTCTTTGAAAGAGAGCCATCCTGCATTGAAATTTTCCAGCGAGGCTTTCACTTTTTTCCCTTTGAGGTCATTTTCTTAACCTCTCAGAGATATTTATCTTTAGGAGTTTAAAGCCTTTCTCTGTAAGGAGAGCAGAGGCGAGACAGCTGATAGGGCCTAGGAAAGTCAGAATCCTTGGGGAATTTGGGGAAAGAGAGGCTATTTTCTTAATGACTATTATTCTCAGCGCCATAGATTAAGTGTTTCCTTGGCTGTGAGTACAGGTTTGGGCCAAGGGTCCTGGGAGTATAGGAATCACGCCTTTGGTATTTGAGAGCGTCTTTGCCACTCACCGACTATATTACACTATATGTTCTAATTTTCTGTATTCCTTTTTTTTTTTTTAAGATTTTATTTATTTATTTGACAGAGAGAAGCACAAGGAGGGGGAGCAGCAGGCAGAGAGAGAGGGAGAAGCAGGCTCTCTGCTGAGCAGGGGCCCGATGCAGGGCTCGATCCCAGGACCCTGGGATCATGACCTGAGCTGAAGGCCAACACTTAACAACTGAGCCACCCAGGTGCCTCTAATTTTCCAGATTCTTGATGTTCTAGCACCTGGGGACTTGCTAACCGGGGAGAGACTGCCCTCCCTATCTAGCCATTTCCAAAAGGTGGCCAACTTCTCTCTTGGAGTACTCCTTTTCTATACAAGCTAACCAAACCAGAGCCCGTACTCCAAAGCACTGCCTCTAAATGGTCCTTACGCTCCAGAAGGTAATAATCTTCTGCCCGAAGTATCCCAGGGCCTAGGGACCAAACCACCAGTGACAACCCCTATGCTCCAGAGCGCACAGAAATGTTCAAACCAGCCAATCCTAAACCTGTCTACCCTGCTTACACTGCCTTGACCATTCCTTCCAGGAAACCACAGTAAAGGCTCTCACCCGTGCTTTCCCCTTTGCCCTTTCTGCATCCTGACCACCACTGGTGTTTCCTGTGTGGGCCTGTGGCCCCGTGTGTCCCCATGTGGCCCCGTGTGGCCCTGTGGCCCCGTGTGGCCCTGTGGCCCTGTGTGGCCCTGTGTGGCCCTGTGGCCCCATGTGGCTTGGTATCCCTCCTGTGTCTGGAGAGCTGCAAGTGGCAAATTGTCCCTTCAGTGGCAGTTTTCTCCTCGTCTTCTGGCCTCACCCTCCCTGAATAGTCACACAATCCACATTTTAAAAACACCAGCACTGCTCTCAGACACACCGGCACAAAGTAAGAAAGAAAGGGAAGGAAGGCTAAGACCTCCGCCGGTCACTTCCCTCCAGAAGGCTGGAGAAGGAGGGGCATCTGTGAAGGAGAAGGGGAGGTGACCAGGTTTTCTGACTCAGGACATGGCCCAGGTCAGCTTCATCAAGAGCCCGTCAATGGGCAGTACGTCAACCTCGTTTTGCTGATGGGCAACTAAGAGGAGTTAAATAATTTGTCCGAGGTCACAAAGCCAGTCTCTAGGCCACAATTAACTCATTTTTATTTCATTAATACTCAATGCCCGTGACAACCCAACCCTGAGCTTTTTGTTTCGGCCCCTACCATTTACGCCCTTCACCTCGTGTGAGAGCTTCTTCTGGGTTCTATCCCAAAATAGCTTTGCCATCCACCAAATCCCCTAAAACACAAGGATGAAGATTTATGGCACTACGCTTCCTCCTAAAGGTCCTTCAAACAATCAGTCCGTGCTATTCCCAAGCACCTGCCGAGTCCTCTTCTCTGAGGCAGATGGGATAAGGAGTTAGAGGATCCCAGCATGACATGACATGCACCCAGAGAACTTGCAGTCGAACCTGGGATATACACCTCAGCCAAGGCGACCAAGACCACATAACACAAGGGGGTAGCTCGTCAGCTCCCAAACTGTGTGGCACACAGTCTACAAGAAGAAAGTGCAGGAGAAAACGGGTGACTTCCTGGAACAGGTGAAACTTGATTAGGACCTTGAAGGATGGGGAGCAGGCGAGTGAAGGAAAAGATAAAAGGATTATTTTTAGATGGTATGGTGGTTCCTAAAAAATTAAAAATAGCATTATCACCTAGCCACATAGCCCACTTCTGGGTATGTGCCTGCAAGAATTGAAAGTAGAGACACAAAGAGATATTTGTCCGTACCAGCGTCATTCACGGTAGCCAAGAGGTGAAAACAACTCGAGTATCCAGGGATGGATGAATGGATAAGTGTGGTATGTATTATTACTCAGCCTCCAAAAGGACGGGAAATCTGACTCAGGCATGAACCTTGAAGACATCACGGCGAGTGAAATAAGCCAGTCACAAAAGGACAAATATTGTGTGATTCCGTCTCTATGAAATAGTCAAATTAGTAGAGACTGGAAGCGGCATGCTGGTCGCTAGGGGCAGAGGAGAGAAGAAAGTGGAAATTTATTGTTTTTAGGTGCGGAGCTTCTGTTGGGGATGACAAAAACGTTAATACTGCTGATGGTTTCGTGACATCGCGAGTGTACCTACTGCCACCAAACTATACACTTAAAATGATGAAAACGGTAAATTTTATGTCATGTATATCTTGCATCAATAAAATAATAATAATTATTATTTTTTTATTTGGAGAGGGAGGGAGAGACAGCAGGCGCTCAAGGAGGTGGGGGAGTGCGGAGGGAGAGAGAATCTCAAGCAGGCTCGACACCCAGTGGGGAGCCCCATGCAGGGCTCGATCCCACAACCCTCAGATCATGATTTGAGCTGATAAGAGTCCACACTCCATCGACTGAGCCACGCAGATGCCTACCCCCCAAAATTACTTGAAAAAAAGTTTTTTGCCCTATCCCTTTAAGTGACAAACCTTGAAAACATTTGTTTTTAATGGAAGCGTTCTCAGACAGATGACACATGCCCCTGCTTTCTTAAACAGAGCATAGCAATTGTGACCTAAACATGTCCGCAGCGTCCGCGGCGTGGTCCAGGCAACATCAGCCGATCTCCGAGGTGACAGCCGAGACTCGGTTGGACGAGTTACCCAGCGCCCTGGCGCTGCCTGGCTGGCTGCCGCGTTGTCTGTGTCCTTCCCAGGTGCCTGCATCTGGCAGGTCAGCACTCCTTTCAAACTTGCTGTTTCGTGGTTTCGATCTATGGCGAGCTGAGAAAGCAGAGAGGCCGGTGTGTTCAAACGAGGTGCGATGGAATCATCACCAAGCGGGTGGGGGCTCCCGGGCAGGCGCCGGACAAACCTTTGTGCCGTGCAAGTCCGATGGTGGCAAACCCAAGCGCCATGCCAGCAAAGCATGGACGACTCCTCACTGCCCTGGGGTAGGTCCATATTCACCTCCAGTCTGACCCCAGCCTGTTGGGCCCACTCACCCCATGGCCATGCGCCTGCCCCCCAAACCCTTATGTGGTATTCATGGTCACTTTCACGGCTCCGATACTCCACGTCCTGGCACACCCGGGTACTGGCCAGATCTCCAAATTCCCACAAAGGTTTCTCATTCTTTGTAGTATGTCTTTATGGAGTGGTGCGCTCCTGGGGCGCCTGGGGGGCTCAGTCGGTTAAGCGTCTGCCTTCAGCTCGGGTCATGATCCCAGGGTGCTGGGATCGAGCCCTACATCAGGGTCCCTGCTCAGCAGGGAGTCTGCTTCTCCCTCTCTGTTTGCCCCTCCCTCCACCCATTTGTGCTCTCTTGCTCTCTCCCTCTCAAAATAAATAAATAAAATCTTAGAAAGAAAGAGAGAGAGAAAGAAAGAAAGGAAAGAAACGGTGCATTCCTCAAGTCCAAATTCAAATATCGCCGTGGTTGGCCCCACCCTAAGCTCTACCCCAAACTCTCCCCCAACCGTAAATTAATCACTCCCTCCTCAGGACACCAATGTATTTGCTTATATCTCAGGCCATCTTTACTTTACGAACTGGCTGCTTGCTCAGAAGGAGGCTGTGGGCAGAACAGGCATGTAGAGGGTCGTATTGAGCACACTGAATTCTGGTTAACTGACAGACACTCCTGTGATTCGACAGTGTCTTAGTTTTGTAGCCCGGTGCCTTGACTAGGGAGACATTCATTAACTGTTTGCTAAATTGAAATGAAGTATTGAGACTACATTACAGATTAAGCACCTAAATTTAGATGACTAGAGAAAAAGAGATAGGCAAGAGGAGATTGTCTTGGAACCAGTGATAACTTAATCAAATTCATATTTATGACCCTAGAGATCCCACCAGCATGTGAAAGTCTAACTGATGAGTTGAAAAGATATTTTGAGGCGGAAGTAAGACCCATGCCCCTTGCCTATTGTCAGCATGTCCCCTCCCACACGTGCCAAGCCCCTTTGTACCTGTCCCAGGTAGGAAGAAAATATACTTGGTGTCCATAAACTTGAAACTCCCTATCCATGAGTTTTTCCACTCTTCCATCTTCATAAGGTGTAGGAGATCCCAAGTATTTCTTTTTTTTTAAGATTTTATTTTTTGTTTTGTTTTTTTATTAGAGAGGGCACTAGAGGGGAGGAGGGTCAGAGGGAGGAGCAGACTCCCCACTGAGCAGGGAGCCCAACGTGAGACTCGATCCTGGGACTCCAGGATCACAACCTGAGCCGAAGGCAGTCGCTCAACAGACTGAGCCACCCGGGCATCCCGGGGATCCCAAGTATTTCAAAAGCAAAATACTCTGCGTGCATCTCTAATGTGGCCCTCATCACTTTGGGGTTTTTTTTATACTTATTCTTGGTTAAAATTTCTTGCTCCCTAGCCTAACTAAACTCCTTAAGAGAAGGGCACTGTGCCTGCCACATGGTAAGTGCTCAACATATTACTGAAGAATTGCATGGATGGATGGATGCATGGATGGACAAGTATTCGCCTTTCAGCAATCGATAGGAACTATTGCCTTTCTTACCTACCCCCCAAGGCAGAATGACAGCTCCATTTGGGGGCTAAGCAGAAAGGATGGGCCTGCCTGAAAACTATTGTTTTGATCCTTTTCATAATTGCCTCCCTAGTACATCTTCCTCTTAAATGACATTAGCCTTCGGGGCTAAGAAACAGGAGAGGAGGAGATCATTTTGCTCAATGTTTCCACCCGTTCTTTCCAAAGTAGTATTTATGAAGAGGATTTCTAAAGTGAAATTTCATTTATATATTTTTAATATAGATTTTTAAAGATTTTATTTATTTATTTGACAGAGAGAGACACAGCAAGAGAGGGAACAGAAGCAGGGGGAGAGGGAGAGGGAGAAGCAGGCTTCCCATGAGCAGGGAGCCCAATGCGGGGCTCAATCCCAGGACCCTGGGATCATGACCTGAGCCGAAGGCAGCCGCTTAATGACTGAGCCACCCAGGCGCCCTTTAATATATTTTTTAAGATTTTATTTATTTGGCAGAGAGAGAGCAAGAGAGCACAAGTAGGGGGCGTCGCAGAGAGAGGGGGGGAAGCAGGCTCCCCACTGCGTAGGGAGCCCGATGTGGGACTCAATCCCAGGACCCTGAGATCATGACCTGAGCCAAAGGGAGACGCCCAGCAGACTGAGCCACCTAGACGCCCCTCATTTATATATTTTTAAATATGCAATGTACTCACAAGATATAAAATTCAGATGGTTGAAAGGTATAAAACTGAGAAGTTATGTCGGGTTCCCCAACTCAATGTAAACACTCTCTTGGGTATCCTTCTAGAGATCAACTTAGCTCATAAAAAGAAACCCATATTTTTTTCTTCTCTAAGCGGATGGAAACACACCAGACACCAGCTTTTCTCAACCTTGGCTGGACATTAGAATCATTTGGGGAAGCTGTTCCGAAAGCTTAAATCAGAATCTCTAGGGGAGGGACCCAGTCATCAGTATTTTAAAAATTCCCCAGGTGATTCTAATATACATCCTGCATCATGAATATATACACATTGCTCGGCAGACTACTTTTTTTTTCCTAACAGTAAGTCTTCGAGGTCTTTTCACACCAGTATGTAAGAATCCTTCCCCCCTTTTTTAAACAGCTACAAAGCATCCCCTTGGCTAGAGGGAATACAAGGGCATTTATGAGTATCAGGTTTTTCCCACTATTTCGCTCTTAAAAACAGCGCTTCAACAAATGACATCTCACATCTGTCATTTTGCACACCTACATATGGATCGTATATAGTGCCAATACGATATCCCTTATATGTGTAGGATAAAGTTCTACAAGTGACATGGCTGAGTCAAAAAAGAAGGGCGTTTGCAGCTTTGCGGAATATCTGCGATTTTGCTACTCGCGATTTTACTATGTCATGCTCGATATTTGATAGGTGTTGCTAACTGCCCGGTGAGAGTTAATTATTTAACCAGGTTCGTCAAAAGTTTGTAAAGTGGAAAAACGTAACTGCGTTTTAGAGCCGTATACAGGAGGGCAAGACCACCGTACTGGGGCTTGAATTTCAAAAAAGCAAGTGGAGATCGGGGAAGCAGATCTTTTTCGTAGTTAGGGTTACCAGTGTCTTTCCTGATAGGGATGGTTGGCTGCTCAGTTTCTTGTTCTTTCTTGCCATTAAAGAGTTTTGTTCTCAGAAAGGAAACAATATGTGCTCTTTGATGTGGCTCAGAAAAAAGAGGCCAACACCACGTTTTATAATGCTTTGTGGAAGAGCAACCAGAAGCGGCTCTTTAGAAGAAAGAGCACACAGAGCTGCGGCTCAAACGAGAGGTTTTTAGAGCATTTGAAGAAGTTCTGAGTCTAGAGGAATTCTCTCATAAAAAAAAACACACACACACAAAATCAAATAATGGAAAACGTAGGCACAATTATTCTCCTTCTGATGGGAATAACTTTCCAGCCGCTGTGGATCTTTACTTTGAGGAGATGCCAGGAGCTGAAGACAGTAAACGAAGCCCTGAATCAGAAACACACTCTTGTGCAAACGCATGTGTTCCTAGGAGCAAAGAACAGGCACCCTTCTGGAAGTTTCCATGGCTTTATACAGTTGAAGAGTCTGCCGTGTAACATTAGTCTCTCCCGCTTCCTTCCTTAGTCTTCCCTTCTCTTTCTCCTCTGAGGGACAGGCAGACACAGAGAGAGTGAGAGATAAACACAAAGAAAAAGACATGCAGAGACAGAGGGAAACAGAGAAAGATTTTGCTTCGGTTGGAACATGTTTTTAAAATACCTATCAGGACAGTGCCGAAAGAAATGGACCATAATAAAATAGGTCATGTTCATATCAAATTGAGTTTTATGGCATTCCTGTATTTCCTGAAGAAATTCAAGCATCGTTAGTCTTTAATAGTCTATCAGTCGAAGTTCTTTGATAGAAAGCACTAGGAGAGACTGCTGGGTGGCTCGGTTCGTTAAGCATCTGCCTTCGGCTCAGGACATGACCTCAGGGTCCTGGGATCGAGCCCCACATCGGGTTCCCTGCTGAGCAGGGAGCCTACTTCTCCCCCTGCCTGCCACTCCCCCTGCTTGTGCTCTTTCTCTGACAAATAAATAAATAAAATTTTTAAAAAAGAAAGAAAGAAAGCACTAGAAATTGACTCAGGAACTGAAGGCCAGAAGGAAGAGGTTAACTAAATGACACTGCGCGGCTCAGAGTTGAAAGCAGGAACCCAGACAGATCTGGGGACCATGGTGGCCGAGGCTTATAATGAGCTTCTGTTGGAGATCTTGCCATCAGATGAGTTTTTCAAATTCCTAAAAACATAATCTGGTTGCCTTGGCTTCATCACCTGCCACCTCCTACAGCCAAGGGCTGCTTAGTCTCATACAGGGAGGGATAGAAATTTGGGGGAATATTCCAGGAAGTCTGCAATAGCCACCTCCCAAACACCCAAACTCTTATCCCCATGAATATTTGATCTGGGGGCACTAGCAATACAATATTGAAATGCCATCACAGCCTATGACTTTGCTCTTCCTGAAAATGTGTAGAAGTCTGGTTAGGATCAGGACTGGACAAACCGTTTCCAAGAGTCCCTTGTGAGGCTGAGGGCATACTGAACATGCCTCAGTCTCCTGGACCACATCGATCCTTTTTTAAAAAGATGGCACATCCGGGCGCCTGGGTGGCTTAGTCGTTAAGCATCCAACTCTTGATCTCAGCTTGAGTCTTGATCTCGGGGTCATGAGTTCAAGCTCTGCATCGGGCTCCATGATGGGTGTGGCGCCTACTTAAAAAAATAAAAATTAAATAAAAAGTGGGCGCGTCAAAAGCAATGTGCCAATATCTGCATGCCTGTGTTCAGAGCGACATTACTCACAACAGCCACAAGGTGGAAACAACTCAAGCGCCCATGGAGGGATGAATGGATAAACAAATACGGTGTCCATACCCAATGGAATAGTATACAGCCTTAAACAAGAAGGACATTCTGACAGACGCTACAGCGTGGAGGAAACTTGAGGACATTATGCTCAGTGAAATAAGCCACATACTAAAGGACAATGAGTACACGATTCCACTTCCACGGAGTATCTAAAGTGGTCATGTTTATAGAGAGGGCAAGTGGAATGGCGGTTGCTGGAGAGGGAGTTATTGGTTAATAGGTGCGGAGTTTCAGGTTTGCAAGATGAAAGGAGCTCTGGAGGTGGATGGTTGTGCATCAAGGCAAATACCACATGCGTGCTCCCTGTACTTAAGCTCTCCGTGTACTTACGGGTTAAAACGGTACATCTTATGTTATACATAGCTCACTACAATTTGAAGAAAGAAGAAAACGGTGTCGGAAAGCCGAGATCCAGCAGCAAAAGTAAGGAATGTGGAAAGGGGGTGATCTAAAGTCCGCATTTCAAAACTGGGCTCCCTTCCCTGTGGCTTTCTGCAAGGGGCCGCCTCGGTGGCTTCCCAGTATTGTCCTTGATCATTCTGTAATTTACAGAAGAAAAAATTCATGAGTTTGAAAGAAAGATTTCAAAGACAGAAAAGGACTTCTTTTTTCTGTATGTTACCAGTCTAGCTGGTAATCCGAACCCCTGCATCAACACAGGACACAGGCTTTTCGCAGTGGATGGCTCTGCCGAGCCCAAGAGAAAAAACTAAAACTTTATGACCGAGAGCACCATTTCATTTCCTTTCTAAACTAAGTGCAGGAAAGGCCACCCATGCAGGCTTGTGCAGAGAGAGCAAGACTTCACTATAAACCGAAGCAATCATATTGCTACTTCCTTTATGTGCAAAAAAAACCCAAAAGAACAAAGGGGCGCCAAAAAAACCGAATATAATTTAAATACATAACGACTGCTGGTTTTCGTCTTAATAATTCACAATTGGTGAAATGGTGAGGTTATCAATAGGCTTTCATGTGGTTAGTTTCAAAATGTAATTTATTACCCTCTCCAGACTGTGGCTTTCTGGTTTGTTCATTGACTTCCCCACTTACTGCTCCTTCTGCACAGAGGACCCCCCCTGCCCCGCCGGCCCTCAAATGCCCTCACTGTTCTGAAAGTATTCACATCTATCAAGATCTTCTCGAAAGTCTTTCTATAAAAAGTCTTTCCTATAAAGTCGTCCTGGCCTTCTTCGGATCACTTCCTCCAGTGAATAGCTAGGACACTAATTACTTTTTTTTTTTCCTCATGGTGCATAGGACTTTGGGCTGTCAAAGTATAATTTTCAAAAAGCTAAAAACCCAACTCTCAGACAAATATAGAATGAACACATGTCAATTATTTATGTAGCTAATTCATGAGGGTGCTAGGAGGACGGTAAAGCTGGTTCAAAGGAGAATTCGATGAACAGATGTCTCTGCAGTCAGTCAGGAAAGGCATCCTAAAATAAGTTTTCTAAGCCACAGACAAAACAGGTTGACGTCTATGGGGCAAGAAAACCATAACCTCTGGAGTTATCTTCCCTAGTCTTGGAAATCTACAAGTTAACATGGAACTTCAGAGAATATGGCCTAGTCATTAGTAAATGGAAAGACTGACAAAAATACATCTCCTGAAGAATTAAATAAAATTTGGGAGGGCCTCGGGCTGGACAAGGCTCCCGTATGATATGGAAAGGACACGGAGTCATCCTTTTACCTTCTATCAAAGATGTTGACTACATTTTTCTGGCCAGGTCAATCACTCCGTTTTGTAAGAGGAGACAGAAGTTGGGAGAGATTAGCTAACTTGTCCGAGATCTTGGACATAGCACAGTATTTCTCCCAAAGCAGACCATTGGTGATACACAAACAGCTAAGAAGCATATAGCTAGTTGGTCTTAGGTGCCATTAAGCAAAAGAGTTCTGTGATTCTGAGCTTGATTTCATCAGTTGGATTGTAACTTCTCTGAGAGCCGGTGTTTGGCTTATTTACTTATTTACTATTTACTTATTACTTATCTACTTATTTACTCAATAAGTACTCGTTGAGCTCCACCTACATCTTTGGCAGATTATATTTTCCAAAGAGAGCCACACCTCCATATTTGTCCTTTCTCCTATGCTCTTCCTACAATGGGACTGTCTCTCCTTCCACCAGAGGAAGCAAAGTTTCCCCCGACATCTTGTATCTGGTGGTCGCCATGGCTGCTCTGACTGATGGCGCACAGCAGAAGGGATGCCATGGGGCTTCTGAGACTAGGTCGTAGAAAGTCGCAGTGCCCACCTGGCTCTTTCTCTGTCTCTCTGTCCATCTCCCTCTCAAGATGCTTGCCCTTTGAACCCAACCACCATTTTGTGAGGAAGCCCAAGCTACATTCAGAGACCAATGTGGATGTTGTGACGAACATCCCTTGCCCCCACCCCCCGCCCCAGCCACCGGCCAGCTTCCCCAGACATGAGAATGAACACGCCGTCAGGTGATTTCAGCCCACAGGCTTTCCAGTCTTCCATCTGAGGCCTGGATGCTGTAGAGCAGAGCTCAACGATCCCTGCCGTGCCCTGTCTGAATTCCTAACCCATAGAAACCAAGAGCAGTAATACATAACTTTTGTTTTGTTTTAAGCTACTATATTTTGGAGTCATTTCTTATGCAGCTATAGGTCATTACTATGTTGTGTTCTTGGCACCGTGGCATTCAGTTCATAATTCATAATTTCAACTCGTCATCAGCGGCTCCAGTGTAAAAGTCGTGGAGTTTTTCCTAACTTCACCGAGCCACAAATCTGCACCTCGCTCACTGAGAGCAGGGGCGCTGTGTTCCATGGCTGGTAAGGGATCCTCCTAGCATCCATGTCTCCGTCAGTCTCGGTGGTTCCTGCCTCGGTCTGTTGGTTTTTGTTCCCAACATGGGGCTTGAACTCAGGACCCTGAGACCAAGACTTGAGCTGAGATCAAGAGTCAGACGCTTAACTGATTGAGCCACCCAGGTGCTCCGTTGGTTCCTACTAGTGACTGGATGTACCTTTGCTCATGGGAAGAGATATTCAGACCCCTGAAAAAGAAAAAAAAGCCAATGCGTGTCCTGGAGGTGGAGAGAAATTGGGCATGTTTAAGGAAGTAATGATTCTTCATGGGGAAAAAGAAACAGAAAATTTGGGCTAAGCTATAGCATAAAATTGACTGGAGGTCAGATTAGACGTTACACGGCCTTGTCCACCATGATGTTTAGATGATGGTATTTCAGGGGTACCTGGCTGGCTCAGTCAGAAGAGCATGTGACTCTTGATCTTGGGGTCATGAGTTCGAGCCCCACATTAGGTGTAGAGATAACTTAAATTAAAAAAAAAGAGATGATATTTCAGCAAGCACTCCATCCAATGCATAAGTACATTTAATGGGGAATGTTTTGCTGGAATAAAGGTGTGCATATTTGTAGCCTTCCGAAGGTCTCTGCGTGTATCCTCCTAAAATCTCAGCGGTCAACTGTGCTGCTTTGTATTTTCCAGTTCCTAGCATAGAAGTTTCCAAGTTGTGAGGTATGAGATTCCTCAAGTTCTCAGCCAAAGAACCTCAGTTCAGGAGGAAAATAAATTAAACAGACCTCTGATTAAAGCAGTCATTAGCGCAGGCCGACTCAGAGCATTTGACCTCAGGGACATGGAAGCTGATTAAGTAGTTTTCCCAGGAAGAGGCTTCATTTAGATAAAGTACACTTCCAGGAATATTCTTTAAGTGCATGAGCACAATAAATTACTACAAAGAACGTATTTTCAAGATTCCTTGATTTATATAACTTTACTCCCCTCCACTGGAGGCCGTATTTTAAAATGACGGCGAAACCACCACTACAAAAAAGGCAGAGAAACGTGGCCACCAGGAAGTCGGAGTCTTACTCCTGCCATTCACTAGCACCGTACTTTCCCTGAGCCTCTGTTTTCCTCATCTGTAAAATGGGGACAATAATAATCTGCCTGTAGGGTTGTTCTGAGGATTAACTAGGAGAATGTATGGAAAACCCTTAGCACAGTGCCCGTCAGGCAGTGAGATGATAACTGTCTTCATGACCATTTTCCTGTATCCTTGCACTTCCTTCATCCATGTGTTTCTCCCCTGTTTCCCCCACCAGAATGTCAGCTCCAGACTAGCAGGAACCCATTTGGTTTCTGGGATATTTCTAGGGCCCAGAACAGTGGCTCCCACAGAATATGCGATAAATAAATAAATGACTCATTTTTTTTTTTGGCTTCTATATCACTGTTTAAACAAACTGTTGCTAATAATATGAAAAATGATAACTGTTAAATTAATTAAACATGGAGGCCATTAGACAGAGCTGGCTCTCAGGCCGTAGCAGCCCATAGAAGCGAACCAAAATCTAAGCCCGTAAGTGCCTCAAGCTTCAAAATTGAAACCTAAGGGCAAGCATCCGCAAACAGCCAACTAGGCTTTAAGCTACTGCCAATCAATAATTTTTTTATCAATTTTAAAAAATATTTTATTTATTTATTTGACAGAGAGAGAGATCACAGGCAGAGAGGCAGGCAGAGAGAGAGGGGGAAGCAGGCTCCCTGCTGAGCAGAGAGCCCGACTCGGGGCTCGATCCCAGGACCCGAAGGCAGAGGCTTTAACCCACTGAGCCACCCAGCCTCCCCTTTTATCAATTTTTTTGTTGTTACTCTCTTACTGTGCCTAATTTATACATCAAACTTTGTCACAGGTGTGCATGTACAAAAAAACCCCTTAGTATACATAAGGTTGGGTACTATCCGCAGTTTCAGGAATCTGCTGGGGGTCTTAGGTAAGGGGTGGGGGGACTACTGTATGTTTCTTGGCTTATTCAGCAACTTCTTAGTGATTGATTTGTGTAACTGCCCAAGTCCAGAGGATCTGAGGGGCACATTATAAGGCAGAGACTCCTAGTTTCTTGCAATATGCATTTTTCTCATCTTTCCTAGTAGTAGACATTGTATGGAAAGACAAGCCCACCCGTCATGATTACATTTGCTGACCTCCCTAGCAGCCAGGTGTGGCCAGGTGACTAAGTTCTGGCCAGTGGGATGGATGGCTATGAAGCTGGTATGGCTTGCCACCCTTCTTTCCTCTCTTCTTCATCATCCCTTTTGCACCCTGATGTTGGGAATGCCGATGCCGCCATGTTGGACCATAAGGATTGGTCCCTGAAGACTTCTTGAAGCAGATTGCTTACTTCTTCGATTTGTCTCTCTTGTTAAGCAACTGTTATTTGGGGTTTTCTGTCACTCACAGACAAGCTGATTCATTACTAATTCAGTGGCAAACGTTGTAAGTCAAGCACTGGAGGAGGTGGCATTTAGTGACAAAATTGATAACTACATAGCTTAGCTGAGATTGCATCCATGGCCAAGAAAAGCCTTAATGATGATGGCTTGCTTTTTATAGGGCTTTATCATTTCAGATGTATTTTTGATCCTCATCATAAACTCCTGGGCCAGAGAAATAGAAGGACTTTGGGGGTAGCCTCTAAAATGAAAGTCACCCTCTCCTGGCCACGAGGGCACAGCTTTTTCTGCCCTGTCTCACCATCTGGTCTGACTCAACAATACAATGGATGGCACGTACAAGTCTGAGATTGTACTTGCCAGTTTTTTGAAACTTCTCATATGGATTTCAATTATCTTTACAATGATAAAGCTCATGCTTTGAAGGTCTGAACTATGTCCGCCACAAATCCCTATATTGGAGCCCCAACGCTCATCGTGGCTGTATTTGGAGAGAGGGCTCTTGAAGAGGTAAAGTGAAGTGAGGTCTTATGGGTGAGGTCCTAATCCAATATGGCGGGTGTTCTTATAAGGAGAGGAAGAGACCCCAGGGATCCATGCACGGAGAGGAAAGGCCATGTGAAAACGACTGTCCACAAACTAAGCAGAGTGGCCTCACCAGAAACCACACCTGTCAACACCTTGATCTTGAAACTGTGAAAAAATAAATGTCTGTTGCTTAAGCCACCCAGTCTGTGGTATTCTGGCAACCTTAGGGAACGAATACAAGGACCAAACAATTCTCCTAGTGTCTGGGAGAAGATGAAGGTCCAAGTGTGTCAACTTCAAATGCAGGAATGGAGAGTATCTGTGACTCCCAGGTCCTAACTTATCCCCAGAAGACAAGCTGCCCAGCCCATACCCCTGTCCTGTCATTTAGATCTTTGGGGGCTGACAGCCCCACTGTGAGCACACAGAGTAAATGCTTTATTGTTGACCGTTATTTATCAGAAAAAATATTCTGCATAATTGGTTGTCTTCGAGATGTTTTCGAAAGTCAGAGAAAATGTCGAATTGAATGGAAAACAAAAAGTGCATGAGGGGAACTACCGTGAATATCACTTTGCACCCACTGGGATGGCTACAGTTTTTTAGCAAAGGAACAGAATAAGTATTGGCGAGAATATGGAGAGACCAGAAGGTGAAGAGTGTTCTCTCTGTACAATGCAATGTGATTTATTGCAGCGCAGAAGATACTCGAACATACACCAGATGAAAGAAGCGAGACACAAAAGACCCCCTACTGTATGATTCCATGTACGTGTGGCGTCCCGAACAAGTTACTCCTCAGAGACAGCCAGCAGATGGGTGGTTGCAGGGGGAGGGATGGCTAGCGGGAGTGGGGACGGGGGGTAAACTGATCGCTGGGTCCCAGGTTGTCTTTCGGCATGATAACAATGTTTAGGAACTTGAGGGGCGCCTGGGTGGCTCAGTGGGTTAAGCGTCTGCCTTTGGCTCAGGTCATGATCCCAGGGATCCTGGGGTCGAGTCCCGCGTCGGGTTCCCTGCTCAGCGGGGAGTCTGCTTCCCCGTCTGCCTCTCCCCCTGCTTGTGCTCTCTTCCTGACAAATAAATAAGTAAAATCTTTAAAATAAATAAATAAATAAATAAATAAATAAATAAATAAATAAATAAATAAATAAAATGTTTAGGAACTTGATAAATGCCATGGTTGCACAGCACTGTAAATGTCCCAAATGCCACTAAATTGTACACTTTATTTTTTTTTTTAGGTTTTTTTTTAAAGATTTTATTTATTTATTTGACAGAGAGAGACACAGCGAGAGAGGGTACGCAAGTAAGAGAGAGGGAGAGGGAGAAGCAGGCTTCCCGCCGAGCAGAGAGCCTGATGCGGGGCCCAATTCCAGGACCCCGGGATCATGACCTGAGCCGAAGGCAGACGCCCAACGACTGAGCCATCCAGGTGCCCCTAAATTGTACACTTTAAAATGGTTAATTTTATTTTGTGTATATTTTAGCTCAATTTCTAAAAAAAAAAAAAAAAAGGCATGGGGAAGAAGAGAGATTTACTATGAAGCTAAGGAACCTCAAGCTTCAGGGCCCTTGACTGCCTGCACCCTTCCGGGACCCTGAGAGGGACCTTAGTAACACGTTCCCATGGCTACCCATATCCACAATTTTCTTCAAGAAGACCCCCAAATTGTCTAAGTTCCAGACCCCACCGAACCTGGCTCTGCCCCAGAGAAGGATCTGAGCCCTATAAATGGCTGAGGGAGAGAAGTCGGGTTCACCTGTGTCCACTGAGCTCTCTTTGAAGGGCTCAGGGAGGAGGGGCGACCAATTCTGAGCAAAAAGACTGACCCTTGTGGCCAAAGGCTCTGAAAATAAACCCTGAGTCCTGAGAAGCGTTTTTCCTTGGGAAGGATCAACTCGGCTCAGCAGGAAGCCTCCTAATTCCCGCTCCCCTCTGGATCTTTGGATCAAGCTGTGTTCTTTGGCATAGCCAGCTAGCTAAGATGGGGTGACCCGTCGTCCCAGTTTGCTTGGGACTGAGGAGCTGGCCAGGACGCAGGATTTTTGGTGCTGCAGGGCAAGTCCCAGGCAACCCGAGGTGGCACGTGGACCCTCACGGAGGTGACAGGTGTCAACACCTCAGGGGTAGACGGGACGGTAACACCATTCATTCCCTCCCGTGGAGGCTTAGTGGGGGTCTTTTAAGCGGCCAGATGGTCTGCTGAGCACTGGCTCTTTAAAACTGAATGAAAGACTGTATGATTCCACTTCCGCGAGGTGTCTAGGGTAGTCAGATTCTCCATGAATGGTGGACGGTAGTTGCCATGGGCTGGGACAAAGGTGAAAGGGGACTTGTTATCTAATGGATACAGGGTTTCAGTTCTGCAAGCTGAAAAAGTCCAGGAGATCTGTTTCACGACAATATGAATATGCTTAGCACTATTGCACTGCACACTAAAATGATATACACTGAGACAGGCAGTTTGACGGTATGTGTTTTCACCATGATAAAAAAAAGGGGGGGCACCTGGGTGGCTCAGTGGGTTAAAGCCTTTGCCTTCGGCTCAGGTCATGATCTCAGGGTCCTGGGATGGAGCCTCGCATCGGGCTATCTGCTCAGCAGGGAGCCTGCTTTCCCCTCTCTCTCTGCCTGCCTCTCTGCCTACTTGTGATCTCTCTCTCTGTCAAATAAATAAATAAAATCTTAAAAAAAAAAAAAAAATAGAAGGAGAATGAGACCAAGACCCCGCCTCCGGCTGGCCCCAGCTTCTTGGCGGGGAGACCAATGGCAAGTAACTTAGGGCTGTTCACAAAGCACTTTCACATGCACGGATGTTGCTGATGCTCGCAACAATCCGTGAGACGCATACTACCCAGCACATTTCACGGATGAAGGAAGAAACAGCCTGGATCTCGGGACCCCACAGCCTACGGCCGGTCTGATGCTCTATGCTCTCCGGAAGCGGATGCGGCCTTCCGTAATGCAGGACGTTTCCACCTGTCTCCTCTCAGGGGCTGCGATGCTGGAGGGTCACCGTGGTTTCTGTAGGACTCGCCGTCTTCGGAGGACCCCCAGATTCGGCAGCAAGTGGGCGTTTAAGGCGCGGCTCCCTGTAGCTGGGGCGGCCCCGAGGGAGTTAACTGCCTCTACCAGCTCGCTCGTTTCCTGGCCAGTGGCTGCAGCTGGCACCGTGCCCGGGGGCTGGCCGTGTCTCCTCTGGGGCCCTCTTCTCTCCTGCCCCGTGCGGGCGAGGACCCTGCACAGAGAGCCCTTCCCCGCGCGAACCAGCCAATAGCGCTGAGTGGCTCCCCGGGACCCAGACGTCCCCAGCAGCACTCCCTGCCAGCAAGGCACACAGAGAGAAAGGAGCTCAGGGTCAACGCAGGACACAAAGACGTTAACTCCGCACTGAAATAGTGTGCTCGTGACGCCGGGGGGCTGGACCCCAATTGCTTCAGTTTTGAGGACCCTCATTCTGAGCGCTTCAGTGAGGGTGTTTGGGGCTATCCGTGCCCAGCGGTGCAGAGCCGAATGTCTATGTGTTTGGAGAAGCAGAGGCCTCAGCCTTGGGCACTAGAGCGCCGGTTCCCACCCCCCCACCCCCCCACCCCCCGGTTTCCTGGCTAACCACTGCCCCTCCCTGACTGCGGCCTCCCCCAGGCCAAGGGGGGCTCTTTCCCCTTAGCACTTCTCGGAGAAAGCCAGGCAGGCCTGGCACTGGGACACGCAGTCCCTCTCCGAAGCTCGTGGAGCAGGGGAGGGAAGCTCCCCGCAAATGAGGTACACAGTCGTCCCCCAGGCTCCCTCTCTGCCCACCTGCTTCCTCATAGAGACCCTGCATTCCCGCCACACTAACCACGGCAAACCGAGAGTCTAAACACAGAAGACCCAAACAGTAGACTTGTTCTTAAAAGTCATTTTAGGGGCGCCTGGGTGGCTCAGGCGGTTAAGCGTCTGCCTTCGGCTCAGGTCATGATCCCGGGGTCCTAGGATCGAGCCCCGCATCCGGCTCCCTGCTCAGCGGGAAGCCTGCTTCTCCCTCTGCCACTCCCCCTGCTTGTGTTCCCTCTCTCGCTGGGTCTGTCAAAAAAAAAAAAAAAAAGTCATTATCTTAGTTATCCTGGGCTGCTATAACAGATACCATAAACAAACAGCAGACATTTATTTCTCACAGTTCTGGGGGCCTGAAGTTCAAGAACAAGGTGCTGGCAGACCTCCACCGGGCCCTCAGACGGCCTCCTTCCTGCGGTGTCCTCACGTGGCTCACATGGAGCCCTGACTGGGCCTCTCTCTGGTGTCTCTTCTCCCAAGTGCACTGACCCCATTCCCGGAGGCCCCACTCTCATGACCTAACCACCTCCCAAAGGCCCCACCACCAAATACCATTACACTGGGGGTTAGGCTTCCACACATGAATTTTGGAGAGACGCAAACATTCAGTCTATAGCAATAATCACCGAGGGGAAAAAAAACCAAGACATGCCATTCTGAAGATTTGCTGCCTTGCTGTCCCTCATGGATCTTTCTGGAATGGACTTCTGGGTGGTAGATGGCAGGTCAGTGATATCAGAGCAGCCCCACGTGAGCCACGGTGACTTCCCCACAGCCTCATGGTCAGGTATGAAGTGTATGAGTCCTCTCAGTGATTTTAGGCTCGGGCAGGCAACTAGTGTCTTAGAATCTCAATGTCATTATCAAAACATGCAGATTAAGTACAGCCGTAAGTCCTCTGCAGTACCTCCTACCAAGATAGAGCCCCGGGGTGCCTGGGTGGCTTAGTCAGTTGGGCGTCCAACTCTTGATCTCAGCGCAGGTCTTGATCTCAGGGTCTTGAGTTCAAGCCCCGCATTGGGCTCCACGCTGGGCATGGAGCCTACTTAAAAAAAAGAGGGGTTGGTGGAGCCTTATAACTTGTTCTTTAACGAATAGAATTCACTAGAAGTGATGCTGTGTGGCTTCTGAGCCCAGCAGCTCTGGTTCTTGCCCTCTTAGAACCCTGGGACCACCGGGCTGTGAAGACGCCCAAGATGAAAAACCACATGGAGAGAGGCCGGGTCTCCCCTTGGCCATCCCAGCTGGCCCAGCCCAGCCCAGAGGTTGTCTTAAGACAGGCCAGGCCCTGGGGCGCCTGGGTGGCTCAGTGGGTTAAGCCTCTGCCTTCGGCTCAGGTCATGATCTCAGGGTCCTGGGATCGAGCCCCGCATCGGGCTCTCTGCTCAGCAGGGAGCCTGCTTCCCCCTCTCTCTCTGCCTGCCTCTCTGCCTACTTGTGATCTCTCTCTGTCAAATAAATAAATAAAATCTTAAAAAATAAAAAAAGACAGGCCAGGCCCTGATGATCCACTAGCTTTGGAAGTGAGCCAGGCAAAAACAGTAGTAGATCTGCCCAGTTGACCCACAGAAGTGGGAAATGACATGTATCAGTGCTGTTTTAAGCCACTAGGTTTTCAGATTGTTGGTTTTGTGGCAAAAGATAACTAAAATAAAATAACTCTTTTATTTATTATTATTATTATTATTATTTTAAGTAGGCTCCATGCCTAACATGGGGCTTGAACTCACAACCCTGAGGTATAAGAGTCACATGGTCTACTGACTGACCAGTATACCAGCCAGGTGCCCCCAAAATGTCTCTTTTATTATTTTTTTTTAAGGATTTTATTTATTTGACAGAGAGAAGGAGAGGCAGAGAGTAGGCAGAGAGGCAGGCAGAGGGAGATGGGGAAGCAGGCTCCCCGCTGAGCCCAGGACCCAGGACCCTGAGATCCAGACCTCAGCTGAAGGCAGAGGCTTAACCCACTGACCCACCCAGGTGCCCCCCAAAATGTCTCTATTAAAAACTCATTCTGGGGGTGCCTGGGTGGCTCAGTCAGTTGAGCATCTGCCTTCGGATCAGGTCCTGGGATCAAGCCTGCATTGGGCTCCCTGCTCACGGGGGGGGAGTCTGGGTCTCCCTCCCCTCTGATCCTTCCCCACCACCCCAGCCGTGTGTGCGCTCTCTCTCTCTCGCTCTCTCTCTCTCAAATAGGTAAATAAAATCTTTGAGGGAAAAAAACCCAACTCATTCTGGATCCCACTTATATGTGGAATCTAAACAAGCCGAACTTAAAGAAACAGAGAGTAGATTGGTGGTTGCCAGAGACAGGGGAGTGCAGGGGTGGGGGATGGGGACATGTTGGTCATAGGCGACAAACGTCCAAGGGTGAGATGAGTGAGTCCTGGGGATGGGATGTGCAGCACGGTGACGATAGTTCCCAGTATTGCCTTGCAGCTTTCAAAGCTGCTAAGACAGCAGATCTTAAATGTTCTTACCACGACCACCACAGAATGGTAATTACGCGAGTGAAGGACGTGATAACTAACTTTATCGTGGTCATCGCTTCTCGATAGAGAGACACGTGGATCAAATCACTACATTGTACAACCTTAAGTTTACACAATGTTATATGTCAATGATATCCCAATAAAGCTGGGGAAAAAAAACTCATTCTGCTCTTTTTTGAGACTGTGTATGTGCATATATACAAATTCCAAATTGGAATATATGGATTCCAGAAATGCTTTTAGTCCGCAGCAGGACTGGCCTGGATACGGTATGCAAATAATCTCCGAATTCCAGCATCTGTACCGCATCTTTCGTATGATACCGTTACTACTTCTCCTTCAAAATTTTTTTGAATTATAGAAAATACCAAATACATACAAAAATATGAAGACTATTATATGGAGTCTTCCTGTACCCATCGTTAGCGTCCACAATGATTAACTCACGACAATGGTGTTTTAGAAACACCCTCCACCCACTTCCCCTTTCCCTCGGGGTTATTTTAGCCCAATCCCAGATATCTTATCATTTCATCAGCAAATATTTAGCATGTATCTCTTAAAGATAAGGATAATTTTTTTTAATAAGGATAATTTTTATAACTATCGCTACACCCCTCTGACCTGCACAGTTTCTGAGCTCTATGAGAACCAGACTTTATCCTCCCCCTTGTTGTCTTCCCAGAGCCAGAGCCGGGGCGGAATTCACAGGGGCGCGGACTGTGCATCTGCGCAGGACCCCGGAGCTCCGAAGGGTCCCAGGCTTGGCTTAATGTTCTGCCACCTTGAAATTCTTAACCATTTGGGGGCGCCTGGGGGGCTTAGTCGGTCTGCCTTCGGCTCAGGGCATGATCCTGGAGTCCCTGGATCCAGTCCTCGCATCGGGCTCTCTGCTCAGTGGGGAGTCTGCTTCTCCCTCCGACCCTCCCCCCCACTTGTGTTCTCTCTCTCTCACTCTTTCCCTCAGATAGAGAAAGAGAGAGAGAGAGAAAGAAAGAAAGAAAGAAAGGGAAAGAAAGAGAGAGAGAGAGAAAGAAAGAGGAAGGAAGGAAAAGAAAGAAAGAAAGAGAAAGAAAGAAAGAAAGAAAGAAAGAAAGAAAGAAAGAAAGAAAGAAAGAAAGAAAAAGAAAAAGAAAGAAAGGAAGGAAGGAAGAAAGAAAGAAAGGAAGGAGGGAAGGAAGGAAGGAAGGAAGAAAGAAGGGAAGGAAAAAAGAAGGAAGGGAGGGAGGGAGGGAGGGAGGGAGGGAGAGAAAGAAAATCTTTAAAAAAAATTCTTAATCATTTTTGAACAAGGGTCCTTCTTCATTTTCATTTTGTACCAGACCCCACAAATTTTGTAGCCAGCTGTGGTTACATGTAGCTTAACCAAGCAACAAACATCGGTGATGGAAAAGAGGCACAGCGCTAGGTTCTACGAGGAG
>CM052889.1:14524370-14573999 GCA_028534135.1 Potos flavus | reverse complement strand
CTCAAATAAATAAATCTTTAAAAAAAAAAAAAAAAAAGATTTTTAAAAAAAGATTTTATTTATTTTAGAGAGAGACAGAGAGAGGGAAAAAGAGCATTTGAGTTGGGAGAGGAGCAGAGGGAGAGGGACAAGCAGACTCTGTGTCGAGCACAGAGCCCCACACAGGGCTGGATTCCACAACCCCAAGATCATGACCTGAGCTGAAATCAAGTCAGATGCTCAACTGACTGAGCTATCCAGATGCCCCAAGACTTTTTATTTTTTTAAGTCGTCTTTACATGCAGCATGGGGCTCAAACTCATAACCCCAAGATCAAGAGTCACATGTTCTACTAACTGGGCCAGCCAGGAGCTCCCAAAAGGAATAATATTTTGATCCATATTACAACATGGATGAACCTAGAAAGCATTATGCTTGGTGAAATAAACCAGACAGAAAAAGACAAATATATGATTCCATTTATTTGAGGTACCCAGAATAGGTAAATTCATAGAGACAGAAAGTAGAATAGAGTTTACCAGGGGCTGGAGGAGCCAGGATGGGTGGTAATGGAGAAAGGGGTACAGAATTTCATTTGGGCTAATGAAAAAGTTCTGGAAATGAATAGAGGTGAAGATCACACAATATTGTAAAGGTAATTAATGTCATTAAATTATATACTTAAAAATCATTAAAATGGTAGATTTTATGTATATTTTACCATAACAACTAAATTCTATTATATCTATTTCAAGCACCTAACATGGTACCTTGTAGGCACTCAAATTTAATTGGAAGCATTCATTAGGTAATATCTTTACCAGGACCAAGACCTTTCCATAGTTACAGAAAGAAGGTACAAGACATCGGTTGGGAAGAGAGCCATAGCAGGGCACTAAGGAAAAGGCAAAGGTAGTCTTTATTACAACCTTTTATTTGCCCTAGCGCCAAGCCCACGGTAGAACACCAAATGCAGAAGGCAAAGGCTGCCCATCCCTGCCCCCGCTCCCAGCACTGGTACATCTCTCTGAAGAGATGCCGCAGAAGAGAAGACAGAAAACATGAATGATTTTTCCCGTGTGGCAGGAGGATTTACACGTAAGGCCAGCTCTGCTGTCAGGCAAGCGCTGGAACCAGGTTGAGGGATGGAGGATGGGGGATGGCCTCCAAAGCCGACGGAGCTCTCAATCTTTACAGGTTGAGGACCTTTATCAATTTATCCAAAGACGACCAGATCGACCCCAGCCAAATCTTGTAAGATCAATTTTTAAACCATAATGAACTAGTCGTGTCCAGTAATGGCTTGAATAGTCAGGTAGACCTCCATAAAGAGTCTGCCGTCAAGTCTTTGGTGTGGCAAAATGCTAGACACACAAGGACATGCTCTTACTCTTTGCCACTCCCTTCAGAGGGTCCTTGCAGACCCCCCTTTTCCTATAAGCCACTTTTCCTTGAGACAGATCCCACAGGTATCTTGCACGCTGCCTCTAAGGGGCACCCTGGGCCTGAGGACAGAGTCACCTGGGCCACCACAGGCAAAATTGCTACCAAACCCCATGAACGCAAGGGACCTCTGCAGCTGTGTGCCTCCCGTCCGGTGACCTGCAGCCCACAGGATCCCTTTAAATCCAAGTTCTGGAGGGAGGGGCTTCAGACTGAAAAGCTTGAGGGAGAGAGGCTTATAAAGAAGTGAAGCAGGGGTGCCTGGGGGGCCCAGTTAGAAAAGTGTCTGCCTTTGGCTCAGGTCCCAGGGTCCTGAGGTCGAGTCCTGCAACAAGCTCCCTGCTCAGCAGGAGAGTCTGCTTCTCCTTCTCCCTCTGCCTCTGCCCCTCCCCCAATTCGTGCTCTCTCTCTCTCTCTCTCTCTCTCTCTCTCTCTCTCGCACTCTCTCAAATAATAAAATCTTTAAAAAAAAAATCTTAAATCTTAAAAAAATAAAGTGAGGCAGACAGTAGGGAGTGGTGAGGACTGTGGCACCTGTGAGCTCTCAGACCTCCCCTGAGGAGGCAGCCACACAGCTCTTGCCTGCTGTGGCCACACCCAGACACAGTTTGGCATGTTTATTTATTTATTTATTTATATTTATTTTTAGAGAGACAAGCAGGGGGAGAGGCAGAGCAAGAGGGAAAGAGAATCCTCACACTGACTCCCCACTGAGCCTGGAGCCCGCCTTGACCCCAGGACCCTGAGATCAGGACCTGAGCCTAAGAGTCGGCTGCTTAACGGACTGAGCCACCCAGTTGCCCCTTTTTAAAAATGCTTAATTGCTAAGAACAGTGACATCTGTCGTAACAAAGGAAAGAGGCTAACATCTATGAAGCTTGATTGCTTCAGTACTTCTTCCCACTGACTCGTCACATCAATCTCGTCTAGATATCATTGGTTTCTTTTTTATAGATCAGGAACCTGAAACCCAGAGAAGTTAACTACTTGCCCAATGTCACCGAGTAAGTGGTGTACATGGAGACTGAATTTGAGTTTGAACTTGGAGAGAGCAGGATTAGGGGAAGAGGAGAAACAGAAACTCCTAAAACAGAGATTAGGACCCTGTAATCTCACATCGGCCGAGAAGAGAGACTGTCGGAGTGGACTGGCTAAGTGGTAACTTCCTTTTCTCAGCACATTAAGAAAAAAAATAGGGACGCCTGGGTGGCTCAGTTGGTTAAGTGTCTGCCTTCGGCTCAGATCATGATCCCAGCATCCTGGGATTGAGCCCCGGGTTGTGTTCCCTGCTCAGCGGGGAGCCTGCTCCTCCCTCTCCCTCTAATCCTCCCCCCCCAACCCCCCGCTTGGGTGCTCTCTCTCTATCAAATAAATAAATAAATAAAATCTTTTTTAAAAAATGGTTTTGGGGCACTTGGCTGGCTCAGTCAATAGAGCATGTGACTCTTTATCTCTGGGCCATGAGTTGGAGCCCCACATTGAGTGTAGAGATTACTTAAAAAAAATTTTTTTAGTGCCATTGGTGATGGTTAACAATTGAGTAAAGATTTTATCTTGTTCTAAGGTTTGTGTTTTACTTTGGATCTGAAAATATAAGGGCTTCATCTAATCACAAATTAACTATGATGGAGGAAGAGGAGGGTCAAGCCTCAAGATAGGTAAGATTCCAAGTTACTAAAACACCTGCTGGGGCACCTGGATGGTTCATTCGGTGAAGCGTCTGCCTTTGGCTCGGGTCACAATCCCAGGGTCCTGGGATCGAGCTCTGCATGGGGCTCCCTGCTCAGTGCGGAGTCTGCTTCTCCTTCTGACCCTCCCCTCCCCCTTCTCTCTCTCTCAAATAAAATCTTAAACAAACAAACAAACAACTTATTTAAAACCCCTGCTGGTACGGAACTAGCGGACCCGCAGTGGCTGCTGTATCTCAGGCCCAAGGTCATTCCCATCAGTTTGTACCGAGCGATACACACAGATGTGTCGGGCATACCGAATGGTACCTTTGGGGTTTTCAGACTGACGTTTTGCACGCCCAAAGAATGCACATGTTGATCCGGTTGTTTTTGTAATGTGCTATATAAATGTCATCTCAAAATAGAAGAAATTCAAGGCATCTCATTTCTGGGATATTACTGAATTTCTTACCTGGCTAAAGTCCATTTTCGGCTATGTGACTCACGACACCACCAGGCCCCCCCGGACTTGGATATGATCCCCCCAACTGTGCAGGGTCTTCAGCCCTGTACTTACAGAATCACACATGTTTTGGGGTGTCTCTATACTGCCAGTGAATGTGGACATAGAGGAAGCAACAAATGCCAGGCTCAGAGAAATGGGCGTACACCCAACAATACTGACATCGTTGGACACCAGGCAGCGTGACCAGCAATAGGGTGTGACAGGCACCCTTCGTAAGTCTCCTCAGTGTCCATCCCACCTCTTTGCTAATGAACCGAAGGTAGGCGGGTGGAGTTGGCAATGTGCCCAGCTAATTAATCACCTTCCCTCCTCTCTTGCAGGTACGGTTGGCCAAGTTACGCAGCTCAGGACAGAGATGGGGAACCAGAAATCCACTGGGAGTTTCCTGGGAGAGCTTTGCCTTTCCAGCAGAGTGGGGGCAGAGGCAGCAAATCCAGTCTTCACCTACCCCTCCCTCAAATGGCAATGTGACGTCTGCAGCACAGCAGGTATCTCAAATCCACGAGATGGACAAGACTGAGAACGAAAGCCAACTTGCTAGGATCGATGGAGCAAAAACTAGAAGGCACCTGGGTCACCGCTGGCGCTGGTGAGCAGCTGTTCCAAAGCCAGCCCCTGTGTACCCCTCTCCCCACCTGACATTTCATTATGAAAAATTTTAACCATACAGACAAGTCGGAGGAGTTGCACAGTGAACGCCCACCACCCGTCTTCATTTTATATTTGCTTCACTGCGTGTGTGCCCCTCACACATCCTTCCACCATCCCTCAGTCTGTCTCTTCTAAATGCATTTCTGAGAACACTCCCCCCCGTACATTTTAGTACGCATGTCATTAAGTAGACTATTTGTTTAGAATCCTTTTTTTCCCCCAAGATTTTATTTATTGATTTGAGAGAGAGATAGAGTGGAAGTAAGAGAGAGAGAGAGCATGAGCAGGGAGGAGGGGCTGAGGGAGAAGCCGACTCCCCACTGAGCAGGGAACCCGATGTGGGGCTCGATCCCAGGACCCTGAGATCATGACCGGAGCCAAAGGCAGACCCTTAACCAACTGAGCCACCCAGGCGCTATGCCCCACCTTTTAAATTTTAAATTTTAGCTCTCTGGAGGGCATATAATGATATTGTGATTTTAACTCACATTTCCATGATGACTCATGGTGTTGAACGCTTTTTCATGCGCTCGTTGGCCACTTGGGTGTCTTTTTTTGTCAAGATGGCAGAAGCGCAGGATGGGGACCGCCGGCATCCCTCTCCCACGGCCTGGAGGAGAACCGACTGAGCAGCACAAGCTGGGATGTGAATAAGAATCACCTTCTGTTTGTGAGTCTGCTGAAATGTCATCCCATTTGCTTCAAGAGTTAAACTGTATATTAAATTATACCTCCATACACTTAATTAAAAAAATAAAATGAATGGTGGAGAAGGGGTTGATCCTGAAAAGACAGGCACTCAAAGGGATGCTGAGGTGACCTTGGGCCTCCAACCATGACTCCCAGGAGGACAGGGCTCTGGGCCCTGACCTTCTGTGGTTGGATTTAGTCCCGCACCGAACATTCCTAATATTCACTCAACCGTGCTCCTCCCAGGATGTCATCAGGCTTCAAGTGAAAATTTAAACTAGAGCAATGCAGATGGGCTGGAATTACCTACCATTGTCCCAAAAACCCCCCGCTCCGGTATGTTAAAACGAGAGGTAGGGACTCAGGCTTCAATATCCGCTCCAAAGCGGCCCGCCTCCCACGGTCTGGGAGCCACTGATTCCGGGCCCGGCTGCCTGCAGAGCTAACTTGAGACCGCCAGGAACTCTGTTAGGCACAGGTATTTCTGAATCCTCTCGACTGTCCTTGGCTGAACCTTCCTCCACCTCCCCCAGGCCTGCTAAGCTCTATTTGAAGAGCTTGCAATTTAAAGAAGGGAAGAACCAGCAAATATGTCGGGTTGAAAATGAAAAACATTTTCTCCAGGGTTAAACCGAGTCCTGGGGTTAAGACTTGTTAGTGGAGCCCACCTGCTATCCTTTTAAATAGATAAAAGACATTTCAGTCTCTGGCCATGAAATACTAGAGGCCCTCCTCGCTCCCCCTTTAGCTCTCCTACACCCTGTTCCCCTCCCCGCCCCAAAACCCTATAATTAAAAAGGCTCTTTTCAGGTCAGAATACAATTCAGGCATAATCATTATGAAAACCTGCCCTGTTTCTGTGGTTACTGACAACTCCCTTTGTGTAAATCTCATTAAATCAAACCAGGGACTCCCGATTTGGGGGGACAATCCCTGGGAAGCAAAAGCTCTGCTGATTTTAGAAATAATGTCGCAAATCTCAGGTAGGAGACCCTTCTGGATTAGAAAATAATGTTATTTATTTCTCCGACGCCCCTGACAAATCAACCATGAAAAATTGATAATGGCTTTTGTCACCCCACGTGCTTTTTCTGCCGCGGCGGTATTCTCACGTTTGGCTCTCCTGTGGAAGGCGGCTTTCTCTGACAAGCTAGCTTATTTCCCTGCCTTTAAGGAGACTACTGAAATCACTGAAAACGTTGCTTTAGAGACCACGTTCCATTCATTTTCATCTTATACATTTTCGGAGCTTAGGAGAAATCGGCTTCTTATTTGGAAAGAATGATTCCTCTTCAAGCTGTAAGCCAGCGGTGGGTTTTCCTTACGCCCTGAAAAGCTTGAGAAGTAAAGTGGTTCTCATATAAAATTTAAGACAACAGTGAAATTTCCGTCTGTCTTACAGAGTAGCATACAATATAGAAAACTTACGCTTTCTCTCTGGGCCTAGAGGTGATGTTAGCTACTGTCTGTTTCCCCCTTAATTTTGTTCTTTCTATTCCCATTCTGGAATTTCCCAAGTCCTTGATTGTAAAAACGTTCCTCTTGCCCCGTGACTTTTTCCATCAGAAGATATAAATGGCTTAGACTTCCTTACCATCAAATGCACAAGCGAGACTATATTGGGCCCTATTCTGGGTGCTCCCAGTAAGGAGCGTGGGTGCCACTGACCCTGTGCTCTGCTCCCCGTGGGTTTATGCACGCAAATGCCTTTCCTTGCACGAATTAGGGCTCTTCCTTGCCACGGCACCAAGACAACCGACAGCACCAAGACAACTGACAGAATGGGAGATTATTTGCAAATGACGTATCGGATAAAGGGCTAGTATCCAAAGTCCTAGTGGCTGGAAACAAGCTCCTTGGGGACTCCATTTATTTTTATTTTTTCAAAGATTTTATTTATTTATTCATTTGAGAGAGAGACAGGAAGAGCACGGGGCATGGGGCGGGGGAGCAGGGGGGAGGGACAGAGGGAGAAGCAGACCCCACCCCCCTACTGAGCAGGAAGCATGACGTGGGGCTCGATCCAGGATCCTGAGATCAGGACCTGAGCCAAAGTCAGAGGCTTAACCAACTGAGCCACCCAGGCACTCCTTGGGGACTTCTTTTAAAGGATTAACTTCCACTGATTTATCGGTCTTATAGGGATCTTTCTCATGCTCCGCCTTGCTCAAATTCACATGCATTTACTAACCTTAGTACATGGTTGCTGTAATCAATGGCTGATGTGTCAATTTAGGAGAGACAGACACCAGGCGGGATAAGGATAAAATACCGTGACTGTGACCATTCAGGGATGAGCTGGAATAGAGACTCTGAATGCCACACTCAGGCCTGAGCTGCCTCCCCCTCTCTGTATCTCCAGGCTCCCCATGGTGCCCGCTGCCCCCCAGCTGCCCCCCATGCTAGTTTTTTGCCTTGTAAGTCTCCTGTGTCTATTTCATTCTGCCTGTTATTGCAGAGCATTGTTTCCTTTGCGTTTATCCTTGAAGACTGGAAAGTATTATTCTTCTGGGTGGTCCTCCAACACAGGCACACTGTTCTGCCCGTGACACCCATTTATAAATGTGAAGAGAACCTCTCTTATCCATCACAGGGGATATCAACGAAGTACCAAGGCCTGAGAATCTAGAGCTGTGGGGCCTCGGTCAGACATACTTTACAGAACAAAGATAACCTTCTGGTAGAATAAGCTAAAGATAGAGATAAATAAAGAGAGCTTTGGATCAGAACCAGAAATATCTTTACCCTGAATGAGATTGCAAAGACCTAGGAAGACCTTCAGAGGTTCACGAGTGGAGGAAAGAGTATCAGACAAAGAGAGGAGGGAGGAGAGGGCCAAAGGGAAGAGGATTACAGAGGTACACCCTTTTGTGAGATTACATAGTGATTAGCACCGTGAAAATGAATATTTATGAAGCCGGCGTTAATTATACTGTATTACGGGAGATCATTTGAATAATCATGAATATGTTTCCATGCATTTGGACCTAATGGGATGGTTTTCGGTCTTTAATGAGGCACTGGCGCGTGTTTGAAGAGCCTGGGAGAGGGGGTGGGAGCAGAAAGAAGGGAATGAACAAAACAGGTCACTGGGTTTCAGACCATATTTTTCTCACAGTATTGCTCTCATCACTACAGTCCCGTCTGTGTAGATATGAGAGGGGGAAAAAGTTCTAGAATTATGAATTGGGTGCCCATCGGTGCAAAAGCTAAAAGGTTAAGTGACTTTCCCAAGGTCACACAGCGATACAATGGCTGAACCAAGGCTGCAGATAGTCTCCCCCATCACTTCCAAGGGCATAGAGTGAATAGACGTCCGGGTCCCAGGTTACTGCCTATTGTCCTGCCACAATTACTATGGGATTATCCCTTTCATTGGCAAAAGTGTAACCCTTGGGATGTTAAATGGTTTCTTGTGTTAAGTGGTTCGAGGAAAGCACCCATTTATTTATTCTACCTTCAGTCCCTAGCGGGATGCCAAGTGCCCATAAATGATGGTGGCCGTTTTGAAAGGAGGGATCTCAGGAGGGCAGATGGAGGGAGACAGGACAAGCATAGAGAGATGGGAGCATTTCTACGTTCGAGTGAGTTGTTGGGAGGCAGGGGGGGCGCTGTGCTCGAAGACGGTCTGCGGCAGGGTAGATAGTTGTGTATCAACCTATCGAGATGGATTTGCTGCTCAGAGAAGACATGCATGAAACCAGCCCTGCATAAAGCAGGGGCATAAACCAGAATGCCAAGTCAGTTATTTTCTACAAAGAGAAACAGCTCTCCCTGGTCCAGGCATGCTCGCGTGGGCGGTGCGTGCCAGGAAGAGGCGAAGCCATTCTGCGCGCTGGAGCTGGGCGAGCCCGCATCCAAACCCCAGCTCTTTCTCGGTATCTGCAGTTTGACCTTGGACAAGTCCTCTTGCTCCCTGAGGCCTGGGTTCCTTGGTCAGAAGCTGGGCTGTGTGGGACCGAAACGCAACAAGGGAGTGTACCCAAGGTGCCTAGCCCAGGCTACAGACCAGACATGTGGGAGCTATTGTTAGCCTCTGCCTGCAGGCGGAAGCGGAATTGCACTCGGGTTCCGGGAACTAGAGCGGAGGAGGTAAGCGGCTGATTCAGCTGCTGGTGCATCCCTTTGGAGCCAAGCTACACCCGCAGTAGCTGGCACCTCCAGCCGGGGAAGGTTCTGGGTGGGCGCTGTCAAAGAAGCATACCGACTGGAGTTTATTTTCCCAAGGTTCTAAGCTAACCAACCCCCTCGTGTGATTGACACATTTTCTTTAGATATGCTAATACCTTCAACTGGAGTACCGTCTCGTCTTGCCTTGGCAGGCTTTGTCTCGTAAGAGAACATTGTCTATTTCAGGACTTTCATCTGAGATTTTTTTGATAGTTCTCCCCAGAGGCAAACTTTTGACCTTCTTTCTGAGTTCCATCAGGGGTATCCCAGTCTGGGTAACCTCCAAGGCCGACGGGGGGTCTCCAGGTACCCACTGGACAAATACATTTTTTTAATAGCTGAGACCTAGATCAATTTTTTTTTGAAGGGGGTACTACATCTCACTTTCCTCATCTACCAACTGGGTTGTCCAATGAGTTATGAAGATTATGTTAAGTAATCCTGGGAGAAGGATTAAGTGACAAAATCTGGGGTAACCTAGAGCTAGGTGTATGGTAGGTACTCAAGAAGTGTGTTGAATGGATGATTATGGCTACTTTTCGGGAATACAACAGTGAATCAGCACGGGGTACTTACCCTCACTGAGCCTGCAGTCCACGAGGGAGAAAGGCAAATAAGTAAGCCTAGTGATGTGGCGTAAAGGCAACGATGGCGGCCATAAGGGTGTTACTGGAGCTCCCAGCTGGAGGACCTAAGTCAAGGACAAGGTCTGTGAGGTTCCCCAGAGGAAGTGGCGGAGGTGGAGAACCTGAGCGCCCTGGTGCCAAGCTCTCGAGGCAAGACAGACTTTCTTCCAACAGGGAGACCCTGAAGAACTATGGGAGTGTTTCTTGCCAGAGGATCTGGGCCTGAGAGGCTGGGGAGGTAAGCAAGGGTTGGATTTGGGAGGGGTTTGTAAACTACAAAAAGGAGTTGGAGAGAGGGGGAAGGAGGCTCCCTGCTGAGCGGAGAGCCCAATGCGGGGCTCGATCCCAGGACCCTGAGATCATGACCTGAGCTGAAGGCAGAGGCTTAACCCACTGAGCCACCCAGGCGCCCCGAGGAGTTGGAGTTTGTCCTAAGAGACATAGAGTGTTAGAAGACAGGGTTCCACAGGCCCAGCAAAAATTAGAGCGTGGATGGAAGGCTAAAGGAGGGCTGTGGATGACTCAGGGCTTTCAAGCGTGGATTCCACGTCGAGCAGTGATCTACAGAACATGGCGCCAGACCGCCTGGGGTTGGGCGCTGACTCCATTGTTGAAGGCCGTGTGCTGGGAAAGCGTCATTTGTAAACTGAGATAAATCCCAGGACCCAACTCTTAGGCCCACAGGAGAGAACGTGGGTTAAACGAGGTAATACATACAGAGCAAAGTACTTTGACAGGATCTGGCATAGAGTAAGTGGCCCCTAAGTGTTGGATATTGTCTTTGCTAGGACAGCTCTCACAGCAAGAAGTCAGCTAAAAGGGGCGCCTGGGTGGCTCAGTGGGTGAAAGCCTCTGCCTTCGGCTCAGGTCATGATCTCAGGGTCCTGGGATTGAGCCCCGCATCGGGCTCTCTGCTCAGCAGGGAGCCTGCTTCCCCCCCGCCCCCCCCCCCCCCGTCTGCCTCTCTGCTTACTTGTGATCTCTCTCTCTCTCTCTCTGCCAAATAAATAAATAAATAATCTTTAAAAAAAAAAAAAAGTCAGCTAAAAATCAGCCGGCTCCGTAAAGCATACCTGAGGAATGCTAGGGGAGGGGCAGCTTAGAAGCTGCCGGAAGATGGAGACTCCAGGAACTTGGAGCCCCTCCCCTCGGGTTAGTCCTGCTTCCTTACAAACTTGGTTACTTGGTTTCCATAGCTGATGAGAAGAGGAGCTGCCGGAAGCAGGTCCGCTAGGAAAGGCAGAAGGAAGGAACTGCTAGCAGCTCCAGGAAAATCCGAGAGGTACTAGGAGACACAGATACAAGAACCACAGACGTAGAATAAACCAGCAAATTGGTCATTTCGAGCACAGGGTGAGCTCACCCAAAGCGCAATGAAACCTTCACTGTGGTCTAGTACAGCTACAAAGCATGTGAAGGCGCTGCTCAGAATACCCAACGTTTGCCCATTAAGGCAGGAGAGTGTTTTATGAACTTCAGAAATCATGTTACGTGGGACAGACCATAACAGATTCCCAAGAGATCGAATGCAAAGCAGCCCAGGGCACGCGCTCTCTCGTGTTTCTATTCTGAACCTCGGCTCCAGCCTGCCGGGCTGTCTAGGTTTGGCACCTGTTTGGCTTTTTCTTTTTGGGGTTGATTCTTGGATCTTTACAATGTTCTGGGCAGGTTTTCAATAGCATCTGTCCAGACTGTTAGCCTCACTTTCTTCCTGCATCCCACCGTTGCGTTCTTGGTATTTAGTCCTTTACTCCAAGATGTACCGAGACCCGCACTGCTCGTAACTATGCTGAAGGGTTACGGCACCGGGAACCTTAGAGAAATGAGCAAGAAAAAAACATACATGGCAATTTACTTATATAAAGGTAGACGTTTTCCAGTTTTGTTTTGTTTTTTCCTCTCCAGATGGGTGCGGTGTGGAACAGGCAGAAGAAAACAAATGTTGGTTTCTTTCTGGATGGAAACTGTTCAAGTTGAAACCACGGCAAGAAGCACTCATTCTGTTGCTGGTAGAAAAGGTGTGCCGTTTGAGCTTCCGCTGCCTCTCTGGCTTCCTGCCCCTGGAAAAGACCCATAAGAGGAATGCCACGGGTCACAAGAGTTCCTTAGCTGAGTAAATACATGTGAGTGATTGGGGGAGAATTACAAAGTCTCCTCTAAGTAACCGAGTCAAAGCTAACAATACTCAGTTGTCAGAACATCAGATGAAGCTGCCCAAACGATCACCCTAGACACGTCCAGGCATTTTAAAGACTAGCCGTTGAGGACAGTATTTGATGGATGTAGTTTTGTTTTCTAGCTCATGGGAACCAGAGCCCCATGGAGGAGTAAGGGTGAATGCAGTTGGGGAAGGAAATCCGGTGATTGTCCACGGGGATGCTTGGCAAGACAAGGAATGGGTGGGGAGGGGGTATGTTAAAAAAAAAAAAAAAAAAAGGATTCTGTTTTTACTGCCACATTTATGGCTCAATTTAGATTTGTGTCAGTAGGATTTGTAAGCTGTCCTTTGCCCGGGGTTTGGCGGGCTGGTATGTACTGGTGGTCTTAATCCAGTATCTGGACCCCAAAGCAGTCATTTACATCCTTGGAATCCCCGTTACAATTGGAAATTTTCCAAGGAGACAGCAGAAGCCAGATGGGAATGTAGTGTGCTTTGCCCAGTTAGCACTAAGTCCTTGTGCTTTCTTCCTTCGTTCCGTTACACTTACGAGCGCCTACTTTGTGCTGAGGCTGACGAGGCCCCAGAACGCTAGATGTTGGGGATTTAGAGCAGTGAATCCAAAAGACCCCATCTCGGCCACACGCAGTTTCTATTTCTATTGGAGTGGGAGGGAGAGAGGCAATATAAGCCGGGCTGTCAGATTCAGCGAAGAAGAATACAAGACACTCAGTTAAATTTGAATTTCCAATGGAGGACGAGTGATTTTTTAGTGTAAGTAGGTTCTGAAGACGGCATGTATTTTATCTGGCAATCTTAAAAATAAAGCCAGGTGCTGGCAATGCTACGGGGCAAGTAAAGCTGAGTCAATGGCCAGCTGGACATGTAAGGAGACGTGAGGATGCCATTTTATTTTATTTTATTTATTTTATTTATTTTATTTTTTGAGGATGCCATTTTAATTGGGGTGGTCAGAGAAGCTCCCTAGGACAAGGCGACAATTGAGCCAAGAGGTGAGGGGGAGGGCGCCAGGCAGGTAAGTAGCAGCGGAAGGAGCCTCCGAGGGAGCAGGAACGACTGCGGAGGCCCCGAGATCCAGTTCTAGCTCCAAGACTTGGGCTCTGCACCAGCAGGCACTTAATAACTAAAGTTCTGTTAACCGCTCATTTGCTAATTCTGCCGTATGCCTCTCGAAGTCCAGGGGGTTGGGTGGAAAAGGACGAAGAGTGGGGAATGAAGCAGGGCAGTACAGGGCTTGTTGAGCATGGCCTGAGGATGCAATTCAGCCTCCCAGCTCCATGCTGGGCGCTGCTGGGAAGGGACCTTTGCGACCTGACGCTAGGTACATCGCTTCACGCTGGAGAGTCCCGCTGGGGTCTCTCGAGGCAGGCTAGTCGTCCGATGGAAGGGCTGCTTTAAATCCCGTCCTCCGGCATCTGCATGAGGGTGAGCGCCCCTGTTGTTTCTACACTGGCACGTACGCCTCAGGACTGTAGCATCCGCTGTCGGAAGGTGCCCCGGGTAACAGATAAAGGATGGTTTTCCAAATGCTGCCTAGAGAGCCACAGCTCTAGGGAGCTTTCCCTGGCTTTATACTTGTTCGTGGGCTTTTGCTATTTAATTCTAAGTGCTTATTCACATCTTCCCTAGGAACGGTAATAAAAAAAGGAAGGTTTTTTTCCCTTCTCTTGACAAGTTTCTTAGCAGAAACAACAGAAGTATTTTAACACAAGACAAAGAGGTTAGGAGGGGCGCCTGGCTGGCTCAGTTGGCGGAGTGCGTGACTCCTGATCTAAGGGTTGTTAGTTCAAGCCCCGTGTTGGGTGTAGAGATAACTTAAAAATTAAAAAAAAAATTTTTTTTTTAAAGACTATTTATTTGAGAGAGGGAGAGAGAACACAGAAGGAGATTGAGAGGGAGAAAAAGGCTCCCTGCTGAGCAGGGAGCCCGATGTGGGGCTCCATCCCAGGACCCTGGGATCATGACCTGAGCCGGAAGGCAGACGCCCAACTGACTGAGCCACCCAGGCGCCCCTGAAAATAAAAAAAATTTAAAAAAATAATGAAGAGGTTAAGAGACTAAAAGTTAAAACACAGTTCTTTTCCCAGGTCTGCCCAGTGCGTCCCTCAGATCCTACTTACCTGACCATGCAGGTGTCCTGTGATGGTCTTGGATTTACGGATAGCAAGATCTGCCCCCCTTTGATGGCAAGACTCTGGATTTGCGAAGGATAAAATGATCAGACTTTTTTATTGAGATTTTTCTTACTTATCCAAATGCTTTATTCTTTAGTAGGTTCCAGGGATACTTCAGAGAATGTTCTCTCTCCTCTCCGGTCACCGGGCCTTCTTGGACCTCAGACTGTTAGGGACAAGTGGCTACCCCGGACCCCCAGCCTGTACGTAGAGAACTTCAGCTACACCTTAGTGTCTTCCTTAACATTACTTTGCAATTTCATTGCCTTAATTAGCATGTCTTCCAGAAGTCTCTTGCCCAAGCCAAGGGTTTGATTGTTTCTTAGAGGAAATTCTTCAAAGACCCATCAGCTTTTCAATGGAAAGGGCATAAGCATTTGTGCTCTAAAATTCTTTAAATTCCTCCCCTCGCTGTTAACCACCAATCCTGGACTCTTACACCTCTTAGCCAAATTCCTGCACGGAGAGACCCACCTTAAGCCAAGCTTCCTGTTCTCCATAAACTGTGACCTGACGTCACCCATCTCCCCCCATCCCGCCCCCCCCAGATGCTGCCCAAGCTTTCCAGGTGTTGTTCTCCCTTAGGTAAGCCTTGAACTTGGCTTTGCCTTCTCAACAGTTGTGTTGGTCATGTCTGGGGAGCCAGCTTCTGACAAGAGGGACCTTTTTCTTTCAGGGGAAAGGAATAACATGGTCGCTCCGCATTCATTATGACAGACTGGTTGTTTAAGGGCTGTTGCTGAGAAAACGAGGTTAGTGATTAGCGACATGTCTGTAAGCCCGGGTGATAGACAACCGCTTACAAGGCATCGGCGCAGAAAGAAACCTCGAATGGCGTGCGGGCTGTGGGAAGAGCCGGCCTCGCTCTCTGGGATGTGGAGGGAGGAGCGCGATAGGACAGGGCTGGAGAAGTGGGTGTGGTGCCCTGGAGTCACGAGCTGGCGACCAGGAAGGGAGAGGAGGAGGGGGTCTGTTTTGGGACCTCCTGAGTTGGAAATGGTTGTCAGTGATTTCTCTAGTTTACTTGGCAGTTTATTGTGATCTGGAGTTAGAGGAGAGATGAGTGCTAAAAACATAGATTTGAGGAATATCAGTACAGATACTTGAAACCCTGAGTGCAAATGTGTTTACGCAATAGGGGCAGATTTAGAAAAGAAGAGGTTTGGCTACACCTGGCTGCTCAGTCTGTAGAGCTTGTGACTCGGCGTCATGAGTTCAAGCCCCACACTGGGTGTAGAGCTTACTTGAAACAAAACAAAACAAACAAACCTGGGGCACCTGGGTGGTGCTGTCATTGCTGTCATTTAAGCGCCTGACTCTTAGTTTCGGCTCAGGAGGTGATCCTCAGGGTTAGAAGATTGAGCCTCACGTCGGGCTCCCCTTAGTGCCGAGTCTGAGATTCTCTCTCCCTCTCCTTCTGCCCCTCCCGCTCTGTTCGCTCTAAAATAAATAAGTAAATCTAAAAACAAAACAAAACCAAAAAACTAAAAGAAGGAAAGAAAAAAAATCTTGGAAAAAAATCCATATTTAGGGTACCTGGGTGGCTCAGTCGGTTAAGCATCTGTCTTTGGTTCAGGTCATGATCCCAGGATCCTGGGATCAAGTCCCGCATCAGGCTCCCTGCTCGGTGGGGAGCCTACTTTCCCCTCTCCCTCTGCCTGCTGCCGCTCCCTCTGCTTGTGCTCTCTCTCCCAGTCTGTCAAATAAATAAATAAAATCTTTTTTTAATCCATATTTAACATAGGAATACAGAAAAATCAGTTAAGAAGAAAGCCTGAGAAGGAATGATCTTTTTAGAAAAGGGAAAAGCCTCAGGGAAGTTATGGGAAGAGAGAAGTTCAAGAAGGGGCTGGTGAGAGGCGTCCCATACAGAATTCCCAAAATAGAGAAAATCGTTCGGACCATCATTTCATTCAGGGAGACAGTCAAAAAGGGGCCAGGGGGTTTATTTTATGCCCCAAGAGAGTGGGTCGTTCATTATTCCTCTTTGACTTAATTTGTGCTTAGAAAGTAAGAGTGGGATGCAGTAGTTAAGAGGCTACAAGCAGACGATAGCACCTGGAGGGGCCTCTTCACGACTCCCTCTGCAAAGCTAGTGAGCTCTGTGCGCCGTGTCTGTGCCTGACGGAGCGTCCCTGTTGGTGCTTTATGGTCTGAGTTTCCCACGGCTGCAGTTGAGGCGACAACACTGTATGGCCTGCACCGGGATGGGCAAGATGGGAGAGGGGTCAGGGAAGAGGCGCGTCGAAGAGTGTGATGATGTTATTTATCTGATGCTTGGATTGGGCTCATTCAGCACCACACGCATTACATTTACCCGAATCTAGACCGTCAGCGCAGTGAAAGTAAGGAGTATGTGTTTGCCCTGTGGCCGGCAAACGTTGAACTTGCCTGCTCAAGGACATTTTTTGAACCCACTGGCTCAGTCATACCCCATGTTCACTTATGAATTCAAAACAGGGAGCACTATGCTAATATGTCATGACATTACAAATTATACACAAAAATAGAAGTCAAAGAAGGTTGCAATTATGATAGACTAAACAATGTCATTGAAATGTACTTCTCTTTAGGGGCGCCTGGGTGGCTTAGGTCATAGTCTCAGAGTCCTGGGATCGAGCCCCCCGGTCAGGCTCCCCCCTCAGCGGGGAATCTGCTGCTCCTTCTCCCTCTGCCCCTTCCCACCGCTGGCTCATTCTCAGGCTCTCTCTCTCTCTCAAATAAATAAAATCTTTTAAAAATTTTACTTTTCTTTAGTAGCAGTCTGAGGTAATTTTACTCTCATTAAAATTCTGAATATTGAACTTGCTTCTTTTTTGAAAATCTTGGAATAACATATTATGGTAAAGCGATTTGAAGATCTTGTTCTAAATTCTGTTTATTTCAACCTTAGTTGTTTTCAGAGCTGTCCTACTGGGAAAAGATGCTTCACAAAGTTATGTACCATTGGAAGAAGTTGATTATTTTCACCATATACTTAATAATAATGCTGGTCTGTCCTTTTTCTTTCCTTCCTTTCTGATTTTAAAGTAATCTCTACACCCAAGGTGGGGCTTGAACTCACAACCCCGAGATCAAGAGTCTCATGTCTTACCGACTGAGCCAGCCAGGCGCCCCATAATGCTTGTTTTTCAATTCCACCTACCAACTAAGCAAAACGTTTGGTTGAAATTTAGTTGATGAATCCCTGTTTCCCAAAGTCAGTCCATTGTTCCTACAATGTAAATTGGAAGATGCTGTATTTGCATTTCTATATTTTAAACAAATAGACTTAAGCACACTGAAACTCTTCATCCGGGAACTGTTGTTAACAGTTTAGAAAGTTGTTTATGACATTTTAAGAGTACATATCTGATAGCTGTCACAGGTCATACTCATACATGAATTTTAGCACCCAACTATGAGTGATTTGCAAACATCTGTTTCCAAAATGCTCTCTCCATAGCATAGTTTCTTCCTGAAAGCAATCGCTTTCTTTTTCATGGTTAAAATGTTCTCTTTACCTTAAAGTGGTAGATTAAACGTTTTTTTCCAACAGATATTTCTGCCAGATAGCATATTACAGACAGCGTTTACCAAACATCAGCAAATTTGAAACTCCTCTTTTTAAAAGGACAGTGAATAACTCATCTCTAAGATCTTTGCCGTAACCAGCAAACTACTGTGTGATACAAAATATTCCAATAGTCATGCCTTCTCTTTCAAAGACCAGTAGAGGGGCGCCTGGGTGGCTCAGTTAGTTAAGTGTCTGCCTTCTGCTCAGGTCATGATCCCGGGGTCCTGGGATCGAGCCCTGCATCGAGCCCCGCATCGAGCCACTTCCCCTGCTTGTGCTCTCTTGTCAAATAAATAAATATCTTAAAAAAAAAAAAATCAAAGAGCAGTAGAGTCCCTTGCAAAGGGAAGGTTGTAAAGTCCTTCTTACCCCCCTTTAAAAATGAAATTAACTTCTCAAGGGCCGGCCTCCCCAAGATAGGCCACATTGGCTTGAACATTATTTTAAGTTAAAGCAATCCAAACCCAGCAGATTCAGAAGGAGCTCTTCCGCCTCCCCCTCAACTGCCCTGCTGTATCAGGAAGAGAGGTATTAAGAGAGATTCCTCTTTACCAAAGAAATTTATCTGCATAACAGAGCAACCTTTGTTTTCCAGACATCTCCTCTCCCTTTCCGGCTAATGGTCTTTTCTCCCCTTTGTATCCTCAGACCCTACCCCTCTCCTTAGCTCCTATTAAGCATCTCGTTGCCCCACTGGAACTTCCAAGTCTGGGTGGATTCCCCTTATGTATGCTATTAAATTTGATTTTCTCCTGTTAATCTGTCTTGTGTCATTTTTATTCTTAGTCCAGCTAGAAGGACCTTGAAGAGCAGAGGGAAATCTTCCTCCCTGACAATAGCAATCTATCTGGCCTCAGTTTCTTGGCTTTAGTAGCTTATCTGTGAATGATTCAGTGGTAAAATTTGCATGTTGGAATTTTTGTAATTTAATCCCAGAATTTTAAATTCCTGTAGAGAAGCAGCTTTTTTAGCTTTTTAAGCTTTTTTAGTTGTTGTTACACAGTTAAAAAAATCATATACATGGGGCGCCTGGCTGTCTCAGTTGGAAGAGCTTGTAACTCTTGATATCGGAGTTGTGAGTTCGAGCCCCATGTTGGGTGTAGAGACTACTAAAAACCTAAAATAAACCTTAAAAAATTATTTGTACATATAATTTTGGCTAAAGAAGTAATTTATTGTTGAGAATATCCCTTCTCTGCTAAATTTTTATTGAGTGGTTCATAAAAAAATAATTTTTTTCGGAAATCTCATTGGAACAGGATCAAACATATACCCTAAGCGGCGGCATGTTAGAAATAGCTGTACTTTTCTTTCAGCAGTAGGGCAATCCTCCCACACTGTGTAATTTATTCTAATACGTGTTTCTTCAAATCTACAGCAATATTTTCTAAGCGTCTTCCAACTGTTTGCTGACAAATGAATGTATTTTATTTTGCAGTCATATTTTCTGGTTATTATTTTCATCTTTCAACATTTGTTTGTATTTTCTACCTTTCCAGGAATAACCAATGTTTCCCTAGTGAGATGTGACTTTCGGTCTTTTGGCAAAAAATAAATGTATCATTAAGTTCAGCAAAAATTGTGAAGTCCTTGATCGTCTCTTATCTCTAAATGTCATTGAAAAAAAAAAAAAAACTACAACCCCATTGGTGTTTAATTAATCTTGATGTTCTGAACTCCTAATTTTTAAGTGTCTTTCTGTGTGTGGTGGCATGGGGGAGACTTCAGTGAGCCAAAGTATCACTGTGCCTGATCTCGTAAGTTTCTTGTCTCAGAGAGAGAGCCAAATACATCTCAAATATTGCGTGAAAAGGAAAATTTAGGGACACACATCAGGGACACCCAGACTCAGGTCAGGGAGGACTTTTCCAAGTGAGAGACATAAATTAGGCCTAAAGATAACACATGGCAATTAGACAAAGGGGATTGGGGAAGGGTGGGGATCTCCCAGAAAGAGGAAACAGCAGGGGGAAGGCCTGAGGGTGAGAGCAATTAGGTCTCATTCAAATAACAGAAAGTTCTAGGAGGCTGTATCTTGGAATGGAGGAGGGAAGGGCCAGGGATGTGGACAGGCAAAGGGACTGCATTACTCACACAGCCTGCACCTTACTCTATGGACAATGGAGAGAAATGGAAAGGTTCGAGCAGAGGGGTGGCAAGATGATAGCTCTAGAAAGTTTCCTGGAGGATGTATTGGAAGTTGGCCAGGTTGGAGGCATGAAGATCAGTTAGGGAACGGGAACTGAAGGGGTGGGCTAAGCGTTGAATCGGGTGAGGGATGTGGAGGGAAGGGTCTGGAATTATGAGATACCTGTGAGGTAGAATCCGTAGCAACGGTGATGAAGTAGACGAGAGGGAATGGGAGTCATCAGAGGGTAGAGTCAGCAGGGAGATGGGGCTGAGTGTCCTGCAAACAGGCTCTGGGAAATCTCTGCAGGTAGACATGTGAGGGAGTGAGGGAGGCAGGATTAGGCAGAATGAGAAGTTGAGGCACAGTGCTATGGAGACCAAGGCCTCAGCCCATTCACAGGGAGCTCTGGAACTGGGTGGCCCCTCAGAAGTAGCCCAAATTAGGCACGAGGGCTAAGCCTTTGGATCTGACATCAGCCAGACGGGGGTTGCTTGCTACCTGGGACCAGGGCGTGGGGGCAGGGGTGGAGGGGGAGGGGCAAACTTAGTGGAGACGGAACTGGCCCAAGTCAGTACCCAGACAATGGGCAGGAAGGGACTCAGCTGTGAGTGGTCAGCAGCCAATACTCTCAGCAGCTAGGGGATGGGGGCGTACCTCCTGAAGAGACGTTCTGGACGAACACCGTAGTGTCCACCTCAGGGGCAAAAGCTCTTACCTTTCCTGTGGGACGTTTACTTTTAGGTGCCTGTGAACTTATTATCCATTCCTTAGTTCACAACTAGTTAATTCCGTCCTTCCTTCCTTCCTTCCTCCCTCCCTCCTCCCCTCCCTTCCCCTTCCTTCTTCCTTTCCTCTCTCCCTTCCTTCCTTCTTTTCTCTACACCCAACGTGGGGCTCAAACTCACCGCGCGAGATCAAGAGTCGAATGCCCTACTTAGTGAGTCAGCCAGGCATCCCAATAACTAGTTAACTTTTGCTGTGGGATGTATAAGGCATTATGCTAACTGGTGGGATGGGGGGGGGGTGTTGGGGGCAGATGCAAAGGTGAAGATTCAGAAAGCACAGTGCCCAGGGAGCCTCTGTCCTAGAGACGACCAGCTCCTCTCCCGTGGGACAGAGTCCTCATTTCCTGCCCGTTCCCTTCTCCTTAAAAGATTAACCGGATGGCTCTCCTTTTTCTCAGATACCTTCTTAGCTTTCCTTCCCTTCTCTGAGGCTTGGAGAGTCGAAAACAAGCCCAAACACCACTTCCTTTCAAAGATCCTCAGGCATCATGTAAATGTTACAAAGAGGTAGGAAATCTTACAAAATTCTCAACAGGGTTGCCCTCTGGCCCACCATTCCTGAAGATGATTCTATGCTGGTGTACCAAACTCCATACCTCTGGCTTTTCTTGACTTCTCTAGAGTTCATAAAACAACCCTTTCCTTGGTCCGTATCCTTCTCTTTCCTTGAGCAAGGCTGGCTTTCCAGCAGTCAGGCCCGAAAGCGACATAGGAGATAAACCTTAGTGTCTCCATCAGGACTCAGGAAGTCATTCAGATTATCGCGGGTCCTCCTGCGTAATGCCCAACTTTGAACTGTTAAATTAATTAAAACAAGGAGGCCAAGGGACTGAGGCAGCTCGGATGACACGGTGGCCCACGGAGGCAAATCAAAATCTGAGCCCGTAAATACATCAAGGTTACAGAATGGAAAAGCTAAGGACACACAATCACGAACAGTCGATTGGGCTGTAGGCTGTAGCCAATCACGTAATTTCCTTTCTTTGTTCCTGCACCTTCTCGGTCTCTCCCTGGGCTCCTGTAGGCGGAGCGCTCCGAACTACTTCCGGTTCGGCACTGCCCAGTTTGAGTTGATTTTTGCTCAAATAAACTGTTCAAATTTTTAATATGCCCCAGTTTATCTTTTCACAGACACCCTGCTTCTCCCACATTCAGGTCTCCGAGTGAAAGGGCTTCGCAGGCATTTCCAAACTAAGGGTCAAGAAAGGGTATGTGGCTTTGCTACAGAAAATCTATTTATAAAATCACTAACAAAGGATAAGGGGAATCCTTTCCCAGACCTCCCCCCAATCTATTTCTGATAGGCTAATAATAATTTAAATCTGATTATGGTTTCTTTCAAGGGAATGGTTTTGGAAAATACAAAAAAAAAAAAAAAAATCCCGATTCTATCAATATGTTGATGTTAAAAAGATGGATTTTCTTTTCTTTGCTGGTCACTCAGCTATGGAGCTTTAAATTATAATGCTAGTGTTGAATAGTGTAATCATTCCTTTGAAAACAAGCCAGCAAATGAAACCTATTAAACTCTATAACCGCCGACCTTAGTTTTGAGGTAAAAAATTCGTAGCTCAGGTCAGGAGACTCAGTTTAGCAGTAGTTTGCAAGGCCTTTTGATGGTGAGATAAAGAAAAGGTTTTTCTTCTCGTTTTTGGTCTCCTTTTCCTCAAGGAACACACCTTTTGTGTGCTCTAACAAAGGAATTTCCGAATTCATGGTGGAATTTGGAGGTGAAGTATTACGAGTAGACTGATAACTATATGCGCTTGCAAAGCCGGTTTCAAACCACAAAAGGATTGAAAAAAAAAAGAAAAGCTGGGATTTTGCAATATACTGATTGGAGGAAAAGCTAAGACATTGCGAGTTAGCAATAAAAACAGCAACAAACAAAATCCCAAAGGATTTGGAATTCCTTTAGTTTCTCTTTGGCATAAGAATATGATTTCTTTGTTCTGTTCTTTCTTATCTACAGCACTCAAATAATCGTTTATTTCATTCGTGCAGTCAAGTTACTTCTATTGTTGCCCAGAGCATCAGGGTACCCAAGATAGCCTTACGTATGTAGAATAATAGAATGAACCTTTGTGTTGATTTTTTGGTAGAGGGGTAGTGTCATTTTTCAAAAACTTGCACTAAATAGTTTTTTTTTTCTGTTGTGAAACTCAATAATTTAATAGAATGGGCTCGGATGGGTGGGTGCTTTGCTTTTAACTGTTGCTCTACCTGGCAAAAGGGTTTCTCTGAAATCCTCTTTGTAAAAATAGAACTGAGACAATGTGCAAGAAATTATTATTTTTTATTTTTGGTTGTTTATGGTTTTTAAAAGCAGATGCAATGTTATCTGTCGCCGTTTGTGCAAATGATGAATTGGGCTTTCAAACTAATTTCCTCCAGCGAGTTTGACCAAAACACTGAGCTTTGTAAAAAGCTCTGCTTGAAAAGTATTTGGCATCATGAGGCCACGAGGCAGTTGTACAACTGATGCCTCTTTATGATAAAAATAAGAAACCCAGACTTTAGTTTTGGTAATACAATTCTTGTAACCATTCAAACACTGCGGGGCTGTGCTTTCAACTCCTGAGAGAAGGAATGGGGGCAGGGCAAGGGAGCATGTTAAGTAAACAAAGATTCCAAATCTAGGGAACCTAGGATTTACTAGGATATGTGCATTATGAAATTTCATATATCAGAGTATGTGTAGTGCATCAAGATTTCAGGTAAGTAGGTCCTTGTATACTCTTCAATGCCTGGAATGTTTTTACATGCATGCTAATAAAGGCCCACCTTTGGGAGAAGAGAAAAGGCCTCCTTTCAAATGAAATCAAGCCCAGGTAAAGCTGAAACTCAACCCACAGAGCTCTGGCACCGTTTTCAGGCTAAAGGAAGATGAGAGTTTCAATTTCATCATCTTGTAACACTGATAAATGTGATGCCCCGGCTGACAAAATTTGCAGATTACAGAGGTCTTTCTAAACACGTGTAAATACGCGTGCCAATTTATGTGCAACTCCAAACAATTTGCCGTGTGCAATGAAAGACCAACGACTCTTCTGCGAGACAATCATTCGGTTCATTTACATGAAAAGTCTTAAATAGCAAAAATGCTACTTTCAATTTACATCATAGTGTCCCCATAATAGAGAACAATGGCTTCCAATGTCAAAGGAGAGGCATACTGAGATTTAAAAAAAAAAAACACAAAAAACCCAAACCAACCACAACAACTTTTCAGCATACTTTGCAAATACGAACCAATTAATCTAATTTAAAATATAATACACAGCAACAGCTTCCCATGCTGGGAGTCTTCAGTGCTACTCCGGTAATATTAGTTATCTTTAGAGTCCATCCGTTCACACACAAGTGAGCCTTTTTAAGAGCTTATGGTGACATTTTTTTTTTTTTTCAGATCCTTCCATTTTGTCCTAGTTCCAGGGCAAGCACAATTAGCTTGCCATGGGGTTTCTCTCTCCTTTCAAAAAGACCTTTCAATTGAGTGCACGTCTGTGAAAGGGGTAGGACCCGGGACCCAGGGCTGGATAAAGAGCATACCTGATGTGTTGGTAACATATTGTCTCCTTCGTGGACGTGTGAACGACTATGCGCACCTCTGTGGTCTGGACGGGGTGTATATATGTATCTTTCTGGGTTCTGTAGGCTATGACCACCTGCTGTATGTACAATACGTGCTTTCTTTATTGGTACACCATCTCCCTTCTTGAATTTAAAGACCTAGCTATTACATCTTGTTTACTCAGTATCATTCCCCCATTTAAAAAAAAAAAAAAAATCCTACAAGGACTCAACATGCCATGTTTCAATCTGGCCCCAGTGGCTTTTTCCCTGAAAGCAAAACGTGTGTCTTTTACACCAGGGCTTTCTCCCCACCCCAGGGGGTGTCTTCCATTCTTTTGTGGCTCAGTTTAAGGCGAAAGGGCTCCAAACCTCTAAAGAGAGGAGAGCCCCTTCTTCCACCTCCAGGGAGAATTTCAGATTTAATTTATCTGAAGCTAGCGTGCTCTCTTCTTACTTATTTGCCACCATTACGAGGATAACAAAACACTTGGCTTCAAGATCCTGGGTAGAGAGGCTCACGGTCTTTTTCAACCATCTTTGGCGAGGCCTTGCTTCCTTCCACTCGAGTAAGTTGCGGCTTGGGGCCACGGAAAGGACTGGGTGAGAGCCCGAAATGTCGTTTGAAAAAAAGAGAAGCCCTCCCTCCATCCCCTGAGCACCAGCACCCCGCTCTCCGGGGCGAAGCTGCCATCCAGCAGCCCCATATGGGCGAGACTTGGCAGGTCCGCGGGGCTCCTCTCGCAGCCGCGGAGTCGGCGCCGGCCGGGCGTCCGCGCCCGCCGGCCGCGGGGCTTCGCGCTCTCGCCTCCCTTCTCCCCGAGTCCTCCCTTCCCCCACCGGCCGCCCCCTCCCCCTCTGCCGCGCTCCCTTTTGTTCGCTCGCCGCTCGGGCCGCCGCCGCCGCCGCCGCCGCCGGGCCCGCACCCCCAGCCGTAGGCCCCGGCGTGGCGGGCCGCCCCGGCCGCCGCCACCGCCGCCGCCGCGCGGCCTAGAGCGCGCCGCCCGGGGAGGCGCGGGGCCCGGGGCCGGGCGCACGGCGAGGCCGCGGCGGCGGCGGCGGGGAGGCGGCGGGGCGGCCCGGGGGCGCGGGAGCCGGCAGCCCGGGAGGCGGCGGCGGCAGGCGGCGGCGAGGCCGCTCCACCGCACACGCACACACAGACCCCGGCAGCGGGAATGCAGATGACACGCCCGTAACATGGAAGCCGCCGCCGCCGCCGCTACGACGACAGCAGCAGCAGCCACAGCAGCAGCAGCCGGCGGCGCCGCGCTGAACAAAGGTCATCCGAGCTGCGGCCCAGACGCCCGGGCTTGACCGCTGCGAAGGCCAACCCCGGGAAGGGGGTGGGTGTGCGCCCGCGGGGCGGGGGGCGGCGAGGGGCGGCCGGGGCGGGGTGGGGGGGGCGGCGAGCGAGGGGCGAGGGCAGCGCAGGACGGGGCGCGGGTGGGCTGCGGGGAAGAGGCAGGCGCGCCGGCCCCTCGTGCCCACCCCTGCGGGCCGGGGTGAGCGCGTGAGGCTCAGGCCCCTTGGCCTGACTGCAGTGGCCTGTCCCACCCCGGCCTTGGGGACGGCTGGCCTTCGCGCCCCGCCAGCTTCCTCGGGGGGGCCGAGGACGAGCCGGTTTCGCTAGGCCCCACAGGTTCAGAGAGGGGGGCCACGTGAGCGCTGGAGCTCGCTCCTACCCCCCCAGCGCCGGCGGTGCACCAAGGATTCTTTAAAGGCCTCTGTGCCCCTCTTTCTCACTGTCCCTTAACTTGCCCCCCCACCCCCACCCCAGGGGTCCCTAGTTTCCTACCCCGAGGTGAAGGCGTTTGGACTTCTCCCCCCCTAGGTGCTTGAAAGAAGAGAAGGTTGGAGGAGGAGGAGACTGGGGGGGCTGCTGGTGGTGGTGACAGGGCTGGGAGAGCGAGGAGAGGGACGGGAGGAGGGGGCTGGGTGGGGTGGGGGTGACAGGCAGAGAGGAGCCTGGTCAACAAGCCAGCACCACTCTGCTAGGAGGCCGAGGCCGCTCCTGCAGCCGACGCATCCAGTGTGAGGAGACACATAGATTGCTTTCTTGGGGGCTCTTTGTCAGCCACCAACACAGAGAACACACACTGACACACACGTACACAAAGATGTGAGCCAGGTTGTGGGAGGTAAGTGGGGGAAGGAGAAGGAGGGGGAAACAGTGTCTGCGGTGGGCTTTGGGGTGGAGGGGCAGGGGGGATGGGCCCTGAGGGGCTCTGGGGTGCTTGTGAGGTGAGCCTTTCCAAGGCTGTGTGCTTGCGTGGGGTGGGGGGGGCGGGGAGCACACGATGACCTTCCCCTCCTCACGAAGACCTAAAAGGGAAAAGCAACCCCTAGCGAGATCCCCTCTGTGCTGATGATTTTCAGGGACTTGTTGGCAACTCAGCGAGGGTTGCCATAGCTTTTTTATGTAGGGTGACCAGAACCGGCTGAAACTGGTTTGAGGCAGATCAGCTCCTGAACACAATGCAGTCACTGAGCTACTACAGTGGGATAGCAGCTTCCTCCCTTCATGGCAGCCAAAAGCAGAGGAGCTTGCAGGAAGGTACCATCCCAACACAGTATGTGAATGCACACTTAGACACCACACAGCACTGGTACGTGACTAATGGAGCCCTAAAAGATTCTGTGTAGAGAAGATGGGAAAAAATGTGCAGATTTGCAAGGTCTGAGATTACTTGGGCTTTTCCTGCCTTTTTCTTTTGCTTAAGGGATGGACAAGGAGCTGAGATTTATGACCCTTATTAAAGAAAAAATGCGCCTTGCTAGGGTGGGGACACTTGGTTTCTGCTATCTCTCTCTCTCTTTCTCTGTGTTTTTAACAAAACAAAACCAAAATGAACTGATGGGTTTGTAATGGTAGTTTTGTTTGTTGCTGGAGAATGCTACTTTGCATGCTTTTTTTTTTTTTTCTCTCTCTCTCTCTCTCTCTCTCGCAGGGTATGTTCTGTTTTGTGCTTTTCCTTTTGGAGGCTACTAAAGGGTGTTGGGGATATGAAGGCCAAAAGGTAACAATATTGTTCTAGGAAATGAGCATAAATGCGTTCCAGTGATGCTGTAAGGCATACATGCTGTCTTTTTTTTCCTTGTAGGCCTGTTGACTGGGGCTGCTTTTAACCCTTTCATATTTGCAGAGAATGCAAAACCGTGTGACAGTCACTGAACATTGAGCCAAAGTCTTTCCAAAAGGTCAAGGTTCACAAGGTGAGATACGATATTTTGAGCATGAATTTAAGTGTTTTTATTTGAAGGTCCGTGCAGAGACAGATGGTCAGCGGATTGGTACCCTAGAGATAATTTGGGGTTCAGAGTGGAGAAGGCATACTCTTAATGTTATCCAAGTTTAACGGGATCAGGGTGACTTTACGATTATATTGCTAGCAAGACAAAATCAGAATGACTTCATTAATTCGCATGTGGCTAGTCCTTGGGAAAGAGGCAGGCCTGGAAAGAGGCGAGTTTAGAGAACGTAGGCATCAGGGCCTTGTGGAGAATGCCCTGCTTTGCATAAGACTTAAAGCAGTACACATGTAGCACTATCCCGATGGTGACAAAAAAAAAAAAAAGGAAGGACTTGGCCAAATCGAGGCAGCGTAGCCTCTTTTTTAGGATTCGAGGAGTCTGAAGGTAGATTTGCCTTTTGTTCATTCATCACCTTCCTTTTACCTTGCGCTCTGTGTTAACCTGAAAGGTTTTTCAACTCCGAGTCAAGTGGTGGAATGGCTTTTATTGATTTTGGGGGCTGTTGATGGTGAGTTTGCCATTGGATTATTTGTGGCATACATTTTAATGTGGAATGCTAATGCAGTACCAGGAGGAAACCGGCTGGTGTGGCTTCATCTGTGAAAAGATGCCTGTTAACTAAAGCTTTATAGCAGTGGATGGTGGAAAATGTCTGATGCCTTAAAGAGCTCGCAGTGATCTTCGAGCTGGCATTTGTATGCACCCCCAAAGCCAGAGGTTTTCGAGGAGCAGGGAGAAGAAAGCAGGCATGAGTCTGGCAAAGTGAAGAACAAAGGCAGTGAGCACTTACCGGGGGAGCACTGAACATTTTTGCCTTGGGGTTCCTGGTGAAAAGAGCTGCAACTTCCCCAAACAGGAAACCAGCAGCTCCAGAATCCTATCCAGTATGATCTCCAGGACACACACAACTCGCTCTGGATCCTGGTTTGGTTAGAAGTACAGTCAGGAGGAGCCCAGAGAGGACAGGATTGGAAAATACATCTGTCCCCTACTTTGAAGAGGGCATTTTGTTCCTCCTCGATTTGCGCAGAGGCGAGCCTTTTCAGAAATGCCGAGGATCTTAGAATATGTTAAGTTGTGTGCTGGCAGTTGGTGGGCAGGGTGTCTGCAGTGAAGGGTGTCAAGTATGCAAGGGTTTTTATTGTTAAGGATTTTTTCATGTGATTGCAGAGCACCCAGTACATGATAAAGCTGGCAAAAGGGAAGCGAGTGCATGATTAGCTCAGAGTACTTTGCGTGGTATTTAAGAAAGGTAAATGTAATCTCGGCCTGATATACCAGTAAATAGCTTACACGATGGAACAAAATTCTTTACAAATCTCTGTGCTAAAATGGGTTTTCAATTCTACATCATTTTCGACTGCCAGAGGTTCAGTGTCTGAGTGTGGTAGAAATCTGCTTGCAAAGCAGATCGCAATCCACGTTGCACGATATGCTGCTCCTGCTTTTCTGGTGCCAACTAAAACTCAGATGGCGAATATGATAAACCTTAATTAGCTTAATACAATAAGCTGTTTTATAATTTAGTCCTTCCCTCCCGTCTTTAGAAAGGCAATGATTTTTATTTAACTTTGACAGCTAACCCCTTGCAATGAATGTTTCTCGATAGTCTGTTTTAAGAGCCCTTTTTGGACGGCATTGCATGTCGCAGAATGTTCTGGTTGACTCTCTCTGTGGTTTTTAGCTTTGTTACTCCTCCTCCCCCCAGAAGGCTCCTGGAAAATCACATTTGTTTTGCATTGAGGCCAGCCTTTCCAGCTGCAAGGGCTGTTTAAGCTTGGAGAGCTGGTTCTCCCGGACAGCAATCAGGAGCTCTTCTGTGGACTGAGGTTTGCCTCAGGTGGCGGTCTCCTGCTGAGGTATAACAATGTAGCAGGCCGAGGTCTCCAGGGACAGGAGCGGAGAGCTTTCAGGGCTTGGGAATGTGAATGTGAGTGTGGAGAGTGAGCAACAGCATTCTCCTTCCTGGAAGCGCCAGGAGGGAACTGGGTGGCACCCACACTTGGGCCTGGGACTGTGTCCTTGCTGTCACCGTCGCCATGCGGACGGCCACACCTGGAGCCTGCCAGGGATTGCCTGCTGCAGGCTCCGAGGAGGATGACAAGCTGGCCATCCCCTCTGGAGGAGGAATGTGTGGGTTTGGCTGATGAGGATACGCTGGAAAGAAAGTGTCACAGGGCGTCGAACCTTTGTTTTCATCATTTGCTTACTTGGGATTATTTTTTGCTCGTTAAGAAACATTAGATCCTGGGCCTTTAGGACTCTCAGCAGCCTGGTTCAGGAGAGGAGGCTTGTTTCTCTCTCCCCTCCCCCCACCTTTTCTCGATTCCCAGCCCCCATCCACCTTGACTTCTTTTTAAAAGAAGGGTTTAGGAGGGAGGCAGCCAACACGGAGATGGCATTTTCTGCGTATACCTTTGCCTAGGATGAGACAGAATTTTCAGATTTGTGTCTCCCATCCCTCTTTATTTCTTCCCTCGAAATGCTTTCTTGGGTCTGTCTTCTGTTGGGTTTGAATAACCTCCCTCATCTCCTTGCTGGAACTCCCCATGTAGCTGTTCACAGCTGGAGCAGAGGTTGTCCCGATGCGGGACCCCGACGGTTGCCAATGCAAGGGAAACCGAAAGTATCCGGAAAAGCTTTGGGGTGGCTCCCTCCTCATTCCCCTAACATCTCTTCCAAATCAGTACAGTAACCACATCCGCAGTAAACATTGGGGAAATCTACACCTGTGTGTTAATTATATTCGAGGGATGATCTTTAACCAAGTCATGGTTAAATAATTAACCTTTTTAACTTTTAAATTTACATACAGTGAAATCTGCTCTGTGGTATATAGTCTTAGGGGTTTTGACAAGCGTATAGCTCTGTGTATCCACCACTACGATCCCCAGGGAATGGTTCCATCACCCCGAAACTTGCCTCCTGCTGTCCCTTGGTAGTCAAATTCTTCCCACCCCAGCCCTTGGCAACCACTGATGTGTTCTGTCCCTGTATTTGGTCTTCTCCAGAATGTCATACAAATGGCTTCTTTCCCTTAGCAAAGTGCGTTTGAGATGCATCCACGTTGCTGTGTGCATCCATACCGGCTGCTTTTCTGTCGCCAAGCTGTGGACCGCTATATGGACATACCACAGTGTGTTTCTCCGTCCCCCGGGACGTGCGGCTTGCTTCTACTTGCAGGCGCTCGTGAGTAAAGCGGCTGTAAACATTTGCAGACAGGCTTTTGTCTGAACCTCAGTTTCGACGCCTCTTCCCTAAATACTTCGGGGGAGGTGGCATGGCTGGGTCATACGGTCAGTACGTAAGAATTAGAAGTCTGAATGAAAGCACATTGAGCTCTTCTTCACAGCTCATGAGCGAGATCTGGCCTTGTCAGCTGCAGTTAAGACTTCCCAAGTAAGAGATTGCAGGGAGCATTATCTGAAGACACACGAGAGATGATTATGATAATAGACCACTCACTAACGGGATGACATGCTTTATAACCCAGAACTAATCGGAATTAGCCAAAAGTGGAAACAAAAAACTGCCGGTGGTAAAATATCCTTTATTTCCTACAGCAATGATTTTTCGTCTCTTCAGAAACATTTGGCAGCTTAATTTTTACATTTGTCTTCAGGTTCAATACCACGCCAAACAATAACAGAATCACAGTTTCCGAAGGTGGTACTGAAGATCTTTGTTGAAATCTGAGTTGCGTAAACAACGTATTATTAATTACGATTTGTCTGAGTTTTCGACTGCCGAAATATGGGTGTTGTTTTAATATCTGAAGTTATCGTTCAGGTTTGATGCCTTTTAAGGAAATAAAAATATTTAAGCAAAATCCAGGCAATGAAGTAGGGAGATTTGGGGAGCTTTTTTTTAAAAAATTTTTTAAATTTTAACTTTAAACATTTTTTTCAGACCAAGGTTATGGCACTATAGACAGAGGAGAGCCCGAGAAGTGGGAAGTGATCTTAATTTGGGGATTATTTCATCCATTTTACAGTGACTGAATGTTTGCAAAGCCCCAGACATTGTGCTAGGCACTGGGAGTACCAAGAGAAAAGGAATCCGGAGAGAAAAACCGGAGTGGGAAGTAGCCTACTGATGCTATGATAGGAATGCGAATGGGCTACCTAGTGCCCAGTGTCCAGAGGGAGGAGCCCTTGAAGAGGTGGCTTCTGTGGTGAACCGGGAAAGACGGGTAAGAGTAGAAACAGCAGGCAGATCCCGGGGCAAGAGCGCGGAGTCCGACGGGGCGGTTTATGGAAAGGCACTGAGCGAGCCTGCTGTTGTGAGCGGGGCCGGGACAGCGGGGCGGGTGTGGGAGAGTAGGAGATGACATCAGGAGGCAGTCAAGGGCCAGACTTCTGAAGGTCATTCTCGACAGAGCATTCGAGTGGGGACTTCCTTGTGGAGGCGGTAGAAGCAAAAAGCCTTCCTCGAAATGACAGAGGCCTTGGGGCAGTGTCTGAGGAGGGAGTGGACACTCTCTGCGCTGGAGGCAGGGAGGTCACATGAGGGACCACTGTAGGGAGAGAGGAGGGCCTGACCCCAGGCGGTGCTGGGGGATGGAGTGGTAGGTGGGGCAGGTGTGTGTGCCGATGGGAGGGGGAGGGGGCGGGGGAGAGGGAGGAGCAGAGGATGGCGCCAGGTCTGCTCCTTGAGGCCACTTGCTGCTGGTTGGTTGTGTCTGGGAGAGACCGCGTTCAGAAGGCGGAATAGATGTGGAGGGTGGGTGTGAAGGGGCTCCATACAGCGAGTTCAAGGTTGGGTTGGGTCGCCTGTGGAGGTGTCCTTTGTTTCCTGGATCTGTCTGGGCGGGAGGAATGGGCATAGAACAGAGACGATAGGAGAAAGATGTAAAAGAGGTTGAGTTTGGGGTTCCATAAGATAATGGTTTATATAGTCAAAGCCTTGAAGAAGGAGGGGCTGAAGAACTTACCACGCGTGCTTTGGAAAATGGGAGGGCAAGACATTTCCGGAGAGGCAGAAAGTAATCTTAGTAGCTGACATCTGCAGACACAGCAGCCCGTCCGGTAGGCCGTTCCGCTTGTTATCTCCCGTAATACTGAAACAGAGAGAGGAGCTGGGTCCCTCTGTTCCCGTGATCCAGGTGGGAAACAAAGACCCTGGCCAAGGCCGCTCGTAAGGGACACTAGAGGCAGACTTTGAGGCTTGGTCCTCACCACCAGGCTGTTCTGCTTTGGGGAGCAGAATTGGTGGGCATGAGGAAGCCCTGGAAGGTGTTTAGGGGTGTGGAGGCTAGGAGGAGGAGCCTGAGAGAGGGCACGGGTAGGCCCTAGGCAGTAAAGGCACTGATAAGGTTCAAGTTAGAGGTGGCAGTTGGCGACGGCTCAGGTGAGAACACGTCATGGAGAAGTTTGGGACACAGTTGAGGTTCCTGTGTGATTAGCCCCATTTTCCTGACTTCACTTAGCATGGAGAGAGGAGAATCTGTACCTCGGAGATGGTGCGAGAAAGCAGGTTGAAAAGAGTAGGTTTTTACTGGGGACTATAGGGTGAGGATACAGATTGGAAGGGAGAAGGAACAGGGATGTTTTTGTTTTTATTTATTCTTTGAAAAGAACTCAGATTGAAAGTAGTGCTGAGAAGAATCTTTAGTCTCAATAATAAATAAACACAGTTGAAGAATTCTTTGAGTCATCTTATGCAGACAGGAAGTTCTAAATTTTTCCTCTTTTAGAATGAGAGGAGGAGAGCAAATTCTCCTTGATCTAAATCTGGAGACTGGAATAAGAAATTTTTAGACAAACTCAAAGTGGCCTTTTTAGCTGTCTTAAGTATTCCCTCCTAAGTGGCCTGTAGTTGACGGTCCTTAGGGACGGCAAATGCGGGTTTTGTATTGTTTTCAGTTAGATATTAGTACAACTTGACATAATTAGAGATTCCAGGCATCTTGCAGGATTTAGAAAGGCCTAAAGATAAAATCAAGGTGTAGTTCTTGAGTGTGTTCTCAACTCAGCCTTTTCTCTTTGGGACACAAACTCTGGCTTTCCAAAGGATGACTCATTGGTCTCATTATGGGTATTGATTTTGATAATTTTTTTTTTAAATAACATTCATGGTTCTTTTTTTAAGATTTTATTTATTTATTTATTTAATTGAGAGAGAGAGAGAGAGAGTGAGAGTGAGAAACAGCATGAGAGGGGAGAGGGTCGGAGGGAGCCGGCTGAGCAGGGAGCCTGATGCGGGACTCAGTCCCAGGACTCCAGGATCATGACCTGAGCTGAAGGCAGTTGCTTAACCAACTGAGCCACCCAGGCGCCCCGATTTTGATCGTTTTCTTCCGTGAGGAACAAATCCTTTCTAGGGGTCTGAATCATAATTAGGTAGCTGAAAACCTTACTAAGTTCGAAAATTCAGAGCCCTGTGTGTTTTTTTTTGTTTGTTTGTTTCTGTTTTTAAAGATCCCCTAGCTGGAAATACTTCAAAGATTTAGCACGTATCTCCTCCTTTTCTACAGTGAGCCCAAACTGGGGAGAGAGAGGGGTCAGTAGGTGGACCTAGAACCCAGCACTCTCAGCTCTCAGTCTAAGGCAGCTTGCGTCGTCACGGACCGTCTCTCTGCCGTCCGGTGTTTGTCATGTGCCGGGTGGTTTATGTGCCCGATCCCGATACCGTCCTTAGGCCCTGTGAACCACACAGGTTCTCCCTGGTAAGCTGGTCCTTCTGCTGATTTAACATAGCAAGAGTGGGAGAGGTGGTTTGAGGTCTCTGGTTTGAGACATGATCATGCCGAGTGTTCTAGTTAAATCTGGGGGCTCGGTCCACGGGGGTTTTCAGTGGCCTTTGTCTGGCTCTCGGTGACGTACACCTGTTTGCCTCGCCCTCGGTGACCTCACGCTGCATTCTGCCACCGTGGGACCTGGAGCACGTTCCTTAAATTCTAGGCCTTGCTTTTCTTTGAGGGTCGTTATGAAGATAAAGTGCATGGAAGGTGCTTAGCAGAGTGCTTGCTACGGGGTAAGTCCTCCCTCAAATCTTAGCCCTTCCGTGTTCCTCAGCTTCCCTGGTTTAGGGGAAGGGGCTTTGCTCTGGCGTTTCTTCTCTCATTGTAGAGGGCGTCGTTTCTTTTGTCGCGCCTCTTAGTTCTTTTTAAAGTAGTTTTGTTTTGGTTTGTTCTGTCCCATGAAAATCCACAGTCGAGTGTCTCCCGCCTGGTGTGTAGTGTCTTCACTGATAGCTGCCTGATATCTGGTTTTAAGTAGGGGAAGTGTAGGCAGGAGGGTAGTGTCCTTGTTCCTAACTTGGCTGGACATTCATTTGTAGCTGGAAAACGTTGTCATTACCATCTTGTACTTCGCCTGTCTTTATTTCCAGAAAAGTCCAGCCCCATCAGTGGTGGTTGTAGCCTAGCTGATGTAATTTACGTTAACCAGAGTTAAAAGATACAAAACCCGATTGTGAAAATATGGCAGATTAGCCACAGCCTCTGCTCCGTCCCTTTTCCCATGGCACTCTGCTTCCCACCTTTGCTTGGCAGCGACCAGATACTCATTATCTTGCACGCTGGGATTTGATGGTGATAGAAGACTGAGTGGAGAAGGAACCTGTGGGTAATATCTTAATGTCTAAAACTTCTCTGTTGGTATAGTGGGCGCTAGCCCCGTACGGCCGTGGAGTGCTTGCAATGTGGCTTGTCCTAACTGGGATGAGCTGTGAGCATAGAATATACACCAGATTTTAAAGACTTACACAAAAGAAAAAAAAAAAGGATGCAAATACTTCATTAACACTTTTTCATATTGATTACATGTTGAGGCAAGGGTATTTTGGTTGAATACAATTTATTACTAAGTAAAAATTATTAACATTTATTTGCTCCCCCCCTTTTTTTCTTTTTTAAATGTGACTGCTAGAAAATTTAAAACTGTATGTATGGCTTTCATTCTTTCTCTATTGGATAGGGCTGGCCTGGAATGTTGGATGGACATCTAAAGAAATTGAGCAGTGAAATCTCTCTGGTGCCCTGAAGGGTCGATGTTCATTGTGTTGAGATCCCCTTTTGGTTGGAAAAGATAGTGGAAGGACGATGTGATGTCCCCTGATTTGGACCCTCGTCTCCCCCACGTGTCCCTAGTCCGTGTCTCTGCGTTACTGGATCTAGACAGTTGTGCCAGGCTGGTGTCTGCTTCCGAAGGGACAGGGGACCAGTGTTTATCACACGTTTACCGCGTGCTTGATGCTTACACCTAGTGTCCCCTGTGAAGTATAATTCCCGTCCCTGGTGAGACTTGAGAGGTGAAGTGTCTGGCCCAAGGTGGTACCACTCATGAGTGACAGACCTTGGATTTGGGCCAGGGACGAGGTGGCTTTGAAGTCCTACTGCCTTTTCCAAAAAATGGTTCCTGCTTGGTGCTTGTGTCTTGTACCTCTTGCTCGGAGTCCCATGCCTGGTCTCGGGTGCCTTTGTTGTCTAGATAGCATTTCTCCCCCTTTAATTTGTGTGCAAATCCCCTGGGGCTGTGTTAGATTGTGTAGACAGTGATGCCTTAGGGCTGAGTGGGCCCAAGGCTCTGCACGTCTAACAAGCTCACGCCGGGCGTGGTGATCTGTTGCTGGACCACACGTTGGGTAGCAAGGGTCTCCCCTGTTTCCTTTGGTTTTGGACCTGCCTCCTCTGATTCCAGAGTGATCTGATTCTCCAAAACTTGCCTTGTTCTGCAGGGGCTCGCCCTGTGGCTTTGCATGGATGCCAGCGAGTGCAAACGGGGCCAGAACCGGTTTTCGGCCACAGGTGCCCAGAGTGGCATGAGCGCAGATTTCTGTGTACACACAGTCTGACCGGATCCGTGTACTCCTGTCCCTACACGAGTGCATCACTCCTGCTCTCTTATCTTAACCCCTTACGTACACCTGTCATCTGATAAAACAGAAGATAATTTAAATATTGAGCTATGTGGCAGGGGTCTCCATCTGAAGTCCTTGCGATGAAGACGGGCCTTAAGTTGACACTTGGGGGCGACTGTGCCGTGTTTGGTTCAGAGAGTTGGTATCCGAGAGAGGTGAGGACTCGAGATGAGGACTCGGAGCAGTGGGCCTCCTGCTGTTTCTGCCTCCGGGCCTGACAAGGAATCGAGGTGGCTTGTGACTTTCCCTGAGGATGGGAGTTACCGTGAGCCACCTCGCACCCAAGTGTGGAGGGATGACTCATCAACACCACCTGCTTCTTAGCCCAGGATGAAGGCAGCCACCCCGGAGTCCCTGGATCAGGAGGTCTCGGGGACGGTCTTGGTCTTTGGCCAAACAAGAAATGGAGTTTTCAGGAAGGAGCTTGATGTATTGTGTGTTTGAACTCTAAGAGGCTATGCAAAACTTTAGTGTATTTTTAATTTTTTTAATTTAAACAAGTTTTAGAAACATTTTTAAATTTTTAATTTAAAAAAATGTATTTATTTATTAGAGAGAGGATGCGCACACACTCATGTGAGCAGGGAGAGGGGCAGAGGGAGGGGGAGAGAATCCTCAGGTAGATTGCCTGCTGAGCACGGAGCCCGACATGGGGCTCGGTCCCAGGATCCCGAGATCATGACCTGAGCCAAAATCAAGAGTCAGACACTCAAATGACTGAGCTACCCAGGCAGCCCCAGTGTATTTTTTTAAATTTGGGGATGTGCATTGATTAAATAAGCTAATGATAAAATGATGTCTGATACATTAGATAGCTTACCATCCCCATCTCTATAAGAAAACTCCATTTCACAGAAATCCGAGTTGAATTTTAGATCTTACTGGAAATTTGGACTCAGAGTTCTATGCTATATGAATCTGGCACAGTGAACAAGATTTTTAATCGTTGGCTAAATCTGTCAGCTCCTGCTTGGCGCAGGATCCTGCGCCTGGTGCGGTGGGGGTGTCTGCCTGGCCCGGGAGCGGGCTGCCGAGGAGTCCCAGACCGCTGGAGGGGGCGCGGGGGGCGCTGGGGGAACAGCAGCAAGGCTGGGTGTTCAGGATGGGCGAGGCCGTGGGGCCAGCCCTGGAGAAAGGGGTTGGAACTGTGGCAGTTCATCTGAGTTGGGGGTAAGCTCAGCACGCAGTGGGGGTCCTGTAAGCCCAAAGGCTTTCCGGAGCATGCCTAGTGTCCAGAGAAGTCGGAGTCGGAGACCAGACGGACACTCGGAGGTTGTCAGAGGGCAGAGCAGAGACGGATGGTCAGAGTCTAGCGGCCAGGCAGGAGGCAGCGGAGCCCGAGGCTGCAAAAGTCGGGGCTCTGTGCAAGTCCAGGACAGCAGCGGTTGGGCGATGGGGACTGTGCGGCTCAGAGGAAAGGCCCCCGGCGTGATGGTGGGGTGCGTGAGCGGGTGAGGGTGGGACGAGCTACCATTGCGGTGATCACTGGGTCACTGAACCACAGCCAACTCTACACGGCGGCCTTCCTGTGACCTGGCGGGCAAGGACATTGTTGCTCAGGTGGCCGAGGTTAGGAGAACGGGCTGGGAGAAGCAGTAGCTCCTTGTGTGCAAGATGGACGCGGAAAGGCATTAAAACACTAGATTGTTTGGAGTTTGCCTGACTTCGCAGCACACGTGATCAAGAGGTAGCTTTTCAGACTCACACCGGAGGAAAAGGAGCTGACGATGAGGCCACGGCTGCTGCGTGGAGAGCTCCCATGTGTTGTACTGAGCTTCCTCTGCGTTCTTTTCAGGGCCACGTGGCCTCTGCTGTCCCTTTGTGCCCCCTCTCCCTGGGTAGAACTGCATTCTCTTTCTGGTGCACTTGGCAAACGTGGCTGTCCCACGGTCCCTGTGTTCCCACAGCCCCTGTGTTCCCACAGCCCCGTCTAAAGTACTAGTAATGGGGCGCCTGGGGGGCTCAGTCGTTAAGCGTCTGCCTTCAGCTCAGGTCACGATCCCAGGGTCCTGGGATCCAGCTCCGTGTTGGGCTTTCTGCTCAGCAGGAACCTGCTTCTCCCTGTCCCACTCCCCCTGCTTGTGTTCCCTTTCTTGCTGTCTCTCTTTTTGTCAAATTAAAAAAAAAAAAAGTGCTAGTAACATCACCTGTGTTGCTTAGTCCCACTTCCGGTTCTCCAGCCCCCAAGCTAATGGGTCTTGGTCCGCTCAGCTGTGGCTTGGAGGGTGGCATGGGTGGTAGTTCACATGGGGCTAGGGAAACACCCCCTGGTGAAACCTCTGCTGCCCGGCAAGGGGGTGGTCTCACAGGTACTCGGAGGCTGAGCTGTTGGGAATTGGCATTCGTGCCGGCGTCTTCCTGATCCCAATTCTACACCCTTTACCATTCTTCAGTATAGTAGCTAAGGTGTAGGAGCTCTTTGGAGCATAGAGTTAGACTCTTTTGTTGATTTTCTGTTTACTCAAAATCACAAAAACAATGTGTTTAGCTGTCGGCATTTGCTCCATAAATCGGCAAAGGCCGATTGTCTGAGTTATGCACTGGAATGAGACACCGGAGGTAGGAAATTTGGCCAGATGGCTGGAGGAATTGTTCAAGCCTAATGTTCAGGGTCTCGTGGGTACACCGATGTGTATTTGAGGCCTCTCCCAGGTAGGGGTGTGTGTGTGCCCGTGTGCGCGCACACATGCTTATGTTTGGGGCCCCTCATAGGAACATACCTATCTGGCACAAAGCCAAGTCTGGTTTATCTGGCCGATGTTCATTTTGGGAAAGATGAAACACACATAGTTCAGCACTTGAGTAGTAATAATGAGGCTTTGGTGGTTTTGATTTTAGATGACTCAGAATTGCAAAACATTTCTGTTCTCGTCTGGAGCGTTAGGATATTGTTGACCTCCGCTGGAATTTCACGTGTAGCTCTCACCTCTTTGGTTACACAGTGCTCTTATTTCAGGTCACCGAGGACAGGAAACGTTTGTTCTGCGTCTCTCGTGCTTCTTAGAAGAGACCTCGTGGGGCTGCGTGTCTGCAAGAGGCACTTACGGATGCTTGTTCTGTCCCAGGTAGTGGTTGGGAATTCTGATGGCATCGGTCTTGTTATCTCTTCTCTGAGAGCGCCCGAGTTGTGGCTTCATTTCTTCTAGGGCTTTCTCTGTGCTAGAATCCTCTCCCTGACCTTGTTTTGATGTTATAATAACCCAGAGTAATTAGTACTTACCCATATTCCAGATATTCCAGGTAGAAGTAAGTATCTACCTGGATTATTTTTTTTTTTTTTTTACGATTTTATTTATTTATTAGAGAGAGAGAGCAGGGGGCGGAGCAAAGGGAGGGGGACAAGCAGACTCCGTGCTGAGCAGGGAGCCCGACATGGGGCTTGATCCCACGACCCCAAGATCATGACCTGAGCTGAAACCGAGAGTCGGATGCTCAATCGCTGGAGCCACCCAGGCGCCCCTGGCTTGTTGTATTTAACCTTCACAATAACTGTGAAGTGGGTCTTATTTTTCCATTTTACACATGAGAAAACAGAAGCTTGAAGAGGTTAAGTAACTTGCCCAGAGTCTCATAACTTGTAAAGGGAAGAGCCAGGACTCACTCGCGTTTGTCTGACTCCAGAGCCCGTGCTCTGGGCCACGACAGCACACTGTGGTTTATAGTTGTCATTTCTGCAGCCAGTCGATGGCAGGCTCAAATATCTTTGAGGTTCAAAGCCGCTGCTTCTGGGTCAACCAGTATTTCTCCTATGGTGTCGGGATCCGAGGGGTATTTCTGGCTTGTTCCGTGACACTGATGTGGCTCTGGCTGCTGAGAGTAGGTAAACATTGAGAGATACCCTTGCTCCCTTTCCTAATTTGTCTTCCTTGACCACATGTAGGTGCCTACTTGTGCGTCTGTGCATTGGACAACCCAAATAGCCTCCTTTGGCCCTAATGGTAGAAGCCGCCAGTCAACGTTTTTGTCATCACTTCGGCCGCGTTAAAGTTAAGGTGGAGCCCCTTTAGAATTACCTTTTTATTACTCTTCCTCCGTATTTGGAGATTCGTTCCCTTGCTCTCTCTCGAGTTGTCTTGGGGTTGATGCGGAGGTGCCCGTGGAGTGGAGCTGCCGGGAGGAACACGGAGTTAAACGTTGTCAGGAGAGTGGCCCGAGGCACCGGCCCCAACTCCATTCCAGAATGCAGTCCTCTTTGCTAACAGCCATCTCCTCGGGAGAGCAGCTGCTTACACCTTGTTGCAAGTGTGTCCCAAAGATGTCTCACCCAGAAGCTTCTGGCCTCCAGTCCTCTTGGGGAGTGCTCCCAGCCTGGGTCCCCAGAATGAAGATTCTCGCTGGAAGTTCACAGCAGCAGATCAGGGAAGAGAGCTGTGTGTGTGTGTGTGTGTGTACGCACGAATGCGTGCATTTAACCCAGCATTTCCCACATTCCTGGGCTGTGGAATTCCTTTTTGGTGGAACATTCCTGGGTGGACCTCCTTCCAGCCGTTGGCTGTCGCTGATGCGAACTTAGTGAGAAATGGCGAGGGCCTGGAGAGGAGGAGGGCCAGGGCTTCCTCCGGTCTCCTCCTCTTAATATAATAGAGCGATTGGTGAAATGATGTGATTCATTGTGTGTTTTTCTGCTTTCTCTCTACCCTGGGAAGAGAATTTGTGAGCGAGTTTATTTGTAAGGTCAACAGCCTGTAGGCCTGCAGTGAGCGATAACTTCGGGGCGAGGCTCTTGGTTGTATTTGATAGATGAGAGCAGTACCTTTCACAACTCCAAACACGTTTTCAATGAAACTGGAGTCCGGTGAGAAGCTCTGGATGCTCAGGTGATGGCTTCACTTTGGAACGAATGGGAGAGCCTTTTGTGACCCTTCGTGCACACTCTTCCTCAGCGGGTGGAGAGGAAGGGGGCTGCGGTGCCGGGGACCCGCCACCGGCTCTCCCTGGGCGACTTGGCGGCTGAGGGGAAGGCAGGTTTGTGGTGATTTTAAGAGGATTAGGTTCTGGGTGAGAGGAGGACGGGGCGATGAGGGGAAAATCTCTTGTTTACTTGAAGCAAGGTTTTTCACCCTCAGCGCGGTCGACATTTGGGGCTGCACAGCGCTGTGTTGTAGGACTGTTCCGGGCATGGCCGGGTGTCTGGCCGCATCCCTGACACCGATGCGCACCCCCTCACCCACCCCCCCCACCAGCTTGTGACAAGCAGAGATGTCTCCGACCTTGCTAGATATCAGTGATGGTGGTGGTGGCGGTGAAGGGGCAAAGTCGCCACACCTGACAACCATGGACTTAAAACCTTACGGCAAGAACAGTACTTCAAAACTTTGGGCAGTAAGAATTCCCAACAAAGACCCCCAATCGAAGCAAGCAAGCAGACATCTTGAAATTGCACAAATCCCCCAAGAAATGTCAGATACATGAGCTGCTGGTTTTCTCTTCTGTATTGTCTAATGCTAGAAATCTCAAAAATGTTTGCAAATATTTAAAATTTAGTATTTAAGTTAAAAAAAAAAAAAAACAACTGCTGGTAAAATGAGTAAGAAACTGCAGAAAACGTATCTGCTGGTTTGATTGTAGCATTTCAGGGACAAAGGTTTCCACGCAGGATTTAGGGTTTATGTGTGAAAACTGAGAAGGCTTATTCAGGTGGCAAAGGAAAATTACTTTGAAGTTCTCTATTGTATACTCAAAATACCACTTCTGATTTAGAAAATCGATCCTTTGCTTCAAGCTAGAATCATAGAGACACTACTAAAAAATGTGGTATTTCTAAAACGGCAAAGGAATGCTAAAGCTTTTGTGGGTCCTACTCTTGAAGGAGGAATCCTTTGTTTCAGCACTTAAATGAGCAAGTGATTTCTTGAGTTTGATACACTGGAATTCACCAAACATGTTTCATTTAAAAAAAAAAAGAAAGGCACTTTATATCTAATAGTGAAGATTTTTTTTTTTTTTTTTGCTTTCTCATGAAACCTTTTGAATAACCCACTTCAAGCAGAGGCCGAAATGAACTTTCCTGAAGTTTATTGATGGTGACAGGTTTAACCCAGACCCTTTCAGTATTTCTATAAACTCATTGATGAATTAGCAAATTACCAGCACCAGGGTCTTTCACTTAAAAGAATGTAAATCCAGTGGGAAATAGGGCTAGAGCAAAAATGCCTTTGACAGAATTTACCAAGATTGATGACCTTGACTATCCCTGAGTTCACAGGAAATATAAACTTTCATCTACTTCCCTGTAGGTATGAGATTTTGAAAATGTACACCTACACTTGGCGGATGAACTCTGAAAAATATTTCCCCCTGCCTTCCCATCATCCCCTGCTCTTTTCTGGATTCAAGTGACAGAATGTTTGATGTGCATCCTAACCCTTTCTATGAATTTTACATATCTCTTCATTTTACATATTTATATGTAGAAACATATAAAATGCAATATGCTTGTTTTTTTCTTTTTAATTTTGGTGTAATTCAGATGTTGTTTTATGATCTGATTTTTTTTTTTCCACTAAATGGTGTATGTACCTTGATTGGTCCATGTTAGTATCTATCACACATCCAGCTTACCTTTTTTTTTTTTTTAAAGGTTTATTTATTTACTATGGAGAGAGTGAGGGGAGGGGCAGAGGGCGAGAATCCGCAAGCAGACTCCCCACTGAGCAGAGGGCCCAGGGTGGGGATAGAGGGCGGGGTGCTCGATCCCAGGACCCATGTGATCATGACCTGAGCTGAAACCAAGAGTCAGAGGCTTAACCGACTGCGCCACCCAGGTGCCCCTCATCTACCTTAATGACTGCGTAATACTCCATAAAAAGGATGTATTATAAATAATGGAAATGCGTGTAACACTGTTGAACTGTGTACTTAGAAATGCTTAAGGTGGGGGCTCCTGGGTGGCTCCGTCGTTAAGCATCTGCCTTCGGCTCAGGTCGTGATCCCAGGGTCCTGGAATCAAGCCCCGCATCAGGCTCCCCGATCAGCGGAAAGCCTGCTTCTCCCTCTCCCTCTCCCACTCCCCCTGCTTGTGTTCTCTCTCTCGCTGTCTCTCTGTCAAATAAATAAATAAAAGGTGGTAAATTTCGCGTTATGTGTATTTCACTACAATTTTTTTAAAGAGGATATACCACAGTTGATTTAATCATCTGTCTACTGATGGACATTTACGTTTTTTCCAGGGTTCTGCTGCACCATTTTTTATAGCAATGCCTCTCACTTTGGAAGATTTAACTTTTTTGGTTTAAAACATTGCCCCTGTGCCCTAAGGTCAATGTCATGTTGTCCAGATGCAGGAAATGGGATCCTTGCCTTTTTTCCTTTCGGGGGGAAAAAAAAACTAAGGAAAAGAGCCTTTTTTTTACCCCCCTGTCTGGACTTTAAGGATTTATTGGTTGTGGGTGTGCTGCTGGAGAGTGAGAATCCCATGGTAATCTCCTTAGCTGAAGGTTCTCTTTCGTTATTCGCAAGCTCTGTGGGTGTGTGTTTGGGCAGGCCCTGCCCTGAGCACCTTTTTATCGTCACACACCAGATACCTGCAGAGATGGCAGGCCAGGTGGAGTACCTGGTTTCCAGAGGAATTCCTGCAGGTGAAATGAAGGACAGCCCTAGGGAGGACCTGCGCAGCCAGATAACGGAGTTCTGATAGCCAGGTTCCCTGGGCTGGCTAGCCCGGTTCAGGTCGCCCGCAGTGGTTTGGTATTCAGTCAACTCTTACTTCTGCTTCGAGCTTTTCTAGCAGAGCCATCGCTTTGAAATGCTAACCCGAGGGCAGCCCTGCCCTTTAAATTGACATTCTGCTTTCTAAAGAAAAACCTGAGACAGGTATTTTTGGAAGCTCTGTATATTCAGTAAGTAGATATTCCTCTGCTCCAGAACCTTAGCACTCTGGGCAAGTCAGCACAATTCTATTTTTGACTCTTGAGCAATAAAAAGACAACAGCGGTCATGTGGATTGACTAGAGGGGCTTAATTTGGGTATGTTCGATGGAGGTTTCGTCAGCACCCTGTGTCACGTGTCTTTTGGGTCGCCGAGACGGTCTGGCGGGAGAGGAGGGAAATACAGAAGGGTCTGAGCGGCCGCAGCAACGAGGGACCCGTCACCTTCCTCCTGGGCCCCCACAGAAGCCACAAAGCAGAGCAGAAGCCCCAAGCTTGAGGGCGCAGGAGCGTCTGTGCTGTGGGACCAGCCAGTATCGCTAGTGGTGGTGAACGGGTCCTCTTCCAAATCCCAGACCCTCTCTGACTGCCGGAGAGCACGCCGCGCTGGGGCGACTGTGGTCAGTCCCATTTCCTGAGGAAGTGACTGAGGCAGCCGGCTTCTGAAAGCGGCTTCAGCCTGGAGCCCCGGGAGCCCCGAGGACTAGAAATCACAGGCACATTGATTTTCCTTTGAGCAGGGGCTTTGACATGAAGGGAGCCCTCCGCAGATGTTTTTGTTAGGTTAGTGCTTTGCTTTCGAAAATTATTTTACTGCTCTGCCATTATGGTTGTCTTTCTGTGGATGTCCTCTGCTCTGGGAAGTCATGACACTGAAGGAGCGGAACTTTGTGTCATCCGCAAGGGTTCTCTGCGATTAGGTTCTGGTCTAAGTTAAGAAACCCAGTGTATTTTAAAAGGACTTTAATCACTTGAATAATAAAACACAATCTTTATGGGATATTTAATTTTATACAGGCAGACTTAGGATGGAATTCTTAGCTAGTTTTCTTTTTAATACTTAAAAAAGAATTAAAATGATTTATTAATTTGAGAGAGAGCATGTGTGCACAAGCGGGGGCGGGGTGGGGTGAGGTGGGGAGGGGCCGAGGGAAAGGATCCCAAGCAGACTCGGCTCTGAGCGCAGAGCACCAGCTAGGGCTCGATCTCACGACCCTGAGATCACAACCTGAGTCGAAAGCCAGTCACACGGTTAGCCGACTGAGCCACCCAGGTGCCCCTCAGATAGTTTTTTAATGGACAAAAATGTGGGAAACTGGGCATTTTGGAATTTGTGTGTGATTTTAGCAAACTACAAAGGAAAATTAAATATTAAATCAGTTAACTCCACATGAAGAAGGCCATTTCAAATGTACCCTATCATGGCTTGATACCATGTGTTTTCTCATTTTATAAATACGAAATCAGGTATTTTCATTTCGAGCTTGTTTACTTTTTTAAGGTGATAACGTATATGTTTTAGTCTTTTCCTTCCCTGCCCCCCCCCCAGCATATTGTGGACCATATTTTCTCTTTTTTTGATTTTCCTTCTTCCCAAGCATTTAGCTAACACACAAGAGTCAAAAGCTCTGAAGTTAGCTAGGTGGCGGTAAATAAGCCCAAGTTTCCCTGTTTGCAGGTAGCTGGCAACAAATAGAGGACGGGGTGCTTGTTCAGGCTTTACCTGAAATCCAAGGTTGTCTCTCTTGAGCCATGTAACACTTATCTATATGTCTTTTACTTTTTCTTCATATTGTTTTTACTTGCCTCTTCATATATATTTATATTTTCTATAAAATATAGTTATTAAGAACATCATTCACATTAACTTGAACGTTCTGTTTAAGAAGACATTTTTCCAGAAGTGGAGCAGGTGCTTAAGAAATATAAACTCCTAAATAAAATTAAGTACCCTTGTCAGTCCTTAACTGTTATCACCTGGGCTTATCCAAACATTTGTTTTCCTTCTACCCAGAGGGCAGTAACTGTGCTCAGGGCCCCATTTCTTCCCTGGAAGGGTGGTTATTACCTCTTTAATGACTTCTAGGTATTTCTTTTTTTTTTGACTTTTAATGGTACCTGGTATCTGCCTGCTAAAATCCCCTCAGTCTCAGCTGCTCTGGTAAAAAGAGTTCTTTTCTGTCTCCCCTCCTCTCTTTTTTGAGAAATGTAAAATGTAACAAAAAGTATAATGATGAATTGCCTATCAAGTGTGACCTGTAATATCACCAGCCACTGTTTTAACTGTGCGTGTCTCTCTGTGTGCGCACTCTCCTTCTGCTGTCTGTCCTACCATTTCCCCCTTCCTCTCCCTCTCCCCCTCCCTTCTCCCCTCCTCTCCTCCCCTCTTCTTCCCCTCCCTCCATCCTCTCCTCCCCTTTCCCTGCCTCACTTCCATCCTCTTCGTCTCTTCTTCCTCTTCCCTTGGACCTCATTGGCAAATGGCTCCTTCCTTCCTTTTTAGAGGGATCTGGGACCCTTGTACTGATGCACATTTAAAAATCACCAGATAAATGGATTGCGCTTTATAAATGGGGTTAAAAAGTTTTCTTTTGGGGTGCCTAGGTGGCTCAGTTGGTGAAGTGTCTGCCTTTGGCTCAGGTCATGGTCTCTGGGTCCTGGGAGTGGGGAGCCTGCTTCTCCCTCTCTCCCCTGCTCTCACTATCTTTCTCTCAAATAAATAAAATCTCAAAAAAAAAATAAAAGCTTTCTTATACTTGGGTTTTCAGCTGTGTTTTCACATATGTATGAAGCTTGTTAAAATAAGAATTTGACTTATAATAAGTTTGACTCAAGGTACCTTAGAAAGTTGACTAGTGACCTCAGTATGTCTTTCTGACCAGCTTTTTTTTTTTTTTTTTAGTATTATTGACCCATACGATTTTCTTTCTCATCCTAGCGTGATAGGCTATTAAGTTGCAGCCTCAACCCGTTTGCCCTTTCTCGGAAAGCTTTGTGAGCTTCCGGATTCATCCTTTCCTTGAGCTAGGGGAAGTGGCTTATTGTTTAGATCTAAAGACTTCCTTCAGGCTAAGATCCCTTCGGAGAGTGGAAGTGAAAACATACTGAGATATCAGACATGGATAAATACAGATAAATATATTTTACGTTTATGGGTAAATGCTTATCCACAGAGAAGCCTAGTTTACTGTGAAATCAAGAATATGTGGTCTCCCGATGGATGGAATGACAGAAGCTAAACATAAGGGTTATGATTTAAGAGCATGAGTAAATGATTTTAATGTCTGTTTCCCTCATCTTTCATTTTACCACATGAGTTAAAAATATATCTTCAGAATTTTAAAGCAAATGGGTGAAACTCAACACTGTATATCTTAAAGGTTATTTTTTGAAGTGTTCTTATTTTTGCAAGAATTCTCCAAGAAAGGTCTCTCTCCTGGTTCCTTGCCTTGGCAAAAATCTCTTCGGAAAATATCAAAATCTAAATTTGAAAGGGTATTCTTGAGCAAATGTGTGCATTGAATTCACATGAACATATGTCCGGCATGATGGAAACATGCATAGACATGGAGAGAGATTGTTGAATGTGACAAGGCCTATTATGTTAAAAATATATGTGTGTGTTGATATTTATGCTTCTGTATGCATTTAGAAGTCTGTATCCCAAATGTTATCAGAGCTTACCTCTGACTAGTGGGCCTCCTGGAGACTCTGGTTTATATCTTTGGGTTTTAGAGGACTGGCAAAGAGCACATGCTATGCTTATAATAAAAATGGCTTCAAAATCCAGGGATGAAAGAAAGGCATTTTGAATAAATGGCAGCTTGTTGGCTAAATAAAGCTTTTTTTCAAAGATGCTACCTGAGCATTCAGGTTAAGAGTTCTCTTAGAGTGGCAATGTTTAAATAGAGATTTTTGAATCTCAGTGGTTATATTGGCTAGCAGGGAAGGAGCTGGAGGGGCTGGGATGCCATTACTGTAGCAAAACTCCCGTGAAAGAACTCAGGGTTCTGCGGCTGGTGGGTGAATTGGTGGGGTTTTTGACCTGTTGTTTCTGTAGCGTTGAGTGGACAGAAGAGAGGGAGAGAGAGTCTCTGAGGCAGGCTCCACGCCTAGTGTGGAGCCCGATGTGGGGCTCGATCGCCCGACCCTGAGACCATGACCAGAGCCGAAACCAAGAGTCAGATGCTCAACCAGCTGAGCCACCCAGGCATCCCAGTAGACGGAAAATCTTAAGGAGTGCTTGTTGATAGAGAGCGGGCTGGTTAATCCAGGTTATCAGATCAGCATTTTTCTGATTTGTTTGTCAAAGGAAGAAATAAAGGAATAATTGGAAGTTTCTGTGAGTTACTTCAGACCTCAGTGAATCTCTTCCTATCAGGGAGTACATTAACCCTTAACTCTTAGAAATGAGCTAATTGGGAAGCTGTAGACATTTTTTTTTTTTTAAATTTTTTTAAAGATTTTATTTATTTATTTGACAGAGAGAAAGAGACCACAAGTAGGCAGAGAGGCAGGCAGAGAGAGAGGGGGAAGCAGGCTCCCTGCCGAGCAGAGAGCCCCATGTGGGGCTCGATCCCAGGACTCTGAGATCATGACCTGAGCCGAAGGCAGAAGCTTAACCCACTGAGCCACCCAGGCACCCCTAAGCTGTAGACATTTTTGGACCTAAGTGCTTATTACTCAGTCTGTTAGAATTGTCTGAAGACCTGGCTTACCCATGAAATGGTTGGCCTTATATTTTCTTTCTTTCTAAAGGGTTTGGCTTAGGTTTCTTGTGCGCCTAAGCCAGAGAGAGCAGTGATGGCGTGGAATCATGGCGGACTCGATGTTATTCTCTGTCGGTCCCTTGGATGGTTCCAAATATCCCGAATCTTCAGAAAAGCCCCCCAACATGTTCACTGGGTTTATTGTGGCTTTTTCCTTGTCTTGTGTTGACTGTCTTTGGTAGCAAGGTGGGAGAACCATTTCCTCTGATTCTAGACTCGAGAGAAGGGAGAGCGCGATGGCCCCTCTGTGTCTTGCCAGTCCAGTACTGTTGATCATTGGCCTTGTCATTCTCAGCACTTTTGCAAAGAAGCATAAATATGTGATTTTCATCACAGAAGGCCTTTCCTCTGTTGAGGAGGGGTTGAAATAATAAGTGAAAATAATATTCTTACTAATCAAATCCAGTAAACCGTGGCTCGTTCTGGGTGTTAATTTGCGAGGCTTTAAGATTATTGACCTCCTTATCCTTCCCTAAGGAATTAATTAATCATTTGCCTTTTCTGCCGTTCTGATCCTCCTTTTACCCACTTCATTTCCATCAGACTTGGTCTTCCCCTGCGTTTAGGCACTCCTTGGCATTCTATGAACTGAGCTCGTTTATCAGTTTTCTCTAGATATTTTGGCAGATTTATCTAGATTCATACTGTGCTCTACCTGGAATATTTTAGAGGTTAATGTACCTTAAGGCTTTGGGGGTTATTGGAATCATAAGAGATGTGTCGTGGGTCCTGGAGAGAAGTTAATACTCCACAGGAAAGACCAAAAGAAACTGTGCCCAAACTTTCCCCTTCCCTCAAACCCCATGGCTCGGGGCCAGTGATCAGAGGCTCTATTTGGGCTCTTCTCTGTATGTGGATTGTCTACAGGGTGCGCCGGTCACACCCGGTGTCGGTGGTGCTCTAGAGAGGGGTGGGCACCTTTGGACACCTGGCCACCTGTGCTCTG
>CM052889.1:14459765-14523870 GCA_028534135.1 Potos flavus | reverse complement strand
AGATCATTACTTAACGGTTTCTAACAGTTTTAATTTTTTGTCAAAGTAATACGTGTGCATAGATTTGAAAGACTCACACGGTGTTTTCTAGTCCTCATCCCTGCGGGCAGTCAGTTTCACCTCTTTGATCTTCCGTTATTGACTCTCTGGTTTCTCAGTAATAAACTCACACTGCTAACTTCGGACTTCTTCATTTTGGATATTACCTCCTGACTCTCCCGGTGGAGGTCACAAGCCAGGGCCCTGGAGGCAGAAGGTGTGGGTTCTCGTCCACCCTCCAGCATTGACTGGCCACGTGTCCTTGAGTGAGATACTTAAACTTTCTCTGCCTGGCATATAAAATAGGAATAATAATAATAATAGTCGTAATAGTCATGATGGCCCCCAGGCCCGCCCTTGATGTTCCAGAGCAGAGCCTGGGGCAAGACTACAAAAGGAGACCAGCTGGCTAAATATTTAAAAGGTATAATGAAAAATTTAAAAGATATATTTAAATATTTAAAAGGTATATACCATATGCCTAAATATTTAAAAGGTTTAAATCAAGCTGTATCTTTGGCCTGGTCCCCGTTCCCACCCAGGGCCTTGCCGCCTACCCCTCAAGACCCAAAGTCTGAAGGCAGCGTCCTCTTCCTCCGAGCAGCCCTGTGAGCCCAGGGAGCAGGCGGAAGCTGGGCTGGAGCCCCCGAACCGAACCCAGGTGCCGGCAGCCGCTCAGGCTTCCCAGGGAGCCTGGATGGGCGGAGTCGCCAGCCAGCATAATTTTCTCAAACTTCTCTCCCACTTAAGTTTTGTGACTGAAGATTTTCAGTACCTTCCTGCCCCTGGGAGTCCAGGGGCTCTGGTCCCCCAGGGCAGCGGCTGTGGTCTCCCTATACATGCCACTCCCCTGTCTCTTTCCCGTAATTCCTCGTCACTCAGCCAGTGACCAAAACTAAAGAAAAAACCAAAACTCCTAAGAGACCAAAGAGAAAAAAGCAATCTCTATGTTTGGTACTTTTACTAATTGGCTGTGTAAAGCACAGGCCCAGGGCAGGGGGCTCTTGTCGTCTGCAGACAAAGGTACTGAGTTGCCCGGAAGGCCATTGAGGGGACTGAGAAAACCCTGTCCAGTTCGTTGTTGTACTTCTTAAATTTTTAGGTGTCGCTTTAATTTCACCGTGCTTTGGACTGTTTTCATTTGCTGTGCTAGGCCGTCAGAGGTACAGGGTTGCCAGATTTAGCAAACAGAAAATACAAGATGCCCGGATAAACAATAGAACATAGTTCTGCAAAGGGACGGATCACTGTTTATCTGAAATTCAGATTTAGCTGGGCAGCCTGTATTTTATCTGGCAGCCCTGTGCGGGCCCTTGCGTCCCGAGACTTGGCCCCTTTAGTCTTGGGAGATATTCCTGTATTTTTTCCTTGATAATATCCCCTCTTTATTTATTTTTTTTCTGAAACACTCTTAATAGTCAGATGTTGGACCAACTGGGTTGAATTTTTCATGTTCATGCCTTTGCCCTTTTGTTGTCTGGATCTCTTTTCAAGTTCTGCGTTCCTTGACTTTATTTTTTTTACTTTTTTTATCTTTTATTTCAGTTATTACTTCTAAAAGTTCCTTCTTATTCTTTGGGTTCTTGTTTTCCATAACGCCCTCTTCTGTTTTCTCCGAGGATACTATTTGTGTATATATCCTTCCACTCTTTGCAGCATTTCTGTCCTCTTTTTGTTTTTTAATTCTTTATTTATTCTGGTCTCTTTCCTGTTGGAGGCTTTCCCTCAGGTCCGGCAGTCTGAGTTAAGGACAAGGCCATGAAAAGCTGGTCGGAAGCTCTCCCTTCCCTGTGAGACGGCCCTTTGCCCAGGGTGGGGGGGTGGGGGGGCGTTTCTCTGATTGCTCATGGAGCTGGACCCTTCTTTGCAGGATCCCACAAGCCAGCATCTGGAATCTTCTCACTGCAGCGTTCGTTTCTTAGGAGACTCGTCCCTGCTTCTGCCTGGGGAGTAAACTTGGCTTTTGGTTTGAGGGGTGGAGGAAACGGAAGGCTGCAGGCCAGGCTTTCTGTCTCATACTTCACGACGGGGGCTCTGAATCCCAGGCCTCCGTGGCTCTCCGATAACCCGGAGCATTTCCCCCCTTCCCCCCCAGCTGTCGCAGCCTGCAGGAGGCCGGGGAAGGGTAAAAGGGCTCTTTATCCGCTCCCTGTTGGAGCCCCACCCCTGTCCTCCTGCCAGATGCAGTGTCTTCTTTGCTGAGTCCGAGGCCTGAGTTTCTTTGAAGTTCCCTAGGACTGTCTGTCTCCGTGGCCGCCTCCTGCATGACCTTGGGACGGAACTTCTTGACCCTGCCGAGCCGGCTGCCACTCCCCTTGTCCTCTTTCTTTTCCCTAAAACTTTGTTGGTGTCTTCTGTTGGGTCTGACTCCATTCTCGCTGTCCTTTCCTTGTGGGTATGCAATGTAGGTGATTTTTGGTCGGGACTTTATTTAGAGGCGCAGGTCACCCCCGTGCCGCGTACAGGTCAGTGGTTTTCAGTGTACTCGCAGAGCTGTGTAACCATCTGCACGGTCACTTGGAGGAATTTTCATCCCCCAGAGAGAAGCTCTGTTACCCTCAGCTGCCCCCCCCCCCACTTCTCCCAGCGCCCCCAGCCCTAAGCAGTATGGGACACTTCTGTCTCTGTATGTGCTATTTTTATCTTTTTAAAAATACTTCTAATGTCATTTTTGTAGGACTTCAGGAGGGAAGGGAAAAGAAACTCATGAATGCAGTCAGCATTCTTTCATGGGAAGCTCTTGCCCTGTACAAAATATTAATGTACAAAACCACTCTGCCTTCTCTGCTTCTGCATTCCAAGGATTGATGAAGCACCCTCTGACAGACATGGGAATTTTCCTCCATATTCGCTTTCTCTTCTTTCCCTCTTTTTTATTCCCATGTTTAATGTCTTTGCTTGACCTGAACTTGGATCTTTTGGAGCTGGAAATTGCTAAGCCTTCGTGTCCTCTCGGCTCCCAGCAATTTCCAAGTGTCTGAGGAGTGGTTCTCCAGGGAAGTTGACCCGGAGCTGAAAGATCAGCCTTTGAACCCAGGCCCCCAAGTATTTTCTGGTTGGAGGAAATGGAGGCTGTGTCCTTGTGAAAGTAGACTACTTTCGGTCGCTTAGTAATTTATTTTTTTTTAAGATTTTGTTTTGGGGCGCCTGGGTGGCTCAGTCGGTTAAGCGTCTGCCTTCAGCTCAGGTCATGATCCCAGGGTCCTGAGATCGAGCCCCGCATCGGGCTCCCTGCTCCGCGGGAAGCCTGCTTCTCCTCCCACTCCCCCTGTTTGTATTCCCTCTCTCGCTGTGTCTCTCTCTGTCCAATAAATAAAATCTTAAAAAAAACATTTTTTTCTTTTTAAGTAATCCCTGCACCCAACGTGGGGCTGGAACTCAGGACTCCAAGACTAGCAGTCGCACGCGCCAGCAGATGAGCCTGCCAGGTGCCCCTTGGTGACTCACCTCTTACCTCACTGTGCAGTCGACGCCTCCGCTTGGGAGAGCATTGCTGATGGGCGGTTGTAGAGCACAGACGGGGCCAGCTAGGGCGAGAGGACAAGCACAGACGCAGCACCTATTAGACGTGATGACCCGCACGCCCGCGGGAATAGGGTCAGGAGTTTGCATGACCTCAGAGATCATCCCGAGGGGACACTAACCTCTTCTTGGGGTGGCTGCCAGGGAGCCCTTTCCCCATGTCACTCTGCCTTCACAGCCACCTGACCCTGGTTTTCTTCCCCTCCTCCAAGGCCTCCTCCCTTCGTCTTTCCACGAGGAAAGGGCAGCCAGAGAACTTGCTAGAGAACTAGATGACTCTGGGTAGATAACTCTGCAATGTGATGAGGACTTCTTAGCCCCCTTTTGCTTTGACTTTTCTTTTCTCTGAGCCCGGTCTGTCCATTCCCCTTCTTCTCTAGCTTCTCTCGGAGTGTTGGTTCATTGGTGTAGGACTTGGGGACTGCTCCTCTGGGGGGGGGGTCCTGGCTGGGGGGATTCTCCTGAGGGCTTCTAGTGTGCCTTTCATCCGCCGCGACCCGCTGGGGCTGCCCGTGCTGGCTCCAGGGCCTGGTGTCGTGTCAGTCGGCGTGTGAACGTGGTCTGGCCGTGTGGGTTGGGCCAAGGTTGGGCAAGGAATCCTTGAGATCGCAGCCCGTCCTTGGTCATGCTTGGCTGGGAAGACAGTTTCGAAATTAGGAGAAAGGGTCACAGGAAAGTCAGAGAGACCTATTGAGGTATTTTGCTTTGTGAGTTGAAATTCTGCTGCCTTTTCAGAGGAAACTGCATTCTTTTCCAGGTATGAGGTCAAGGTGACTCTAGCAACGGCTGGTGGTGGGACAGGGGCACCTCCACAGGAGGAGAAAGGCCCCACGTTGTGAAGGAAGCAGTGCCTTCACTCTGTAAAGTGCTCTCCTTTTCCTCCAGCCAGACCATCATCACCTCCGACCTACTTCATTTTCTCGCCTCAAAAACACTCACTCAGTTTTCCTTTTTTTTCCGTTTTGTTTTGCAGTTCTCACAAATCAACAGAGAGGGAGAAAATAGCATTTTAATGCTGATGTGTTTGGTGCTTTCCGTATATATTCCTTATTTTCACTTACACAGCAATCCTGGGCAATGGCCGCTATTATTGGTTCCCATTTTTAAAATGGTGAAGCTAAGGCTCTTGGAGGAAAACCTGAGGAATGGGTTCTTAAACACGGCCAATGGAGGGGTGTGTGAGTCGGGAGGATTCCGGGCCAAGAAATCGCGAGGCCCAAGAAGGAAAGGTGCGTCTGCGGGGGAGAGCTGCTGGGTGCGGCCGCGCGGTGTTTGGCCCTCTCTCAGCTGGATAGGGCCTTTGGGGTCAGGCCAAGGAGTTTGGCTGGAGTTTGGAAAGTGATTCGAGGGTCTTTGAGTAGAGGGGAGTGTTCGATACGGTTAAAATGGAGTTTAGATAGATGAGTCAGGCGGTTGTGAATGAGAGGTTGGAGAATCCGGTGCTGTCTTTGTCTAGGTGTAAGGGGACACGGGCCACAGCCAGAGGAGGGAGGGCGTTCCAGAGACGGCGGATGTGATGGGTCTGAGGAGAATGGGCAGAACTCCGTGAGAGAGAAGTAGAGGGGATACTCTTGATTTGAGTGTCTGAGAGAAAAACAGTATAGGGAGAGGGGAGTCTGATTTTGAGGAATAGGTAGATGGGGAGCTCCATGGAAGAGACTTGAAATGAGGTACGATTGTAAATCTCTCAGGCCCTTTAACTGGATATCTCAGGAAAAAAAACCCCAAAAATTGGGCTTGAATCTCTCTCAAGTGAGTGACTGTGGTATGACATACAAGCGTTTAGTGAATCAGTTCTGTGTTCAAGAGAGAGAATGTGTGTGTGTGTGTGTGTGTGTGTGCGCGCGCGTGTATCAGAAGTCTGAAGTCCAAACCTTGGGGAATGTGTGAGTCAAATTGCCCCTTAGAGGTTTTTAAGACACTTTCAGTCTCCATTTGGGGACAGCTCAACTAATTGTTTTTTATTCCTCTGCAGGTCTTCAATTAGTAATAGTAGGTAGCATTTTTTACTTTTATTATGTTTATGTACTTTTCATATAAAAATTATATAGTTAAAGAGTGCCTCGGTAGCTCAGTTGGTTAGGTGTCCGACTCTTGATCTCAGCTCAAGTCTTGGAGCCTCCTTAAAACAAATTATTTAGTTAAGATGGTAAATTTTGTGGTATGTGTATTTTACCACAATAAAAAAAAAATAAATGTTTTGTTCCGTTGTTCTGTTTTCCTGCATACGGGCCATTAATTACATTGGCTTCACAAAGTGGTTTGTAGTGTATGATTGGGAAAGTATTTGGCATATAATTTATTTAAAGGGAAGCAGCAGTTTCTTTTTATGGCTGCTAAAGTTTGGAACAGCAGAGCCCATTTACAATGTTGTTATGGAAGGAAAGACTGGCTTTGTTAGAAGATACCTAAATCATGGGGAGAGGCATAAACAATTCATTTATTTCCATGAGACCTATACGACCAAACCTTTATTTAGGAGGGACTTTTTTTTAAAGGAGGGAGGAGGGGCAGAGGAAGAGGGAGAGAGAGAATTTCAAGCAGGCTCCATGCCCAGCGCAAAGCCGGATGCTGGGCCGGACCTCATGATTCTGAGATCATGACCTGAGCCCAAATCAAGAGTCAGATGCTTAACCGACTGAGCCACCCAGGCACCTCCTATTTTTTTTTATAGGTTATTGTTTTATATATTATCAGTGATCCACTTGTCATATTGTCTGCCATTAGGTGAAAAGAGACACCAAATAAGTCATTTATCATCTTTGGCCACAGACTGGGGCTGGCTGTGGTAGTGGAAGATTGTTCTAGTCATTTTGTGTGCAGAAAGCATATGCAAACTTTGGGAAATTCTGTTTTCTTTGTTTTGTTTTGTCTTTGGTTTTGTTTTGTTTTGTTTTAAAGATTTTATTTCTTAAGTAATCTTTACACCCAACATGGGGCTTAAACTCAACCCTGAGACCAAGAATCGCACGTTCCACTGACTGAGCCAGTCAGGTGCCCCTGAAAATCCTATTTCTAATAAACTTTGGTTTAAAAGTTAAGCCAGGGACGCCTGGGTGGCTCTGTTGGTTAAGTGTCTGCCTTTGGCTCAAGTCATGAGCCCAGGGTCCTGGGATCCAGTGCCGGGGCGGGCTCCTTGCTTGCTAGGGAGTCTGCTTCTCCTTCTGCCTACCACCCCCCTTAGCCCCCCGTCCACTTGTGAGCGCGCTCTCTCTCTTACAGATAAATAAAATCGTTTAAAAAAAAAAGTTAAGTCATTTTGATTCGTCAGTGGCTGACCCTGAGGCAGCTTATTGGTAAGAGGATAAAAGGGACAATTAATCTCCCCACACAGAGAGCTGTGCCTTAACGTTTTAGGAATACCTTGTTTGTAAGACTATTGGCCCGCCCAAGTGTGGCCTTTATCCACGGACTGCTTGTCCCAGTCCCTCTTCACGTTTTAGTGCCCTCCCACCCTCTTAGCTAGCTGTTCATTATCTCTTTCTTACTTGCTTTTATTTATTTATTTATTTATTTATATTTATTTTTAAATTTTATTTATTTGATGGAGAGAGAGAATGAGCAGGGGGAAGGAGCAGAGGGAGAGGGAGAAGCAGGCTCCCCGCTGAGCAAGGAAGCCTGAGGAGGGGCTCTATTCCAGGACCCTGGGATCCCAGCACCCCAAGATCATGACTCGAGCCGAAGGCAGGCGCTTAACCGACTGAGCCACCCAGGCACCCCTATCTTACTCACTTCTAAAAACACTAACCGAAGTCTTTGATTTCTTTAGATTTCCTCCGTTTTTGCCCAATGCCCTGTTCTGTCCTGGCATCCCATGCAGGACATCACGTTACATTTACTGATCACGTCTCCTTACTCCTCTCTCGGCTGTGATGCTTTCTCTGACTTGCCTTGTCTTCCGTGACCCTACACTTCGGTTGAGTAGTGGTCGGTAGTTTGTTGAATGGGCAGCAGCTGGGATTTGTCCAGTGTTTTTCTCGTGGTTAGGCTGAGGGAGCATGTTTCTGGGATAACGTGCTGTTCTCTTCACATGAAGGCGGGGTCATGTTCTACCTGCGAGTTACCACTTTGGATGCTGACCTTGGTCTTCTGGCTCAGAGAGGGGTTGCCAGGCGTTTCCACCGAAAGTTACGCTTTTCTTTCCCTTTCCACACTGTCCGCTTTGGAAGAAAGTCACTTAGAGTGGGAGTTACTCTTCCCCTCCGGAAGGATGGGCGCTACGGAAGTTATCCGGAATTCCTCTGTGCAGGAGATCTGTCTGCTTTCTCCCATTTATATTTTCAGTCCTTTATGTCATCATGGACTCACGGGTTTTTATTTTATACTTTGTGTTATAATCCAATACTGCTTTATTTGTTGCTCCAATTGTACGAGCTCTGGCCACGGCGAGCGCTTTCAGTTGACCTCTATATTCCTTGTCAATGTCGTCGTGTTGTGTCCGGGCACTTTCTTACTTACCGGCACTAGGTGCTCCAGGCCCGTTTTGTGTATTTCCTGCCTGATCCTAGAATCAGCCATTTCTCCAAGGAACCTTGGTTCCTTTTTGTGGAGAATGGTGTGCTGGCTGTTCCCACTTTCGGGCTTTGCCAGTCATCTGCACCAGTGCTGGGCTCACCTTCTCTCGCAGGACTCACTTTCTTCTTTTGCTTAGTGAATCTTTCCATAAGACTGCCAGGATTTGGTTTTTATCTGGCTGTCAGATTTTTTTTTTAAGATTTTATTTATGTATTTGGCAGAGAGGGAGCACAAGCAGAGGGAGCGGCAGGCAGTGAGAGAGGGAGAGGCAGACTCCCCGCTGAGCCGAGAGCTGGCTTGGGACTCATCCCAGGACCCCGGGATCATGACCTGAGCCAAAGGCAGATGCTTAACAACTGAGCCATCCAGGCGCCCCTAGCTGTCAGATTTTTAGAAGACTACATTGATACAAAATTATATTCTGGGGCGCCTGGATGGCTCAGTCACTTGAGTGTCTGACTCTTGATTTCGGCCCCGATTGTGATCTCCGGGTTTTGGGATCAGGTTGTGGGATCGAGCTGAGCACAGTCTGCTTGGAATTCTCTCTCCTTCTCCCCGTGTCTCTCCTGCTCGCGAGCATGTACGCAGATGTGCGCGTGCTCTCTCGGTCTCTAAAAGAAATAAGATCTTTTTAGAAAATTATTATTCCTTCGGTGGGGAGTTAAGCTGCTTTTTTCTGTGTCCTGAGTTCCAGCATCGACACTAAACAGGCATCTGGCAAACAGGATTGAATTTGGGTCGATGATATTTTTGGTCTGCAATTTGTATCTTTTATTACACTTATCAAGAATTTTTACAGATTTGTGAGCCTTCGGGAGATAGTTAAAAACTCATTAACGTTAAATTTTGAGCATTTGGTTTTATGAAGGCAAAACAAATAGATGAAATAAAATGGACTTGGGAACTGGAGGTTTGCATTTGTCTTTCCCAATTTACAGTGTAGCTTTGATGATAGGGACTGCTGAGGGTAGTGACAGAGTTAAGTGAAGGAGATTAAAGCAAAGTGTAGGCGACTGGAACAGTATGAAAATTCACATGTTCAGGATGTAATTTCTTCTATATTTGTCCTTCACGGGAAATCCTATATGAGAACCACTTTCTTGTTGAGTGTGACTCTTGAAACAGATGGAAGTAGACGTTATTTTCTTTTCTGTTCCTCAGATCACATTAGTTATTGATTGATTTTTTTTAATTAAGATTCAGAACTTAAGAGTTTTCTACAATTCTTGGAGCTCCCCTGGGAAACCTTGTTTGGAGGGGTTCTGAGGATTTGGAGAAGGCCCATCGCTTAGGTGTGACCTTTGCCGATGTTCTGTCCGTCTTCCGGCTGTTTGTGGGAAGTTGTGCAAACTGTGAGGTGCCGTGTCCGGGTAAACTGTGGTTCTGCTGTGGTTTGGGGGCTGTCGGGAGCAGGTGGGCTCCGATGAGGATGGTGCCACAGCGTCTCTGTCTGGGCATCTCTTCGGCCCACCTCCCTGGTTCTGACCCGGTGGGTTGGATTTGTGCTCCAGCCTCTAACTCTGACCCCGACTGAGGCTCACTGCTCGGCCCGTGAGTTCTGTGTGGGACCTCCCATCTCCCCCGGCCCCCCAGGACCAGCCTCCCCACCCGAGAGTGCTGTCCACTTAGCTTCGTTCCTTCTCTTGCTCAAATACAGGTACCCCGTGAGAAGGAAGGTTAGTAATCACAAGCCATTCTCCACGATGCGGTCCTGAATGCTTGGCTGGGAAGGTGCCCTGGCTCTAGGTGTAGGTCTCCCGTCTGGTTGTGGGGTGACGGGAGGAGGAACATTCCTTGAAATTCTCTGACCAGTGGCCACTCCTTGTTTGAATCGGATACTTCCTGTGCTTTTTTGTGCTGCGTGTTTGACTTTGACAGTGCTCTCTCTAAGTAATCTAACTAAGCACCGGTCTTCCGCGTATCCCTGGGGGGTTGGGTATATACTGTTACCCTCGTTCTTTAGGTGGAAAATTTTCTGACACGAAGAAGCCAGAGCAAAGGAACGTTGTTGCTGGAATGGAGGAGTGCTGGGAGGGGGCGCTGTGCCCTCCCACCTGCTGTCTGCGAGTTGTGCAGCTGGGATGCCGAATGCTCCTTCTCTTCATCAGGGTTTGTCCATAGAAGCAAATTTATTTTAGGGCACTGCATGGATGGGTTTTCTGTGCTTTTGCTGATTATTATTCGCAAAGTGACAAGAGCGTAGGTTGGTAAGTTACCTCCTAGAGCGGCAGAGAGAAGTCAGTAGGATATCATCTCCCTCTGTGCATCCATTCATTATTCAGTGAACAAATACTTCTCTTACAACTGGTAAGCAAGCCATGTGGGAAAAGGTTCAAACTTTCTAATAATCAATAATGTAGAAATCGTTATATAATAGGTTATCTTTTTGCTGCCTTAGATATTTGCTAATAAATATTTATAAAGTTGAGAGGCAGGATGCAGTTAAAATAACTCCTTTTTAATGCACAATGGCAGCAACAAAATTGGTATAACCTTTTGGGAAATCATTTTGGCATTTGTATTCATGGATCAGAAAAAAAGGACCTTTGGTTAGATCAGAATTTGGGGACTACTGCATTTTTCCTTTCAGAGATTTAGAATATTCATTAGCATGATAATTAGCTGTCCTGCTGGAAGGAGTCTGTTCTGAGTAGAAAAATCCAGCATTTACTATGTGTATTTCAGCCTCATGTTGGCGAGAAGCCTAATAAGATCCTACAGAAGTCATGTCTGTTTCGTCACGTGTGAAATGCTGCCTGAGGGTTTTTAATGTCTTCACAGAAAAGGTGAATGTCCTCGGCAGAACACAGGCAGGACTCAGGAGGAACAGGTTGGGAGGGAACATGGGAGCTTTAGGTTAACTTTGATACGCGGTCGGGGGAGCCAAGTGGGACATGAAGCTGACAGTTTGGAAAGGTGGCTCTTCAGGTTGAGTTAGAGCTGAATGCGGAAGTGCCCGAGTTCCGCGAATGGGCAGATGGTTGGGACCATGGGAGTTGGTGCGGCTGCCCTTGGACAAAGGGAGGTGCAGAGTCTGACGGGACCCATGGGGGAGGAGGGGAGAGCCAGGGAGTTGGGAGAAGTCTGATGGGCTCCTGGCGGTGCTTCGGGGTTCATGAGAGGGAAGGACGGCCGGGGCATGGAATTCTGCTGTAAGACCACGGCGGCGGGAAAGAACACAGGCCACGGAACGGGGCCGTGGTGCGGAGTATTTTCCAGCGATGTGCTCACTTGATTTTCGTTTACTAGCTGTACACTGTAAAATGATAGCACTGTCTTCATTTAACTATTTTGAAATTATTATAACTTACAGAAGAGTTGCAAAGATAACACAGAGAGTTTCCAGGGACTCTTTACCCAGCTTTCCCTGACCACCTTGCATCATTAAAACACAATCATCACAATGAAACAGTTATCATTGGCATACTACTACTAACTAGATTGCCGACCTTATTCTGATTTAGCAGTTTTCGTACTGAGTAGAGGAGAGAGTATGCGCAACTTTCTTTCCTCTGCGGCCTTGCAGAGCATACAGTCAGAACTGTGTTTTCTCGGGACTTCAGCTAGTTCTTTTCTTCCCTCCTGCACGCGGATACTGTTGACTGTGATGTAGTTAGGTTCTTTGTTAGAGTTGCTCTTTCATTTTGGGCCTCCCATTATTCCTGCCCCCCCCCCTTTACATATAGTAAAGTTCTCTGGGTTTCCACGAATGCAAAGAAATATGTATCCACCCCCAAAATGGTAACACAGAACAGTTTCTTCACCCCCAGATGCCTTCCTACAGCCTGGATTTTAGCAGCGGTATCAGGAGAGTGGATTGCAGAGGGGCCAGGAAGGAGCTAGAGGCCCCTAATTTGTCGCAGCTGTCGAGCACTTGCCTGAAGGCGGCGTGCCCATGAGATGGGGCCCTGAGGGTAGGGTCTGAAGGCTAAGATTAGGGGGAGGTCTCTTTATGCCAGTAGGTAGAGATGACAGGCGTGGCCAAGAGTGCAGGAGAGGGGCAGCCAGCTCACCAGTGGATTTGGAGGACCGGCTTGCACTGGCCAGCAACGAGGGAGTGGGAAAGGTCGGAAGGCAGGAAGGGCTCTGGGAGAGGTCTCGCCTGGTGCCCGCTGTCTCTGAAGCTGACAGCTGGGAGAAGGCATGAAGCAGGTAAGAGGGAAGGTTAGGAACAGCTTCTGACCACTAGCAGTGTGGGAGTCAGCAATGTGGAGAGCGTGGAGCCAAGTGAGACTGGGGTTCCCCGGGGGCGGGAGTAAAGAACAGGGATCTGCGGTCTTCTCTAGAAGTTCTCTTGGCCGCTGGAAAGCCTCAGTGGGAAAAGCAAAGGAGCTCATTATGGCTGAGCTTTGAGAGTTTGGATCTAAGAGTGGCCTTCCTTAGGCGGGGTGACATGGGAAGTAGGCCAAAAATTGCAAGTAGAGCTTCTGGAAGGGCTGAGGTTTGTAGGGACCCTTTGCTCATGTGGCAGGACGCTCTGCTGGCTTCTGCTGCAGGGCCGGGCAGAGTGGAGGGGCCAGGAGGGCAGGGAGCTGCCTGTGTGCATTGCCTTGAGGGTGTGCAGAGAAGAACCACAGGGAAGGGCTGGTTTTATTCTTGTATCTCCCAAGGTTGTGCCCTGATTATGTGGTGCTGTGTTTGTATTTCCAAGAAGGGGTTTGAACTTTCCCATCGGTATATTTCAAATCAGGAAGAACGCTAAGTATTAACTGAGAAAGGAAACACTACCTTGGCCAAAGTATCTGCATTATCGAGACTTGATTAAAGGATCATACCGAGTTGGGTAGGAGGACTTAGTGAAACACGTAAATCTATTGTGGATAGCATACTATATTTACTAGCTTCTTATTAATTCCTACAGAATTAGCAAAAGGTATATTCTGTTCTCTTCACCTTGTGTGAAATGTCTTTTTTAAGATTTATTTATTTATTTTAGGGAGAGAGAGAGAGAGAGAGAGAGAAAGAGACCAAAGCAGGGGGGGAGGGGCAGTGAGAGAGAGAGAGAATCTCAAGCAGACTCCCTGTTGAGCGTGGAGCCCAATGCGTGGGTGGTCTGTGTGTGTGTGTGTGTGGGGGGGTGCCCAATCATGACCTGAGCCAAAGTCAATGCTCAACCAACTCTTGATCTCAAGGTCACGAGTTCAAGGCCTGTTTTGGGGCTTCATGCTGGGTATGGAGCCTACTTTAAAAAAAAGAAAAAGAAAAATGTTTTATATTTGAAAGAAAGATAAGAAGGTTCGAAATATGAGTTAGGGGGCGCCTGGGTGGCTCAGTGGGTTAAAGCCTCTGCCTTTGGCTCAGGTCATGATCTCAGGGTCCTGGGATCGAGCCCCACTTTGGGCTCTCTGTTCAGCAGGGAGCCTGCTTCCCCCTCTCTCTGCCTGCCTCTCTGCCTACTTGTGATCTCTCTCTGTCAAATAAATGAATAAAATCTTAAAAAAAAAAAGAAATATGAGTTAGATTCATTACTCAGTGAATGATTTCTTCAAAAAGGGCTTCAATATCCAGACAGTGCTAGAAAATAGTGACAAATATAGTCCCCCAAAAGAATAACAAACCTTGTATTATTACAGTTCTTCTTCGGAAAGTTTGTGTGAGACTGTCAAGGTGGTCAGTATATACCGCGGTTTTCTTTAGGATTATAATGATTGAGAGTTTATTGGTTTTCGTGAAAGAAAAATGTTGGTTTCTCCATTTAAATGGTGGATCTGATGTGTTTTCACTGCTCAGATTGGCCTTTGCACGGTCATTTTGGATGCAGAACCGTGGCCGGTCAGACCTGGATGTAGGCTGGGTCAGGCACGGGAAGGAGCGTTGCTGGGGAGGATTTGAAGTTAGCATTCCCTGGGCGAGTGATGCCTGAGCCTTTTACGCCGCTGGTCTCTAGTTTAAAATCAGGAAACAGGTCCACGAAGAGCAGTTTCTTTTATCACAAAGCGTAAGAAGTACGATGAAGGGGTGAATAGGTTTTTCATAACTTTTTCTTGGACATGATAACTTTTGACTTTTGCCAACAAAGACGAAATAGCTTTCTATAACTTTAAGAGGCTTTGGTAAGAAAGGAAATGTTTTGTCCATGTCATAGGAGAGACTAAAGTGATCGCGTGACAGACTCGAGTTCTTTCAATTTCCATTTCTGCAAATAGGCCTAGCATTACCCCCTCCCCAGTATTTTCAGTGTCTTTGGGTGAAAGGACATTCTGCATTAGGCACAAATGCTATTAGTGAATCATAGGTTATTTATATGGGGTTTAGTTTTAAATTAAAAGACTGTTGGTGCCTTTGAAGGAAGGTATGTTTTATGGAGTACAAATGAAATAGAAGACATTATTACAACAACTAAAGCTGATTCTGTCTGGAAATCAAACTGTCCAAGGAGAGAGACACTCAAGCGAGTTCTGTCCATTATCTTTCATTTTTTTAAGTTTTTAAAATTTTTTAAAAAGATTTTATTTTTTTGACAGAGAGACAGAGAGAGGGAGGAGTGGGGGAGGGAGAAGCAGGGAGCCCGACGCAGGGCTCGATCCCAGGACCCTGGGATCATGACCTGAGCCCGAGGCAGAGGCTTAATGACTGAGCCACCCAGGGGCCCCTGTCCATTATCTTTAAAAGAAAAGACTGAAACTTATTTTTGTAATGTTTTCAACACAGTGGTACTATGGGACCAGGGTGAAAAATGGAGAGAAAACTTTTAAACATAAACATTTCTCTTTGTACCTCATATAACTGGGAAATGAAGTGAGAGTTAAGCATATTATTCCCCCAAATGGAGAATTTGCTCTTGCCTTCCAGAATGCAGGAAGGGAGTAGGTGATAGGCAGTGGGATTGTGAGGATGAAAAATGTTTCCAGAAACCAGGAAAGAAGCGTGAAGTTACAGAGAGCGGTATTCCTTACATCGGTTCTGCAGCCTCGCAGACGGGGGTCCACCCGCCTGTGATGTTAGGTTCCAGGCAGTGCCGGGAGCTCGTGCTGGGCTTTGCACTCCGGCTTTCATGCCTGTCCTGCGTCTGCGATGTTCACATCTGGGTGCCTTCCGGTGAACCAGCAGGGCTGACTGGCTCAGAGTTTTCGAAACCTCTGCTAAGTCGTCCTCACCCTAATGGTCTTTAGAAGGTCCCATTATTTTGCCCCCAAGTGCACCCCCTTCCCACAAGAGAAAGTGTAGATCTTAGGTGACACGGAGGGCCGGGAGAGCGGGGAGTGTGGCCACGGTACGATGGAGGGAGAGTTGCTCCTGCGTGGGGATGTCCTCTCAGCCCCTGGGGACGTTGGCTGGCTTGGGGGATCCTCTCTGGGGTGTTCCAGGCCTTCACTCTGCTTTAGTTGGGGGGACAGGAAAAGACGTGGGCAGCGTGGCGGGCACCGTCCTGCCACTGGCCGAGTGACGGAACGCTCTGCGGTGGCGCGTGGGTCCCTGCATGTGGGGGGGACAGCAGGAGAGGAAGATGAGGAGGTTCAGTCGTTAGTTTCCCACGGGTGCCTGCGAGTGGGTGCCAGTCACACTGCGGATCCGAGCTGTCACTTGCTCGGCAGGCTTTGTTCTCCGGGAGACCTTTTATCTGTCTTGTGATTGTGTGTCCTGGGCCTACCACCTGTGAGTCTTTGAATGGCCTTTTGTGTTCTTTTTGTTCCTGAACCGACTGCTCTCTGGAATGAATGACAGGAAATTGGATGATGTTCTTGGTTCTAAGGAGAGGGCACGTGACATAAATCCGGTGTCACCGTAAGTTAGGCAGAGCCTGTCTACTCCTGGGGACATCTAGAGCCTGGGTCCAAGCTGTGGATAAGTGGTGGCTTAAAAAAACACTTCTCAGTGTTTCAGCCCTTTTTTTTTTTTTTAAGATTTTATTTATTTATTTGACAGAGAGAGAGAGAGATCACAAGTAGGTAGAGGAGAGGCAGGCAGAGAGAGAGGGGGAAGCAGGCTCCCTGCTGAGCAGAGAGCCCGATGCGGGGCTCGATCCCAGGACCCTGAGATCATGACCTGAGCTGAAGGCAGAGGCTTAACCCACTGAACTACCCAGGCACTCCAAGTGTTTCAACTCTTTTCAGACCCTTTCAGCTCTGGCGGGAGTTGGGCAGTAGTTGGTGATTCTGTATCTCGAGTTCTCTAAAAACCATGATCTGTACTTGGGTCAGCATGGTTGGTGGAGATCAACCACAGGGGCTGGATGCTTGGCTAATGTTGATTTTATTTTTTTATTAAAAATTTTATTTATTTATTTATTTGAGGTGGGGAGAGATCGTGCGCATGAGTGCGGGGAGGGGCAGAGGGAGAGGGAGAACCGGACTCCCCGCTGAGCAGGGAGCCCAACGTGGGGCTGGATCCCAGGACCCTGAGATCATGACCTGAGCCGAAGGCAGACGCTTAACCGACTGAGCCACCCAGGCGCCCCCTTAATGGTGATTTTTTATTGTGAGTTTTCACTTATAACTGCCATTTGCTGCTTAAAAATAAAAATAGTGACATTTGGGGATTATTCCTAAGTGGGTGGACTCTTGCGTGGGTATTATCTGACAGATGGATTTTTCATTCCCTGTATTCTGCAGTTTAAATGTTCGATTTCATTCTAGAAAGAAAATCATAATCACAGACTTGCACTGAGTATGACTTGTCATAGATATTTTCATAACAATATCAACTTAGAAGTGTTGATGTTTTCTCAGGGCTGTAGTTTGATGCTGGGGATACAGTATTCCCCGTGAGTCCCGCAGGCATCCATCCGAGAGAAGGGTGGCCCCGGGATATTTTCTCTCTAAGTAAACCATCTAGGGAAAGGTATATGTGACTTCTTTAGTTCTGTATTAACCGAGACATACGTGAATGGAAGTTGATTTGTTCTATAGCTCCTGTTGAAGCAAGCGTGCCAATTTCTCCTTCAGTAGTAGTTTTTCCCATCCACATAATGAGATGTGTTCGGATGTGTCCTGCAGTCCATGAGTAAGCCGAGGAGGGTGTGTTAGCACCTGCTGATGGACTGGAGGTTTCTGTGTTTTCAGCAGCATGCCTATCGTCACCTCAGTAGGAAGTCTGCCTTGACCCCCCATATAGTTTTTGTTAGGAATGCATGATTAGGGCTCCTGGGTGGCTCAGTCGGTTAAGCGTCTGCCTTTGATTCAGGTCATGATCCCACGGTCCTGGGATGAGCCCCTTTGGGCTCCCAGCTCAGTGAGGAGCCTCCTTCTGCTCCTTCTGCCCCTTCTCCTTGCTTGTGCTCTCTCTAAGAAATAAATAAAATCTTACAAAAAAAAAAAAAAAAAAAAGGGAATGCATGATCTCTTGCAGTTTGTCCAAAAAGAAAAATCATTAAATACTTCAGTAAAATATGGAAGACAATTTCTCAGTGATTTACAGGAGATTTAAAGGAGGAACAATAGTAAATATTGATGATTTAAAGGAGATTTAAAGGAGGAACAATAGTAAGTATTGAAGAGGAAAGAGTCTTAGGAATATATATCTACAAATCAGTTAGGCTGATTCTTGCACTGAAAGTTGCATAAAATCAGCTATAACCCTCTTCCCTTCCGACATCGAACTTTGCTTCCCATTTTCCTTCTCTTCCTCACTGCTTGCCTCCCCCACAGCAGAAAGAAGGAATAGGCCCAAAGAGATTCCTTCATTTCCTGAGGGTCCCAGAGCTAGTGAGTGACAGATCTGGGCCTAGCCCCATCCTTCTGATAAGTCCAGTGTGCCGGCCCCTGACTCGTGGTGTGTTAGTCATGTGGCATTTATGGTGCAAAGGTGAGTGAGACCTTGCCATCTTCAGTCAGCTGACAGGCCCGTAGACAAGTCCACACATGTGCTGTGCTACCTCCCAGAAGATCCTAGAAATAAAGAGTGCTTGGGGTTCAGGCGGGAGGAGGATCTCTCCGGTAGTGGAGTTTCTCATGTGATCTCTACCATCCCGTGTCCTCTGCAGATGGGGTGAAGGGTACCCTTTAAAGACCCCAAGCATTTCACGTGTTTATAATCCTTCATCTTTAGCAATGGCTGTGACCATCCTTTCTCCTAAAACGCTCTGTCCTTGTACAGCCCAGGGCTTTGCCGACATTAATGGGAGCACCTTGCAGAACGTGACCCACCCCGATCTGGCCCCGGTGCAGAGGAGAAGGCAGCCTTCTTCCAGGCTCTGCCATGGCCTCGGGTCCACATTGGTACCCGTCGAGAGCAGCGTCGTCCGCAGGGCATGGCTAGCAGCCACAGGACAACAGCTGTGTCGGTGGAGTGGCAATTAGGAAATAGCCGAGTGTTACCTTCCCCACTGAAAGCGCTAGACCAGGGAGGGAGAAGGAAGGGATGCTATCCTTTTTTTTCCTACCAGAAGAGTATTTTTTCCCCTAACATAGTAGAAAAAATTAGGATTAGATAAAAACTGATGGAATAATCTTCTTAGGAATTTTTTTTTCTTTTTTAAATCTCAGACTGACCTTTATTAGCAGTAGACAGCCCGTGGTGGGCTGGGATGCTCATTTGTTGTGTGGGTGAATTGAAATCTGTAATGGGTTTTTTGATTGTCATATATTCCTTTTACTGTGATAGGCCAAATGTGACGGTGACCATAATCACCCTCATTTTGCCAGTAGAATTGAGTGTCGTAGAGATTAAAATAGGTTTGGGAGTAGCTTTTTGTGAAAACTGTGTGATGAATCCAGTGGTAAATGACAAATTTTGTGCTGTACCCATGCCGGTCGACTTCATTCTTATCAGAGATCTCTGTGCTGGTAATGCCTTGCAGCATTTTGGGGAAATTAGTTTGCAGCTGTAATTGCCAAGGCTTTGTACATGTTCTCTGGGTGTTTGTTTACTCAAGAGTTTCCTAGTTGTCGAAAGTGTGGTTACCAACCCGCTCTTTCTTGCTGATCATCACTGTGTTCGTTTAAGTCCTGGAGGGATGTCTGTCTCATTACAGAACGTTCGTTGCTGATGGAGTTATTTCTGTTCGTTTGACAGAACATCTGATCAAATTCATGACCATGGGGGATATGAAGACCCCAGACTTCGATGACCTCCTGGCAGCATTTGACATCCCAGATATGGTCGATCCAAAAGCAGCCATTGAGTCTGCGCACGATGACCAGGAAAGCCACATCAAGCAGAACGCGCATGGAGACGAGGACTCCCACACACCGTCCTCTTCTGACGTGGGCGTCAGCGTCATTGTGAAGAACGTCCGGAACATTGACTCCTCCGAGGGCGCCGAGAAAGACGGCCACAATCCCACCGGCAACGGCTTACACAACGGGTTTCTCACCACGTCCTCTCTCGACAGTTACGGCAAAGACGGATCCAAGTCCTTGAAAGGAGATGCGCCTACCTCAGAGGTGACCTTGAAAGACTCCACGTTCAGCCAGTTCAGCCCCATCTCAAGTGCTGAAGAGTTTGACGACGACGAGAAGATAGAAGTGGACGACCCCCCGGACAAAGAGGACGTTCGTTCTGCTTTTCGGTCGAACGTGTTGACGGGGTCGTCTGCCCAGCAGGACTACGACAAGCCAAAGGCGCTCGGAGGGGACAGCTTGAGCAAAACTGGAATCTCTCCTGCAGGCAATTTAGATAAAAACAGAGCTGTTAAGAGAGAAACAGAAACAAATTCCATAAATCTAAGTGTTTACGAACCTTTTAAAGCCAGAAAGGTGGAGGAGAAGCTGAAGGAAAACTCTGAAAAGGTGCTTGAAAACCGGGCCCACGACGGGAAGCCGAGCTCGGAGAAGAGTGAGCCCGGCCTCGGCAGCGTCGCACCGGCGAGGTCAAAGCCGTCGTCCAAGCTGTCCTCGTGTATAGCTGCGATAGCAGCCCTGAGTGCTAAAAAGGCTGCTTCCGACTCCTGCAAAGAACCGGTGACCGACTCCCGGGGGTCTTCTCCATTACCTAAAGAAGCGAATGACAGTCCCAGAGCCACGGAGAAGTCTCCTGAATCCCAGAGCCTCATCGACGGGACGAAGAAAGCGTCCCTGAAGCAGCCGGACAGCCCCCGGAGCATCTCCAGCGAGAACAGCAGCAAGGGATCGCCGTCCTCTCCTGCAGGGTCGACACCAGCAATCCCCAAAGTCCGCATCAAAACCATTAAGACGTCTTCTGGGGAAATAAAGAGAACAGTGACAAGGGTGTTGCCAGAGGTCGATCTTGACTCTGGGAAAAAGACTTCCGAGCAGACAGGGTCCGTGATGGCGTCTGTGACGTCTCTCCTGTCCTCTCCAGCTTCGGCTGCCGTCCTCTCCTCCCCGCCCAGAGCACCTCTGCAGTCGGCGGTGGTTACCAACGCGATCGCCCCTGCAGAGCTGACCCCCAAACAGGTCACTATTAAGCCCGTGGCAACCGCCTTCCTCCCGGTGTCCGCCGTGAAGACGGCGGGTTCTCAAGTCATCAATTTGAAGCTCGCTAACAACACGACGGTCAAAGCCACGGTCATATCTGCTGCCTCCGTTCAGAGCGCCAGCAGCGCCATCATCAAAGCCGCCAACGCCATCCAGCAGCAAACCGTTGTGGTGCCGGCATCCAGCCTGGCCAACGCCAAACTCGTGCCAAAGACTGTGCACCTCGCCAACCTTAACCTTCTGCCTCAGGGCGCCCAGGCCACCTCTGAGCTCCGCCAAGTGCTAACCAAACCTCAGCAGCAAATAAAGCAGGCAATAATCAATGCAGCAGCCTCGCAACCACCCAAAAAGGTGTCTCGCGTCCAGGTGGTGTCCTCCTTGCAGAGTTCCGTGGTGGAAGCTTTCAACAAGGTGCTGAGCAGCGTCAACCCAGTCCCAGTTTACATCCCCAACCTCAGTCCTCCTGCGAACGCAGGCATCACGTTACCGACCCGCGGGTACAAGTGCTTGGAGTGCGGGGACTCCTTTGCCCTCGAGAAGAGCCTCACCCAACACTACGACCGGCGCAGCGTGCGCATCGAAGTAACGTGTAACCACTGTACAAAGAACCTCGTTTTTTACAACAAGTGCAGTCTCCTTTCCCACGCCCGCGGGCATAAGGAAAAGGGGGTTGTGATGCAGTGCTCCCACCTGATCTTAAAGCCAGTCCCAGCGGATCAGATGATTGTCTCTCCGTCAAGCAATACTTCCACTCCATCGTCTGCTCTTCCAAGCTCCGTGGGAGCCGGCACACACACTGTAGCGAAAATTCAGTCTGGCCTAACGGGGACCGTCATATCCGCTCCCGCAAGCACGCCCATCATTCCAGCTATGCCTCTAGACGAAGACCCATCCAAGCTGTGCAGGCATAGTCTGAAATGTTTGGAGTGCAACGAAGTTTTCCAGGACGAGACGTCGCTGGCTACACACTTCCAGCAGGCTGCAGATACGAGTGGACAAGTAGAGTATCCCTTACATTTTGGTGTTTCGGTGACGAACCTGTAGACATGAATGCTCTATGCAATGCCCTCGATTTTAGGGGTGGGAGCTCTGTCCAATGGGGGTGTGTGTGTGTGTGAGATGTGCGAGAGAAAGGATTGTTTTCATAGACTTGCAGTGTTGAAATAGGAGTGTTACTTTAGAAACAATTTTTTGGAAGGTTTTTTTTTTTTTTAAAGACAGAAACTCTGTGTACTAGTTGAGTTATGGCTTAGATTTAGGGTAAATGAGTTTGTAATTGTTGGGTCATTGGCATATATGCAGGAAGTCTGAGATCTGGCTAATTAGAATATCATGCCTTTGTATGAGGCGCTCAAGTCAGGTTATGTCACCAGCGTTCTTGAGTTATGAATGATAGTTTTAGGATTTAAAAAAAGTCCTCGTGTTATTTAGAATTACTGTGTTGTACAGTTAAACAGACTTAATCGGTACCCACTTACATGGTGTGCCTGCTTACTTACGGTGTCGGTCCAGAAGTATCTTCAGTAATAGTCCTCAGTATAGTGAATTTAAGCGACAGATGGAAAACCATCTCTATCTGAATAGAAAATACCTTTGCATTTCTTTGCAGCTTTTTTTTTTTTTGGTGGTGAAGTGTAGGTTGATGTTGGTGAAGGACACGTCACAGGGGGCATCAGCGGGTCCTTTCATCTTCTGTCATTTGCTTTTCTCCGTGTGGCCTCTTTGGGCCAATAGAGCAGCGTGTTTTACAGATATATGATACTTATTTGGAACGGAAGTAACTGGATATGTCCAGTGAACCAGATTCAAGCTAGAGACACCATACGATTTATTGTCCGAAGCAGAGAACTCGTGAAATTGGACGTGGGCGGGGTTGCTAGTGTGAGCTGATCCACGCTGGCTCGAACTTGTGTCTGTGAAGACCCAGCGGTGAGCTGACCTTTCCTTTGTCCTTGCTGACAAAGGGGGGTGATGCTGCGGTCCAGGTGTCAGGTCGAGTGGCCACGATCAGTTCCTCGAGGGCAACTACTGAGTCAAGTTCTTGGTGGGATTTTGAGTTGGGGGACCAAAAGACCAAGAATACCTCGGTCATGTTTTTCTTCGGATTTTCAGTTTAGTGGAGGTGGAAATGGTAGAGTTTTTTGAGACCAGTCTTTGGGCATCGGGTGCTAACTGTCTGGTTGCCCTGGACGGCGGAACACTCGGAGGGGAGCGGCTGACTAGTTCAGGACGGCGCTGACCGACGTGCCCTTCCAGCGGATGCTGGTGGCAGGGCCTGGGTCCTTTCTGGGGGCCCTCTTACCTTGTCACGGCTTCATCAGAAAGGTAATAACTCCTTTCGCTGTATGTGTTGTGTTGCCTGGTGTCTCGGTCTGCCGGTACTCTGAGCGGCGCGGCAGACGTGGTCCTGGCCTGGGGGGTCCTTACCATCTGTCCCTCGTCCTGCGCGCTGCTGCTCAGTATGGGGCATCTGAGCCGCCCTCCCGTGGGCTCTGAGATCCCGTCTTCTCTAGGAAGGAAAGGATATGGGCAGGGAGGTAGGACTTACCCCCTCCTCCACAGGTTCCCCTAGCTTTTGTTCTCCGCCGACCCGTCAGGCTCAGCAGCCAAACGAGGGTCACACGAGGGGGGAGGTTCCCCCCACTCCCCTGGCCTGGGAAGGAGATTGCCATCTTTTCTCGCGTGCGTGACGATTTTACCTCGACTTCTGCGTTTTGTTGGGACGAGTATCTAGTGCAGCTCACCTGTTCCACCTGGAATGCTTGGGAATGAGTCATGGCTGAGTAACATGAACTCTGGGGCCACATGCACCCCCAGCCAAACATTCCCCCTCCCCCCACCTCCACCCCCTGGTTGTATTTTCTTTCTTCGACTCTGCCTGGCTAAGTGTCCACTCAGTTCGTGTCTAGGTCCCAAGCCTCAGCTGCCTGCACATCCAGGCACGCCCGGCTGGTGACATAAACGTGCCCCACGGTACACTCTGCTTGTCCCCCACTTCCCGTTGTCTTACCGGAGTCCTTGCCCAGAGGCCCTGCCACCTCCCATCCTTTCCCGTTCTTCTCGGACTAGGCCACAGCAGGGTTCTGCAGACCCAGGCAGCCCAGCCTGCGTGGCTCTCCATGGGGTAGGGGGGCTGCTACTTTTTCAGTGCTCAGTTTAATGAGGCCAGCCCCGAGTCCCTTCCTCAGTCCAGGCCGGCTCCGTATGGCTGTGGCTGTACCAGCTTCGGGTGTAGCGGGAGCTGCGGGCGTCCTCACGCATCGTGGTCACTTGGCGTGGCGTCGGGTAACGCTGGTGGGGGCTGAGGACAGGAAGAGCAGAAGAGAGAAGCGGGAGAATTCTTTGTTTCCTCTTCTCCAGTTTGCCGTTCATGTGACCGTCAGTTTACAGTTGGTGACCTTAAATCCAATAGGGGCGGGAATCTGCCTGCGGGAACCGTTAGCTCCCTGAGAATGGCACTTCAGACTCTTAGGTCTTCTAACAAAATGTTGGCGTTAAGGCCCCTCAAGTACCGGTCTTTCCCAAACCCCATCTTTCCTTTCTTGTCTGCTACAGTCAGGTAATTAAAACATATGCACTCTCCCTTTCTCTGTGGACCTCCCCGTTCTCGGTAAGTCTTTGGTGGACTGAGACAGTGGACTGCCTCACCTTCGCAACAGCCCCCTGGGGCCTCCCCCTCTGCTCCTTCTGGAGCAGGAATCTAGCGCAAGGTTAGCCCTGTGCCTGCAAGCTGCCTGTTTTCTCTCCTGGCCTAACTGAGCTCTTCGCTGGGCAGGGTTCCCTAGGTCTGTGGAGTAGTCCTAGTTAGGGAACCATCCACAGCGGATGCCCGCACTGACCCCGCTGCCACTGTTGGTTCTGAAAGTTAAGGGTGTGACCACGGGGCCCTAGCACGACTGACGGGACCACTGCCCCTTGTTCATTGCCTCCCAGCGTTCGACTCGACCAGGCCTAGAGAGAGGTGTACCCCTTCACAGGCAGCGGGGCTGTTCTTCCTGCCTGCCCTCCCTCCTTCCTGCTGCCCGCCTCTACTTATAATTACCATAATCACTTAAAATTTTTGCCTGATAATGCTGCAGTGTTCCACGCCGATGTTCTGGGTCTTCCTTCTCAAATCACTGTCTTTTTATTTTTTTATTTTTTTAAATTTTATTTATTTATTTGACAGAGAGAGAGAGTTCACAAGTAGGCAGAGAGGCAGGCAGAGAGAGAGGGGAAGCAGGCTCCCTGCTGAGCAGAGAGCCCGATGCGGGGCTCGATCCCAGGACCCTGAGATCATGACCTGAGCGGAAGGCAGAGGCCTTAACCCACTGAGCCACCCAGGCGCCCCAATCACTGACTTTTTAAAATTAAACTTTTTATTTTGAGATAACTTTATTTTATTATTTTTTTATTTTGAGATAATTTTAGATGCATATAAGAAATAATACAGAGATCCTATGTACCCTTGATTTAGTTTCCCCCAGTAGTACACTTCGCAAAACTGTAGAACGATATCATAACCAGGATATCGACATTGGTGTCCTGAGCCTACAAAATATTTCCATAACCAAAGGGACCTCTCCGATTGCCTTTTTAGAGCCACTCCCACCCACTTCTTAACCCCCGGCAGCCCCTAATCTGTTGTCCATTTTTATTCCCTTGTCATTTCAGGAGTGCTTTGTAACTGGAGCCATACCATCTGTAACCTTTGGGGATTGGCTTTTTGTACTCAGTGTAATTCCCTGGAGATCCGTGGAGGTCGTGTCACGTACCGGGAGGCTGGTCTTTGAAATCACTGAGGAGTATTCCTGGTGACGTTGTCCCACAGGGTGTTTCCCTTTCAGTCTTTGAAGGATGGTCTGCATTGTTTGCAGTTTGGGGTCATTACGAATGAAGCGAATGAGGCATCTGCATACAAGTGTTTGTGTGAACGTGAGTTTGAGTTTGCAGGGATAAATGCTCACATGTCCAGTTGCTGGGTCATATGGTAGTTGCACATTTATATTATAAAGAAATCTTTTTCCAGAGTGGCTGAACTGTTGTATATTCCACTGGCAGGGTGTGGGTGATGCCATTTCTCTGCTCCCTCGCCCGCTTTTGCTGGTGGTGGTTTCCATTTTAGCCATTTTGTAGGTGTGTGATAGCTGTTGTGGTTTTAATTTGCAGTTCCCCAGTAGCTAATGATGTAGAACATCCTTCTTCGTGTGGTTGTTTACCCTCTGGATGTCCTTTCCGGTGAAATATCTCAAGTCTTTTGCCCGTTTTCTATTTAGATCATGTTTGTGTCTTTTAGCTGTTGAGTTTTAGGAGGTCTTGCTGTATTGTAGATACTACTCCTTTGTTGGGTATGTGGTTGCGAGTCTTTTCTCCCGGCTGGGGCTTGTCTTTTCATTGTTTTGAAAGTTTTTTTTTTTTTTTGAAATACAGCTGAGCCTTTGCGTCTTTTAAATGAGTCTTTAGCAGAGCAAATGCTTTCAATTCTAATGAAGCCCAATGTGTCCGTTGTCCCTTTTGCAATTCATGCTTTTGGTGTCAAGCCTAATTTTCACTCTGGATCTGGAAAATTTTTTCCCCGTGTTTTTTCCTAAAAGTTTTATAGTTTTGTGTTTAAGCCCGTGATCCATCTGGGTTCGTTTTTATATAAGGTATGAAACCTACTCTGAGTTTTGTTGTTGTTGATTTTCCCCATGCACGTCTTCTTCCTCTAATACCATTTGTCCAGAAGGCTGTCCTTTCCTCTCTTGAATTGCCTTATCACCTTTGTTGAATATCAGTTGGGTATATAGATATATATTTTAAGTGAGCTCTATGCCCAGTGTGGGGCTCAAACTCACAAACCCAAGATCAAGAGTTGCACACTCTACCTACTAAGCCAGCCAGGTGCCCCTCAATTGGGTGTAGTTGTGTGTGGCTATTTCTGGGTTCTGGGTTCTGTCCCACTGATTTACATGTCTGTCCCTCCACCAGTAGTACCACACAGTCTTGATTATAGTGACCATAAAATTACTTGAAGTCCAGTATACTGGTGTGCCCAACTTTATTCTTTTTTCTCAAAATAGTTATTTTTCTTTAATTGAAGTATAGTTGATACGCAGACTTGTTTTTAACAATCCTAGTTCTTTTGCCTTTCCATATAAATTTTAGAATTGTCTTGTCTATATCTACAACATCTTCTGGGATTTTGATAGGAATTACATTAAACCTGTATCAATTTGGGGAGAATCAATATCTTTACTATGTTGAGTCTTTCGGTTCGTGAACATTTATTTATTTATGCATTTACTTATTTATTTTAAAGATTTTTAAATTTTATTATTTGGGAGAGAGAGAAAACATGTACGTGAGTGGGGGGGGAGCAGAGGAAGAGGGACAAGCGGACTCTATGTTGAGTGTGGAGCCCGACATGAGGTTCAATCCCACTACCCTGAGATCACAACCTGAGCCAAAATCAAGAGTTGGATGCTCAGCTGACTGAGCCACCCAGGTTCCCCTCTCCGTTTATTTAGATCTTTGATTCCTTTTATTGTTTTGTGGTTTTCATCATACAAGTCCTCTAAATGTCTTGTTTTGCTTTTTTCTTTCCTAACAACTGTAAATGGTATTCTGTTTTTCAGTGCTCACATGTTCATTACTGATGTACTGAAATACAGTTAATTTTTCCGTATTTATCATGTATCCCCTGACTTTGTTAAACTCATTTATTTGATTCAGTGTTTGGGGGAATAAATTATATTGACTGTTCAGGTATTGAACCAGCCTTGCGTCACTGAAATGAATCCCACTTGCTCAGGCTGTATGATTTTTTATATTTTGTGAAGTTTATCTGCTAATATTTTGCATTAGAGTTTTACATTTATATATATATATTTGTACTGTTTTTGGTGGGTTTTGGACAGGTTAGTATTAGCTTTATATAATGCACTGAGAAGTGTTCTCTTCTATTATCTGCAAGAGACTATACAATTAGTGTTCATCTTTTTTTAAATATTTGGTAGAATTCTTCAGTAAAACCATCTGGGCCTGGAGATTTCTTTGGGGACTTTTCGTAAAACACCTTCTGGGCTGATAGAAGGACTCTGTCACTTGGTGTAGGGATGAAAGCCCCTCTTCCCTACTGGCTTTCTCTGACACCATCCAGGCAAGGGTGTTGGGACAATTTACTGCAGTCGTAAGAGGGTGGACATCTGGGCTGCTCCTGGACGTGACATGGTGGGTGTGGGGCCGCGGCGTTTCCTGTGGTGGTTGGCGCGAGCAGTCATTGTCTAAAAAGTTTTCTCTTTTGTTAGCCTGACCCTTTCCTGGTCCTTTGGCTAGTGATAGCAGGCTTTTCTTTGGGATTATTATTATTATTATTATTATTATTATTATTATTTTGTCTCTACCTTTTGGTGTTTCTGGATTGCCAGTTTCTTCTGCTCTAAATGTGGGAGATATGTGAGGCAGAAAGAAACCGAGAGAACTCATCACTGAGTTCCAGGGTCCTGAGGTCCCTAGCCAGCCTGCCTTCTCTCTGCTTCTCAGAATCTTTTAATGTCTGTTTTATATACAATGCCCATGAGTTTCAGTTGTATTTAGTGGAAGGAATAGGGAAGGAAAGGTACTTCTATTCCCTTGTCCCAGAAGTGGAAGTTTCGCTCTGTTCAAACATCCTGTGTAGCCGCTGTGTCTTCAAGGAGAGATTCCATGAGCCTTGCAGCCTGTGATTCTCAATTGTGGTTTAGAACTAGGTGTCCTGTGAGCACAGCATTCTACTTGATGCGCCGGGATTCCTCTCTCCTCTCCAGCTCCATTTCCGCGTATCCTTGCTCTTAGCCCACCTGTGAAAGCAGTTAGGGATGAGGTGGCGAATCTCTTCTTCTCCCTCTGTTGTCTCTGGAGCCCAGGCTCCGAAGACCCCCGCCCAGCCTTTCCCTTGGGAACCACCTTTGCTCGGTTGAACACAGTCACCATTCCCGTTTCATCTCTTATTTTCTCCCCATTTATTTATTTTTTATTTTTTGAAAATTTTATTTATTTATTTGACAGAGAGAGAGAGATCACAAGTAGGCAGAGAGGCAGGCAGAGAGAGAGGGGGAAGCAGGCTCCCTGCTGAGCAGAGAGCCCGATGCGGGTCTTGATCCCAGGACCCTGAGCTCATGACCTGAGCCGAATCATTTCCTCCCCATTTAGACGTTGACTCCCGTTGCTGTTGGAATGGATCCTTCCAGGGGTTTCCCAACGGTGCCTGTTGGAACCCAGTAAAGGGTCTCCTCTTCTGTTAACCCCAGCTGTGGCCGCACGTGCTGGATCTCTTCCCACCATCTCCCCACATGTGCGCGTTAAGCCTTTTCAGAACTTTCGAGATCGTAATGGGATGAAGGAAGGTTTTGGTGGCATTTGCCAGTTACTTTTCCAAATGTCCTGTGGACCATCTATACCAAAGTAATGCTTGCCACAGGGAATCAGGGTGCCACTTTATTCATAACTGGCCCCTTGCTCAGCACACCTGCTGGTGCAGGCCTCTGCTAAGAGTGGGGTCAGAATGTATGGTTTAGCTCAAGGCCCAGTCCGAGTCCCAAGTCCTGGAATCCCGTCTCACTCAGGACACGTGATAGGGGCAGGACCCCAGGCATGCTTAGCCCGGGTGGGACCGCCCTGCCCGTGTCTGCTGATCTCCCAGAGGAGCAAGCCGCCAAAGGAGAAGGAGAGGGTGGGACGGCAAGGAATCTTGGGTGGGTCATTTCCCCACCCAACTGCGTGGAACCGAGCAGTGCCGTGCAAATGGAGCCACACACACACTTGACTTTGTAACACCCGTAAATCTGCCCTGCTTGGAGGTTTTTATTCCGACCTATCTGCTTCTAATAATCCCTGCTTTGGGGCACATGGAGAAGAGGAGTGGGCGGAGGGGTGGAGAAGCTTCCCCATTCTCCGTGAAGTATTTAAGAGCTGACAACTGAACTGTTAATAATTGATATTAAAATGTGTCAGAATGTCATTGCTTCACCTCTCAGTAAAATCATGACTAAATTTAGCCAAGTACAGACTAGAAGTGCATACTGTAACTTCTTAATTGGTACAGTGTTTCTTCCTGCAGAATCTACATCAGCCATAGAAGCAGAGAATGTTACAGGTCCTTTGGTCAACCCTTTTGTTTTACAGTTGGAGAAACAAAGGCGGACTGAGTGGCAGAATGGGGACTCGAGGCAAGATTTCCTTGTAGCCTGTAGCCTGTAGCCGGTTCATTATTCTTTCCGCTCTGTCACGCTGATAACCTCAGATCTAGAAGCATTTAACAGTGGCAGAGACCATAACAATTAGAAGAGAATGGCATCTTGGGTTTTAGCCAGGTCAGCTCCAAGAGTGCAGACAGAGGTGACTTTTTCTGCAGCACTTCTCATTTTCAGGGATCGCTGACTCAGTTTAGTTTCAGAGCATCATTAACACGACACACCACGTATATTAAATTATCTTGAGCAGCCCCAGTCAGCCCTCATTTCTAGACACACTCTGCCCAGGCAGCTGCTTCTGGAAACCGTGGAGCCCACCTCCATGCCCTCGCCCACCCAAAATGTTACTGCTGTAGACTCCCGACTCTTGCTTGGTCCTGCTCTTCTTCTAGGTGCTTAATTTAAATTCTGGTCAGACTAGTCCTGTCCCGTTTTGCACTTTAGCATTATCAACCTTTTGTCCCGTGCTTATCATCTGAGTAGATTATATGTGCTGGCCAGACCGCTTTCTGTAAATTTGCTCTTTTGTCAACTCTTATTAGAAATTTTCAGTGTAGCAGAATGATTGGAGGACAAAACCACCACAACCCACCAGTTCGGAAACAAAAGGAGATAGAGTCATTTCTGTTATAAATCTTGTTTTGTGTTATTTCCAATCTAAGTGAAATCTGAAATGAAATGCTCTGTTCTCATCGTGAAATGGGACGAAAGTGAGAGTCAGAAAGCAAACTGGTGTGCTTTATTATCACTGGTATTATTTTGGGGGTAATTTTGCTGTAGCCAAAATACTACAAAACTACTGTCAATGGAACAGACATGGCTTAGGTAGCACAGGGGCTTTTAAGCCCATGGTGTTTTGACCTTCAGACCCACTGTTTCAGGCTACTGCCTGTTTTGGTGTGTTTGAAATGTAAGCACAATACATGGTGTATTTACTCCTATTTTTCTAGCTTTTCTAGTTTTTCTCCTTAAAACATGAATTGAAACACATAGAGTTATTTTCCTCATTATTCAGATAATTCCTCTCGCATGCAAGGAGGATGCCGAGCCCTAGCATCCCTGAGCCCTCAAGAGGGCGGCGATGTGTCCCTTTCCTCTTCCTCCCAGCCGGCATCCGCGCGCCAGCCGCGGGAGGCGGGGCCAGGGCCGCGGGAGGCGGGGCCAGGGCCGCGGGAGGCGGGGCCAGGGCCGGGCGGAGCAGGCGCAGTATGACTAATTGTCACGTATGGAATGCGATTTTTTTTTCCTGCTTTATCTTCTTGTAGCTTTCTTGTGTTACTTGACTATGGAAAGGTAATATCTTACTTTAGAAAATAACAGTTCTCTGAGCAAATGAGTTTGCCCCAGTGTAGAAGTTAGCTGTTTATTAACGAAATACTGAAAATATTTATCCTTTTTCAGATGATGTAAGTAAAATGTCAGAAGAAAAATGAAGCCACTTCAGTGCATTTTATTATGTTTAACCCTTGAACAACGTGGAGATTAGGGGCACCGATCCTCCACACAGTAGAAGTCCACATATAACGTTTGACTCCCCCAAAACTTAACTACTGAAAGCCTACTGGGTTGTTCGAGTTTTTATTTAAGGTCTAGTTAGTTAACATATAGTGAAATACTGGCTTCAGGAGTAAAATTTAGTGATGCATCACTTATATATAACACCCAGTGCTCATCCCAACAAGTGTACTCCTTAATCCGCATCCCCCATCTAGCCCGGCCCCTACCCACCTCCCCAACTTCTAACCTACTGTTGACTGGAAGCCTAACCAATAACATGAACACTTGATAAACACGTATTTTGTATATTGTATATACTGTATACTATATCCTTATAATAAGGTTAGCTAGAGAAAAGGAAATGTTACAATCACAAGGAAGAGAAATTACATAGCAGTACTGTATTGTAAAAAATTCCCACATAAGTGGACCCACGCAGTTCAAACCATGTTGTTCAAGGGCCGACTGTATACTTTTCCCTATTCGGTTAAGTACCGTCAGGTTAAACTGCTTTATCCTCTTGTAAATAGCCTCAACTGGTATAGTAGAGAATTAGAGTTTTCAGATATCTTTTAGTTCCTTTGATTTTAAAAAACGGGAAGGAAAGTCAGATTCTTGTAAAACCACAAGGAAATCCTGGCCTGCCCCGGTGCTACTCTATCCCTAAATCCAGAGAATGGCTGTCATCGCCACGAGGTTGAAGTATCCCAGAGAAGCTGCTGGGTTAGTCTCCTTAGTGCTGTGAAAATTCTTCCCTGGCTGGGGAAGCAGGGGTAGCACAGCGTTCTCTAAAACAGGTAGAGTGAAACAAAAACTCCAGGGAGTACAGCTAGGCACCAGTCATGTGAGTGTCCAACTATGGATAACACAAGCGTCAAGGAGGAGAATGTCTACAACCAAAATACCATGCTTTTTCTCAAGATGGAGGCAAGGAGTAGAAGTGGGTACCCAGAGAGAAATGTGGGAGCAAATACAGTGTCCGTGCGTGAATATATGTGTGTGAACTAGAGAGAAGACCTTCATCCAGTGCGATTCCCCAGTGACTGAATACTCCCATTTCAGTAATTGCAAAATATGGACACATTTTAATTTGGGCTGTAGTGCCTACTGGCTCTTTGAACTTCTGTGTCTAAAGTGGGTGAGGAGCCTCAGCTAGTGGAAATGGGTGAGTGCAAATACTCAGGGCTAGTCAGTGGCCAGGGGCGGGAGGCGGGGTTGGGATGGCCACCAGCAGCCCTCCCAGAGCCCCGCAGGCCAGACCACCCCGCCACACGGTGCATCACGAAGGGACCGCTTCCCCTCTCCAGGAACTGGGTATGAGCAAGGTTGGTATTAGTCATTGGTATCTGGTATCTGTTAGTCTCACACATTTTTCATAGTCTTTGCAGTTAGAGAATTCTGTTGTAAGGAACACTCCATAGTTCATAGTATCTTTCTTGAACCATTTCGATACTTACTTTAGTTAACCTGCTAGCAGCTAAACCTTTTCACTTCCCCAGTATTTCCATGACTGTTTAAATAGGTATTATAAACAAATAAATGTCCAACAAGGAAGATTAAATGATTCATTGTGAATTTTGTATGTATCATGAAGGATGTTTGTTGATAGATCTTGATGAGAGAGAATGTGAAAGTTATTTTCAGCTTTTTTTTTCTAAGAATTTCTTTTATTTGTGTTGCTGTTTTTCCCTATTATAAACTAGTGTAACCATGTTGCTTTAGATCAAAGAGAAGCTGTAGAGTTGGGTGTGCCCTCGGATCCTAACATAATGGTCAGGCAGTTCTAGCAGATTAAGTAGTGAGCTCTAAGGTCCAGAAATGTACACAGCTTCCCAGGGATCTCACTTACCTATGTCCGAGGTCGTTATGAGAATTGAATGGGATGTTGCATCTACATGTATTTTAAGTACTTCGTCGCTTGGCCTGTAGTGGAATGGGGTCCGTATCTAAGGTGCGTGTGGAAACGCAGATGTTATGATTCACTGCCTGGGATTAATGACCATGTGGCAAAGCAAATAGAAGACCTGAGTTCAAAGGAACTAGTGATTACCTGAGATAGTGTAGACATCAACAGGATCTCCTAATGCATGAGGGCTCAGATGGCTTTTCCTTGTTGTGGCTTGTTTTAACCTTGGCTGTATGTGTTGTTAGAAAAGGAATGCTTTTTTTTTTTTTTTAAATGACACTGGCCTCCTCAAAGCTGCCTGTAATGTTCTTATTTTGTGATTATAATAAACATTTTGTGAGCTAACGTTTGTATTTAGTCCTTTCAGGAGGAAAACCGGACAGATTTTTCGAGCAAGGTTCTGGTTTTCCATAGTTTCAGTTGCTCAGAAGTTTAAAACCTTAATTTGGGGGCTTGATTCAAAGGCTAAAAGAAAAAAAATCTTTTTAAAATTTTGTAACTCGTCAGTATAAAAGGTCATTTTAAATCTTAGCCAAGTCTGTATTTCGAGGATTTCTTTAACCGACTTTAGTGTAAATTAGACGTTTTAGAAGGGGGTAGATTCTTGTTACATTAATGGCTAACTAGAATTTGAATACATTTTATCTTGTGCTGTGTGAGGTTTATTTTTGGAGCGGACGCAGTAAGTCCTCGTTTTATATTTACCTTAAGTTTGCTGTTTTTGTGTTTTACCAATATGCCGTGCTTACTGCTTACATCTAAGAGGATGAAAAATAGTGTGTTTCAGTTTTTCCTGATTAGTTAAATGTAGGGCCTTTTCCAAAGAGCATTTCTGTCTTAATTTTATATGGGACTAGATTTTAAGCTTTATAAAGTTTCAGTTTAATATCGAAATTTATGTATCTGAGTTTGAGTTCATTGGTTTTATTATAAATCCTACAATGTCCAGCTCACCCACTGAAAGACCAACTCAAGTAGAAGAACAACTATTGCTGTGGGTCATTCTTTTGCATTCCTGTATTTTAGATTTCAGGTAACTGAAGTGACTGGGAAAAGAAAGAGAAAGAAACAAACAAACTTGGATTAGTCTCTACTTAACTTTTACTGTTCTGAAGAAAGTTTTTTATGGGTTGTGGGAACTGGCTACTCTTGAGATGGATGCTTGTAATTATACATCAAAGCTGACTTGCTAATGTAATTTGCAAGATTACCTCCTCTGATATCCCTCCCCTGCACTGAACAAAATGCAAAAGTAACAGAATTAGAAGTCGACCTGAAGCTGACATTCTCTTTACCTCATGCTTTGGGACGGACCCTGATTACATAGTATAGTACCTATTATTTTTCTTTTCCAGGGTAAGGGATGTTACGTTTAAATGTTTTAACTTTCAAGTTTTGCTTTCTCCTTGGGCTTAGAAGCCACGAGAGCAGTATTTGACATGAGCGATGTGCCGTTATTTTGGGGTTTTAACCACGCTTCTTTGCATATTAGAAAATCCTTCGTAGGACCAACCCTGTTTCCCCCTTTGGTTTATCTAGAAGACTTGCACTATCTGCCAGATGCTGCTTCCTAACCAGTGCAGCTACGCCTCACACCAGAGAATCCATCAGCACAAATCTCCCTACACCTGCCCCGAGTGCGGGGCCGTCTGCAGGTCGGTGCACTTCCAGAGCCACGTCACCAAGAACTGTCTGCACTACACACGGAGAGTTGGTTTTCGGTCAGTATCTCGTTCTCCTACGTGCAAGTAAAGCCTGCTCGCTTGTCACCGCGCAGCGTTTCAAGGGGTCTGTGCGCACTGTTTGCAGGGTCATACAGTGATACCTCAATTAACAGGTCCTCTGGGAACCGAGGTCACGTGCGGTGGCGTTGATCTGTTTGGATCCTTGTGGGATTGGCCTTCCGGTCCCCGCAGAGCTGAGGGTAGATGGAGCCCGTCCTCAGCGGTCAGCTTGAATGAACTGTTCGAGCTTCTCCTTTCTGCACCCTTTCCAGCATCCTTCCGCTGTCACGCTCTCTGCGTTTGAACCCCTGTAAGAACACCGTGCATCTCTGTACCTCTTAATACGTCTCCTCTGAGCAAAACAGGAAGGGTGCATGGTCCTTTTTATTTCGTCCTGTCGAAGGATTGGGTGTTTGCTCTTTCCTAACGTCATTGCTCTTTGTAGAAGAACCTTCTACCCCAGGTAACCTTCCTCTGTCCCTTCTTCCCCATTACCCAAGTCCGGGAGTTTCCCTCGTCTCTGTACATCCTAGTTGTGGCCCCTCTCACTGCCCCCCGAGGATCTCAGATAACGTCTGTTAAAACATCTGGCGAATCTAATGTTTGTTTAGAGAGCGTGGAGTGATGGTGTACTTGAGCTTTACCTTCCACGTGGTGACCTTCTGAAATGCATTCCTGTGCCTTTTCTATTGTGACCCAACGAAGGTCAGCCAAGAAAGCATGCCGTTGCTACACAGTGTCTTTGTTAATAGAGGTATTACTGTACTGTGTGTTTCCTTAAAATTAAGTGTTTGCTTGCCTGTAACTTTAATGTTAGACTGCTCATACACAGTGATATCTTCTAGTTACACAGTTACACTATTTTATAAAAGTGAAGTCTAGTTGGTATAATTTGATGGTTTCATTTCAGTTACATTCAGGTTCCAGCATTATCAATGGCTCTGTCCGTTTCTCTAACCCTAAGAGAAACTGCATTCACGTTTTTATCACATGCCTCCAAGCCCATGACGCTCGAATGCTTAATGCATTGGGATCTACACTCGTAGGAAACGTTCGGTTTGGAAATTAAGGAACTAGAGATTTGGGGGCCACTTTTGCCACTTACCTTATGGTAATTCACATTCTCTTTCCATCGCGTGGTGCCTCTGTCTGCAGCATTGGTGTGGAGCTTGCTCCGTCTGCACTGGGCTGCTCCCGAGAATGCAAGCGTGTGCTCGCGCGCTCCAAGTGCTGAGGAAGGTCCCACACCGAAGGTGCCCTTGAGTCCACGAAGCCCATACGCAAGGATACCTTGGTTCTTACCCCAGGGTTTGAAACCATTATTACTGGGTTCGCTGTTTAATAATGGAAAGCAGTTCTGCACCATTTTCTCTCTGCTCTTCTTTTAACAGATGCCAGACTTTCCTCAAATGTTTATTTTTTGAGTATAATGAAAGTAAACTTAGACTGGAATGAATAAAGAAAGTAGGACTTCTGCAGTTCTCGCTATTCCTGGTGTCTTTCCTAAATTAAAACAAGCTCTGCACTCAGGCTAAAAGTAATCAACTCAGGTGGAGAAGCCTATCCCTTGCTTTCCTCCCCCCTGACCCCCCGTTCAAAGAGTTACTTAAATTTGGCACTTGGAATTTTTAAAAATTTTGTATTTAGTATAGATTTTTTTTTCCCTTGGACTCGGGGCTTAGAAGAGCTGTAAAAATACTTCTTTGTGTGCATTCTGCGTAGTTCGTGTTTACTTTTTCAGGTGGGAGAAAAAATATTTGACCTTAATTGTTTTTTCCTGCTGCTTCACATAATGGTCCTGCCTAATATTTGACAGGGACTTAGCAGCCCCTTGGCCTTGTTATTTCTCCCCACTCTATATGGGGAGAAATACTTCTGGCTCTATGCTCCTTTATTTTCCCTTTGTTTTTTCTTTAGTCAGAGAAGTCTCTCTAACAAAGCTCCCATGCCTCGCTTGTCTCTTCGGGACTCCGTGAGCCTTGTTCTTTCTCTTCTTGATCAAACCGCATCTCCCAGATACTGAGGGTGGTCACTCCTAGCTCCTGGTCGATTTGGTAAAAGTCCTAGGTTTCTATGAATTTTCCTACTTCTTGATCAATTGGATCTGCATTTCGAAAGGGGGTCTATAGGATTGTATACACATTAAGAAAAAAAAATTTTTTTTAACATGAAGAGAAACTTTATTGGTACCCAGAACACAAGGACCTCAGGTATATGAAATATTTATTAATAGACAGGATTTTCGTAGCATTAAAATACTGTGTGAATCCTTCAAATTCTGTCTTCTGTTTGTTTGTCGTCTTTCCGTTCCCTGTCGGCCTCTGTGCCCCGGAAACTTTTCTTCCACCTGAGGGCAGATATTTTACAAAACTCTCTCTTTTCTTTTTCTTTTTTTTTTTTAATTAATTTATTTATTTGACAGAGAGAAACAGATCACAAGTAGGCAGAGAGGCAGGCAGGGAGAGAGGCGGAAGCAGGCTCCCCGCTGAGCAAGAGCCCCACGCGGGGCTCGATCCCAGGACCCTGAGATCACGACCTGAGCTGAAGGCAGAGGCTTTACCCCACTGAGCCACCCAGGCGCCTCAAAACTCTATCTTTTCTTAACTGGTTTGTAAATCCTCTGCTCTCTCTCCTCACATTAAGGAGGGTTTTCACTTGGTCTCCGTGGTGCTCTTTGGGCCTCCTCCTTCAACTATTGTCTAGATGCTTTACCCTCCTGTTTATTTTCCTTAGGATTAAATCTTCCTTCCCAGTCCAGGCGACTTCAGAGAATTAGCTCTTTGTGTCTTTTTGCCCTTCCTCAGTCTTTGCCCTTTGAACACCACCTTCCTGTCCTCGATGAGAAAATTTTTCTGTTCATGGTGCTGGTGGAGAGGGCCCCTCTGTTTCATTAGCTATCCGTTTTTGTTTAATGGGATCCTCCTCTTAACGTAGGAATCAGGCTTGTAGGGTTGGGAAGAACTAAAAATGGCTTGAGTTCAACTCTTCTCCTTTCACACATGAGAAATGGGCCCAGAGAGGATCACTAACCTGTTTAAGACAGCACAAGTTCAGGTTAACCCGAAATAATTTCATGGTGCATGGGTGGCTTTATTGCCTAAAACAATACTTCAAGTAGATAAGGTAGAGGAGCTTTCCTTAATTATCCTCCTATTATGATTTAGTGTATTTTTTAATGTATACACTGCTGAACATTATGCCTTAAGTCATTTAGAATGCTAACGCACGAATTACGATTTTTATGGACCGCCTGCAAAGCTTAACACGGCACGGTTTATAGAACCCACATACCAGAGAATGCCACTCCCGTGTGACTTGGGGAGCATCCCCATGAATCTGGACGGTTCTAGGAATGAAAGTCCCTTAAATTCATGCAGACGTAATGGAGCACTGCCTGCTGGACGGCGGGCCCTGTCTGCGGCGCCCCTTCCCCAGGGCAGCCCCCACCTTCACGTCCAGGAATGAGTCTGCTCAGGTGCGTTACGGGTTCACCTCCACAGAATCTCCATGTCTGCAGAGCCCACCCTCAGGTTAGTTCTCAGGGGTGAACACGGGGCCACCAGGTCATCAAGCGGATATGTAAGCAGTGTTGCCGAGAGTCCCTGCAGGAGAAAGAAGAGCTTGGGGAGAAACATATCTAAGTGTCAGAGCTTGTTTCCCAAGGACTAGATGAGATCAGTTCACGAGCTAATCAAATTACGCACATTCAAGAATTAAGAAGTTAACTGGAAAGACTATTTAGCGATGTTGATTTTTCAGAAGTTTATAATTCATGTTATTTCTTAAAACAAATGTACTTGTACTTATTGTAAATGTACTTGTAAACGTACATGTACATGTAAATGCACTTGAACTTATTTTCCAGGAGACAGACAATCTAGGTGGTTAACCTTCTCTCCCCGACAGGCCCCCCCTTCATTGCAGATCCGTTGACCACATCAGTGTGTCCCCGGTCTCCATGGCTTTGAAGCCAGTCCTGATTGGTTCTCTCTGCCTCTCTTTGGGCATCGGGGGGTAGTTAGGAACCTCAGGGCCTGGGGTCCAAATCCAGCATGTGTGGGAGTGTTCTCCAGAGTCACAAGCCCTAGGGTCTTGCTGTGTTCCCCGGGCTCGATACCGCCCCCCACAATCCACGGGTCTCCCCACACGCGGGAGTCTGGGTATTTACTCCCAGCAGTGTCCAAGATGCCCCAAGACCTAGACCAGTTGAGTTCTGTTCTCCTTCTTCATGATCTTCCTTCTTAAGTATATAAAAATAGTTTGATCTGCTATAAATAGAAAACAAAACAAGACTGACTTCCTAAAAGCCATGAGAGGCCTCAAGAGGCCATTACAAGATGCTCATTTTGCCTGACTTTGACAGTGAAGGTGCCCGCGTGCGATGGTCCCGTGCTGACGACCGCGTGTTTGTTTCCTGGCAGGTGTGTCCATTGCAATGTCGTGTACTCTGACGTGGCCGCTCTGAAGTCTCACATCCAGGGCTCTCACTGTGAAGTCTTCTACAAGTGTCCTATTTGTCCCATGGCGTTTAAGTCTGCCCCAAGCACACATTCCCATGCCTACACACAGCATCCCGGCGTCAAGATAGGAGAGCCAAAGTAAGTCCTGCCGCCTTCCGACTTCGATGCCACTGCCTTCTCAGGGATTTAGAGGAGGGAGTAGTTGTGTGGAATGAAACGTAAGGTGCAAAGAAGGGTCCGCCGCAAAGTTGTCGCGGCTGCGGAGGTCCAGCCTGTAGCTCGTCACTAAGCCTCCGGCCAAAAATGTCGCTATTTATGCCCTTCCGTTGTCACGAAGCAAGTGAATATTTATCAGCTTTGTCCTTTTTCTTAAGATGATTTTAACAAATAAGTTTGAGGGAAATGGTAAAATACTGTCATCTTTCTTTTTTTTTAACATGGTTTCTTACCTTTTTGTCATAACAATACAGAGTCAGTTTGAAACACTGGTTACTGAATTTAACTTCATAACCAGTTTAAGTCCTTGATTAGCAAAAGCAAATTTCATTTTTGTCTTAATCTTGCTCTTAATTTGGTCAATTTTTGCTTTGTCGAGTCTTTAATAACGAAGTGGCACTGGAGCAGACCTGGGCTGCCGGCCTGCGTCACAGGCAGCTTAGCCAAGAGCGGGGAGCGTGGGCTTTGGGTTCCAAGGCCTGCCACCCCCCCACCAGCTGTGAGGTCTGGGACTGTCATGTGCTCTTTTTCAACATCCATTTTTCTCCCCCATAAAGTGAGGATAGTGCCCACGGCCCAGAGTTTGTGTGAGGCTGAAGGGAGGTGACATTTAAAATGTGTGGCACACAGTCCCTCTCTCCGGATCGTGGAGGGGCTCGGTGGCGTTGGTCCTTTCCACATTTCCTCTCTGTTGTGTACACAGCACTGGATCAGAGCCTCGCAGTGAAGCTCATGTCATTCCCGTATCATTTCTGGCAACGTGGAATTTGTTATGTGGGGTTAGATCTGCTGCCCAAAGCTATCGATGTGTTTTGCACATAACTCCATAATCACGGAGTGTTAGAGGGAGGATGTGCAGATCCGCCATGTTACATGCGCCGGGCTTTTCCGGTAACATTTAGTTTGGGGGAATATGAATGATGGAATAGTACAGGAGCATTTACTAAAAAACGAGGATAAAGTTTGGAATTCTGTTCTAGGGAGACCTTCACTCTGGTCTCTGTGGATTCTTGAAATGAAGCAAACTGCAGGTTAGGTGACCCATATATAACCTGGTATCTTGGCCTTGAAGGTGCACTTGAGTGAGCTCTAAGGTCCTCACTGTTCGTGGTAGTAAAGCTTCTTGGCGCTAAGGCGGTGTCTTGGCGCTAAGGCGGTGTCTTGCCCCATTAATACAGTTTTTAATTGGGTTCTTTATTCAAATAAATAAATAAAACTTTACTGACACCTGGGAATACAGGGAAGCAACTGATTTAAGATGAGCTAAAACAGTATTTTTCCAGTTTGAGTAATGCCTAGGAAGAAATTACTCCAGTATTTTCCTAAAATTATTTTTGCTGCAATGGTTCTTTAATAAGTACCAGCTCTAAGGATGGGCATCGACTACTACGTTTTAAATTGTAAAACATAAGGAAAAAAATTATGGATGAAATACAGCAAAACTGCCAAACCAGTGAGCTTTAACTCAGCCGCATCCATTCAGTGGCTGGTGGTGCTTGGCCGAGGCGAGTCCCCACCTGCAGCCTGGCTGGGACCCCAGGCGCTGCTCGTCGGGCTCCGTGTGGCAGAACTGTATGACAGCGGGGCCTTGATCCCTCTTCCCTGCCACCGTGCGCCCTTCGGCCTCCTGTAAGGCCTTGCTGTGCCTGCTGGAACACTTACCTGGCCTACACTTGATTCAGAATCTCTGCTCTGCTTATGTAAGCCCCCCAAAATCAGTAGCCCCGACTACACTGGAGACTCAGGTGTTGAAATCTAGCAGGATTTGGTTCACAGATGGTTATGCAGATGACTCAGCGTTATGCAAATAGTGTGCATTAATTTTTTCAAAGATCAATATAAAAATAACCCTCCTCCATTTTCTTTTGAGACTATATGAGGTCTAAAAATACAGCGCCATAAAGTCCTATTGTCCCAGCACCTCAAACTGAAACGCACACAGTGTAAGATTTTACTTCTGTATTTTTTTTTGAAGATTTTTATTTAACATTTATGTAGTGTTTCTTATGTGCCGGGCACTGTTCCAGTGCTGTTTCTTGCTTTTTGGTGTGTGGTCAGGCTTGTTACCCTGCTGTCTTAAAAGAAAACTGTGAGCACCCTTTAATCCTTTCTGGGTGATTCCAGTTCATTTTGAATGTCCATTCCTGGACTTCATGGTGATAGAGGTTTGTGTCTATTCTCGTCTTTTCCTTGACGTCTGATGAACAGCAGGTTTTTTGCTATTTTGTGCCTTCCTTTTATTTGGCACTCTCAATGTATGTAAGTGGCGAAGGGAGACCTCCAAAGTCTAGAATTATATAAGAGAGTTTCTGAATCAGTTCTTAAGAAGTCAGGCATGTACTAAATTATGAGAGCGGCACAGCGGAAGGTTTTGGGAGTCAGATGAGGCTGACTTTGAACCATGGCCCTGGGACTTGTGCAGCATCCAGCAAATTCTCTCCTCCCGGAGCCTGTCCGGGATGTGCTTCACCTGTTGGAGGCGTGGGGATTGTCTGCTGCTCAGGGCCGAGCTTTGCGCTTAGTTAGATTCAGTCAGTGGTAATGAAGGAGGAGGTTGGTGGTAGTGATTTCTGAGCTTAGAATCTTTGGTTTCATTTGTTTTGGTTCCAAATGTTTCCACATTTGTTTCGAGGGTTACGCACTATTCTGGAGAGTTTGGGTTGCTGTAAGTTGGACCTGAGTGTGAGTATTTGGTTTTAGCTTTTTTTTTTCCCTTCCTTTCCTTCCTCTTCCCTCCCCTCTCTTCCCCTCCCCTCCCTTCCTTCCTTCCTTCCTTTCTTTTATTAAGTAGGCTTTTTAATTAAGTTAGGTCCAGCATGGAGCCCAATATGGGGCTTGGACTCATGATCCTTAGATCAAGACCTGAGCTGAGATCAAGAGTCACTCAACTGACTGAGCCGCCCAGATGCCCTGGTTTTAGCTTTCAATTTATTTTTTTCCCCTCCTCTGCCCCTCCCCCCTTCTCTCCAGTTCCCTGTGCCGCTGCCCCTTAGTCTGGTTATCCCACCGTTCCCTCAGTCTTGCAACTAGCGTAGGATTCAGTCAAACATACAGGTTTGGCTTTCAGAGCCCTTTGCAACTCTACAGAACCTCCCCCCCCCCCCCCTTCCCACAGCCTGGGGATCCGGCCACACTGGGTTTCTTCCTGTTCCCTCACCACACCGTGCCCAAGCTTTTGCCTGCGTACATGCGGGTCGCACCCTCACCGTCCTGCCTGGCTTCCCTCCCCTGCCTGTACCTCCTGTGGTTTTCTTCCATTTTGGTCGGAGAGTTTGCTCCATCGTCATGTCCTAACTCTTGTGTCTGTGAGGTTCATTTATTTGGGCTTTGTTTTTAACATGAGCACCATTTTAACATTTCTCAATAGTTTCTGTCCTATGGGAAAGTTGGAAAACTCCACAGATGATATCCCTTCACCCAGATTCCCCACTTGCCTACATTCCTGACATTTCTTTCTCCATGTCTCTCTCTCTCTCTCTCGTTGAAGAATAATGGGGCAGCATGGCATAAATATTGGAATGTGTTCTGCCTCTCCTCCCAAAAAGGTCACCCATGTATGTCACCCTGTTGAGCCCTCCCAGTCAGAAATTGGTGCTGATTACATTGCTGCTCAATGCGTAGACCCAATTAAAATTTCTCTAATAGATGAGAAAATGTCTCTCCTCCCCCCCCCCCCCCTTTCGGGTTCAAAATCCTATCCAGGAACATGTTTTGCATTTAATCGTCCTGTCTTGTCAGGGCTCTTCCGTCTGGAACAGTTGCTCAGTCTTCCCCCGCCTCTCATGTCCTTGGCCATCCGAAAGAGGCTTCCAGCCCCTCATTCTCAGGAGGACCCCCGTCCGTCGCTGCTTTCTCGCAGCTGGACGCAGGACACGTCCTCTTGGCAGGAGGCTCCTCGTCGTGTTCCATCAGAGACAGGCAGTGCCCATGTGTGCTTCTAGCGGCGATGCCGACCTCCGCCGTCTAGTCAGGCTGGTGGCCGCCAGAACTCTCCGCCATATGGCCCCCACCTCCCCTTTATAAGCGTGAGCAGTTTGTGGGGCGGCCTTCCGGTATTATACCAGCAAACTGTTCCTCAGAAAAATGCTTAAGTAAATAGTTTGTCTTCTCTTTTATACTTTCTTTGCTATTCAGAGGAAAGCAAAAAAAAAAAAAAAAAGTCAAACCAAACCAAACCCCTCTCCAAAGGAATGTAGCACAAATAAAATGGGCCATGCCATTTTTCATGAAATAGTTCTTTCTAAAAATGTAAGAATAATCCGGAGAACAATTCTTAGCCTAGCTAGTAAATCTTCATTCTTTTCCTGAGGCTGTTCTTCTGCCCTTCTTGCTCTGCGGTGATTACAAAACCTCAAGAAGTATGGCCAAGCCAAACAGTAAGAATACCTATAGGATCATCTGGCAGAGATGATGGCAGTTGTGTGACCTTCCGTGTCTTCTCTATGCCCTTAAAAGAATGTGAACGTATCGTACATACTGTCCTGTTCCCCGTTGTTTGAATTTTCACGAAAATCTCCCCATTCACTGGCACGTGTCTGCGGCATAATTTGTGAAAAATGACACGGTTGTTCTTACTTCACTACTTGACATGAGTACACGTTCGGGCTCTTTTCAGTTCTAAGCGGTTTTAAATAGTGAGGAAGTGAGCATCCTCATCACACTTGGTACCGCTAATGACGGCACATCATCGGGGCGCCTCCTTTGAGCTGTGTGGTGACGTCCCGAAGTCCTCGAAAATCCCCCCCTCTCCCCAGTCAAATGGGCCTATGACCTGCGCTCAGTTACTAACACGTCACGACCTTGTAAAAACGTGTGCCGCTCAGTCCAATTAAATTTATAAGTTTTATGTGGAAAAAGGGGAAAAAAGTTAAATCTGTCGTTCACTGACAGAAAACCGTGAAGCGACGTGTGCTTTCTTATGAAGGCCCTGAGAGGAAAGACCTGTGGTTTCTAGAGGCATCGCTTTCTTTGGCCTTGCTGTGCGGATCGCAGGTGGGAGCTCAGCTCTGCTTTTTTCATCTCTGACTCGTACCTTCAGTCACTGTTTCTCTGCCATTTTCCTAAACTGCTCCCTAGGTTTCTTTGTGCCTGTGCTCGCAGTTCTTCAGAGGAGGCACAGGTGTCCCTTGGGCCTCCCCTGAGGACCAGGAAGACCTGGGGCAGTTACGGGAGAAAGGGGACCTACTGTGGGCACACTGAGCGGGCGGCGAAGCCCCTAGGGGCGGAGGTTGGTGGCTGGGGAGTCTAGTCCTTCCCCTCCTGCCTGAGGCTTCGGTGGAAGGCGTTGATGGTTGGAAGGGATTGTGCGCAGAAGGCTCAGGTCTAACTGCATTAGCTTAGGGAGGCTGCTTGGCAGTTAACGCCGGGTACGGAAATGGTCTGTAGTGGACAGTATTTTAAACCACTTTAAGCACAGTAGATGTAAATTGAAACAACAGTGGTATGGATTTTCTTTTTCCTTTCTCTTTCCCCCTCTCTCTCTCTGTCTCTCTCTCTCTCTCTTTTTTTTTTTTTTTTTGGTGTATAATTGTTGACTGTGTAGGGCTTTCTGTGTTGAGAACGCGTAGAGAAATTACTGCAATTCAAGTGTAAAATTGCCCCTGACTCGGAAAGAAAACCTGGGACAAATAAGCTTATGCCGGCATTGGAGCCGAACAGGCCTGCTTAGTTCATTAATAAATGCTTTTTCAAGTTAGAGGACCCCCTCTCAGCTGCGTTCCTTGTCTTCTCTTAAAGAATACTTAAAAAAAAAAAACCAAACCCCAAAAAACCAAGAGTCCTTTTGCTCTGTGTTAAAGTAACTGACAGGTGAAGGTCTTGTACAAACAAGTATCTGCTGTAGATCTGTAAGTAGTAAAATGGTCATTAATTTAGACTTCTATGCAAATGTGGTTGAATGCATCTTTACTCGGAATGTTAAGACGGATCTGCACTTGAGTGATGCCGGTTGCCTCCCAAAGTTTGTTTCACAGCTAAACTGTTTTGTTCTTTTTACCGTGTTTATGTGCTCTCACTGCTCCTGCCACCTGAATTCTTGAGATGAGATGTAAAGTAGCAGTTCCTTTGGCTTCCGAGACGAGGGCTGACTGACATTTCCACGCGCTTCTTCTGTTTTAGAATAATATATAAGTGTTCCATGTGCGACACTGTTTTTACCCTGCAAACCCTGCTGTATCGCCACTTTGACCAACACATCGAAAACCAGAAGGTGTCTGTTTTCAAGTGTCCAGACTGTTCTCTTTTATATGCACAGAAGCAACTCATGATGGACCATATCAAGGTGTGTGCGCATCTCTCGTGTCCTTTAAGTCAATTGCAGACCCACTCGTTGATTGTAAGTCAAGGCTGAGCTGCAGGTGAAGAGAAAGCACGCGTGCCGTAGAGGGAAGGGACGGATGCTGGTTGTTGGCACAGAGCAGTTTGCAGAATGTTGCCATCATCCCCTTGACTGATGCTTTTTATTCCCAAGTCCCCACCTGCGTACCGTGAAAGGTCAATGCAGAGTAACAAATGCATGCCGTGGCTCTCAAAGAAAAATTAGTATTAGGGCTCTTTTTTTTTCCCTCCGTGTGAAAACGATGACCGTGAAGTTTACTCTTTTTTTGAGAAGTCCGTGTTGTATAGGATTTAGAAATAGGGACTCTGACAAATTGTGTTAATTCGTTGTAAATATCGGTGCATTTAGAAAAATGAATGTTTTCCCTTGAAATTATATAAGCGGTTAAATTTACATTATAATTGATGCCCCTGGATCTCTTTTTTAGTCTTTTTTTCTATCAAGGGTGCATGTAAATTGACGGTAAAATGTGTAGGGTACAGCAGAGTGGCCCCCCGGCAAGTGTTCAGTTAATGAAATGAATAAATGTCCAGGTGGGATAACCCCCACCCTCCAAACCCCAAAAGGGGCACCTAAATCTCCTTACAGCCTTCGAAGCTCATGGAGGGCAGTGCTTAGTCCTAGCCTCCTAACTGCCCACTGTCAAAGGGTAAGCAGTTTTATTGCTGTGTGATGAGGACATAATATCCGTCAGCTCTTAGACCTTAAAGTGACTTGACTTTTTAAAAAGAGAAAGCAGCAGCATCCCGATACCACGAACTCCATCTCTCTTCCTCTTAGCTCTTCTCTTTTTTAATGTGGAATACAAGAAAGGTGAGCGGATCAGGTCTCCCGAGTTAGTCTAGTCTACTCTTCATTAAATGAATGGACTGTTAATCCTTGACATTTCCTGTGTTGAGCGTATGTGAGCTCACATAGCGTAACTGCCTATTGCAACAAACCTAACGCCTGCTCATTGGAGGGTCTGCTCACTGGCGGCCGGGCTAAGGTAGCGGCTCTGCTGCATTGCTATGGTGAATTGACGCATAGGAGATACATTTCCTCATTATCACTTAAAGTACAGTAAAATCCTCTTGAGATATTTTAAAAATTTTCACTAAAATTACAAAACTATCTTGACAACAAATACTTATTTAATGAACAATCAGGAAAAAAACAAACAAAAAAACCCCTAAAAACTGCTCATAAAAACATAGTGACATTGGAATTAGACCCAAATATTTTAACATACTTTTTTACAGGGGGGAAAAAAGAAAGAAAAGTTACTTCTTAAGAGGCTTTTAAGGTATTTGCTTTCTGGAGCTCATGTTTACATCTGGAAGTGGGGTCATCGACCTTGTGGTTAGGGTCTCCCTTGTGTTAATAGTGAATTTGGAGGAATACAAGGTTCCAAGAATAGAGACTGAAGAGGAGTGGCAAAATCCCGTGGCCACAAGGATGAAAGAATTGTTTTTATTCATCTGAACCTTTACGAGACTACATGATACGAAAAACAGTGGGAATACTCACTTATGTTCTCAGTTCAAGTATGTCCTATACATTTAAAATATCCTGCCTTTACGTGTTTGGGGATGGGTAAGAATAAAGATAAAGTTTTAGGGGCACTCTACTTTTGTTTTTATTTTTAAGATCTGTACTAGTTCTTGTGAGTTTCTTTATATCACCTAATACCTGTGCTGTTCACTTTTTTGTGAAGAGGAAATTAAGAGAAAGCAGGACAGAAACAGTGCTCACCCCCCTCATCCCCATACATATTCTTTTAAAGGTAGATCATTATTCGCCTAATTGAATCAGTTCGTATCATTTCTTCTTCCAGAGTATAGCTTGATTCACTGTGTAGGGTTCCCTGTATGCGTGTTGGCATTTACACTTAAAGCAAACTTTCAAGTTATAATTGTTCAAGTTATTTGTTGTTACGGGACCTAAGGAAAAATCAATTCTAAAAGAATTAAGTGGTATTTATTTTATTTAAAAAAGACCTTTTAAGAAACGTTACTATTTTTACTTCATGATGTGAAAATGGAATGAGTAAAGTAGAAATTCGCATCGTAGCACGCACGGCCTTGCCCTCTTGTCAGGGCAGAACTTTTGCTGCTTTTCTGTCATAGCCCCACGAGGTCGTTGCACAGAAGAACACTGGAGTACCTGACTCGGTGTGAACCTACGGGACGTAGGAGGCCTAGAGCACTTGAGGAAATATAGGTCACGTTGTGCCTTCTGTAGGTTCTGTAGGTTCCAGACTCAAGCCTGAAGGCCGATAACATGAGAAAACCTGCTCAAAGAGAAATTCCACACCAAGGCACAGACTTACTTGCCTCCCCCCCCTTTTTTTTTTCTGGACTCTGTTTCCAGAACACAAACAAAACAAAAACCAAAGGCACGCTTTACCCCAGTAGACTTTGGAGTCCTCCGAGTCAGAGTGGGGTAGCTGTGGTGGCTGTGACATTAACGATAGCAAACAGCTGAGCAACTGTAAAAGGCTTTTTGAGCATCTGCTGTGTGCAGCCCGGAAGTCTGGGCGGTGTCGGTAAGAAGGGACAGATCAGGATAGGATGCAGGGATCTTGCCGGTACCCCCAAAACCCCAACGAAAACCCAAACTCTTACAAGCGTCCCAAGAATGTGGACGGTGAGAAAGGGAGGGAGAAGGCCTTGCTCTTGTCTCAGGCGTTTGTGAAAGGGCGCTCGGTGAGGGGTCTTGAACACCTAGCCTTGCATCAGCCCAGCCCCGTGTTTCTGGGTAGATGTGAAATATACTCAGGAAGAGTCTGTTGCCGAGAGGACTCACTGGTTCACTGGGGGAGGACAGCCAGCCAAGAATAATTGGGCCTCAATGCAGAAGGCTTTATTTTTTAAAGAATTTAAAAATGGCACAAGCAAATAAGCTTTCAGAAGTTATTTGGAACTAGAAATGCATAATTCAGAGGAACCATAAAAGTTAATTCCTCTCTGTCTCTTTTTAAGTGTCTATTTTGCTTAGGTTTCCTTTTGCCCTATTAAGAAATGTTTCTGAATGAATATAAAATCCTATTGGAATATCCGTAACGTGTTAAGAATAGTCCACATGTGCTTCTCTCCATGGTAACCATTTGTGATAGATCTTTCTTTTCTTTTCGTAACATAGTCTATGCATGGAACATTGAAAAGTATTGAAGGGCCTCCAAACTTGGGTATAAACTTGCCTTTGAGCATTAAGCCTGCAACTCAGAATTCAGCCAATCAAAACAAAGAGGATACCAGATCCATGAATGGGAAAGAGAAATTGGAAAAGAAATCGCCGTCACCTGTGAAAAAATCCGTGGAACCCAAGAAAGTGGCCAGTCCCGGCTGGACGTGTTGGGAGTGTGACCGCTTGTTCACGCAGAGAGATGTTTACATTTCCCACGTGAGGAAGGAGCACGGGAAGGTAAGAGCAAGAGGCCACCCATGGTGTGAGGAAGAGCACAGGACTGGGCAGACCTCCAACACTTGGGAGCTTGGCTCTGCCAGTAATTAACAAATAAGGAAGAAAGGACAGAAAGAGAAAGTGATGCTTGGAAAACTGTTAGGAGTATTTGTATGACTTAATGTGATTCTTTCCTGAGCTTGGTAGTGGGAAGGGATACTGCATCGTTCCTTAAGCTATCCAGGAGAAGCTCTGTAACTCAAAGTCACTGAAAAATCTGAGTTGGAATATTTATCTTTTCCTTTTTTAAATAATAAGTACACATGTCCAACTAATAGGGTTTTTTTTTAATGCCCATTATCAGACCTCATGAAACTAGCAAGACGATTTTGTAATATTGTTCCGGTAGTCTTAAAGTTGGTTTGTTTCAGTTAGGATCCAGAAAGAATCTGCATTGCATTTGGTTTTTGTAGGACCTCAATCTCTTATTCAATAGTAGCCCTCCCTCTATTCTATTTTATTTTTTAACTTGCTGTTAATTTGTTGGAAAAATTGGGTTATGTGTCCTGTAGATTACTGCACACACTTCTGGACATGGGTAATTGTTTCCTTTTGACGTTGTTTAATTTGCTTCTCTTTATCCCATAATTCCTAGAAATTTGATTAGATCCAGGTTGAATTTTTAGATACAAATAGGTGCTGTATTATTTTTGTGTCAAATCCTGAGGTACCTAATACCAGCTTCTTTCTCTTAGTGATACTATGATCCATCATTGGGTTCCGATTCGGCATACTTTTAAAGAAACCATCTTAACTGCTTTAACTTAAGGCAGTAAAACCAAATTGTTTTCCTTGGGGAACCTGCGTAACAAGTACCTGGGAATTGGCTTGTAATTAGTACAGGCTAGATCCTTGAAAAGCTCGTTAAGTGAGGGACGCCTGGGTGGCTCAGTCGGTTAAGCGTCTGCCTTCCGCTCAGGTCGTGACCTCAGGCTCCCTGCTCAGCCTGATGAGGACTCAGGGGAGTCCGCTGCCCCCTCTGCCTCTGCCCCTCACCTGCTCATGCTCCTTGGCGCGCACCGCATGCTCACTCACTCTCTCAGATGCATAAATAAAATTCTAAAAAAAAAAAGGTGTGTTAAATTAAGCGTTTAGATATTACTTCATAATCTCATTGATACTATTTTATTGGAGCAGCTCATGAGGCTGACATGTCTTTATCTGGTCTGGCTAAATCTATTGTCTCTTCATGTAAAAATTACTTACAGAATATATATGGCTCTAGTAGCACATTGCTTAATCATCTCAACTTTAGGCTCGCCAAGTGGGCCATAGCATCTCAGAATATTCGTTGCAAATCCTGGGTAGTTCTTAAGGGGGCAGTACTTGGTTAATCGGTATGAATACACTACCTGTAGTTACCTTTCCAAGCCTGATGTGGTGATTCTGGGAAAAGGTTTTTTTTCTTGGCACCCAAACTGGATTTTACAAATGCTAAAAGAGGAGCAGACCTCAATCTAGTAGTCCACTGCTTTTATTACGTATACATTTGACATTTTTGTATCCATCTTGGAACATTTCAAAATTCTTTCTTCTTTGTATTTTATTTTTTTTAACTACCTTTATCTTGCACATCCAACAATTTTTGGATCTAGAATATAAGATGAAGGACAGCTCCGAGACAGACTTGGTGGGGTGAAGTTTAACACTGAACTCCGACTGCCGGCTCTAGGACGGAAGCTCGCCCTGCGCTGGCTGCGCGTGTGTTTCCATTGGAGGCAGCCATTCACCCAGAGGAAATGTCAGGCTTAGTAGGATTTTAGGATTAGCTTTGAAGAAGTTGAGATGCTGCTTTTTGGAAGGAGGCAGATCAGATTAGATTGCAGTTTCCATGCTGCTCCCTCGGCCTCTGGAGAGAACTAAAGGGAGGTGGGGAAAGGAAGGAAAGAAATGTCTTCGTACAAACCAGTGAAATGAATGGAGGGCTGACCGTGCGTCAGAAACCAGTGATCAAGTTCTGCCATTCGAACCAGACCGGAACCCTGCACTCCCAGACAGCCCTCCTACCGACTCCTCATCTCTGTTCCCGTTCTTTTCTTCTTCCCTTCTGTCCGAATACTCCGTTTAACCCACACACTTCAAACCTCCTGCCCTCTGCCCTTTGCTCTCTTCTTTCTGATGGCCAAGCAGGCACCTTGCTGACTGCACTTTTCCACTCCTGTTTCCTCCCCCCTCCTTGGCCACCTTTGGGTGTCGGCTCACCACACCCACCTCCTTCTTGACGAGGCAATTGGACATTTTTCGGTCTTTACCTTGATTGATGTCTGCTCCTCCCCATCCCGCAGTGTTTCATATGATTGGCAGGTCTTCCTAAAAGCATTTTCTACCCTAAGTGTTGAATACTGCTCTCCCTCCTGGGTTTTCCCACGGTTGCTGGAGCGCCCATCAGGTTGCTGTCCTGGAAACAGTCCCCTCTCCCTCTCTCTGGGAAATTCCATTTATTCTTGATGGCTTCACTTTCGTATATATGTGCAGATAACCTCCAAATCTCTGTCTCTAGCTGTGGTTTCTTGCCTGCACTCCAGTCCCCAAATCCAACTATTTATCAGCTGTTTCAGCTTCTTGGATAATTCACAGGCGCTCTTAGTCCATCCGACAGGGAACCCAAGCTTGCCCCCAGCCCCCAGCTTCTGCCGCCAAAAGCCAGGTGTCCGACCTGACTTGGTGCTTCCTTCCTTCTTCCCAGGCCTCGGCCTCCTCCGTGCATTTCATACCTTCTAGACCCCCCGTTGTCCCTCTTTGTTCAGGCAACTCTGTTTTGCCTGCTGATTATTCTGGCTGCAGAGAGACTTTTCTGAAGTGCAGCTCCAAATGTGCCGTGTTGCGTTCCCATGGCCTCAGCTGTCCAGTGGCTCCCTGGGTCTCCCCTGACGCCCCTTGCTCCAGCTGTATCTCACGTGGGGCACGCTAGACAGATGAGACTGCTCCACCTGCTTCATTTACTTAGTTTTAAAAAAGGTTTCATTTATTTATTTGAGAAAGAGAGAGCACGCACGTGAGCACGTGAGCTGGCGGAGGGGCAGAGGGAGAAGGAGAAGCAGAGTCCTCGCAGATGCAGGGCTCAGTCCCAGGGTCCCGGGATCGTGACCTGAGCCAAAGGCAGATACTTAACCGACTGAGCCACCCAGGCGCCACCTGCTTGAAACACTGTTCGCCCATCGTCCTGGGGCTTTGCGGGTGTTGGTTGTTAACTTGAAGGAATGCGCCGCTCTGGTGGCTAAATCCTCTTAGTCCTTTCGGTCTCAGCTTAGACATCACCTCATCTGGAAAGCCCTCCTTGGTCCCTTCTTCCTACGTGTTTCCATGAAAGCCCGTGCTTCCCTTACCGTAACTCATCCCGCTGCGAAGGCTGCCTCTTTCCTCTTTCTCCCGATAGATGCTTTATGCTTTCTTCTTCTCTTCAGTTCCCATCCAAAATATCTGTGGGCCTTATGTCCCTAGCCATAGTAAGCCAATAAATATTTCTCGAATTAATGGATCAAGAATGAGTGCTGACTTAGAAGACATCTTATCCGCGCTTAGGCTTAACTTTCTCTTCTTTAAAATAGGAGTAATAACATATTTAGCGATTGCACGGTGTCCTGTGCTGTAGGTACCTGGGGGTAACTGCCTGTGAGGTGATAGGGAGCCTCCAGTCCTTTTGGATTTAAGGTGAGACATAAATATGAAATTATGAGGGATTCGAAAATGGTATCTGGCTAAATGTCCCAGGAGAGCATAATTTTTTATTTCCACCAGGCGAGAAATTACTGGAAAGATCTGATTTCACTGGATTACCCAGTGAAATATCGTTACATAAATGTTCTGATCCAGAGCGCTGTGAAGGGATACTTGATTTTAATACTGTAATCACGCCTTAAAAAAATAAATGTACGTGTGTATATAATTTTGAGAATAATGTGAACACATTCTGCCAACCACAATACAGCAGTTTGCTTTAGTGTTACTGCTGCTAATACAGTTATTTTGGAGAAAAGATTTTGAGTTAGGAGTAAGCCCACCTGGCATAAATTAAAAACTTATGTCCGAGTAACTCACTGCTGTCTCTTTTAAGATGGCCTCTTTTGGTCTCAGTAATTGTTTCTGATTTTTTATTTCTCTCTCCTCAATTCCCATCCAAAAAAGTTTTACTAAAAATAATTTTGTATGGAGTTGCACATCAAAACAAAGATTGTCAGTAGCTTTGTCTTCAGGATTCAAAAACATAGTTCCAGCTGTGCTAGTTATTTATTTAGTAGCCAGTTTCCTTATTTCTCTAATGCGTATATATATTTTTACTAATACAAATCCAGTCCACTTCCAGTGGTTTTGTTACAGGCAGGTTGTAGCTGTCTTTTTAAATCATAACGCTCTTTGAGAACAAGTTCTAAATCTGTTTATTATTGTAGCTTCCGTGGTTTGTGATGTTGCCCATTTGGAAATGGGTATTGTGTCAGTCGCGTCTAGGTTTGGACATTAAATAATTTTTTAGACCACAGAAATCCTCTCCTCTTACCCGTGTCCCTGTTCTCAGATACAAAAACAGGAAGATGAGCTTGTCAGTATCATTATCCTGACGGTCTCATCCCAGCTATGAGCCCTTCCCCAGATAAATGTACAAATACACAGCATTTTATGTACAATTTTAGGGGCTCATGTACCTCCTGACATTCTTTCTTGGTTGCTTCCGGGGTCTTCCAGGAACCTTAAATTAGGATCCCTTCAATGAGATAACATGTGAGCTCAAATGACACATTCTGCACTTACATAACCTGATAGTAAATTAAGAAGTGAAAGTTGTCTGTACTTGTTCAGATCTTGAAAATTACAAGGTGATCTATGATAATTATTTGTAGCCATTTTGCTATCTGCTGCCCTGTACGTTGAGGGATCGTTATGGAACTTTTTAAGTAGAAAGAGCCTAAGTAGAGTAGCATTTACTGAATTACAAACTCAGATGCCATTGAAATGAATCTTATGAGACGCTTTGAGATTCTCTGAAGGTGTAGGTGTGGTCCAGTTCTGTGTCTAGAAATTGGGTGGAGCTAAATTACCGTGATTATTTATTTTTTTGTTGAGATTATTTTAGATTTCCAGGGGGACCTCCTCTAAGTTGGCTCCTGTGTCCTTTCCACGTGCCCCCATTTTTGAGACTCCCTTACTTTGTTCTGTTGGTATATTCCCAGTTCTTGTTTTCCCCACTTCAGCCCTGTGGTCAACCATTTCTCCAAGGAGACTGGTGTCTTTCTTTTTTTCTTTTTTCTTTTTTTTAAGTAGGCTCCATGCCCAATGTGGGGCTTGAACTCATGACCCACCTGAGCCACCAGAGGCCCCTGGTTTCTTTTATTGAGAATGAGAAGCATGTATTTTCAAGAGACTGTATGTGTATGTTGATGATCACTTAGCATGGGACACAACAACTGGGGCAACAGAGTGTGGGTAGAAAGAAGCAGGACGTTTCAGAGTGGCTCCTTTGTTATTTAGTGTGAGCTAATAATGTACATGGCAGGGGCGCCTGGGTGGCTCAGTGGGTTAAAGCCTCAGCCTTCGGCTCAGGTCATGGCCTTAGGGTCCTGGGATCGAGCCCCGCATCGGGCTCTCTGCTCAGCAGGGAGCCTGCTTCCCCCTCTCTCTCTGCCTGCTTCTCTGCCTACGTGTGATCTCTCTCTCTCTGTCAAATAAATAAATAACAATCTTAAAAAAAAAAAGTAATGTACATGGCAATTCATGGATTTTTATCAGACACTCTTGGGATTGCAGTAAGCCCAAACTTGTAAAATATATCCAATTGTTGGAGTATTTAAGAGACATCTTATAGAATATGAAAGAAAAGGACAGGTAGAGCCCATTGTCTTCTGGGAAATTGTGTATACAGTGGACCAAGAGAAGGCTCCTGTTTTGCTTCTTTAGGGAAAATGGAACCAGTGTCCTTGAGGGGGGAGTAGATGCCCCAGAAAGAGGCCCTTTCTTAGGGCCTAGCTAGTGTAAATGAGTTCACTTTCCCCCCTTTACACGGGGCTAAAGGAGCTTGCAGGTGTGTGTGTGTATGTATGTATGTATGTGTGTGTGTGTGTGTGTGTGTGTGTGTGTATATATATATCATGGAAAATGGGGTATGACCAAATATCCTGCTTGTCTAAAAGGAGAAAGTTGGGTAGATTCTGAAAATTGCAGGCACTAAGTTCATTCTCCCTTTTTTTTTTTTTTTAAAGATTTTGTTTATTTATCTGACACAGAGAGAAAGAGAAACAGAGAGAGGGAACACAAGCAAGGAGAGTAGGAGAGGGACTCGGGCTCGATCCCACAACCCTGGGATCATGACCTGAGCTAAAGGCAGACACTTAACTGACTGAGCCCCCCAGGCGTCCCCTCATTCTACTTTATTGAGCCCAAATATTTCAGAGACCAGGTTGTTGCGTAGCTGTGTTCTGAGCACCAGGAAAAAACTTGGCGAAGACTAACAGCTGATTCCAGATATATCTTGCTTCCTTTTGTTCCCAGGGTACTTGGCAGTAGTACGGTAACGCCACAGAGAGGGTAGCAGGGTTTCAGCATAGCCTTGGAGAGTCTCTCGCTTACCACTATTTTGTACAGGATAGCACTGAAGGGCCTGGCTGAAATACTGAATTTATATCTGACTCTAGGCTCACTGCTGTGATGGGAGAGAGCTTCCGTTTTTGGATGAGATTTTACCCCGCATTCCTATCAGTGATCTGATTGTAGGGCAAGAAGCTGGGAGGGATTTTGCAAGGTAAATCCTAACAGTAAATGCAGAGGTCTTTATTTAGGTTTAAAAAAAATCAAGTACACAAATATTATGTGGGGCAGGTAGGGTTTAGCTACTGTATATGAGAAATAATTTTGGCTTTTGACAATTTTTTTTTTTAAGATTTATTTATTTGAGAGAGAGAGAGAGAGTGCATGGGGGAAGGAGCAGAGGGAGAGGGAGAGAGAGAATATTAGGCAGCCTCCGTGGCTCATCGTGGAGACCAACGCAGGGCCCTATCTCACGACCCTGAGATCGAGAACTGAGCTGGGACGAAACCCAAGAGTCGGATGCTTAACCGACTGTGCCACCCAGGCGTCCCTGGCTTTTGACTATCTGATACGACCCATCCCTCTTTGCAGCTGCAGAGATAACAGCATTCATATCAAGGGAGCTAGTGCCCTTTGATTTGGCACCATATTCTAGTTTGTGGTTCCCAAAACTTGACCATGCATCAGAATCATCTGGAGCGTTTGGTAGAAAGCTGGTGGCTGGGCTGCACGCCGGTGGCTTCTGATGCAGTAGGAACCTGATGAGCTGCATTTCTTAAAAGTCTGCCCTTTGAAGCGCCCCTGATTTATCCTGTGTGGCAGTAAAATCCCCTGGAGCCCACTGATTCACACAATATAAGTTTATTCTTGCACACGCAGAGTTTGCTATGAGTTCGGACACGTCACTGGGGCAGCTGTCCTTCCACTGATGACTCAGTGATCAAGGCGGTGTCTTTCAGCCCCACCGTGCCCACATAGGTGTCACTGCAAGGGGTTGAGGGGGAAAGACTGGAGAATCCCATCTCCATAAAGGCCTTTACACGCCCTTATTCTGGATGTGACACACAGTGTGTCATTGGCCAAAAGGAGTCACGTGACCAGACCCAGTTGTAGCGGGCTGAGAAGTGTGTGCTCCTCTGTGCCCCGAAGGGGAGGGAGGACAAGTAGTGTTGATCACACCTGTACAGCGGCTGCCAAATGAACTGGGGTGCTCAGGGGCCCACCGCACCCACTTTAGGTGGGCAGTGACCTTGTCTCACGGGATGGAGGCAAAGTCAGAATGCAGAGAAGGAACTAGGGGATTGGGCACTCTGAATTCAAAGATGAAATGACAAGTGGGCGATTAATTTCCATGTCTGAAATTTACTGACTATTCCATGAGGGACAGAAAATGCAGAAAAATAAAATGTTTTTGAGAAAGATTAATAAGTTATTTAGAAAATGTGACTCATATAAGAATATATTATTCCAAATTTTGTTTATGGCTGGAAGAGTTCGGGGTTTTTTTTTTTGTTTTGTTTTTTGTTTTTTGTTTTTTTGGATTCTTAGGAAGATTTGCTTTTAGGGTGAAATGTTTATATCTGGTCAGATGTCTGTTACAGCCATTTTAGGAGACGTTTTTCTATAAACTCACTGGAGGTTTCTCCAAACAAGGTTGAAGGCTGCAAATACTTATTTGTATACATCTAGTTATGTAGCCTAAGCAAAAGACCTGGCTTTCTCTGTTAAATTCTCTTACTGCCACAGTGTGCATGTTTTCTGACTACACTGGGGGACAGGGCATGTTACCACACATCTCATTGGAAATTAAGTGTAAAACCCCAAATCAAGGGATGTACAATAAAATGAATAACACAGAGTGTTAGGCAGATGTGTAAAGTCTTGAGTCCTAGTAACCGGACCAGTGGGCTCGCATCTGAAAGTCTGTTAGGATTTAGGGGCTGGTGGGGCCGGAGCCGGAGCTGCTGGGGGGCCTGGTTGGAGGGTCCAACTGCCCTGTGATCAGAGCCCGAGTGATCTCTTCTGCGTACAAGTCCGTCTGTCCCGGGTGGGCCCTCCCTGCAGGTGTTTAAGGTGGAGTCCGCAGCCCTTCTCCTCGTGTGCGCCTTCTCCATACCCACACCGCCGGGCCTTTCCTTGTGGTTCCAGCCATAGAGAGCTGCCCGAGGGCCCGCACGTACACCGTTTCTTCCTCACCTCGTTGCCTGGTTCGCTTGGGTCCGGATTTAGCTAGTCGTGGCCCGTAGAAGTGCCCCCAGCCTGCTCGCCCCCTCTCTGTTCCTCCACGCACCTGTGGCTGCTTGGTCATGAGGCCTAACGTGGGAATCCTGTCTTTATTTTTTTCTGCCTTCGGCCCACTGTGATCTCCTGGAGGGCAGGGAACTCCCGGTGAGCAAAGGGAGCCCAGTCAATATGGTGGAATGAATGAAAATGCACGGCGGGCCTCCCGTGGTGTGTGGGTTATTTAGGCTGTGGGGACCCTCAGTGTGGCCAGTCACCCTCCCTCCGTTTTGCGACCATAGACCACACCTCTGATTGTACCGTGCCCCCCGGCAGGGGCAAGCCTTTGGCCAGAGTTACTGGCTGGAAGGGAATGGAACAGTGTGGGCTAAGTAAACAGGCGTTGGGAAATCACTCGGCACGGGTGCTACAGAAGCCGAGCTGTACCTTTGTACTTGAAGTAGGGCTCCTACGGTGCGCGTCCGAAAAGCCAGCCCCCAGCAGGGCGTGCAAGCAGCCGCTGGTTCGAGCTGGGGGCTGCCCCCCACCATGGTGGCTGAGATGTTTACGGACCTCCGGGCCTCTGTGGTGCGTTGCCCTCGAGGCCTGCTCTCATTTTGGAATCTGAGGAGGACACTTCCTCCTCGGGCTTTTCCTGTTTATCACTCGAGGCTCAGGAGGTAAAAACTCCCTGGATGCTGGGCGGGTGCTGCTGCCAGACGGGAGAAAGACGAGACTCTGGCCCGTGTGCTCCGGGTGCCGGCTGCCGGGCCCTGCTGGCTTAAGAGGCTTCCTTACGGAAAACATCGCCTGCAGCCAGGGGCTTAATTCCCTCACCGCCGCAGACGAGCAGTTTCCATTCTGTCTGCTTCCACTGTCCCAGACTGATGTCCTCCACAACCCCTCCTCTTATCTGTCAAAGCTCCGTCCCTTTCTGTGCCCGTGAGGCTGGGGGAGGAGAGTGGTTTCTTCCCTGACTTGAAGTTCCCAGATCTGCTCTGGGGTTAGGTTTCTCCGCCCAAACCAGTGCTGAACGTGGTCATTAGGCTTTAGAACGTTGGTACGGTATTTGGATCTGCTATATTATGCGGCGAGACTTTTATGTCCCTGTCCAGGATTGCAACATGGATTTGTAATGTCTTTCAGAAAGTACATCCCTAAATCCAAGTGGCAGACCAGATTTTTAGATTTTAAGAATTTAGCGTAGGAGGGGCGCCTGGGTGGCTCAGTCATTAAGCATCTGCTTAGGCTTAGGTCATGACCCTGGGGTCCTAGGATCCAGCCCCGCATCGGGCTCCCTGCTCAGCAGGAAGCCTGCTTCTCCCTCTCCCACTCCCCCTGCTTATGTTCCCTCTCTCGCTGTGTCTCTCTCTGTCAAATAAATAAATAGAATCTTAAAAAAAAATTTAGCATAGGATTCTGTCTCTAAGTTGATACTCCCTCCAAACCCTGAGCAACCAGAAGACAATTCTGCTTACCATTAAGTGGGGGCGGCGAAGAAAAGAAAGCCATTCTAGCCATTATTGACTTAGTGAGGAACCATAAAATGGCCCTAGAAGGTAACCGAGAGCTCACGAATCCCCACACGGTCCAGTTTAAAGACAGGAAGACTTCAGACCCAGAAGGATTGCAGGGCCGTTTTCAGACTTTAACTTGTGCCAAGGGCTGGAGCCCTGGAGTCCTTCCCTCCACCTCAAGGTCAGGCTGTGGGTCCCTAGGTTAGGGCTGAGAACCGACTCCTCGGGCAGAGGAAGAGCCAGCGCCCCGGGCGAGACTGGAGCAAGGAGGAGGATTCTGCCTGATACCGTAATTCATTACTGCAGCAAGCCCCGTGCCTTCCCCAGGTCCACTGCCCGTCCTGCTGCTCGGATGACTTTGGAAGGGCCGTCAGGGGAGAAAGCGGGGCTCTGTGTGCACAGAGGCCTTTTCTCTTCAGAGCCCCTCAGCCTAGGAATTGCAAGGCTGGAAAGTAGCACCAATCACGCACCCACAGAAGGGCCTTTCAGGGGCTGCGTCTTTTGTCCTCACTCCGGGACGCTGCGGGGTCACGCGGTCTGGGGCCTTCAGCCCGAGCAGTCCGTGGTGCCCGGCCACGGGACCTCATCCGGACGGTTTCACTGGACAGCTGGGAGGGTTAACGCGTGACGGAGGCCTGAGCTGGTCGCTTTCAGTGGTAGCTTTTTTGATCTTTGTGCTTGCTTGTTGACTTTTTGAGCATATTTACAGATGTCTTACAGATCATCTGATAAAAACCAGTGATTATCTTGAAGAGGAATGTCCAGTTTCTTTTGTCTTCTGGTTTGTGGAAGTAAATAATCGCAGAAGGAGCTGACTCAAGTCTTCAGACACTGTATTTTAGTATTTTTATTCTGTAGTAATATTTGTACTTGTATAACATAGTGATTGTAGGGGAAATATCTTTCACAGTGACTTTTTTCCTACTCAGATTGCTTTTTAAATAAAAAGGGCCAAAAGATGGTATGAAAAATGTTATTAGAAGGAATAAAAACATTCTATATATTCTTTCTTGTGGTCCCCTCTTAAGGACTGGATTCTCTGAGAACAGAGACAGTAGAGAAATAACGTGTCACCCATTTATAGGCATGTATTTGAGGAAACAAAGAGGCTGAGAAGAAGGGACAGACCCTTTTAAGTAGAAGAAGGGGAGCGAAGCTAGACCAGACGCAGAAGAAACTGGCAGCAAAGATTCTTTTCATTCTCATGTGGTCTTTGAGTCCTGAATGTCTTGGAGTCGGTGAAATGTGGCCGCGCACAGCCCACGGCACCCGTCTCTACCGTTTCTCTCATTGTGAGCGCGAATGATAGGAAATAACAGGATTGCCCACGGGAGGACCTTTAATGAAGTGTAGGCAAGGGACAGGGAAGGGGCACGGGATCTGTTTGGGCCTGTACGCAGGACCCCCAGAGCTCTGCTGTGTGTCCCCACCGGTCACTGGAGGCGGACGCAGAGGCCCCAGGCTGACATGTGCCCATGGTGAGCCCACCACACCCCAGCAGGCATTTCAGAGTTCCCGTGCCGGGATCCTGCTAGCTTTTGCTCGGCACCCTCCTTTCCCCCGGGCCCAGGTTCCGACGAGGCTCTGGGCACGGAGACTGCCCTGGGACACGTTTCTTCCCAGTCTGCTCTGGGTTTGGCCTCTCGTCATTCTGCCTCGATCACAGCTCTGTGTCTTCCTTTTTTGGTTGTACGATGTCATGAGCACGCCAGCTAGTCTTAGAACCAGAATCTTAGGAGAGTGGTTTTGTTTGTTGTTGTTTTGAGGATTTATTTATTTATTTATCGAGAGAGGGGGTGTGTGTACAAGCCTGTGCAAGCTGGGGGAGGGGCAGAGGGAGAGCGAGAGTCACGCAGGTCCCACGCCCAGTACGACCCGATGCGGGACTCGATCTCTCCACCCTGAGGTGGTGACCTGAGCCGACATCAGGAGTCCGATGCTTAACTGACAGAGCCACCCCGGCGCCCCTTGTTTGTTGTTGTTTTAAGCAAGCATAGCAACTAGCTATGACTGCCGTGACCTCAGTGATCTAGAGACAGTACTGTGATCCTGGCGGTACTCAGGACATACTCTGAGCACGTCCTAGGAGAAACAAGCCCTTCTTACTTAGACGTACAGCTTGTTTTTTCCTGGATTGATTACCTACTCTGTTAAATAGATTTCGTTCTGACTTACTGAGACTTGGCTCTATTTTCTGGAAGAGTGTGAGACCGTGGTCTAAGTTGGGGTTCTCAAACTATGGTTCACAGGCTGGCCACCCATTTTGGTAAATAATTTCTTGAAACACAGCCACACCCACTCATTTATGTATCGTTGTGGCCGCTTTTAACTGCAAGGCACAGTTGAGTCGTTGCAACAGACTTTATGGCCTGCGAAGCTTAAAATATTTACTGTCTGGCCCTTTACAGAAAACGTCTGCCAACCTCTGGTCTAAATTTATACTCTGTTTAAATATTTCCCCAAAACCACTCCATTCCAATTTGTAGAAACTTGGATGGTTCAGTACTCAGAGATTGTTTTTCTCGATGATTTCAGACATATGTAGTCTGAGTTTCCTATGCTGTGCTCAACTGACTACCCATTTATTTGTATATTCTTGCATGTAGTGAGACCAGAAGATCTCGCTTGTGTCCTAGATATTAAATTCTCAGTGAGGACTTTAGAATTTATGACCCACAGTATTCCACACTAAGGAGAAGGCTATCTGCCTGTGTAAAAGACCATTTTTGTAGGAGAAGATGGATGGCTTGGGCAAGCCGGTTTGCTTCTTACAACTTACCCTCTATAACTGTATCTTGCAAACGGAAAGGGAGTGCCCAGTTTTGGGGGCACGTACTGACGATATCTGGATTTAAATGAATAGATAAAGACAGTGAAATCCCTATGAAGTGTTATTTTATATATATATATATATATATATATATATATATATATATATATATATATATATCCTGGTGAAAAGTTTCAGGATCTCTCAGTAAAAATTATACCTTTATTCATGTAATACATACGCTAAGGATGTTACATATTTCTTTAGTGAATTTCTTTTTTTAAAAGCAACTTTCTTGGGGCGCCTGGGTGGCTCAGTGGGTTAAAGCTTCTGCCTTCGGCTCAGGTCATGATCTCAGTGTCCTGGAATCGAGCCGGGGTTCTCTGCTCAGCAGGGAGCCTGCTTCCCCTTCTCTCTCTGCCTGCCTCTGCCTACTTGTGATCTCTCTCTCTCTCTCAAATAAATAAATAAAATCTTTAAAAAAAAAAAACAACTTTCTTGGGTTATAATTCATATGTGATCTTAGTACATTTCTATTCTATAGAAAAGCTAATTTATTTTATAGGAGACGTAGTAGACTATAGATTTTTTTGACCTGTTTGGGTTATCAGTCTATACTGTTTCTCTTTTTTGGTCTTTGGTTTGTCTGGGCACTTGCATATTATAGGAGTGATACACTATTCTGAAACTATTTAGAACAGGCCATTCATTTGTACTTGGGAATATTTAACTTTTCATCATGTTTGTTCTTCTGTTGTACCTTTTTTTTTACTCTATAAATATTTACCAAGTCGCACAGCATTTGTTACGCCAAAAAAGTAATGATATAATTCTTGCCCTGCAGATGCTTACAGCTGGGTATAAAAAGAAAGCATAAATATTTAAAAAGCTGCAACTAGGACGGGCCTTAGAGGAATCACAGGGTGGTATGTAATCAAAACTAAGGGAAAGGTGCTTCCAGTTCAGATTTCAGCTCAGGATTTCTGAGGCTCCATGACTAGAGTGAGCGATAAAATACAGCACAGCCTTAAAAGAGGTCGGAGGAAGACAGAGTGAGATTAAAAATTAAAGTTGCATGTGAATCGTGGAAAAGAAGGATTAGAGTCACCTCTGGGCACAAGGAAGGAGGGATTTGAGCATCACTGTTTCTTGGCGAATTGGCGGGGCCTGGGAGATGCCAGGGAACAGAAGAAATATGACCGAAGTAGGTACTTGGAGGATGCATGGAAGGAGGTCACCTAGTGTATGAGCAGAGGATGGGTGTGGGACCAACCAGCGTGACATCCTAAGTGACTGCCCGCAAGTTGTTCTGGAATGTGACGTTCTGGGAGGTTGGGATTGGCGAGGTAGGCAAGTCCAAAGATTTTAGCCTCTGAAGGTACAAAGAATAGGGAAGTGGAATATTGGAATGTGTGTTTCCAGTGGTGTGCTCGGGTAGCTGTGTGGGGTGTGGGCGAGGGAAGGAGAGGCTTGGGGCTTGACAGGTCAGGAAGGCCGCCAGGGGGCTGAGAGGCGAGCCGGCCGAACGGGCTGAAGGGGCCAAAGGACTTGAAAATGGGCCTCCAGGAGAGGGAAGGCTGTCTTCGAAGGGCAAGGGAGGGATGCATGATTGTCTTCAGAAGATGCGAATTTGGGGCGCCTGGGTGGCTCAGTCGGTTAAGTGTCTGCCTTCGGCTCGGGTCATGATCTCAGGGTTCCTGGGATTGAGCCCCGCATCGGGCTCCCTGCTCAGCGGGGAGCCTGCTTCCCCCTCTCCCATTCCCCCTGCTTGTGTTCCGTCTCTCGCTGTGTCTGTCAAAAAAATAAATAAAATCTTTTTTTTTTTTTTTTAAAGATTTTATTTATTTATTTGACAGAGAGAGATCACAAGTAGGCAGAGAGGCAGGCAGAGAGAGAGGGGGAAGCAGGCTCCCT
>CM052889.1:14438503-14459265 GCA_028534135.1 Potos flavus | reverse complement strand
AAAAAAAAAAAAAAAAAAGATGTGGCTATGAATGCAACGTTTCTGAAGTTCCAGGAGATGTAGGCAAGAATGGTGGGCTGAGAATTAGACTGTGGACAGTCTTGAAAGCCAAGGAGTGGGGCGCCTGGGTGGCTCAGTCGGTTAAGCGTCTGCCTTTGGCTTGGGTTGTGATCTCAGGGTTCCTGGGATTGAGCCCCGCGTCGGGCTCTCTGCTCAGCGGGAAGCTTGCTTCTCCCTTTCCCACTCTCCCTGCATGTGTTCCCTCTCTCCCTGTCTTTCTCTCTCTATCAAATAAATAAATAAAATCTTTAAAAAATTAAAATTAAAATTAAAAAAAAAAAAGAAAAGAAAGCCAAGAAGTTTGGGTTTTGCCTCACACCTAAGGAGAGACAGGCGACGAAAACCCCTTCACATCTGCCGTGCATACCCTGCCCTCTCCTGTTACAAGGGTGACTATGTGGCCCCATGAGGCCCACCGCTCTGCCTGTGCGCTCCCTCCAGCCCCCTTCTTGGGCCACTTCAGGACCTCCAACCACACTCGTCACTGTCCCCTGCATCTTCAGTTTTCCCCAGGTTATTCTCAAAATCCTAAAGTTCACCATGGTGCCTCTTATCCTGACTGAGCAGCCTTCCTGACTCACCTGCCCGCCGCCTTTTCCCGCTGCTTCCCTTTACAGCGAATGTCCCTGAGATCACTTTGTATCTCTGTGCTCCCGCTGAGGCGTCCCTGTCCCTGCCCCACAGAAACTGCTTGTCGAGTTCTGCAGGTCGAGGGGCTTGGGCCTGGGGGTCTTGGCTTTCTCAGTGCTGTCGTTTGATTCAAAGTGGTGGTCCACTAGGTCCTTTGTGAAACGCTTTCTTTGCTAGGCCTCTTGGTTCTCCCCGATAGCTTTTCTTGGTCTCTCTCCTCTTTCCAGCCTGTAAACGTTGATGTGCCCTTTATTCCCAGAAGCTTCTCATCCCGGCCCATGACTTCAAGTGCCATCCATAATCAGCCAGCTCACAGAGTTCTGCGTGTGGCCTGGGCCGCTCCCCCGAGTCGCGCACTTGAATCTAACCCCTTAGTTGGCCTCCACTTAGATCTCCAATGGGCTTCTTAAACTTAATGTATCCAAAATGGAATTCTTGATTCCTCTCCTTCCCTAAACCTGCTTCTCTCCTCCTTTCCTGGTCAGTAACTGGTAACCGTTCTGCCAAGTGCCCAACCAAGGAATTTAGAGGGATACTTGACCCCCTTTTCTCTGTCCTGTGTCACCCACATTCAGCCCACCCACAGATCTACCTTTGAGATAGATACCAAATCCAGTCATTGGTCATCACCTTGACTTTCCAAAGCCACAGCACTTCTGTCCCCTGGATTATAACAGACAGCCTCCACACTGGTTCTTTGCTTCCACACTTGGCAGCCACAGTGACCCATATAAAATACATCGATCGTATTAGTCCTCTGCTCAAACCCACTGGTGTCCTCCCATCACGCTCACAGATAGATGACTCAGGGTGTCTTCCAGTCATGCATCGTGGAGGACATGGAGTCCCCACTGTGGGCCACAAGGCCTGTGGTCTTGCTCTGACCTCCTCACCTGACATTCTTTTCTGTCTTTCCTCCGTAGAAAACTGCAGAAAGGATACGATTGGGCAGTTCACTGGGGAAAGATAAGTGGCTCAGGAATGTATAGATAGATGTCCAGCATTCCTAGGTCCTGAGGAAAAACAAAATGAAGTTCAGTACAGTCTTTTACCTACCATCTTGGCAGAGTCGAATGGGGATCTGTAAGACTTTTTGGCAAATGTGCCCTGACTTACAACAGTGGGGGGGGGGGGTCTTTTTTTTTCTTTTTAAAGATTTTATTTATTTATTTGACAGAGAGAGATCACAAGGAAGCAGAGAGGCAGACAGAGAGAGAGGGGGAAGCAGGCTTCCTGCTGAGCAGAGAGCCCAATGTGGGGCTCGATCCTGGGACCCCGAGATCATGACCTGAGCCGAAGGCAGAGGCTTTAACCCACTGAGCCACCCAGGTGCCCCTAGGGGGTTCCTTTTTGAGGACAGTTTGGCAAGAAGTGTTGAAGAGCCTTAACATTTTTCGTGGTTTCTGAACTAGAAAGACTTTCAGAAATTCCTATCACAGAAAGAATCGGTTGACTACAGAAATTTTTTGTCTATAATTACTAAAGATTCGAAACAACCTAAATCATTAATGAGAGATAGTTAAATAAGTTGTGACCCATTTATACAAGAGAAGACTATGTTAAGAAGAACACAGAAACATCAATATGTGTAGCTGGGTGTGAAAAAAGTCACGTTACAAATTAAGATATATAACATAGACTCATTCTTTTTTTTTTTTTTAAGATTTTATTTATTTATTTGACAGAGATAGAGAAAGCACACAAGCAGGCAGAGAGAGGGGGAAGCAGGCTCCCTGCTGAGCAGAGAGCCCTATGCAGGGCTTGATCCCAGGACCCTGAGATCATGACCTGAGCCGAAGGCAGACGCTTAACCCACTGAGCCACCCAGGCGCCGCGACACAGACTCATTCTTATAAATGCATTTGAACGTGGATTCAGAAGAGAAATGGGAAGGGTACATAGCTGGAAATTGATAGTAGTTACTGCAATCGGTGAGATTCAAAGCGGTCTCTTCTCTCGTTTATTTTACGGTAAGTGTTGGTAGTTTTTCTAGTTGGCAACAGGACGAGAAAGAAAATGAAGGCTGCATTCCCCAGATGCACCGCATGTGCTTCACTCTGAACTGGAAGCTGCTGGGGCACCTGGGGGGCTTAGGGGGTTAGAGCCTCTGCCTTCAGCTCAGGTCATGACCCCGAGGTCTTGGGATCGAGCCCCGCGTCGGGCTCCCTGCTCAGCGAGAAGCCTGCTTCTCCCTCTCCCTCGGACCCTCCCCCCTGCTCGCTCGCTCGCTCTCTCAAAGAAATAAATAAATAAAATCTTGAAAAAGGAAAAATGAAATGGAAGCTACTGGGCGGGAGTTCCTTCCGTATCCCAGTCCCTTCGTCACCACCCCCCCGACCGTGATAAGCAGTACCGCTGTCTGTGGACGGCGCCTTCTCTCCAGTCCCAAAGGAAGAACTGTTATCCTTCCGTCTGAAGACCCCCTTCCTGTCTGAATTCTCCCTGCCCTCTGACTCTTCTCGCCGCTGTCCTCAATAGCTTAGTTTTTCCACGGGCTCTTATCAGTACACAGACTTGCGCGTGTCTGCCCCGGCTTCCAGAAACCAGCCGTGCTGGCCCCGTGTCCAGCACGAGGTCTGAAATGTGCTTCTCCAGCTGACTTTATAGAACCTGCTCCTATTTTTCCAGTAGATAACTGTGTTTACAGTTATTCTTTCCTTGACTGATTCACACGATAAACATTCACGGAGCATTTTCTGTGTGCCGGATGCCAGGGCTAGAGAGATGACCGATTTACGGCTTCTGTTTTCCGGGCACTTACAGGGCACCGAAGCGTCTCCTGAAATAGACAGGGAAAACCAGAAACTCGTAGAGTCCCGGGTTTCTCTTCGGAGGAGGAGGTACACTGTATAAGTAGGTGTTTTGTGCACTGAAAATCTTCTAGCTTCACACCATTATCCTCAGAGAAATGCACGTTACCCCACAACGAGGTACCCCCGGGCGCCCGGTAGGATGGCCACGGGTGGGGGGGTGCATTGTCAGCTGCTGGGAGGCGGCAGAGCCGCCGGTGGAAGTGCCAAGTACAGCCGTTCTGGGAAACAGGCGGACAGTTTCGTGTTTATTTTACCCTGGGACTCCGTAATCTCATGCCCGGGGAGACTTAGGGCGTATGTTCACACCGAAACCCGGATGTGCCTGTTTGCAGGGGCTTTAATTCCTACGTCCCAAAAGCTGGAAACAGCCTAGACGGCCCTCACTGGGGGAGCAGAGCGGGTCGGTTGCACAGAATGCTGCTCTGCGGTGGGAAGGGACAGCCGCCCCTGCGCTCAGCAGCCCGAACGAATTGCACATGCTTTCGGTCCCTGAAGGAATCCGGACTCTGAGAACTACGTGCTAGAGTACATGGTTCCATTTATAGGACAAATGGCCGAGACAAAACGAGGGGCTAGGAAAAAGACAGATGAGTCGGTGCCCAGAGCTGTAAAGGGCCACGTGGGAATCTTAGGGCCTACGGATCTGCTCTGTCTCCACTGGGTCTATTTGTCGAAATTCATAGAACCATACGTGAAAAAGAGTAAATTTTACATTGTGTAAGTTATACCTCAGTACACACGACGGAAAATTTTTTTTTTCTGAGGCAACAGAAGAAAATTTTTTTGATCTGGTCTATATTCACATTTTCCCACAATCTAAACAATATGAAAGAATAAGGTGAAAAGCCTCATTCCTACCCTTGCCACCCACCAGCGCTAAGTGTCTTATGTTTCTTGAAGCGTCTCTATGCAGGTATCATCAGAGATGCACATGTGTTCCTTTTTTTACCTCTTTCCCGTGCAGAACACAGCTCATGAATCTGATTTTCTACACCGGCTCCTTCTCCATGTAGTGTATATTCTCGTTCTTTTCATATAGTGCATCAGGATCTGCCATTCTTTTCCACAGCTCCGTGGCGAGAATGTAGCGTTAGGAGTGCGTATAATTTATTTAACCAGTTCTCCCTTGGTGCAGCCCGATTTTTCCCCATCTTTTCCCATCATGCGCAGTACTGCCCCAGAGAACCTTGTATATACCGTCGGTTCTGCTACCACGCTTCCATTGAAAACAGATTTGTTCTCATGCATTTGCTCTCAGGGAACAGTTGGAGCCTAATGTGAATTCCGAGTTTGCGCACGTGTGATTTCATCCCCGAGAAACACTGGGTGAGCATGGAAAATCGTGGAACGGAGTCACATGGGAATCCACAAAACACATGCATGCACTCACCTCAGACTGCCATCAGCGACTTCATCTCCCCGTTGGGTCACACTGGTGCACACGCAGTGTCACACCCCCCACTCCGACCCCATGATCTCCGGGAACCCTCCTTCCTCCACTTCACAAAATCCCAACAAGCCACAACCCTCCCGTGCCCACTTCCCGGGCATCCCGCCTAACACCGCGCTCTACCATTGTTATTAAGTGTGACACTGACAGGGCTTGAGTGTCAACTTCATTTTTGCCAGAAGCCCTGTGGCTTTTATTGCATGATTTTGTGTAGTGCGGTGATTTATGACCTGTGATCTCTGCGTATCGTGTTACACAGAGCTGACCGTACCGCGTGCGGGTGTATCTGTAGGCTACGTGTCCACGTGAAGAGGGGCCCACAGTTGTAGGAGTTCTGTCCTGTGGGATTACTGCTGTGATAGGCGGAAGTTTATACAGGGGGATTTGGGGGCGCCTGGGTGGCTCAGTGGGTTAAAGCCTCTGCCTTCGGCTCAGGTCATGATCTCAGGGTCCTGGGATCGAGCCCCGCATCGCATCGGGCTCTCTGCTCAGTGGGGAGCCTGCTTCCCCCTCTCTCTCTGCCTGCCTCTCTGCCTACTTGTGATCTCTCTCTCTGTGTCAAATAAATAAATAAATAAAATCTTTTAAAAAAATAAAAAAATATGTACAGGGGGTTGGGGTTTTCCTTTTTTTGCAGGGAGTGTTTATGATAGAGCTGAGGGGGGGAGGTGTCCGCATGGCCTGAGAGTAGTTCTGCTCCCTTCCATCTTGGATCTGGGGGCGGTTCTGGATGTCTGATGGTAGCTGAGCAAGCTCTTTGCATGTCGGTGGGAGGCAGATAACCTCACACAGGCAGGAATCGCAGGACAAGGCCAAGTGCGTGTCTGGCCAGAGGGACATCTCCCTCTACTTCTTCAGAGTCACCTGAAACAGAAAGAAGGCTTCAAGCCAAGACACGAGAAGGGACTAGTTATCAGAGGAAGAGTCTGGTTGTGTGAGCCCGTGGCAATCCAAACACGTTTACCAAGTGCCATCCAGAAAGAATGGCCTTCAGAGGTCTTGTAAATCCCAGAGTTCAGAACTTGAGCCCAAGGCGAGGGCACTCAGAAGGCATTTGCTAAGAGGAGCTGATGCTTTCTTTCCTAAAGAATGTGAAGGTGAAAGAGTCAAAAATTGGAGATTAGGGAGAAAGTTTAGGAAAGGTACCCAAGTGTTTGTTTTATTTGGTATTTAAAGTTTTCAAAAATGTTCAGACCCTCCCAGCCATCCTTTCACTACTTCTTTAAAGAGTTCTATTTAGGGGCACCTGGGTGGCTCAGAGGGTTAAGCCTCTGCCTTCGGCTCAGGTCATGATCTCGGGGTCCTGGGATCGAGCCCCGCATCGGGCTCTCTGCTCAGCAGGGAACCTGCTTCCCCCTCTCTCTCTGCTTGCCTCTGCCTACTTGTGATCTCTCTCCCTGTCAAATAAATAAATAAAATCTTTAAAAAAAAAATAAAGAGTTCTATTTAAAAACAAAATAATTCATAATTGAGTAGGAAAACCTAATTACGAGAAGTCCACTCAGGGCCCCGGTTCCCTCAGTATGAGCTTGCGCTGCTGGAGCCGGAGGAAGTAAATGACCTTAACAGTCTTGAAAACCGAATGACAATAGACTATGCTTTTTCAATACAGTTGTTTTTTCCCCCATTTTTGTTTGGTTGATAAAAATTGCTTTCTGTGCCAGGAAGTGGCAGTAGGAACTATTATAATACTGAAGAGGTAGGAGTTAGGAAAATAAATTAGATAAAGCACCTTCGAATAAGTTAGTATTTAAAATGTAACAAAGAAGGAAGTCATTTGTTTTCTTAGGTAATGGGAACACGGCAGGTCTGATCTGGAGACTGGTGTTTAAACCTGTGATTTTCTTGTCACCACTGATTTTGAAACCTGCTCCATTGTTTGGGGATCGCACGGCTCATTTCTGCATTTTTTTCATAAAGACGTAGGAAAAGAAGAGTATCTCACACGTTGTCAACTCTTTTTGAAAATAGTAATTACTGATTTCAGCTAAGATGCTCTTCATTTCATTTGTTACCTACTGAGGACTTCTTTACTGATATTTCTCTATTAAAATTTTGATTCGATATTAATATAACGACACCATAACAGGAAATGGAATTTCAAACCCTTCATCTTAATGGAAAATCCAATTTGCATTCCTCTGAGGCCTCTTGCCCTGTTGGATGGTTAGAAAGCTATATGTCAGTTCTCTACTTGCTTTATGGTTATTTGCTATAACTGTCTTGCTTTTAGAAAAATGTCTTGTGTTTTGACTCTTCCAGGATCTTAACGTTGTCCATCTTATTCATACAACATTCTGCAAGAATTAGATATTAATAGATATTTCAATACCTTCTTTGAAACACAGGACTATTCATGACTGACTGTTTTTAAAACTTTATTCTGAAGAAACCTCTTGGGGCACCTGGGTGGCTCAGTGGGTTAAAGCCTCTGCCTTCAGCTCAGGTCATGGTCTCTTAGGGTCCTGGGATCGAGCCCCACATCAGGCTCTCTGCTCAGCAGGGAGCCTGTTTTCCCCTCTCTCTCTGCCTACTTGTGATCTCTCTCTCTGACAAATAAATAAAATTTAAAAAAAAAAAAGAAAGAAAGAAACCTCTTCTCTGGCTACATAAATGCTAATCCAAGAGACTAGGGATTGTCTGTGTTATGTGATCAAGATTTTTATGAAGGAATACCTTTGGGAAAAGAGACAGTGTGGCTCAGAGACATTAGTTGGTTATTCGCTTTGTGTCCTTCCCCTCCCTCCCCCCCCGGCCCCGCAGAGATTATTCTCCTAATATCCCAGATCAGACCCTTAGGAAAACGATAAAAGCAGTGGTATGACTTCCATCTTTAGCATGGAGAAGAAACGCCCTCCTTCACCTCTATCTAGGTTTTTGAACACTTACACACCAATGTGTTTTATTTAAAAGACCGTAGTTTCCACTCTTAAAATGAAACTTGATATGTAACTTTATTATTATTCATAAAAGAATATTTATTGAGGATTTCTCTGTGTCCCAAGGACTGTGCTCTTTCATTCCCCACCCATCCCCCTTTCCCCCAGCACCCTCTGAGGAAGACACTGTGGTGATCCCCAACTCTCAGTTCGGGGAGTGGATGTTTATGGAGAAACTTCCCCAGGATCACACAGAGCAATTTGTGAGCAGTAGAGACGAGGCACCAACCCATTCATGGGTCTACAGAGCCAGACTCAAGCACTTCAGGAGATTGGCTTACCAGTTCGAATAAGGGCATGTTTGTCAGGTGATTAGTATAAAAACATTGCTTAAAAATATTTATAATTTCTTTAATCACTTAGCCCACAATTGCTTGCTTATCTCTTCTTATTGCCAAAAATAGTAATGTTATTTCACATGAGACCTTGTTTATTCTTCAGCCTTATTTTTAAGGAGGGTCTAGCCAAATGTTGTGCCATTCACGAGGCTGGCAGTTATTTCTTGATCTGATTTCCTTGTGAAACGACATTGTTTGACTCCAGACTGCAGTGCGTACTGTAGCCAAAGAAAATGTTTTAAAGTTAAGCCACCTAATTTTGCTTCAGAGTTTCCACATGAGAATCTGTTGAATTAACTCAAGTATGTCATAGCCAAAGTTGCTTTTAACTTTGATTTGTGTATCTCTTGAGAGCTTTCTCTTGCCCTCTCACCGGCCCCCCCGCACACGAGTGTGTGGGCTTACACACGTGTACACACGCCACAGACACTAGCAGCAGCCTCCGTGAAGTGGTTTCACACTCTTGTGTTCTTGGAGTAACTAAATGGTATTATTCAAGAGGCCTTTTGGAGAACTCTTCTCTTACGGCAGGAACCGTTACTTAATCAGTGGGGTGGGGGGGAGTCACAATGTTTAAAATCAGCTAGAGATTTAGTTGAAAATAGCACACTGGACAAGTTAATGTTCTTTCTGGATCTATAGCAAATTAAGTAATGATTTTATCTGGTATTTATTGAAGCATTCTGTTTTCATATAGTGTCTGCTATATGAAATAGTAAAAATAACATCTATATCTCTTTTGTAAAGAAAATCTGATGTTTTCAAATATCCAGGGATTTCTGCTGAATCTACACCGCAAGTGTTTTGAGAAAAAAATGTAATATTTTACTCTTATGATAACGTTTCTCCCATTCTCTAGAAATTAATTAGCCCCTGCGTGGTTACCCCAGCCTTGCCCTTCCTTTTTATTACATTTTAAGAAGAATCTTTTAGTGTTGTCGTTGTATACTTTTAACAGTATTGCTTATTGTAACTTGAGCTATTATGAAAGCGTTCTTAATTTTTAAGGCGACTTGGGTTTTGTTCTCTTAAGTGACCTTCTATCTCTTTTCTCCTAATAAAGCAAATGAAAAAACACCCTTGCCGCCAGTGTGACAAATCTTTCAGCTCCTCACACAGCCTGTGCCGTCACAATCGGATCAAGCACAAAGGCATCAGGAAAGTTTACACCTGCTCGTAAGTCATGATTCCTAACGTGGGAAGCACAGGGGAAGGAAGAAAGCGGGAGCTGTTAGGTTTTTCATATGTTGCCGTTAACTTTCCATTTCTCTGCTGTAGTTTGTAGATTTCGGTTTATAGCTATATTCTCTTATTTTGACATGCAGTTTCTTGACTGGGTCGTAACACTTAAAAAGAGTAAAATAAACAGCAGGAGCCTCTTGCCTACCCTGTACGTTCCTGGGTTCTTCCCTGTTGTCCGGAGCTATGTATTTCCTACACCTGAGCATTGTGGAGAAGTGGTTGATTTGCAGGCGCACCTTCCAGTGAGATGCTTTTTGGTCACGAGAGGCCCAGGGAGCTGCCCACATTCGCTGGCAGGTTGGGCGTCTGGTTGGTTGGTTCAGAGCAGACCCTGCTGGGGCCTGATTGTGGAGTCAGTCCGAGGCTGGCCTCGTCCCCTCGGGCAGGGCAGCCTTTTCTCAGCACACGCTTTCGGCTAAGAGACCAAGTTCCAGGAGTCGAGTGGGCCGGGACACCGGGCGGATGGCCGAGCCGCTCTGGACCGCCACGAGCTCCTTCCTTGTATACGAGAGTCAGAACTTGTTGTATCCTCAGTGGAAAAGCTTCGGCACCCGCTCAGCCAGAGCGTGCCTTGGGTGAACTGGTAGAACTTCTCGTGAAGGAGGACTGACGGACACAGAAGCCGTCTGGCCACGTGGAGCGTGTGGCATGTCCAGAGCGGGCCCAGGGTGTCGTGTGGCTCGGGACGCTCGTCAAGGTTGGCCGTAGGTTTGGCGGGGCTTCGCCGTTCCCGGTTAGCCAGGGGACGTTTCTCGGGTAGGGAGACTGGACACCGACCGTCCTGCGGGGAGACTGGAGCTGGGAGTGACTCTGGTGAGGTGAGAACGTCCCGTGACTAAGGCCTGCGTGCGTGCGACCTGGGAGCGCGCTGAGAGGATGGGACACTTTACGAGGAGGCCCTGGCCGAGGGGAAGGTGGAAGGGACTCGGGCGTGGCTCTGTCCTTCCTCGGATAGGTTTGTGTCTTTCTCTTGGGAGTCCCTGTGAGGCCGCGAGGTGCTCGGATTGTCCGGCGGGTTTCCTTTATTCTGTGGTGTCGGTGCTGGGGCCGGTCTCGAGCACGAGATCATCAGGGCGTGAGGCCAGTCATTACAGAACGTCCAGAAGCCTTTCGATTCTGCATAAGACCCTGAGGTGCTGCGCACGCCCGTTCACTGCAGCGGTTTTCTTCCTGTGTGCCTTACGGCGGCCGTGGCCACGGGGGCCATTAACTTTGTCTCCTTTTGTCCATTTCATTCAGAAAATGGTGAATTCCTGTCTTCTAAAGGAAAAGCTAGTCGTAATCTACAGGTTTGGGGTTTTTTTTCTCCACACAAGGGGAAGTGAAAACTGAAAAGATTGACCTATTTTGGATATCTGTTGAGTTCCCTACCTTTTCGTCTACTGAACGAACCCATGAGTTTGAGCCCTGTGATACTGTGTTTGCGCCTTGGCGAGGAATTGGACAGGGCTAGACGCCCTGTCCTCTCTTTGTTACGGCAGCGTGGCCAGGAATCATTAACATCCACGTGAAGGAATCAGCGAGGGACTTTTTTCATATTAAAGTATCTCTTACGACATAAATCCTGAGAGAACACTGAGTCATTGTAAAGAAAACTTTTGAAATTTGATATTCTCAATTTCAAAATTAAAGCCCTCTAGAATTATAAATTAAGTACTACCGCAACCAAACCTAGACAAGAAATACTTCATCTGAACCGAATTAGGCCGGTCCCATAAGGACACAAAAAAGCGACAGAAAGCCTTTTACAAAGACTGCAAAAATTTTCCTCACAAATTGGAAACCGAGTCACAGTGAAATCGCTGTTTCCTTTCGGACCAGTGGTATTCATCCAAATCATCTCGACCCCACGGAGCGTCCCGTCGGCTGGTGGAGGTCTTTCCTCGGTGAGCGTACCCTTCAGCGTGGGTGACTTTCCAGCAGGCAGGTGACCTCCTTGTCTTTGCTCCACAGGCACTGCCCAGACTCCAGGCGCACCTTTACGAAACGGTTGATGCTGGAGAAACATATCCAACTCATGCACGGTATTAAGGATCCTGACTTGAAAGAAATGACAGAAGCCACCAATGAGGAGGAAACAGAAATAAAAGAAGATACCAAGGTCAAACATTGCAGATGTTCTCTTTACAGTGACGTTGTGTTGACTTGCTTTTTCCATTCATGCTCTTCACTTTACATTTTTCGAAATCCAAGCCTATGCATGGAGGTATAAAATAGTAGGCCATCTCCCCGCACACCCATCCTGGTCTTTCATCTTGCTCTACGAGGTATTAAGTTTCTTCTGTATCTTTGCAGAAAGAGCTCTAGGGATCTACTTACGTATATACATTACAGACTTTTGTGTGGACTCACGTAAACGGTCTCTTAGCCAGAAGCACTGTAGAAAGCTAGGTTCTTTCTTGTTGGCAGTGTATCGGTTGTGAAAGGTACCTGATAAAAATGGAGATTCTTCTTCGTTTCACTTTGTAATAGTAGGAGATAAAATCACAGCTCTCTGCCTTGTCCTTAGGTCAGTGGGTAGTGAACTGGACTCAGACAACAGTATATAGATTAACCTGTGTATCAGGCACGTGTGTGCCAAGTGCTGCTCGAGGAGGGAGCATCCGGCAGGCGTTTAGGGAGGTTTGCTGTCTTTGGCCCCAGGCTGCGTCTGGAATGTACCTGGGAGACAGCCTGTGTGTGCGTTCAAGGAGTTAATCACGGAGTAAAGCCGAGTCAGAGGACACGTCAGACAAGAGTCGCATTGAATTGTAATCTCCCCTCCACTGATGGGGTTGGCGGGGAGAGGGTTGGGACGGAAAGAATCTTCGTGCAGGGGCAGCTTCAGGCCAAGGCTGTGTGTGAGTGGTGCCCTGTCAACAGGGCAGAAAAGATGGGCCACCGAGCAGGGAGGAGGGGGTGTCCCTCCTTGGGAGATGATGATGTGAGGGATGTGAGGGATGATTTAGAAAGCCGGAAGGGAATGAGAAAAGCATGGCCGGCAGGTGAGCCGCGAGACGAAGGGGGGTGAGAGTGCAGGGGAGCTCGGGAGCTGGACCAGTTGGGCCTTCCAGCAGCTTCCGTGCCAGTCCCAGGAAAGGCGAAGCCCCACCATTGCTCTGCCCACCCCCTGCCTCCTCTCCGAACCACCCGGTCGCTGGGCTGCCCCCTCGGCTCCCCGGCCTGGCCCCCGGCCTCCCCGCAGCAGGCTTCTGTTGAGGTGTCACGGTCCCCGGGGCCATCCCTGACGGTGCGGGGCAGCCTCCCAAAGCCCTGCCTCGTCCCAGCCCCATTCCACGGCCTGCTTCGTGTGCCTGGGGTCTGACCCACGGCTGATCTCCTGGCTTGCGGGTTTCGGTCCTGCTGTGTCAGAGCCCGCGTTCCGGGGGGCAGGGACTCGTTAGGCCTCTGCGGGGCCCCGCGGCTGCCGCGATGCCTAGGAACGGAGGAGCTCGGGGCCCGTGTGTGGAGCGGCTGAAAGGCAGGAGCCCTGGGGGAGCAGGGGGTGTCGGGGGGTGGGGGCAGACATGCAGCTCTAGGAAACCCTGAATCTCGAAACCCTCAGTCCTCACCGACCTCAGAGCCCTAAGGCCCCGGGGGGACCGGGCCGTGGGTCACCCACAGGGTGGAACGATTTTCACTTGTGTCGTCCACTCTGTTTTTCTCTCCAAGGTCCCCAGCCCCAAGCGGAAGTTGGAAGAACCAGTGTTAGAGTTCCGACCTCCCAGAGGGGCAATTACCCAGCCACTGAAAAAGCTCAAGATCAACGTTTTCAAGGTTCACAAATGCGCCGTGTGCGGCTTCACCACCGAGAACCTGCTGCAGTTCCACGAGCACATCCCGCAGCACAAGTCAGACGGCTCGTCCTACCAGTGCCGGGAGTGCGGCCTCTGCTACACGTCGCACGTGTCCCTGTCCAGGCACCTCTTCATCGTGCACAAGCTGAAGGAGCCGCAGCCCGTGTCCAAGCAGAACGGGGCCGGAGAGGAGAACCAGCAGGAGAACAAGCCGAGCCCCGAGGACGAGTCGCCCGACGGCGCCGTGTCCGACCGGAAGTGTAAAGTGTGCGCGAAAACGTTTGAAACTGAAGCTGCCTTAAATGCTCACATGCGGACCCACGGCATGGCCTTCATCAAGTCCAAAAGAGTGAGTTCGGCCGAGAAATAGCCACAGCCCTTCCGTAAGGAAGATCCCTGTCCACATTGGAAGAAAAGAGACATTTTTGTTACAAAAAGTTTGCAGTATAATAGAGTTAACAGTTCTGTCCAGGCTGTTGCAATATATTCTGAGCGAGCCTTCCTCACCGCGTCGTGTGTATCCTCCATAAGTATTGAAACAGGATTTGAGTTTAAAAGAATTTGTATATATTTAAACGAATAACTTTTTTATACTCTTTGTTACATGTTTGTATCAGTATTTAGTGGAAGATGTTTTCAGGTTTTGTTTTGTTTTTTTTTCCTTTTTTTGTTTTTTTGGTGGGGTTTTTTTTTCCCCCTTTTTTCTCTTCTCTGGGTTAGAATTTCTCTTTTCGTTCTGTTTTCTTTTAAAACAGAGTTCTTAGTAACAGGGGCAGTTCCTGAATTCAAATAAACCATTTTGTATGTTACCGATTTGAATGGGTTAACTAATTCCAGGCTAAGATAATGCCTTTTTTAGTGTTTTTAATTTTTAGAATTCACTACATAAATTGTAGATATCGTGGGTCTCAAAAACACTAGGGACTTTTAAGTGTCTTAGCACTACCCTCAACGTGCCTGCTCTGAGTCGGTCAGTGCGCCTCTGACGGGTCACCGCGCCCCCGGCACGTGGCATCTTCTTCGAGGCCACGCCACGCGGTGTCGAAACCAGCCTGGCAGGTAGCTTCTTTCCCAGCGGCGGATTCAAAACTTCGGCCAGAGCTCCAGGAAGGAGCGCGTTTCCCCTAATTCCACTGTAGAATGGGGAAAGAAGGGTATTCCCGAGGGAAAACCCAGAGGCCGGTGGTGTTCTGGGCGGATTTTTGCGAGGCTGGCCGAGAGAGCACAAGGAGGTCAAGTCGCCAAAGGGCTGGACTACTACAAAAGTTACACACCTGTAGTTAGACCAATAGATTTCTACAATCGAGTTTTTTGTCATGTAATTTATTAACTCTTACAAAGACACAACTAAAAATATCAAGTATTTCTCTGGCTCTTGACAGGAAAAACAAAAAGCAAAATCACAGTTGACTTAACCCTTTGCTGTCTGAAGAGTTGGCGTTTCCTGTTCTGGGTGCTACTGCCAAACGTCCCGGTACTTGGAGTTGGGATGCTCACCTCCCGCCGCCGACCTATCAGTGCCGCGGGTGCGCGGCGCGGTCGGCCGGCGGGCGCGCCCCGAGCCACCCGGCTCCGGTTCGGTCGTTTCAATACGTATCTTCAGTATCAGTGGTTCTGCTGCCTCGAACCCCGGCAGGGCTACTCCTCTGTCCCTTCCGTTTATAGTTCTCTGGGAGAGTTCTAGCTTTCAGTTTGGGGTTTCTGTGTGTGTGTTTTCTTTTGCATTTTATATCTTGTATTTATCCCTAAACATGTTTTGTACTTTTTTTTTTCTTTTTTTAAGAAACTCGTTTGTGTATATATAGATACTTGCATGATATACTGTAGTCAACGTTTGGTTCCTCAGAAGGTCTTGCTGCTGTCAGGTGTCACGCACTACACCCGTCATAACTGTATTAAACACATTTCATATGTAAATAAACGTGGGACATTGGCCCTTGCGCTTCTGTGAGAGAGTTATTGATGGGGGGGGGGTCTGGCATCTTCACGAAGTTGAGGAAGTGCTTGATGGCAGGAACAGGCTATGGGATAGTGCAGAATTCTTCCCCCCACCCCCACCCCCCCACCCCGGAAGAACGGCGTATTTGTTTCTCCTTAGCAATCAGCCCTTTGTCACTTTCTCATCGACCCCATCGGTTGAGGGTGTAATGCAAGGGCGTGACTAAAGGATTCCTACACTTGAGACTCCATTGCTGTTACTCGTTATATTTATACTTGTATTGCTCTAAGTTGTATTCATAGCACTTTCATGTCTTTCTGCATATGAACCTTGCAATAAACCTGTGCGGTGGGCTGCACGGGTCTTAATAGTCTAGTTTTACCGTCGAGGAAGCCGAGCTCACATGCAGTTCTTCGCCTAAGCCCCCACAGCGGGGAAGTGGCTTTGCGTATTAGAACCCAGATATTCCTGCTCTAAATCTTAGTGCTCGCTCTGTGTGTTTCTGTACATATTGACAAATACTCATTTATTCAACCAATAAAAAGGATGTGCAAAACACGATACTAGAATTTTTGTTTGTGGCACTATGGCTTTTTATCAGATAAAGTGGAAGTCTCTCTAAAGTACCCAGGAATGCTTGCCGATATAAAGTTAGCATCCATAAATCCCCAGGTGAGCATCCAAGAAAGTTTCAAAGGATGCCCTGAGATCCAAAATGAAGAAGAAACAGAAATCCAGAGTAGAAAAACAGCACACGAGGCTGTAGCCCCAGGAGGGAACCCGGATGGTTCAGTCAAAGAGAGCATGGTGAAGGTTGTGAAGAAATTACCTGGAATACAGCGCACAGGTAAGGCGGCGAAATCTCTGGAAGAGATTAGAAGTCAAGGAGGACAAAATTACAGGATTCATAGCTGTTCCACAAAGAGGGACCAGAAATAGGAAGAAGCTCTGGAAAATTCTCAGCCATTAATGAAAGACGTGAATACTTGGGTTAACACAGTGAAAGCTGACCGGAAGCCTACACATTTCTTCATTAGTGGTGGACCTGGGTGGAGTTGTGGATGTGAGCATTCGAGAAACGGTATTTTCAGACCGAAGGCAGAAACCGGGGCGTGCTCCATGAATTCTTAGGAAGTCCATTTTCTCGGTTGGGTGAGCTGAGGCTTACAGGGTAGGCTCAGGCCAACGGTAAAAAGCCTCGAATGGTGGACTAGGGTTTGTACTCTAATAGAAATGAGTTACTTGGACAGGGGAGCGATAGGACCAGACTAGTCAGCGGCAGCATTTAGGGTGGGGAGGGATGTATCAATCAGGACAGGTTCGCTTACACTGTGGTTACAACCCTAAATCTTAATGTCTTAAAAGAGCAAAGCTTATTTCTTGGGCACATTTGATGTTCATTGTCGGTTGACTGGAGACATAGCTCCAAATCCCCTTGTCCCCTTATTCCCACTGGCACAGAAATTGCTCGTTCCTCTGGCAAAGGGAAAGTGCGATTACGTGCTCTGGGCCAGAAGTGACAGAGGTCACTCTTCACAGTTCATTGGCCAAAACCAGTCCCATGATTCTACCTCCTCCCGAAGAGGCCGAAAGTCCAATCCTACAATGTGCCCAGAAGACGGGAGGCGGCCCATATTTGAACTGCATAAATGGCCGTCACAGTAATAACATTTAAATTGGTAAAGACGTGGTGCTAGCCCCGCCATGGTCACCGGGTAAATTTAACCCAGGGTGGTGAGAGCGGTCCTGGAAAGAAGCTATGGTTGGTGGTGGCGTTTCAGATGTAGTACCAAGAGGATTCCGTGCTGCAGGACACAGAAAAAGAGGGAAGAGAAATCTGACTTAAGGTGATTTCTTAGATTTTTTTCAAGGTTTAGATTACTTAAATAGAAATAGGAAAGTCAAGATTATAGCTGGATTTGGGAAACTTTGCCCTTTAGACATACAGACAAGATACGTTTTTGCTGGAGGATGTGGTTGGATGGTTTTATTTTATCAATAATTGAGTTAACAGTAATGCGTAAAGAAGAACGCCAACAAGGGGATGAAGACTAAGAAAATGAGAAAAAGAAAGATGTCGGCTTAGACGCCATGGCGTAGGCCACTTCCTCCCAGACACATTCTCTGCCAATTCTGGGCTCCTACTCCAGTAAGTACGCCAAAGAACAACTATTCCTTCCAGAAGCCCCAGGCCAGTGGGCTTGTGAGCTCCTTCCCAGGATCTCTGGCTGACAGGGAAATGGACTGTAGGAACCTTTGGCCAAGGTTCATATTATTTCATGTTAATGTATTCATCATCCTGGGAGCACTTTTTTTTTCTTTTGATGCCTAAGTGGAAGGGGGCAAAAAGGAAAATGTGTTTGAAGAATTGCATAAAATATGATTTAATGGAATCATTCATCTATCCCAAAGAATGGTCTGAGAATAACGAGGGCTGTGCTAAATGTGGAAAGGCGCTTGAGACATTTATAAACGTTACACAAAAAAACGCAGTCACTTGGGAATCGGATGCTGGAAGGTCCCCCATTGGAACTCTTCAGTCTCAGTGTACATTTGCTTCATAAGGAACCTAGGTTTCATTACCGTAAAAACCTGGCTCCTACTTCATACCATCCACTTCTTGCTCACATGGACCCTTGACTCTTTGTTTACTTTGAGCTGCTTCTTGCAGTTACGAACCTCATATCCCTCAAGAGCTCGTAAATTTTGGGATAGGACGGTGGGAACTTAGGTCTCTGCAAAGAGCCTCTCTGCTGCCAGGAGCTTCTAAACCAGCCACTTGTAATTCCATTGTCAGCAATACCCCCTAACCTTTTTATTATTTGTTTGTTTGTTTATTTATTTATTTGACAGCGAGCATGAGCAGTGGGGAGGAACAAGGGGGAGGGGGAAGCAGGCTCCCTGCTCAGCAGGGACCCCCCCCCCAATGTGAGACTCGATCCCAGGACCCCGGGACCATGACCTGAGCTGAAGGCAGATGCTTAACCCACTGAGCCACCCAGGTGCCCCTCTTATTTTTTTTAAAGTTATTATTTATCTGAGGGAGTGAGCACAAGCGGGGGATTAGGGGCAGAGGGGGAGGGAGAAGCAGACTCGCAGCTGAGCAGGGAGCCCAATGCAGGGCTCCATCCCAGGACCCTGAGAACAGGACCCGAGCTGAAGGCAGATAGATGCTTAATCAACTGAGCCACCCAGGCACCCCCCCCCCCCATCTCGTCACGAAATCTCTTATTTTGAATAGCCCAGCCTTGGTGCATGTGATTTGGCTGTGAGGCTCAATCTGAAACTTGGCCACTGTCAGTCCTCCCTATAAAACAGAACATTCTCTTTCACCTCCATTTTCCCCTTCTACTGTCCCGATAGATTTCGATGAGCATTTTCCTAGGCTCAATACATTGGATGATAAAACTTCCATCATTTTGCCCTGTTTTTTTTTTTTTTTTTTTTTTTTCCGGGAGTTTGCTCATTTATCTTCACTGCCTTCGTTGGAAAGATAGCTCTGGGAGTGCCCAGCGTGAGATCCTTTATGAACGAGGGTCCTAGCAGGAGGCATGAAGGATCTGGGCTATGGAGACAGAATGATCAGACACCTGGCACAGGCTTTTAGAGGCGCCTTCTGTATACTTGTTTTATTGGTCCCGTGTATTTTATGCCCTCTAGGCTGGCTGTTGGCGGCGGCAGGGTCCTCTGGACTCCACATTTACTTTTTCTTTCTAATTACTTCTCCAGGTTTATCCTGGAATTATACCCTTTCCTCGGTGGTTATTTTTTACCTACGGAAACGGAATAGCGTTTCCCAGAAAATATCCTTTGCTAGCTTCCAAATTCAATTTACGAGGTTAGTTCTGACTCAAAACAGCACTATTTATAATGTCTCGCAGTATTTAAAGGAACTGATTATTCAATTTGCTTTGCTATTTTATCGCAAGCTGCTTATCCTGGAGCTTTTCTTATAGTTATAATTGTAAATTGCACTACCGTGGCAGTTCTGTTTCTAAAACAGTTCGTTGCAAGACTATGTATTTATCTAGGGGAGCGCCATAATTCTAGTCCGCTATCACACCTCTAACTCAGTTCCAGAAAGGGCGGGTTCAGTCCAAGAGTAATTTTCTGACCTTCAGGTCAAGTTTCATTGGATTGGTTATTTCTGGGAAATAAATTGTTTTGTTTTGTTTTGTTTTGAAGAACAAGGAAAACCTAGATCTGCTGTTTGGAGAGGATGGTGTGATGTTGACAAGAGTCAGGAGAAAGCGGAGCTCCGCGTGTCAAAGGGAACGACCCCGTCTTGGAAAGGGTAGAAGATGTGTCTCTAAGTAGGGCTAATGGACATTTCTCCTTGGTTTTGTCAGTTCTGCATGTGACCCCTTTCCAGGGTTGGTGAGTCTCCCATGGCTGAGTCTCGGCAAGAGAAGGGTCTTACCTCCTACTCCGGCAACCAGAAGGTCACTCTGGCCTCCAGCAGCCGAACCTCAGGCATGGGATGGCGGCCACTTGGCCAAAACGATGCTCCCACTTTGACTTTCAAGCGAGAGACATAAAGAAGCAGGGACATTTTGAATTTACTCGTTCTGGTGGCACGGTGGCAATGACATTCCTCAGCCTTGCTCTTGACCCGGGAGCCGGTCTGCCTTCAAGGGACCACTGAACTGTTTGGGATCCGGGCAGTGGCCACATCGTGGTGGGACATCTCAGAGCTTAGACTTTGGCTTTCCTCTGAAGAAGGGATCAAAGCGGCATGACGATGTCAGTTATTTTAGAAGAGACTCGACCAAGGTAAACAGAAGCGTGTGCCTGTCAGTAGCCATGTAGACCCCAGCAGACCTTCTGTCCCCACATCCTTATTCCCTCAAAGCCAGGGCCGGATGGAGAGCAGCTGACCGCTCTTTCCTGGAGAGCTGGTCACTTGAATAAAATGACCGTGGCATTAAGAACAGCAGCTGCTGATTGCTGCTGCCTCGGGAAACGATAAAGACCCGCTTTCCGGAAGGGAATGCGTCATTTACTTTCAGGTCCTATTTTTACGCCCAACACATTGCGTTGCATGAAACAGGTGCCTACAAATGTCTTCGTAAAACAACCAAGTCTCCCTGAACCTCGATCGGTCATGAGTTTATTTCTCAGGGATGGGGACAAACATTCGAAAGGTCCCAAGCTATGAAGTACCCAAAAGTCAGATTCTCTTTTTCCTTTTTACACAGCTGGTATTTTAAAATCATTTTAGAGGGTTTTTATTCCTAATGATTAAACATGGATGTATGTTCTGCTCATTATGTTTTTTTTTTGCCAGTTGACGAAAGGTGGAGTATTTAACACTGAATTCTAAGAGCTGTACCATTCCCAGTTTCAGTGGCTGTAGACCGTTGACAAAGGAGTTGGAATTCAATTCAGGTGTCAGACGTTTTTCCGTTTAGTGATTCTTTTTATTTTTTTTTAAAGATTAAAACAATTTTTTTAAGTAATCTCTACACCCAGCATGGGGCTCGAACCTACAGCCCCGAGATCAAGAGTCCCACGCTCCATTCCTAAATATTCAAATTACCTAAACCTCTAGTGTTGGGACACCTCCCCACCCTAC
>CM052889.1:14405448-14430080 GCA_028534135.1 Potos flavus | reverse complement strand
CCCCTCAAGTCCCTTCTCCCTGGTCCCCATGTCAAGTTTCTCAGCCCACCCTGACGGCGGGCTTGCTGAGTTCCTTCTCTGGTAACTTACTCCCTCTGGCTTCAGCGTTCATCTCTTGGAATGATTATTTCCTGTCTCCTCCCTGTGTGTCTCCTCTTTTTTCCTGGAAGGCAAGGCCCGTGGTTTTCTGCCCTGTTATAGGGGCAAGCTGTAGGCAGGTTCTCACCGGGCTCGCGGCCACTGGGCCCAGCTGAGCCTTTGTTCTCTTGTTATCCCTGGAAGACGGACCATCAACCTGATCTGGATTCTCAGACGTTGCCTCTTTTCCCATCCGGCCGTCAGTCTGGAGAGCATTTTGCTCCACCTGTACTGGAGCTAGAGACAGAATATTGGCCAAAACAAATAAAATCTTATAATAGAGAAAGAGTGACAGAGTGGCATCCACTGAAATGTCCGGCCTGGCTGCATTTCAGACACATCCAGGCTGTGGAAGGCTGAAACACAGCCCCGCAGATGACATCGACGTTCTCATTCCTGAGACCTGTGAACGTGACCTCGTACGGAAACAAGATCTTTGCCCATATGATTAAGTTAAAGATCTTGAGATAAGGAGATCATCCTGGATGACCCAGACGGGCCCTGAAGACGATCACGTGTACCCTTAGAAGTGGGAGGCAGAGGGAGATTTGACACAGGGTGGAAGGTGATGTGACCATAGAGGCAGACATTGGAGTGATGGGGCCACAAGCCAAGGGATGCCAGCAGCCCTTAGAAGCTGGAAGGGGCAAAGAATGGGTTCTCTCCTTGAGCCTCCAGAAGGTGTGTGGCCCTGCCGACATCTTGATTTCTGCCCAGTGATACTGATTTTGGACTTCTGGTCTCCAAAATTGTGAGAGAACAAATATCTGTGGCTTTAAGCCACCAAGTATGTGGGCATTTGTAATAGCAGTAACAGGAAACTAACGCACCTGCTATTGTTGGTCTCCAAGTCCAAGATTAATAGTTGACCAGACGAGGGGGACTACCAGAAGGTGTTTGTAAAAAGCTGCTTTAGGAACGTCCACTATCAGATTGATAGCACACGCAGATCTCTTACTTACTAACAAGGAGATCTCTGGCAACAGAGAAATGCCACGGCCAGCATTTTATGTGTATGCCCTGTAGCATCAGCTAGAGCACAAGGACTATTCAATCCTAGTTTTTAAAATTCTCCAGTGTAACACAGCGATCTGGTAGGTGATTCATAAATATTTGCTGACAATGCTGTAGATGATCGTTACTTTCAGGATTTATTTGTGGCTTGGCATTCTAGAAGCTTCTGCTGCCTTCAGCTTCATGGTATCAGGGCAGCCATATTTTAAATATAAGACCACTGGCCAGGGTCTGTCTTTCCTCCTTTCAAACCCAGAAATTAATCAGCTCCACAGTTTAATATCCGCCTATTACCCCCACCACGTGAGAAAGCATATCTGACTGCCAGTTAGCCCAACAGAACTGAAACGAGTTGTTTTTCATCTTTTGGAAACGAAAACTTGAAACAACAGCTGTGATTTGAAGTAGGTGGGATTAGTCCTTAGTGTATCCTATGCCTCCCTCCCAAGACAATCACAACGTATTTTTATTTGGATGACGCCTGTGGCCCAGCATCTCGGGCTCCTGACAGAAACCAATTAAGCAGGAGGCAAGAAAAGGGCAATGTGTCCGTTTGAGGTCATAATCAGAAAGGCAGCAAATGCAATTGAAATTTACATGCTTCCAAAATAATCTCAGCCGGAAAACCATAAATCTAATCAGTTTACAAAGCAGATCACCAACTGGAAAAAAAAAAAAAGTGGAATTTGATCTTCTCAAGTGAATAATTGGGTATCTCTCTATATTAGTCCTTTAGAGTTTTATCTAAGGTAAAGTCAGGCTCAGTATTGACGTCTCTCTTATTTTTATCTCCTTGGACTCTTATAGTTCCAGATCCTTAAACTTTAGGCTACAACATTTGGGAGACTCAGTGATAGAGAAAGGAATCAGGAATCATATAGCTTGTCTCTAATAAATACACCCAGGTTTTTTTTAATTGTTGCTGGGTTTTTGACACTTGGGGACCTCAAAAGACATTCATGGAGCTGGATTTGGGCATTTAAGTTGAATTTTTCAAGGTTTAATTCAATCCAACAAATGTTTTCTGAGCTCCTCCTCTGAGGAGCTCAGAAATGGAATTAATGGAAACAGGACCCGTCCCTCACGGGAGAGACAGACTGGTGAACCCTTACACTCCTTTCAGTGTGATACACCAAGCCAGAGTCTAGACTGCTTCCCAGGGGAGACCATCCTTCTACCGAGACCCCGAGGATGATTCGGCATTTGCCAGGCAGTCAGGAAGGAAGGACATTCCAGGCAGAAAAACAGACAAGTGCAGGCCTGGTATGTTCTGTGTCACGGAGCAGAGGAAATGGGTGTGGGCGTGGAAGATGAGCCTGGAGAGGCAGGTCCGGTCACGAAACCGCCTCTTAAACCTCCCTCGGGAGTCTGGAATTAATCGTAAAGATCAGAGCAATCGAGCCTGGCTGCACAGAGCATCACCTGGGAAAATTTGAAAAAACCGATTAATGCCCAAGCCACACCCCGACCTCATTCTTTGTGAGGGTGAAGCCTGGGTCTTAGTGTTGTTTAAAGATGTCACGGGGGATCCTCATGTCTGCCCAGGCTTGAGAATCACAGCTTTGATAAGACGTCTGCAGTTTTTAAGGACCAGAGAGCAAAGACTTTGGTTTTGTGGGATGCACAGCCTCTGTTGCAAGGAATGAACCCAGCCTGTATCCAGAAAGCAGTGTTAACAACATGAAAACAAACGAGATGCTGTTTTCCTATAAAATTTTACTTACCAAAGCAGGACCACAGTGTGCCGACTTCTACTCTAGACAATGAGATACCACTGAAGGATTTTTTTAAAAAATATATATTGATTTTTAAATTTTTAATATTTTATTGTGTTTATATTATATTTACTAAATGATATATGAATCTATTCTCCCTGTAAAAGAATCAAAACAATACAGACCAAGTTTAAGTAGTTTTTTTGCTCCCTCAATTAATCCTCAGTGCCCTTCTTGGATAACAGCTGTTATCACTGGGTGTATATCCTTTTAGAACTTTCCAGAACCTTCTCCTTGCATTTTTGTGCATATATATCTACTAGAAAGATATTGTTTTGTAAATTGAAAAATATACTTGTTGTTCTTTTTTTTAAAGATTTATTTATTTATTTGAGAGAGAGAGCACTCGAGCAGGGGGTGGGACAGAGGGAGACAGAGAGACACTCCTCAAGCAGACTCCGTGCTAAGCACGGAACCAGCCATGGAACTCCATCTCATGACCCTGAGATCATGACCTGAGCGGAAATCAGGAGTTGGCTGCTTAATTGACTAAGCCACCCAGGCACCCCTAGTACCCCTATATTTATTTAGTTATTTAGTTAGTTAGCTAGGTTTTCTTTTAAGATTTTTATTTATTTATTTATTTGACACAGAGAGAGAAAGATCACAAGTAGGCAGAGAGGCAGGCAGAGAGAGAGGTGGAAGCGGGCTCGATCCCAGGATGCGGGGCTCGATCCCAGGACCCTGAGATCATGACCTGAGCCAAAGGCAGAGGCTTTAACCCACTGAGCCACCCAGTCGCCCTGCACCCTGACTTTCTGTCAAGACTTTACACAGTTGGGGAGTGATAATTCTCCAGCCTCTAGCTGCCATTCGCAGGGAGGATAGCTTCCAGGAGGCCAAATCGAGAGAACTATTTCTTTATATTCTTACTAACACTTAATTCCATCAACCTTATAATATTTTAGCCGTCAGAAGGGTAGAAAAGAATAGTATCTAATTGTGGTTTGCTGGGGAGACTGGACAACTTTCTCATATTTATTGGTTCCCGGGATTTCCTTCTCCAAGAGTTGCCTGTTCATGTCCTTTGCAGATCTTAAATTACCTTCTCTGACTTTTAAAAAATTACTGATTTGTAAGGGTTCTTTATATAATCTGAGTACAATGCTTTATCCAAGTTTTTTTTTTTTTTAAGATTTTATTTATTTGACAGAGAGAGAGATCACAAGTAGGCAGAGAGGCAGGCAGAGAGAGAGGTGGAAGCGGGCTCGATCCCAGGATGCGGGGCTTGATCCCAGGACCCTGAGATCATGACCTGAGCCGAAGGCAGAGGCTTTAACCCACTGAGCCACCCAGGCGCCCCCATCCAAGTGTTTGATACGGTGACTATGTCCTCTTCTGAGAGAGTTACATTTCACTTTGTTCATAGTGCCTGGGAACAGTTGTGAGGAATGGAGGGATATGGTCAGTCTTGTAATTCAGACAGTTTGGCTTCGGAGAGGGTTGCTGGCTACAATAGATCAAGTGGATGCCAGATCCAAGGTTCTGTGTGTGGTGGGAGATAGTCACACCCAGGGGAGGGAGAAAGGGAGGCTTGGTTATTGTCATTGCAGCAACAATCTGGAATACTTGAGTCATTTAAGAGAGGCCAGTGATAACAGGCACCTGCTGGCTGAGCCCCAGTGGCCCGAACAGCAGAACTGACCAGAAGAGTCAGGGGTGCAGGGCGGAAGTCGGGTTCCCCCGGATTGCTCATCAAGGACTGCTTACCCAGTTCCGTCTGGGAGGTTTTTAAAGTCATATGTCCGTATATTTTTTAAAGGCACACATGTGAGCAGAAGGCAGTTCCTTCCATCTGATTTTTAGGTTAACTCTCAGAAATCCAATTATTAGTAAAGGCAAACACAGAAATGCATAACCTGCTAATCTGTATGTGGAGTTTTTCTCCCACTTATCCGAAGGAATATCATTATCTCTAGTTATAGATAAGAATTTAGGGGCACCTGGGTGGCTCAGTGGGTTAAGCCTCTGCCTTCGGCTCAGGTCATGATCTCATGGTCCTGGGATCAAGCCCCCCATTGGGCTCTCTGCTCAGCGGGGAGCCTGCTTCCCTCCCTCTCTCTGCCTGCCTCTCTGCCTACTTGTGATCTCTTTCTCTGTCAAATAAATAAAATCTTAAAAAAAAAAAAAAAGACAGATTAAAAAAAAAAAGAAAGAACTTATATACCAAGCTGACAAATAAAAACTGGGTATTTCTGTGTATTTTAGAGGGCAAGAGATATGGGTTCAGGTCAAGATGGATTTGAATACACAGCTCTGATCCTTACCGGCGAGTTTAAATACCCAGCTCTGATTTTTGTGAGCAATTAAAAAAGGGCAGATTTATGTTGCTGTTTACATTATTTACCATCTTTCGCCTCCATTTATGAATCTGTAAAAGGAAGATTGAAATGATTACTCATAATCTCATAGGATCGTGTGAGGGGTAAATGAGACAATGTACCAAAGGCATTCAAAACAGTGCCTGGCACATAATAGGCTCCGTATGTTGATTGTTGTTGGCATAATGTGAGGATCTGGCTCGGGCAGCACAGGTCAGACCAAGTAATTTTAAGGGAAAGTGATCAACTGGACCATATATATTAATCAAGCTTTAAAGAAAATCCAACTGTATCATAATTACTATATTCTTAGCGCTCAGGACGGGGACTTGAACAAATATGTGTACTACATGAAGCTGAATTATTGGAACAGATGGCCATCAAATCCTAGAATCCGTGAAAACACAGACTCAGGGGACCCCGTGTCTTTCATGTTCCTCCTAATGGTTGCGTCGGACATAATTACAGTCCAATGTAGAAAGAATTGCCATTGGTACAATGTGTGTGGCTAGCTCTATTCACTTTTTTTAAAGATTTTATTTATTTATTTGAGGGAGAGAGAGAGAGCATGAGAGGGGAGAAGGTCAGAGGGAGAAGCAGACTCCCCATGGAGCTGGGAGCCCGATGTGGGATTCGATTTCGGGACTCCAGGATCATGACCTGAGCTGAAGGCTGTTGATTAACCAACTAAGCCACCCAGGTGCCCAGCTCTATGTCATTTTAACACATGTGTGGATTGTGTAACCCGCACCACAGTCAGGATCTCCTTGGTGTTGACAACGTGCGTAACCCCTCCCTCTACTATTCCCAACTCCTGGTGGCCAGTGGTGATCATGGTTGTTCCAGAAACAAAAAGTGTGAAAGCTGTCCAGTGCACTTTATACATTTGATTATAATTTTTGTTCCAAAGCTAGAAAAGGGGGAAAACGTGATATGAGAATTGATGAGGAAGAAATAAGGTTGCAATACAAATAAGAATGTTTAGCAAATGTGCCAGATTCCAGAGCCTATTACAGAAATCAATAGCATTTTTCCACGCCAGCAACAATTGATCAAAAAATATAATTGAAAATAAAACATCAAGGAAAATAGCCAACTATACACTATCTAAGAATTGTTTATACAATTTGTTTTAAAATTACCAAGGAAAAATGTAAAATTTCTCGAAAGGGCACAAAAAAAGACTGGAGTAAATTGCATGACATCCAATGATGGCTTAATACAAAAATGATGTCAACTTACCCTCATATAATCTATAAATCTGAAGCAATTTCGATCAATATTCTAGTTGGATGTTTCGAGGAGCTCAATAAAGTTTTTCTGAAATTTTCTGAATACAAATTTCCTGAAATTTGTATGAATCCTTAATGGTCTACAAATTCACTAGCTCAACTTTGAAAAGAAGATTGAAGGTAGGGGTGTCTGGGGGGCTCAGTCAGTTAAGCGTCTGCCTTCGGCTCAGCTCATGATCCCAGCGTCCCCAGGTGAAGCCTGCTTTGGGCTCTCCGCTCAATGGGGAGTCTGCTTCTCCCTCTGTCCCTCCCCCTCCGCTCCCCCTCCCCCTGCTCGTGCTCTCTCTCACTCTGCGCTCTCTGTCTTTCAAATGAATAAATAAAATCCTTAAAAAAAAAAAAAAGGAAGACTAAAGGCAGATACGCAATATACTACAAATCCACAATAATAAAAATCATATGGTTCCGGTGTCAGAACCAGGACTGGCTTCTAGGCATGTGCCCTTTGCAGTCACACAGGCCCCCCACTTCAAAGGGCCCCACATTTGCTTTAAGTGTGATTTGCTGTCACCATCTCGACACTTTTAATAATTTTAAATAAAAGGCCCTGCATTTTCATTTTGCATTAGCCCTGCCGATTATGTAGCCAGTCCTGACCAGAACAAAGGTTGTTGAAAGACTGGGACAGAAAGTGCAGGCTCAGAAGAATGGATTTCTTTCTTTTTTTTTTTCTTTTTAAAGATTTTATTTATTTATTTGACAGAGAGAGAGAGAGATCACAAGTAGGCAGAGAGGCAGGCAGAGAGAGGGGGAAGCAGGCTCCCTGCTGAGCAGAGAGCGTAATGCGGGGCTCGATCCCAGGACCCCGAGATCATGACCCGAGCCGAAGGCAGACGCTTAACCCACTGAGCCACCCAGGTGCCCCAGAAGAATGGATTTCTGTCCAGCAAAGGACGCCGTGGGTAAGGAATACAAAGAAGCTAACCTTGCCTACTTCTTTTGCTTTGAAATTCAGTGTACGACTCCGCCGGGAAGCTTGGGAGCAACGTCCGGAACGGGAACGTGGACAGGCTGGGATCTTACAGCGAGTGCCTCTCCACGCGCGCTCCCTCGGGGAGTTTCCAAGGCCACTACTGCAAGCTTCATATCCTGCAGGTGAGCGTGGCGGGGATCTGCACCCCTGCTCTCGGGGCACATAGGGAACCCCGCCCAACTCCATCGATTGTTTTTCTTAATAAAAAAAGCCCGAAACTCTTAAAGATATTTGGCAAAACGTTAAAACTAAATTGCAAACAGCTGCACTGGCATGGTCTGCGTGTGGGATGTTATAGGATGCCCCACTGTATGGGGCAAGCCTTCTGGACAACCTTCGTGTGGAATCCAAGGTCAAGTCCCCGCCAATGTTTCTGGCCATTAACTCCTGACTCAGCATCCATTTTCGGAATACCGAAAGGAGGGCGGACTTCCCATTGCCTGTAATCCTGTCCCAGAAACAGAGCTCGGAGAGAGGAATTTGAGGCTATCTTAGCCGATGGGCCCCGACTTCTAGGAACATCACTGTATCTGCCTGAGGCCACGGGGCTCATTACCTGCAAAGCATGTTAGTTGTTTTACTGCTGGAAAATAAAACCAGGAACAGCACAGCCTCCTGTTCAATACAAAAATAGACTTTATGACGTCACACCACGCTAACAGAAAAACAATAGGTTGGCTAGAAACAGTCATATAAATTAGCAAGAAGAAATCCCAGCTCTCTAATATTCATGCTATAAAATGGTCTTGCAATGATTAACCATTGGAGATAGGGAAATTATCACCCAGTTCCACTTGTTCCACTGAGGGTTACGATAATGATTGCTTGAAGGTTTAATCCGTTTGTGCAAATGTTGTATCTTATTTTTGACCGGATCAATGGTTTCGATTCAGAGCAAAAGGTCAGGCCTACGCAATCATGTAAGTTACATGTTTAGAAGCAGCGTTCTGGAAGTTTTTATTTATGATTTGATCTTTTCTTTATTGGGACAGGCATTCTGATCACGGGCTTGATTGATGAATAAAATCTTTGCCTGAGATGTTGTGTCCTGTCACAAAGAAATAGCCACTTGGCAATTCTGTTGAAAATGGTAGGACTGTCAAATCTTAGCATGACCCACACTGTGGGGGACAGGAGAACCGGGACAGATCCCGCATTGTGGCGGCTTTGTAAATAACCAGCGGCTTTGCTGTGAAGATGAGTGCATCAGATCTTCTGTAGATTTAACTTGAGCCACTCTGTAATGGGACAGCCATCTCCAAAGACGTCAGCAAACTCCTTTCAATACCTTTCTCTCCCCTGTCCTAATCTTCCTAATTCTCGGGCAGCACATAGCAGCGGCCTTAGAAATGAAGGCACACGTATGCCGTCAACACGAAAATGAAAGAACGTCGTGGCATTGTGTTTTTCAGGGTGGAGCCGAGTACACGGTAGGCGTGTGTGTCCCTGATTCTTGCGCTGAAGAGGATGTGACTGTGATGTCTCAGTTGAGTAGGTCCGAAATATACTCAGGGAAACTACCGTCTCCTTGGAGGCAAGAAAGGCCATTCCTTGGGGAGTGAACCAACCTTTTCTCCGGATCAGTCCAATATACGGAGAATAACGGTATTTTGGGGATTTGGGAATGGAGGCGGTGGGGTAGGGAGTAGGTTGGAAGGAGGAGAAAGAATAAAGAGAAGGTAAGGGCTGAATCTTTACATGAAGTTGTAATGGAAGTTGAAATGGAAGCAATCTTCCCCTAGTGGCCCAGTTAGGCCTGCGGAGAGGTGGTGGGCCGTGTCCAGTTTCTATATTGTGAGAGTTCTCTGCTGGGGCCCATGTGTGGGAATCTGTCAGCTGCGGAATCCAGAAGGCCATTCTAAACTGGGATTGTGGGCATCCCATGTGGTGTCCTAGATTAGCGCCAGGAGCCCCACGTTTGGTCCTGGTTGTCGCCTTCCAGCTGCGTGATCCTGGGCAAATCACTTAATCTGCTCACATTTCGGTCACTTCCTCTGCCCGGAGAGGGGAACGCACCACGGCGTTCAGTGCGGTTCCGACTCTCCGCCGCCTTGCAGGCGTTTCTGATCTTCGCCTCCCAGAATGAATACGCTTCAGTTCACGTGGAAACTGGTTTGGTTTCCTCTAACTCTTTCAAAATGTTCAAAGAAAGAGTTTTAAAGCCCAGAAGTGTTACTGTTAGCGTCTCTTGTATTTATTCTGGTCATCCAACTAAGAACTAACAGGACACTTTAAAAGGAAGATGCTATTTCTCTTCTCACAGAACACTTCTGACACGAAATGTGTGGGTTTCCCCCCTCACGTTACACAGTTCTGACACTAACTACCTGAAGAGAGTGTTGACCCCACAGGTGAAGGGCTCGTTCCCACAAGACTGTCCCCCACAAAAGACACCAGTCCCAAGCAGTGGGTCCCGAGGTTACCCACACGTCTGTCTGACGTGGCTACAAATCGGGGGTTCCCATGGTATCTTCCTCAGGTTTGATAATTCGCTCTCATGGCTCACGGAATGCAGAGAGACACTTTACTGTCACTCGCTTATTATAAAGGAAGAGCCAAATACAAGGGACACACAGGGCCAGCGGTAGGGAAGGGACACAGAGCTTCCCCACCCTCTCAACGTGACCTTCCGTCCCAGCACCTCGCTGTGGTCACCAACCCGGAAGCTCTCAGAACCCCTTTGTGTAGGGTTTTCATGGAGGTTCCATTACGTCGGCCCACGATGGATTAAATCTCCGTCCCTCCCGGAGGTGGGCGATGGGGCTGGAAGTCCCAATCCTCTAATCACAGGATTGGTTCCTCCGCCAACCAGCCCCTTCCTCCTGGAGTCATCTCTCGTTAGCACCAACTCAAGTCTGGTTGAAAGGAGCTTATCGTGAATAAGAGCACACCCTCCTCCTGCCCCTGTCACTCAGGAAATTCCAAGGGCTTTAGGAGCTCGGTGCCAGGAACCTGGGCCAAAGACCAAGTATAGATTTCTTATTATATCACGACGTCACACACATATTAAACATATTCTTGTAAGTGTTGATATGGTGGTTAGTTTTCAATAACCTGACACCGTCTTCTGAATTTATGATGATCCCTACAGGTTCAGGTCCAGTATCTGCCTCTCTAGGCAAATATCTCATGTGCTATTAAAAAGAAAACCGATTGTTACGAATTCAATTTCAATTTTAGTTCTGGTTGGCAAGGCCATCCATATCCTAGCAACGAAGATGAATGTGCGGGGTTGTTATTAGATGAGCATTTCGAGTGCATAAATGGCTTGCTAAGCCTGAGTTAATGTTCATTATTATTTAAGAGATTTATCAATTAGCCTAGTTTTTCTGGCTAATGCTAAGCTCATTAGCCAGAGTTGACATTAGAATAAAGTGGAAGGTGAGATGCTATCATCAATACGAAGATATCTTTTTTTTTTTAAAGATTTTATTTATTTATTTGACAGAGAGAGAGAGATCACAAGTAGGCAGAGAGGCAGGCAGAGACAGGAGGAAGCAGGCTCCCTGCTGAGCAGAGAGCCCGATGTGGGGCTCGATCCCAGGACCCTGAGATCATGACCTGAGCCGAAGGCAGAGGCTTCAACCCACTGAGCCATCCAGGCGCCCCAATACGAAGATATCTTGATGACTATCTTTGAGGACCGGGGAAGAGGATGGGCCCTGCCTGGGGTGGGCAGAGCTGACGAGGGTGGATGTATGTATGAGGGAGCTTCGTCGGCTGTTCCCTAAAGTTTTTGGTGGAGTCGTCTGTGCAGGCCTCGCTCCCCCCGGAACAGGAGAGCAGGGAGTTCACAGGTGGGGACCGTCGCAGAAGGTCCGAGAAGAAATGAGTCCAAGATTGCAGAGAGAGGGAAGATGATTCTGGGCAGGGCAGAAGGCAAAAAACAGGCAAAACAACCTGCCCCGTGTGGTTGCCATAGGATCTTAGAACATTTCGGTCGCCTGACTTCGCGTGAGTTCTTCAGAATGAAAATACCTCACATGGGGGTGTTGACAATGTGGACCGAAGGAAGCCAACCTCAAAGTAGGTTTGTAAACACCTCAGTCGTTGTCTTCCCGAGGACCGCGGCCCAGGAGACCCTATTTCAGGTGGCCCTGACGACAGGCTCCGAAGCCGTCAGCGAGAGGGGATTCTATATGGGAAGCAAAAGGGGGACGCGCGCTTGCAAGTGGCTCTCCAAATACGCGTGAGTCACAAGGCATGATTTGTTCAGTTGTAAAAATCAAGATTTTCTCATTTCCACACAGATGTCGTGAAAGACCCTTAAATCGTCTTAGTACATTCTATTTCTGGGGCGCCTGGGTGGCTCAGTCGGTGAGGCGTCTGCGTTCTGCTCAGGTCATGATCCCAGAGTCCTGGGATCGAGCCCCATGTCGGGCTCCCTGCTCAGAGTGTAGTCTGTTTCTCCTTTTCTCTCTGCTCCTCCCCACTGCTTGCTCTCTCTTTCTCAAATAAATAAAATCTTAAAAAAAATACATTACATTTTTATCATATCTGATTGTTCCAAAATATCGCCTACGTGCCTCTGCTTTACCGGTTTTCTGGTTCTTGCTTCTGAGATCTCTTTGCCGTCACTTGAGAGGGTCAGAGGGGCTGACGGTCACCTCCTGAAGCTTTAGTGCGCAAGAGTCTAGATAAAATTTGGGTGTGATGATCACAAAGGCAGTTATTGGCGGGTTTAGCTGACAGGTCACGTCGCGGTGTGTCAGCCTCACTCACAGTGTCCGTTTGGCTCCTGGGACAAGCGTCACAGACAGGGTGGCCCATCCCTCCCATCTTTATCTCTCTAGTCCCATGGCCTTCCTCCCTGTGTGTCTCTCTGTTAACGAATTTTCCCTCTGTGTATAAGGACACAGGACTTAGGGCAAACCTACATCCTAACCTAGTTGGACCTCCTCTGAGTTGATTACATCCGCAAAGACCCTATTTCCCTTAAGGTCACGGTCACAGTCCCCAAGGAGGGCGGGGGATGGTCAGGGCTTGGACCTTTTGGGGGTGGGGGAGGGAGAGACACAATTCAAGCAGAACTGTGTTCAACCCAGAACGTGCCTACTGCCTGGTTCCTAGTTTGGCAACGTATCGGGACGATGTCCCTTAAAGTCCAAGGGAATCGGGAGCGTGGGGACTCACAGCCACGAACGCTGGGGCCCTGCCCTTAGAACGTGCTTGAGAAACGTCAGGCAGATCTGCATGGAGCGGACTGGAGAGCGGTTGGCTCTGGTCACGGGGCCGGCACAGAAGCCGGACGAGAAGGGGCTGGGCTAAGGGTCTGCGAATGCCGAGTTAGCGAATTTCATCCAGACTCAACTCCGAAGGCTACGTGTTTCCGTTCTGAGCAGCTCACGCTCAGGGCCTCGTGGAAATGTTATAACATGCTATGGCGGCCACCGTGTCTCTGTTGGCAGTGGCCCAAAGCGGTGAGAACTGGGCCGCCGTCAGTGCGTCACCATCCCTGATAGGTGTCCCCGTTCCCGTGCTGTTAGGCTACCTTCATCTCGCCCTGCCTAGTACATAATCAAGATTATGATGCCGCATAGAAAAACGGTGCTAGCACTTCGAGGGGCGACTTCTTTCCCCACCCCTGTCTCGCAGGGATTCCCTGAATGCTGAGTGAGAAAATGGAGCTATTTTATTTTGCTTTATTTATTTTGAGACTGTATTGATTTATTTAAGAGAGAGAGCACGAGCCGGAGGAGGGGCAGAGGGAGAAGCAGGCTCCCTGCTGAGCCAGGAGCCCGATGCAGGACTCGATCCCGGGACCCTGGGATCCCCTGTGTAGACCTAGAGTCTGGCGGTGTAGACACTCAGCTTGGGTTCAATGAGCACAGGCTGCCAGTTGGGTTTATTTACTACGGGAGGACTTAGCACGGGGTGCTAGGACCGAGGACATTGAGTCCGGTCTCTCCTGGGCTTGCTCGCTGGGCGTGTGCTCACATGTGCGTGTCCAGACTTCCTTTTATACGAGGACTCCGTCTGGATCGGGTACTGTGGTGGCCTCGTTTTCCCTTAATCCCCTCTCTAAAGGCCCGACCTCCAAATACACTTGCAGTCTCAGGTCCTGGTGGTTAGGGCTGCAACGTAGGAATTTGGGGGGTTGGGGGGCCGCAATTCAGTTTGTAAGAGTCTCTTCTCAGAGGCCCTTTGATTTTACGACCTCCAAGCCCAATTCTGTTCTACTCACTCTCTTCCTCTCCTGACACTTGGCCCCTTGGAGTCTTGCGATCGCCCTCAGAGGAGGGTGGGCACCTTGGGGGCTGGGGGAGCGGCATCTGCCGTGCAGCCCTAAGACCCAGGCCCCCCACTTTAGGAACCACTCCTCCGGCCTTCCTCTGGCCGTGTCCTCCCCGATCCACTGTCTGTGGGGTCAAGGGGACGTGATCACCTTCCCCTTCTCTTCCAATCACACTCCGAGTATCTAGAACCCCAGAATTCCCTGCCCAGCTGGCTGCCAGCCGCCCTCTAAGGGGGGACTGTGGGAGAGGGTCGGGGAAGTGGGGCTTCGGTTGTCCACAATCCGCAGGTAAGGCAGTTGGTATAGGAGCAGGGAGAAGGGGGGAAGAGGATGGGGGGGCGGGTGCTGGAGGGGCCTTCTGCCAGAAGCCCCCACCATGTGCTCTTATCCCTGAGGGAATGGAAGGGATGGGCCTGAGTGTCTAGAGGCCAAAGCTGATGCACGCGCGCACACGCGCGCGCGCGCACGCGCGCGCGCGCACACACACACACGCACGCACGCACGGCATTGTTCTGGCTTCTTGGCTAGGTCAGAGCTATCCCGAGGTTCACGAGTATAAAGATCCAGCAGCCTGGAGTGTCTTTGGGGTCACGAGACAGTGTTAACCCTCTTCCCTCCTTCGGGGTCTCGACACTGTTGTTAAAAGCTTCAAACCTCATCCCGGGGCAACCGCTGACCTCTGGAAGGGATTCCCCTGGGGCGACGGCCGTGAAGTCGGTTGGAACTTGCTTTAATCAGCTCTGGGGCCTGCGAGGCAGCTCCCCGAAGATTCGTTTGAGACAATTGGGAACATTTTCCAGCTGCTTTTAAGCCTGTGCTTCTTGAGACAGGAGGAGTCAGACCTGAGGAAAAGCATAGTTTTCAGCTCAGTCTTTTTTTTTTTTTTTTTTTGGAAAAGCACAGTTTTAAAAACAATGGAAGACGAAAGGTTTAATCGGGAAGGCCAGATATACACTTTATCATTCTGTCCCTAATTCTGTCGTCTTGTACTTCTTGTTACATTCAGGGCCCTATGTTCCTTTTTTTTTTTTTTTTAAGATTTTTATTTATTTATTTGACACACAGAGCGAGAGACAGCAAGAGAGGGAACACAAACAGGGGGAGCGGGAGAGGGAGAAGCAGGCTTCCTGTTGAGCAGGGAGCTTGACTCGGGGCTCGATCCCAGGACCCCAGGATCATGACCTGAGCCAAAGGCAGATGGTTAAAGACTGAGCCACCCAGGCGCCCCCCAAGTTACATTTTTTTAAAAGGTTTTTTTTTTAAAGATTTATTTATTTATTTATTTGACAGCGAGAGAGAGAGAGAGAGAGAGAGAGAGAGATCACAAGTAGGGAGAGAGGCAGGCAGAGAGAGAGGGCGAAGCAGGCTCCCTGCTGAGCAGCGAGCCCGATGCGGGGCTCGATCCCAGGACCCTGAGACCATGACCTGAGCCAAAGGCAGAGGCCTTAACCCACTGAGCCACCCAAGTGCCCCTAAAAAGGTTTTTAAGAGTGTAGATAAACTATGAAGCTTTTTGACATCTTGATTTCAGATTTCCCTGTGGCCTCCAGTCTGTGCTGTGCAGTTAAGGCGACAAAGGAAGGTTCTGACTGCTGTGGTCTCCAAGGGTGCATGCCGGTCCCCACAGGGACGGAGCTGGGCTTTGCTTTGTAGGTCTGGGAGGTTGACTTCCTCGGGGCGTCCGAGGTCATCAGGCTGGAGGGCCTGGTTCACGCCGACCAGAGGCTCTGAGTGGTTCATGGCTCAAACAGAAGGCCGGCTGATTCCTTTTAAGATTCCAGGGAGGACACACATGGCGGCTGGTCCATATGCTTCTGTATCAGTGTAAGGGTTTATATGGTAAATTCACATAGAACCGGGGCAGGGGGGTGGGGGGTGGGGCGGGCATTGATTCAGAGCAAATGGAATCGGATACTGAGGAAACTGCTGCCGTGTCCCCTTCGGGGACCTACTTAATGGAGCACCTTCACCCTTGGCCGGTGCCGAGGACCCGTAGACAACTCCTTCCTAGCTCCACCCATAAGAGGTTACAATGAAGAATCACAATTTACGCGTATTAGTAATCTTATAGTGACCTATTGGGACATTTCAGAAACCCTCTGGTCACACTCATGGGAACAACGGGTATTGGAGGTAGAAGGGACATTAGAAGACGTCGTGTCTAACCCACACTTCCTCATTAGCCAGAGGAGGGAATGAGACCCAGAGAGAGGAAGTAACTTTCCCAGGGTCACACAGCAAGCAGGCTCAAACCCAAGCCTCCTGAATGCAAGTCTAGGCCATGCATTGTGGTGAACTGGGTTTTTGTTAGAAAGGGAAACTCTCGGGCCCCACTCCAAACCTACTGCTTCGGAGTGCAGGGAGGGGCGGCAGGGAGCAGTCCATGGAGCAACCCTCCAGGTAATTCTGGGGCACGTGAAAGTTTGAGACCACGGCCCTCATCTTACCACTAATATCCCTACTTACTACTTACAATGACCATGAGCTATGCCCAGAGTTGGCGCTTCTGAGTTTCCATTTTAGACTGCACCTTTCCCCAGCCTGTGGGCTTCCGCTGTATTTTTTCAACTCAGATTGCATTTATCTCTCTCTTGTGGGAAACTGTTTGCCAACAGATTTGAGCTGGCAATGGCACCTTTTACGATTGTCCTCAGTGCTGTGCTGGGAGAGGATGCGGTAGCCTGGGTGGCCTACAGATTCTGGAGAGCGCTGTCCACATCGCGCTGGGCTGAGTTCCTCCTTCTGTGAATCTCAGCATCTTCATGCCTTATTTTCTCCATCTGTACATCAGATCTATGAAAAGCCAGCTGCCCTTTTTAATGTCAAAGTTTTGTTTTGAAATAATAGATACAAAAGCTCTCGGAAAAGTAGATTTATTGCAAAATAAAGTATTACTAATACAATCTCTTTTTTTTCCCCCCTTGGTAGGTATTTTAAGATTCAGAAATACTTCATTTTTGGCCCCTTCTCTCTCTCTCTTTACAACAAATTCTTCCTCCCCGTCTGGCACGAGTGTGGCCCGATGTGCTACTGGAAAGTTCCCCTTCGACGCCTTTGTTGCCGTGTGTCTGTGAGTATGGGTCCTAAGTACCTGGCTGGGATGTGTATGTCGGGGCTGTGTTATCAACTTCCACTCACCAACGATGCATAGTCATTTAATTTTCATTCCTGAGGGATGTCTGGCCGGTGCTCCACGGGAAATCACTCTGTACCTTAAACGAGAAAATTCGAAGTATTCGAGAGGAAGGCTGGCCATGCCCACATGTGATTGAGTTCCAGAGTCACTGAGAAATGTGTCCGTCTCCAAAGAGTCCTGAACCTAGGGTGTGAGCTCTGAAAACTAATTTCTTCTATCCGAGGCATGGCTTCTCCCGCAAACACCTCAGCAATCCTGCCTCTTACTTTTTGTTTGCATCATGCATTGGTTCTCGGGACAAGCTAATAGAATTCCTGGTCTGTGGCTAGACTTGTTGGAAAGAGGCTTTCCTGAAAACCTCCCTTATATAACTGTCCCCTGGGAGACATCCATGTCTGCACAACCCCATCACCCGCATCAAAGTCTACCTTTGTAAAAACCAGTACCAATTTGATAGGTTAAATAAATTGGTTTAATAAACATTTAAAAAATTGGTAGCAAGGAGTTTTTCCCCCAAGTATATCTGCTATTCCTGCTTTTCACTCCTGTTTCTATGCGTGTGTGTAAGTTGGGTTCTTACTGATTTTGAAACTATATAATGCAAGTGAAAATACGAATCCTCAGTCCTATCGGCTGCAAGTATCTTTCTCAGTGTTTGGGTTGCTTTTGTTTATGATTTTTTTTTTTACAATTATAATAAGGAATTTAGTGAAATCCATGCATCTGTGACTTTATCATTTCTTTCATTATTTATTCTAGCATGCCACTCCCACCCCTTAAAGCTGTTAGGTATTTATCTGTATTTTGGTCAGGGGCTTGAGTGGTTTGTTTTTCCTTGAGTGGTTTGTTTTCTCTCATGTTTCCGTGGCGTTGGCGCAAGGCGAGGCTTGGTCACACCTGTCTTCTCCCTGCAGGTGTGTCACCTTGCTGGGCGTCTCCCTGCCCCTGGCCGGGACTGTCTACGTGGCAGCCAGGGAGAGGGGGTCCGACGGCAGGTCGCCACCTGCCCCCCCAGCCACCGACGGGAGTCTGCCTCTGAGAGAGATGCAGAGGAGTGAGCCGAGAAGCAGACCGGCTTGCCCGGCCCTTCTCTCACAATCGGGAGCCCCGAGCAGAAGAAAAAGTAGGCATTTTAAGAAACTAAGACCACTCACGAGAGGTAACTTAGATGAGTTGCAGTTGGAAAATAAACGCTTCGGTGCTGGAATCTGGTGAATGCCCCACGGCTTCTAAATGCCAGCGTGGAGGCTGGGTCTCTGCTCTTTACAATTCGGTCTTTGTTTGCTATCGGAGTATTAAAGCGAGGTCGCTGAAAATGCTGCTTTCTTTCTCGGGTACAATTATCCAGTGTGTCTCTGTGCTACCCAACGACTGGGTCAGAACAGAGCTTGGGTCTCACTGGAGTAATCCTTTAGAGAACAATTCCATGACCGCAGTGTCTATTTTCAGTGTTGCAGCTACGCAGATGACTCACAGAACCTTCCTGGAGTCGCTAAGGTAAAGGATTTACGCAAAGATCGAAGTCAGGGGAGGAAGGGCGCAGTTGGTTAAAGGCTGGCAGAGGGTAGCTGAGTCCGGAGCTAGATAACCCACTTTGGGAGGCGAGAGCTAGACAACAGTTAGTGGTTGGTCACCTTGTGTTGTGTTTTAGCAAAAAACCAGGAGCATTTCCTTCATTTCCGCCTGCCCATATGGCAAGGCAAAGACCACACACACGCAGGTGCGCACGCACACTGTGAACCAAGAAGAGTATCCTCGTGCAAACACCTTTAGAACGTGGGGACTCGTGCCTAACAGAGCCCCTTGCAGGTGCACACAATTGACCTTCCCTTCCTCCAGCTCAGGGGATAAAAAATAAGACACAATTTCAGTGAATGGGCCAAAAGATTAGGAGAATGTGATCAAGTAGCTTCGGGGAGTTCGTCCACCGTGGAGGGCACAGTGATGATTTTATCCGATCCTGTTTGGATCTTCAGGCAAAACCGAAAGCAAATGTAACCCCACCGCAAGCTCCCAACAGCAAGGAAAGCAACGCAGAGCATGTTTGTGTCAGGATGGCGTAACAGAAGAGCCGAGAACGCTCGCCCTCCTTCCCAAGTCAGAGGGCGCCCGCCGGCCTGGTGGTCCCACCGCACCCGGCGGCATCGTCGTGGGAAGCACTCATTGCTAGGCTCGTACACAGAGTCGGTCCCTGCTGCCTTGTAATTTCTACTCACAGGCCCTGGTGTGGCCCCTCGACCCAGTCTCTTGTTTCTATTCCCCACATCAGATACTGGGGACAGTTACGATGGGCTCCCCCAAATCGCAGAGTCCCTCAGCGTCTCCTCACGTGGCGTGATTCAAGAGCTCAGCTCCCCAGCTGCCACGCAGAAGGTTCCGTGGGCATGGCGGATCTAAGAGCCCGTGCTTAGCGATCCCGGGTCAAACCTGCCTTGGTCTCTAACTCTACCCTTGGTCAGGCCATTTGACCCCTAGGAAACTCAGTCTCCACATGCGTAAAATGGGGGCATACAATGGGATGTGTCGAGGGAAATAATGAGATAATGTGAACTGTTCTCCTCCTGATTTGTTGCTCTTTTCCCCGTTCTCTTCCTTTAAGCCGGAAGGGAGCAAGGAGGGGGCAGCTTTAATTGGCCAAGAGCTCTCGCTAACACTGACCTTGCCGAGGTCAGCCGGGTTCCAGGCACCTGCCACATGCTTCTAGTTATCAGACTGAGGGTGAGCCTACAGCCCCCCAAATTCACCATTGCCTATCATCAGTTGGAAGGCTGAGCCTCGGAGCTTGGCATTTTAAGGCCAGATCGCAGGATTTTAGGCAGAAAATGGAGAGAGCCCTAGGCTCAGCATCTTTTTTCCCCTCTGCTTCTCCACTCACCAGCGAGTCAAATCAACATAAGACTACCGTGTCTTCTAGAAGTTCAGAGCCAAATTGGGTATTTCAGAGTCCTGGTTCTTTATCCTCCAAATAATCACTGCATTCGCTTAGAGAGGTTTCCTGTTACATGAGCCTTCATTTTCTACTTAGCTGAGAAAAATACGAGTGCGTGTTTGAGGAAGGTTCCATGAAATAAATAGCCATGGATTTCGACCCCTGGAAGTCAGGGCTCTTAATCTGTGGTCAGGTCCTTGAGGTGAGCTCACAGTAATAATTAATGAGAAAATCCAAAGGGGCCACAAGGTTTTCCAAAACACTGTCATACCCCGGGGTTCTCCAACCTTGGTGCGCCTCCGAAGCACCCGGAGGGCTTGTCACAGCCCAGGTTGCGGGGCCGGACCCTCAAAGGTTCTGAGTCAGTAGGTCTGGGGTGGGAACTGGAACTGTGCCTTTCTAACAGGTTCCCGGGTGATGCTGAAGCTGCTGGAGTGCCCCCCACCCCAGGAGAACCACTGACCGCATGCGTCATTGCAACCGATGCTCCCCATGCCCCTTCGGCTTCTCCTTTCCATTTACAAATGAGTACAAGGGGCTCAGAGAGGCTGTCCTCCCCACAGACCGGTTGTTTTCAGACAGTGGTATAAACTGCTACTAGTTAAGTTTACCCGCAAGCAGAATTTAGATGGAACCAAAAATCAAATGGTAGCAAAATGTATTCAGTCCTCGTTTGCCAACGTAGACATCAGGCCGGATGTCTGACAGAGGTGCTCAAATGCTCCCAGGAGCCCGGCCAAAAAGCCTGCTCAGTTTAAAAGTGAGGGAAGAGGTCCTAAGAGGCAGAAGAGTGGCTGGAACGGGGCGAGCCCGTGGCCGCCTCTCTCCACGTGGCACATGGCTTCTCGGGAGCCGAGGGGAGCCGGGACGCAGGGCGGGGGACACGGCTGACTGTGCCGTGCCAAGTGCTGGTGAGTGAAAACCCCTCCAGCGGGGTGAGCTCCGTGCCTTCAGGCAGGCACATTGGAGAGTGATTCCAGGGGATAAACTCGTATTTACAGCTGGAACCTCAAAACGTTGGGCAATTACATTCTCCCACTGAAGAAACTGAGTTAGATTTCCAGCGCCTGGTTATAAGCCCGATCTCGTCTGTAAGTAAGACTCAATTCTGCAGCCTTGCACCTGCAATGTTTAAGCACCAAGCCACATCCAAGAGAAAGCATGAGTCTCCTGGAGTGGCTTCGGCTTTCCTTTGGAGGGTCCCGGTTCCCAGTCTCAGCTATTTGGAATTAATCTCAGTGAGTCCAATTAAACTTTTTAAAAATTAGAAGGAATAAATTAAGTGGAAGGGATTAAAGCAATAGGGCGTAACATAGTGAGCATAGCATAGTGAGCATAGCAACATAGCATAGCGATGTCATCTCCTTTGTTCTTCATGATAATCCTAAGATTGTAAGAGCTCTTTGGTTCCCGTTCCGTAGATGTGGAAACGCAGGCACAGAGAGGTTAACTCACTTGCCGGAGGTTACAGAGCATCTAGCAAAGGACAGGCGGATTCAGAGGCAGGAGCATCTAACTGTAAGGCCAGGCCCCTTAGCTGCGGTCCTACGTGCCCCTGTGTTTGCATCCCTGCATCCCCGCACTCGACAGGTAGGGGGGTTGTTTGCAAGTAGTTCGTCCTTGGGAGGACAGAAGGAATGCCATCCCGAGCGGAAGGCTGGCTTTAGGGAGCATGTGGTTCCCGAATGATCTCTGAGTCCCCCCCCACTTTGTAAAACAGGACCGGGGTCAGGTGCTGGCATTCCGGGGGCCCGGGCTCGGTTAGCATATTCCGTGTGTGGCAGTGTGGGCTCCAGCCTCGGGCCAGGCGTGCTAGGGCAAGTCGAGGTTCACAGACCACATCCGAAGGTGCACAGATGGAACCGGAGGGGACCACGGAGAACCGGGCTGAGCAGCCCGGGGTCCCAGCAAAGGCGCGTCTGCGTGACCACCAACATCACCGGGGGGTGTGTTTCGTCTCTTGTTTGTGGGGCAGCGTGTGGACGGATCCGGCTCTCAGGGTGGATGGTGACACCTGCGCTCTCGTCCAGGACTTTTAGGAGCCACGGAGCACGCTCTGAAATGCTTCTCTTGGCAGAAGACGGTGCCGGCCATGTGGACGGCGGAGGAGCCGGGACGCACGTGCTCCGTGCTCCACGGCATCCGGGTTCTGAGTCTCCTCTGGATCGTGTCGGGGCACACCAGTCAGATGACCGCGTGGCTGTCTTTGGGTGAGGAGAACCGATGAGCCCTCATGAGCAGTCGAGGGAGGGAGAAGCTTGCACGCGGGGGGCGCCCGTTGGGCCGGGGGTGCAGGGCCGCAGCCTCCCCCAGAGCCGCCTTCCGTTTTAGACGCGTAGCCATGCCCTCCCGCAAGTGAGTGTCCCAGGCCAGCCCCCGGCTGTCACTTGACCTCCTCCTGGGTGTGACTCAGGCCCCTGAGGGACAGGGGCCGGGTAATACCCGAGGATTGCACAATCACTGTCCAAAGAGTGGGATTCCTTCTAGTAATGGATAAGGAATGCAGAAACTGATGTTGCTTTCTCCTGGAAACATAGTCACGCGTAAATAAATACTGGGCACTGGCATGAGATTAGTGTTTCTCGGACTTCTGCCTGTTGTTTCCCTCCCAAAGCACCGCCAGAAGGATCACCCCTATAAAAGTGGGGCCAACACGTGGGGCAGAGTTGAGGGGCGGGGCCAGACTGGGGTGGTTTGAAGAAGCTGGCTGGCCATCTGCACCGGTGGTGGGGGGACGCCGCTGTGGCCCCCCGAGGGGCTGTGGGCACCGGGAGAGCAGGCAGCCGCTCCAAGCCTTGGTTACTGTTCCGTGTAGACGCTGTTAGGTGCCTACTTCTTAGGCCAAGACACCTTTTCCTCGCAAGCTGTGGGGCCGCACGAAATCCTCTCGAGGCTAAGAAAGTTGAAGGTGTTCCTCTTGCTTGTTCTGAAAACACAAATTCCGTGACTTTCTTCTGGGAAACAAAAAGACATGGTTTTCATGTTTGTTGCAGATAACGTGCTCGAGTGGAAAACCAGAGTGCTTAAAAATCCCCTGTACCTTTATTCTCGGAGCGGCCCCTTCTATCTTGGGGTCGACACATTCTTCCTGCTCAGGTAACGGGGTGTTTTCTCTGCTGTTGTATGCACGTTGCTGTTTGGGGATATGTGTGTGGGTGGGATGCCATCATCACTTTAGTGAGAAAAACTGAATGGCTCACATTTATTTACCCTCCTGGCCTTTGCTTCTGCCCGACCGTAGATAGTACTGTGTCATCAGCTCCTCCCTTGTATATTCGGTGTGTTAAATGAGTTGGGTTGCCTCTCTAAAATTTTTTTAAAGATCTTATTAATTTATTCGAGAGAGAATGTGATCTAGAGAGTGAGAAAGAGCATGAGAGGGGGGAGAAGGGAGGGTCAGAGGGAGAGGGGGAAGCAGACTCCCCGCGGAGCAGGGAGCCCGACACGGGGCTCAATGCCAGGACCCCTGGATCGTGACCTGAGCCGAAGGCAGACACTTAGCCAACCGAACCACCCAGGCGCCCCTCTAAATTTTTTTTTTTTTTTTTTTTTTTTACAAAAGGTGATTTTATCTGAATCAAAATTGTTTATTTCAGTGGTTCTCACATTCCGGTCCACGGACTGATGCAAATCCATGATAAAGTTGCCAGTTCACACTAGAGTGAAATGTGAACAAATCCGAAAACGGTGTGACATTTCATAAAGCTTTCTTTATTTAAATGAACAGCTAAGAGGTCATTGTCTTAATTGTGTGATAAATGTCAGGCACTGTATTGAGTGAGGCAGCATTACCTCACTTAATCCTAACGATGTCCCCCGCACAGGGGACCACAAAATCCCCATTTTCTTCTTTTTTTTGTTGCGCAGGTGAAATTCACGTAACATCAAATTAAGCCCCTCAAGTGACCAATTCAGCGGCATTTAGTTCATTTCCTGGACTGGGCGACCACCCCGTCTAACTAGTTCCAAAGCGTGTTCAGCCTCCCCAGAGGAGACCTCACACCCACTGAGCAGTCCTTCCCCACTGCCCCGGCCCCAGTTCCTAGAAACCCACTCTCTGGATCTGTGGGTTCGCCTCTTCCAGATACTTCGCATAAATGGGCTGCACAGCTGTCTGGCCTTTTTGTGCCTGTTTCTTTTACTTAGCGTGACGTTTCTGAGGCTCATGCACTTTGTGGCACCACAACTTCATCCCTCTTTGTGGCGGAGGAATATTCCGTGGTACGGCTAGACTACAGAATGTCTACCTTAACGGTGAGACCGCTGAGCCCGAGGGAGGCAGTCCCGGGTGGACCCGCTCTCCGACCCCAGGCAGGCTGCCTCTCGACCCACGTTCTCTGTCGTGGTGCCCACTGCCTCTGCCTCTCCGGGTTAAATGGCTCTTCCTTCGCAGGGAGACGGCAACAGTGGACAGCAGCCGTCTTCTTCAAATGCTAGCGCGCCTCCGTCCCACCGTCACCTACTGAAAACCTGCTTGCCAGGCATCGTTCCGGCCCCGTGGCCACGACCATGGATAAAACAAACGAGGACTTCTTGTGGTCCCATTAGTGGGGGGGGGGGTGTCCAGCCATAAGCAAACAAATAAACAAGAAAAAAACACGGTGGTAGCAAATACTAGGAAAGAATACAGCGGTGGTTTGTGAGAGCGCGTGGGTAGCGGTGTAGAGTCGTCGGAGAAGGCTTGTCTGTTGAGGGGCTGTTGGATCTGAGCGGCGAGAAGGAGCCGGCTGTGGAAGAACCCAGGACGGAAAGCTTCAGGCAAAAGGAGCCACTAGTGTAGACGAGCTAAGGAGAGAGAGAGAGAGAATGGGACGGGGGG
>CM052889.1:14311320-14405348 GCA_028534135.1 Potos flavus | reverse complement strand
ATTCTTTTCTTTTCTTTTCTTTCTTTCTCTTTCTTTCTTTCCTCCTTCCTTCCTTATTTGGAAATGGTTTCTTAATTGTCTTAGCTCAAGCCTCTGGTGTGATCATTTCTTGGGGGAATGCAGAGAAAGTACGGTACAGAATGAGCTGAGACCTGGCCGTCAGGGCTAGGAGGTGGCCCAGGTGACCGTCGAGTGGCCCAGACAGGCGAGGGTCAGAGGCCAGCGTCTGCAGGGATAGGGGAGCCATCAGGTACCAGACTTTCCAGGAGGGCACAGCTGAGCCTAACTAGCAGAGCACAACTGCGGGAGACCTGGGCCGGCCCCCTGGGGGGAGATCTGCCCAGGGGACAGCATTCGACGTCCAGAACTCTGTTCCCGGCAAGAGGACTAGAAAGAACAAGGCAAAAAAAAAGACACCAAATGCTGGATGGCGCTGATTGGCAGAGCTCCAAACCGTGGGAGGAAAGCTGGCAAGGACAGATCAGGATGGCTGGAGCCCGAGCCAGAACTCAAGCTGGAGGATTGCCACCAGGAGGGAAGAACGAAGGCCTGAAAAGCCACTGGTCATGCCTGGACTATCGGTGCGAATCTCTGAGACGACAGAGACGCCGTTGGGTCAGCCCCGAGATGCCCACAACGCAGGCCAAGGCTATGAAATTCCAGATGTCCAAGAAAACGACAAAGGGGCGCCCCTTTATTGTTAGGACTGCATATCTGAGCCCAGGCTCACTCGGGGGCCCGGGGAGTGCCGGGCCTGGATCAGTGGTCCTGAGGCTGCTCCCGATGCAGTCGTACTAGTCTCATCTGGAAGGCTGTTACAAATGCAGATTCTCAGGCCATCCCAGGCCCACTGAATCACACTGTCCAGGCTGGAAGAAGTTCTTGGGGTGCCCTGCCCCCTGCGTGAGTCCGACAACCACAGCGGGAGCCCCGGCGTGAGGAGCTGAGGACGGCGGGGGACAAGCAGCGGCTCCTGACCCAGCCTAGGAGACCAAGACATCCGTCTCTTCTCTTGATCCCTCTTTGTTTCTATTTCTCATTCCGTCTCGGTAACTGTTTCCTCCCCCTCCGTATTCATTTTGTTTACTTTGGAAAGCGCACATTGGGACCCCGGGGTGGCTCGGTTGGAAGAACAATCAACTCTTGATCTTGGGGTCATGGGTTCGAGCCCCACGTTGGGGGTAGAGAGGACTTAAATAAACTTAAAAAAAAAAAAGAAAAAAAGAGAAAATGCACATATTCCCTTAAATAAAATTTTCATTTGGACAATGGGAATATTACTAAGTGATTCCTAGTATTGCTATCGTGCTAAGAGCCTTCGATCTTTTATTCCATACACAGTAAACCCAGGAAGTTGGAACAAATGTCGTGCCCATTTTACAGCTGGGAAAGTTGATGTGCAGAGATGGAATAACTTGCCCCAGTCCCCCCCAGCTAGGAAAGTTAGAATTAGAACTGAAACATAGTGTTTGTTTTCGGCCCAAAGCACGTCTTACCCCCCATGTCACTCCTATGTTTACATAGTAAAACCAAAGACTCCTGACTATCCCTGCGGACGGTCGGGATCGCTTTCTACCTCTCCGGGGGACTCTGCACATCTCTACCGCAGGACCGTACTCTTCCCCCCTGGGTCAGGTCTCTGGGTCTTCCCAGCATCCGATAGAGACTTCTCCTGCTCACAGCCTGTTTTCCCTGCCAGCCTGTCTCTTTGTCCCCGGAAAAACTGAACAGCGGTATGGTGCTTGGCCGCACACAGAGACAGATCCTTTCATTCTTTCCTGAAACGGAGAGGAGGCCAGAATTGGAATGGGCTGTCCCGCTCCCACATCCCAGCACTCCTTTCTACACGTCTCTATCAACTGTGTTCCTATTCTAGCCAATCCGACTTGCTGCGTTTCAAAAGAAAGTCGTGCTGGCAGAGAACAAAGACGTTCTCTAACCCTCCCCGATCCCTTCCAACACACACACAGCCCTCTTTTGCGCTAGAAAATGCATTTGTTCCTTAGGGAAACACCCACAAGGATCGTTGGCATCCATGTCAAAAGGTCAGGAAACTCACTCCCAAACTTGCTTATCATCAAGTTAGAACTCAGACACGTAGCCTGTTTCTTTAGCTGACCGTTCCGGGTAACAAATTTGGCATCAGGATAGGTTGGTGGAGAATCTCGGGCAACCCACTGAGTCTTTGAGCTTCAATTTCCCTATTAGGTAAGCAGGGATGGTAATATCTTCCCTTTCACCAAGCACTCGCTCAACAAACATTTATGGCAAAGGAGTTTGGTATCGCTCTCGAAGCAAAAGCAGCACCATTAGCAAAAGTACTTGAAAACAACATGGCTTTGGACGTTATCGCTTCCAAAGGCTAATGTCGTAGCTCGTAGAGTTGTCCAGATACTTCTGGTTTGGGAACTAGGTCTGCCATGAGGGGCACCTGGTGTTGCAAGTGTGCTAAGAGCTTTAAACATGTCCCTTCTGGGCTAGAGCATTTAATTATTGGTTTGAAGCCCTCCAGCACGCTTTGTTCTCTGCCGTGGTGGCTGGTGACCTTTCAGAGAGTGGCCGCAACCTCAGCCTGGGTCTCCTGGTGGGGAAGATGGTGAGCTCAAGGCGACCAATGGCCACGGGCATGCAGCATGAGGAAGGGAAAAACCATTATTGCTTTAGTTTTGGAGATAATCTTGTCACTATGGCATCACTTATTGTATTCCGATAGAGACAACCAAGTTAACGATCTGATGAACTGTATCACTGATAAGTAATTCCTGTGACTAGTCTTCTCTCTCTCTCTCTCAGTGGCTGGCTAAGTGCAAGGTCGTTTTTAAAGCTACATCAGAATTCAGACAAAGGGACAACCTTCGGTGTCATACTCAGATATGTCCTCAGCCGCCTTATAAGGTAGGTCTGTTTGTCTCATCCCTTAGTTCATTATTGCTGTGTAATCATCCATTACTTTTGAGTCTTTAGCCCTCTTTTGAAATAATTTTCAAAGAAAAATAAACTGAGAGAGATGGTTTTCTTCATAAAGTTGATTTTTGCTGGCTTAATGGCCGTTGGCAGTGGAAGATACCAATTTTCGTGGCATTCATCCTAATAGAATTTGAACTACATTAAACCAGAAAAAGCATCCTTATTCCTCAGCTGATGGGCAGCAGATTTCAATAAATGTACGGTGGGGTTTCCCTGGAATGTGTATCCAACGGGAGAGTGTGCGTGGCTCTTATAAATTGGTAGTAATGGGGTCCTGTAACTCAGACTGCTAAGGGTAATGATAAAAATAAAATAAGATACAACAAGGAGAGGGGCCGCTGATGCTTGAGACGATGGTGCTTCTGCTCAGAGAGAGGCAGGGAGGACGCAGTCCTCTTTACCAATGTGTGGGTGGTTGGGGCAGGAGGGGACACGGTATTGGGACAAAGTATGGAGTCAGTGGGATGGCAGACAGGTCGTGATGCAATGAGACACACCCTGCTTGGGGAGAAGAGGAAACTTCAACTCACGTAGCCCAACACTCCTTTTGTACCTTCTCTAGATCACGGTATGTTGCTGGCTGGGCTGGAGCTGGCTCTCATTGCTTAGGGTCCCTTTGTTACACCTCGTTGTCATGGAGCAAGAAGGAGGGTCTTCAAACAGTCTTCTGGGCTAGTAAAGTGGAGTGGGTGAGATCTGACTCGAGGTGGTCCGCCTGCGCTTGCATTCTGGCTCAATCCTGCCAGCTGTGTGACCTCGAGACATTGTCTCAACCTTTCTGTGCTTGAGATTTCTCATCTCAAAAATGGGAAGCAGAGCTTGTGCAGATGAAATGAGAGAACGTGTGCTAAGAACCTAGAAATGCGTGTGACACCTAGTAAGCCTTCCGTAAGCACAAGCTGCCATCGTTACTGTTGTTGCCACTTATACCTTGTCACTTTTCCAGTAAATAGGTTAAGAAGGAGTCTGAGCCAGGGAATAGACCTCTGTTGATTTCTTTTCACCATGACCTTTGTAGTTTCTTCCAAACGCTATTAAATCTAGCTCTTGGCCGCCATGCTTGACAGAGTGCTTATTCTTTTGATATCTTCTGGGTACTTGGCACCGGGTTTGGCCTATTCTACCCTGGGGTCTTCTGTAGCGGGACTGGCATTCAGACCAGGGTTTCTTAGTGAGAGATGCTGCTGGGTTGTTAGGGGGTGGGGTGTGGGATCCAATGGTATGGTGGGTTCTGCCTGGGAAACCTGCTTCATAAGAAAAGTCCTAGAGCTGGGGATTGAGGGGCGGGAAGTGTTTTAGCAGGCAGATAAAGCAATAGTGGGGAGGAAGAGTCTGTGTGTGTGTGTGTGTGTGTGTGTGTGTGTGTGTGCGTGTGGCAAGATGGCGGCAAGGATCCCATGAGTAAATTACTACAATATCTGGGCAGGACAGCAGATCTGGACTGGTGATTGGCTTTGGGAATGGAGAGAGGGCAAATCAAGGACACTCCAATCTTCCAGCCTGAACAACATGGCAGATGGTGGTGATGTTCTTGAGATAGGAAGCTCTGGGAACGTGGCAGATTGGAGCCAGGAAGAGAGAGTCCAAAGTGGGACAAAACTTTGTTGAAAAATCAGGGAAAGCAACACCAATCGAGTTTGAACTCACTCTCTAAGGTAAACCAGTGAGAAAGCAACCACGTCCCTAGCCACTTTGCTGTCCTCATTCTTGTGGGCAAAATCCACTGTTACTACTCAGTTATGATGGGTTCTCGTCTACTGACCGCCAAGAGGACTGGAAGTAAGATCATTTGTTCACTCACTCTTTCTGTCTTTGTGTGCCAGGCACTGTTGTAAGCTCTGGGGACACAACACTCAATAACCACGCAGGTGCCTTCTGGCCTGCGGGTTCTGTTCTAGTGAATAGAGATATGCGATCAACAAGTAAATAGACAACATTAAGTGGCAACATGCAAATACATTTCTAGTAGGTCAGTGATGATAAGTGTCACGGAGTTGCTGATTGGGAGACAGAGGCCCGATGCGGTCTTGCTCTGGGAGGGTAGTCAGGGGAGGTGACATTTGTCAAAGGAAATAAAAGAAGTTTCTAAGCTAAGAGAATGCTGTGAGGGAAGAAGGACCCACATGGGGAGTGGGTGCAGAGAAAGGAACGCTGTGGTGTGTTCAGAAAACCGCAGAGAGCCCGCTTGAGTGGAGGGAGCGGTTGACTTGGAGAGCGAAAGGGAGTGAGTTCAGAGAGGAGGGGCGGGAGCTCCATGGCCCCGGGCATACAAGACCCATTCGGGGACAAGAAGCCTTTAGGGGGCTCCCGGAGGGAAGTGGCATGGTCGGATTTAACATTTTCCAAGAATCACTCTGAGAATAGACAGTAAGAGGACAGGGGCAGGCGCTGGGTGGCAGCTGGGAGCTACCCCGGCTTTAAGAAAATGCAAAATCCCAGCTTCCGGTCAATCAGAACAAAGATTACGTAATGGGAAACAAGGAGAGTGGAATTTCCAAACTCTTAAAACTATGTGATTATTCCAACCAGGAGCCACATTTTAAAAATCGGGAAGTTTTAGAGATATACGTAGAAAAAATTACTGATAAAAATGTCTAAGTGTAACAGAAGGTTATACACTGAAAGTAAGGGTATCCATTCCAGTATCTCACTCCCCGCAGGACACATTTGTTAACAGTTTCTTGTGAATTCTCGGAGGTACTTTCCATGTATTTATATGCATTGGGTGTTTTTTTTTTCTCATGAATAAGATTGATTATATTATATGCTGCACTATTTTGCAAGTAGCTTTTTTGCACTTAATAATTAATGTTGACATGTCTCTTGCATGAAAGGACCCACCTCAGTGACTTCGAACGTTGCCTGGGACGGTGATGTGTTCGGGGAGTATCAGGAGTTGAACTTGTCCCCATTAATGGGCATGGTGGCAATGCCAAGTTTTTGCTATCTTAGGCAATGATACAACGTCTATACATTCTTGTGCACTGTCGTGAACGTGTTTGTGGGTAAATTCCTACAAGTACAATTGGTAGTTTGGTACATCTAACATTTTGACGGACGTTTTCCAATTTACCTTCCCGCCCCCCAGGAATGAGAATGCCTGCTTCTCACAACTCTTACGACAGCCGAAGTTGTACTTTTTAATCTTCGAAAACCTTGACTTTAAGTCTTTCAGAAGGTTGGACAAAAAGGAAGAGCATTTACATTTATCTGATGCTTTCGATGTTTCCCACTGTTTTCTTACTGATCTCATCTGAGTCTCCAAAAATCTCAGGAGGCAGGAATCATGATCCTCCTTGAAATAAGGAATTATCATTCCCCCTTTTCCATAGAAGAGGGAAGAGAGAAGTTCTGTGATGATCTCGGTATGAAAATTTAGATAAAACTGGGACTCCCATTTCTGTAGCTTTGCTCCTCGAGGTGAGACCCACCCCAGCAGCCTCTGCCCCGCCCCCACGGGCCCCAACTCAGAGGCCGCGCTGGAGAGGATGATGCCTGGACCCTGCTCCCTCCCGAGGGCATCTGGCCTGATCTCTGGTTCTGAGGGGAGCAGGGGGCTGACTTACTCTCCCCGGGGAGGTGACAGATGGTGGGAAGGGGGGCTTGGGAGGCCTGTGGGAGCAGCTGCAGGGCAGCCTGGTCAGATGGCTGATGTGGCAAGGCCCAGACCCGGGGAAGGCTCCGTGGCTGTTGTCTGAGCCGATCTGAGGAGACACATCTTGGCACCGTCGTCGGGAAGCCTTTCTGTCTGTCTGTGATCTGCCATTCCCGCCTGCTCCCTGCATGCCCACAGCCCCCAGCCTAGACACATGCTAGGAAGGATGCTATCATCGTGGGGAGGACAGGAGGCCGACAGGTCTGGGGCCCGGGGCTGACCAGAGGCTGGGTGCTGCCTAACCCGCCCCCCCCATCCCCAGCAGCCCTGCCCTTCCCATCTGTCACAGCCCACCCCGGGCCCTGGCGCCCCCATGGAGATGTTCAGAGACACTGCTGGGCCATGTGCTCTGCTCTGAATGTGTTCTTTTAAAAGATGGCTGGGATCGTAGCTCACCCAGAAACCATGACAGGATCGTGTCCCTCTCCCGGCTACAACCTCACCTCCAAACTCGAGGCTGGGGAGGTCCGATAGGTAACCACGAGACAGGTGGCCAATGGACGTGTGGGCGAGTATTAAATGTGCACACTGGTTTTGAAAGATGTAGTCAGGGTATCTGGGTGGCTCAGTCATTAAGCGGCTGCCTTCGGCTCAGGTCATGATCCCAGGGTCCTGGGATCGAGTCCCGCATCAGGCTCCCTGCTCGACAGGAAGCCTGCTTCTCCCTCTCCCCCTCCCCCTGCTTGTGTTCCTGCTCTCGATGTTTCTCTGTCAAATAAATAAATAAAATCTTAAAAAAAAAAATTCTTAAGTAAACTTAAAAAAAAGAAAGATGTAGTCAAAGAAGAAAGGATGTGAATCAGGTCACTAATTTTTTAGATTGATTACCTATTGAAATGATATTTTGGATACATTGGGCTCTCTAAGGTATAGTATTAAAATTCACTGTAGCTCTTTCTTTCCTTTTTTAAAGATTTTATTTATTTGACAGAGAGAGAGAGAGAGAGAGAGAGCACAAACAGGGAGAGCAGCAGGCAGAGGGAGAAGCAAGCTCCTTGCTGAGCAGGGAGCCTGATGCAGGATTCGATCCCCCATACGCTGGGATCACATGGAAGGCAGTCGCTCGCCCGACTGAGTCACCCAGGCGCCTGTAGCTATTTCGTTTAACTGACATATGTGGCTGCTGGAATGGATGCACTAGTGGTAGATGTGGCTCAAATTCTGTTTCTAAAGGACACCTGTGCCTTTTTCCCATCATCTTTGTAGCTGCTTCAAGTCCTGCTCGGGGAGGAGCTAGGGTATGAAGGAAGGGAGGGAGAAATAAAGCGAGGAAGGGAGGAAGGAAAGTAGGGAGGGAGGGAAGAAAGGGCTTGTCCTCCAGGGGGAAGAACAGGAAGCTGTGTCTGATCTCAGCACTGCCATAAGGCTGGGCCACCTCGGACAAGTCACCTGCGTCTCAGAGCTGTAATTTCCGCATCAGTAAAATAGAGGTAGTATTTCCGCAAAGGAGGGTTCCGAGGTTTAGAAGTATCTGAGAAGCTCCTAGCACAGCGGCCGCCGCGCACCCCTCGCTCAACGACTAATCGGACCTTTCGGTCCGCAGCCCCGGAGCCGGCTCACGGTAGGCACTCCCGACTTCTTACCCAGGAACGTGGGAGCATGCGAGCTGTGGCTGCGGAGCTGGTCGCCCCCCCAGGACAATCTGCTCCGGAGCGTGTCTCTGGCTCACCCAGGGGACCGCGTGGAAGCACTGCATGCAGAGTCACCTTCTGTCCCCTGCCTCTCCCTGCCAGGTTGCAGCCTCTTCACCTGTATTCCGTGTGCCTGTTGGTTGGATTGTTCTCCCTTGTGCCCTGGGGACCCGTCTGGGACGTGCCCAAGTTCCACCTGGATAACTGCCGGCAAGCGTGGTGGACGAATCTGCTGTTGCTCAACGATTTCCTGTGGGTCCCAAACGCCGTGAGTCCCGTGTTCTGCGCTAGCGACAGGCAGGGGGCGGGAGTCAGCCCCGGGTCTCACTTCACATGGTTCGGAGAACTTTCCAACCCAAGCCTGACGCCCTTCCTTCTGGCACATTCTCCGGAGTAACAGTGAGGCCGTAGTCAGGTGGGCTGCGGGCAGGGAGGCTAGCCCCTGAGGATGCCCGGTCCTGGCCGGGGCCGTTGGACTGGGAGCAGCAGGGGAGTGGGCATCGCCCACCAGCCGTCTAGGTGCGTGTCCCGGATGCAGCCGGCCTTGCCCCGTCAGGGTTCCTGTTCCAGTCTGGATCACCCCCGTGCAGAAAGGGCACTTTCCTCACCTCCCCGCAGACAGGGATGGAACGTTGCCCTGCACCTTTGCCATCATGAGTTCTTTCCCATTTCAAGCCGGATCTGACCATCGGAGCATCTGTAGATATTGGGGGGGTGGTCCTCAAAGCCGTCATAGCCTCGTGATGACGTTTGAGTAAACGAAAGTGAAATCGCTGTAGCGAAATCATGTCGCTGATGTTTGCATACTTCTCGAAAGCGAGGCTGGAAGGAGAATGGCTAGAGCGTGGCCAGTCACCGCACATGACTTCTTACCAGCTAGACGGCTGCCTTCCCTGAGCCAGCGCCCGGCGCCTCGGACAGGGCGCTCATCACAGCCTGCATAAGTCTGGTGTCCCTTGGACTGAGGGGGGTCGGAGGGAGCAAGGAGCCCTTTATCTCTGAAACCCTGGAGGGAATGGCCCCCAGGAATCTCCTCCCATTGAAGAAGAAACACAGGTAACTGCCTCACTTCACACTATGTGCATGGCCTGTGAAACGACGCGGCTTTGGCCAGACGCTCGCCTGTCAGTCATGCGTGCAAACTCTGGGGATTCCCACACAAAGCCCGTCTGGGGCCAGGCCCCCATTCTAAATGAACACACTCCGGCCCTGGAGGCGGGGAGGGCCGGCAAGGCAGGGAAGAGAGCTCAACATGGTATGTCAGGTTGTTCCTTACATTCGGGTCATGGGATGGAATCGAACTCCCACAAGGGTTCCAGGAGCTTAGCTATTATTGCTTTTTTCAACAAGCGGGAATGCTTGTCTGCATTTCCATTTTGTGAGCTGGCAGTAATAATCCCCACGTCCCGGGCTTGTGACCGGATTAAATGAGATGCGGTACTTGAAATACCTGGAACTCAGAATTCCTTTCTCTTCCCACGGAAATCCACCCCCTGCCCCGCCCCTGTCCCCCCCTCTCTCCCCCCCACCAGCTGCCCAGTGAATTCTTTCCCCAACTCCCGGAAGGTGAGACAATGTGGGGTGCGCAGAGAGTGAGGGAAAGGAGTCACCTCTGCTCGTCTCGTTTTAGTGTAATGGCTGGACGTGGTACCTCGCCAACGACTTTCAGTTCCATCTCACCACACCGGCGATCGTCCTCCTCCACGGAAGGTGAGTTTCCCCGGGACAAGTGTGTCTCCCCGTGGGCCGTCTCCCACAGAACCCTCAGCGAGCGCGGCCGTTCTGGGCAGAGGGGCCTTCACGAGTTAGGAAATGAACTTTTCAGAACCGTCCCGACACCGAGTCCTCCTCCACTGTTTGCCTTGCTCCGCATCCCCCTCCGCTCTCTGTCCTGCCCGAATCCCTCTGTGTTCTTGCAGAGCTGTAATCCGTGTGTGTTAATATCCAGTCTCAGCTTTTTCCACCTATCCGTCTTTGTAAACATTTCCGCAGAGCGCCATGATCCGCGCACCTGTCCATTTTTGAAGCTCTGTACCATTTTTGTGGTTGGTCATCCAGGTTAGTCCCAGTTTGTCCTGACTCCAAATGACACCTCGATGACTGTTTATTTATTTTTTTTCAAGATTTTATTTATTTATTTGACAAAGACAGACACAGTGAGAGAGGGAACACAAGCAAGGAGAGTGGGAGAGGGAGAAGGAGGCTTCCTACAGAGCAGGAGCCCAATGTGGGGCTCGATCCCAGGACCCTAGGATCATGACCTGAGCCGAAGGCAGATGCTTAACGGCTGAGCCACCCAGGCGCCCCTCCATGACTGTCTTTGAACATACTACGTTTCCCTCTTCTTCATTTCCTTGGGGCCTTATTTCAAGGTGGAATTACCAGGTCAAAGGGTAGGAACAATTTTGTGGTGCTTGTTACATATTGTGTGATTCTTCTCCAGAAAGAGTGAGGTAATTTACAGTGCCCCAAATGCATCAGTGTACCTGTCCCCCACTTTGGATATTTATTACCTTAATTTTTGTTCTGGAAAAGCTTAAGGTCTCAATAATTCACGAGGAGACATATAGCTTGCGGATTATCCATGCCATATCTTTTTATAATTTTTTTAAAGATTTATTTAGCTGAGAAAGAGAGAGTGAGAAAGAGCACAAGCCAGGGGAGCAGCAGGCGGGGGGCGGGGTAGGGGGTAGGAGGAGGAGCATCTAATTTCAATTTAATCTAAGAATGAAGCACCTTAAAAAAAAAAAAAGAGAAGTCTGCTTTTTCACACATCTTAAATACACACTGCTTTCTAACTTTAAATGTAAAGAGGTGTTTTGTTTGTTCGTTTACTAACCATTAAAAAAAAAGTCCCATGGCTCCCACTAAGCACAAAGGCAGTTTGCTGGGATAGTGAGTTGGAGTTAGAAGACATGGGTTCCAATCCTGCCTGGTAAGTCACTAGCTGGGGGACCCAGGGTCAGTTGCAAGGCTTTCATCTTCAATTTCCATCTCTGTAAAATGGAGACCATAGTGCTTCATATCAGGGTTGGAGGACATGGCAAGATGAGACACGTGGGAACCAGCTCAGGGCCTGCCTGTGAGTAATGTGCGACCACATGTTACTCAGCTACCTGTTATTTGAGATGCCATGTCATCACCGTTGTCCCCAGCTGCTGTCACCGAGTGGTCCCCTCCTAGTCTCGCAGGGACTTAGGGGGAGGGTGGCTGGATAAGCCACTATGAGCGTCTGCTCCTCCCCTAAAGCCATTCAGGGGTGGCCCTCTCCCTATTCTCTGCACCGTCCCTATTCCACACAGGGTCCCCTTATCTGGGCAATGAGTCCCCTTCCTTGGCTTCCTCTCTAAACGCCCTTTCCAGAAGGTACCGGTGTGGATGAGATGTGAACAAAAGCTTCCCAGATTGAAGGGTCCGAGTTCCTCTTGCTCCACCTCACCCCTTCCCACATGCTTCCTGCTTCACCCCTTCCTAGTTCCACTCCTCTGAGGCAGGGGAGGGCGTGGAAACATGAGCAAATGCCCGATGCTGGGGGGGGGGGTTCTCTCTGTATGATTGCCACGGGGAGGGGGGGTCCAAGTGCTCCCCCACCCAGGCTCCCAAAACAAAAGCATCTGATTCGAATGGCTTGTTTTCTCCGATGGGCGTTGAGAGGTGGGGAGTGCAATTTTTGAGAACATAACAGAACTGATTGGAGCATATGCGATTGGAATAGAATCAGGTAATAAGATGGAAATGAGATCTAATAATCACATTGCTATTTATTTTGGAAATGGAGATTTAAAAAAGTAAGCTCTCCCTCCCTCACCCCATCATGAATCAGGCAAGGGAGGTGGAGAGGAGGGCGGTGGCTTTGGGCTCCCCTGCCCCCGGCCCCCTAGCAAGGGCGGGCTGATTCCCCGAGTTCTCCTGGGCCGCTGATCTCTCCTGCTGCTAGGGGAGGACCTGCTCAGGCCCCCAGGGCCTCCCCTGGTGTGGACTCTCCCTCCCACAAGGCAGTCAAACCCTCAGAGCTCCCTCAGGGCAGGGGGGCAGCGGGCGACCCATTCTCCGAGCCGTCACGGGCCTCAGCTGTGTGCTGGACGGCGGCTGCTCGAAGGGCTCTGGAGACCTTGGCAAGCGCCTGCAGGGACAGGTGGGTCAGGTGTGAGGCCTCAGCAGGCCCGGCGGCCCCGGCAGAGGGGAAAGGGCGAGCCTCTACAGCTTCCCCGGAGGTGGCCTTTGCAGCAGGATGTGCTGATTGCTGGCCCAGGTATTCAGTGAGGAAAGAGCAAGCGAAATCCTGTAGGGAATCCTGGCCGGGATGCCGGGGGCTGACAGGCTTGTAGGGAGGACACTCTGCTATTCCTTGCTCCTCTTGGGCTATGGGCCCTGAATGGACCTTTGTGAGGGACCATCCCTCTTGGGAGAGCGGGGATGGTGGTCAGTGCTTGAAGCTCTGGGACTTTCTCAATCCCGTTGTCCCAGGCGTTGCCCCCTCAAAAAGCCGGGAAATATAACCACTGACCTGAGTTGGCAGAGGGAAGCCTTCGGCACTGGGCCATTTGTGCCGCGGTCAAAGGCCCCGATTAGCGGCTCAGAGCTCTGGAGGACAAAGGACTAACAGGAGGTAAGGTGGGACATGGGTCACTATCTCCCTGTCTGTTTGGGTCCCTATGCGTATTTGCCTGCTCGGACTGCCATGATAAAGTCCCATGTAAGTGGCTCAAACAACAGAAATGTATTTCCTCATGGTTCTGGAAATTAGACGTCTAAGATCAAGGTGTCAGCAGGGTGGGTTTCTTCTGAGGCCTCTCCCCATGTCTTCACATGGTCTCAGAAAGGCACGGGTCAGATTGAATGAGGGCCCGTCCCAATGACCTCATTTCACCTTAATTATCAATTTAAAGATCCTATCTCCAAATACAGTCACATTCCGAGGTCCTAGAAAGTTAGAATTTGGGGGGACACAATCTAGCCCATAGTAGTCTATGTCAGGAGGCTTTATTAGTTTTACTTATAGGGATGGTTAGCCGGGGCGGGGGGGGGGGGGCTCTCTGTCTCCTGAGAGGGGGTGCCACAGATTGGGCTCAAGTGCCCCAGGGAGTTAAAAAATATTTACTTGGATAGATGTGGGTTTTTACTGGATGGCCTGACTGGATGGCTTACCACCCACCTAAGACAATGAATTCTTACTACCTCCCAACTCTAGACCTACGAGAGACCTACTTGAGTGTCCTTGTGACTTAGGACCCCTGGCCCCAATGTCAGCATCTTTCCTAGAGGCTGTCGTGGAAGGCAGATTTCAGTCCCTTAGCTAAAAAACAGCCCTATCCAAGCTTGTGGCCACGCAACCACACTTAGCTTCTAAATGGTGGGAGGTATAAAAGGTAGGGCTTTTTTCTTAGAGAACACACTCGTCTATAATGCCAGTAATTCAAGGAGGGCAGAACTAGATGGTCCTGCAAAAGGCAGCATTGTTGTCATAACTTCCCTGCCCACGCTCACAGCAGACATTACTAATCCATCACAGCACCACTGAGCTAACTAACACTCCTCCATTCCAAGCATTAACACTAAACTAGAATCGGCACCCTGGATGAAAATCATTTGCTCCCTGCCTCACTCATGATGTATGAATGGTCCCGTATCCCTTCTGCATGAAGGGCCATGGCAACTTCAAGCAGCGGGATGGGCTTGTCAGAGGCGTCATCCAGGCAGGGCTGTACCTAGACCATCTTGCACCTGGTTTGACATTTTTTTGGTACCACTGCAGATCGTCTTGGTCCCAGCCCTCACGATTCTGAGTGGGTGCAACCAGACATTGCCCTGCTCTGAGCCTGTGCCCCTAAATCTGATTTCCTGCCCCAGAGCCTCCCATATACTACAGCTGGGGCTCCTTCGGGAATCCTCTTGGCCTTAAACATGTGTAGTCCCAAAGTGTGGCTGCATCGGCTTTTGTGGGGCCACCCTTGACCCTTGGGGGATAGAAGACACTAGAAAAGTCTTCTTTCTTTCACCTCCCAAAACAGTTTTCAGGTGCATTTCATAAGCCTCCATAGCACATTCTGGAAGAATGGAGCATTGGCCACCTTGATAGCGTATCCTTGTATTAGCTTTCCCTGTTTCCGTGCTTCACACCCCATCCCTCATTCCTAACCCCGTATCAACTACCGACACCCAGATATTTGTCTCAGATTGCATCTGGGTGGGAGAAGAATCCCCGGATCCCCTCTTATGCTATTCCCTTCCCTGTGTCCCCCTGGGCCTGACAGTCATTCTCTCCTCAATCAGCCACCACTTAGGTCCGTATAGTGCCTTGCGGGTGGCAAGGGACATTCCCAAGCATGGTCTCATGTTGAGCTGCATCGTAAATTTCATGGTGAAGATGGGGAAATTCAAGTTCAGATCCTGCTGAGGTCCAGGTCCGAGCCAGTAACTGGTCAAGTTTAAAGGCTAATCCAGTTGTCTAACTCCAGCCCACTCTGCCACGGCTGTCCCCACATCAGCCTCCAAGGCAGCCCTAGCAGGAAATGCCTCTGATTGCCAAGCTTTCAAATCTTTCCTGGCTAAAAATTTTGCAGTGACGGAAACTGAAGAAAGCCTCTGTCCATGTCCTCTCTTTGCAGAAGTAAACACGTCCTTGTCCTCCTCGGGGCCATGCTGTTCTTGGCATCTCTCACTGCCACAGCTCTGCTCACACTGGCTTATGCCCTTCCGGTCGCAGCTCCGTCAGAAGCAAGGTAACCCACAGTTCCCAGCCTGCGGCTGTCACTTGCCTGCCCTCGGAAGGGCCAGGACCTCCCAGGAAGGGCTGCTTAGTGCATGCCAGGCTCTTTGTGCCGTGTGCATTGGCTCGCGGAAAAACCGGGTGGGAAATGTTCAGCCTGGATGGGAAAGCTGATTGCGTTTTTGTTTCCAAACTTCCGAACCTTTCAACTTGCACTGGGGGTGCCGGGAGGGTGGGGGTGGGGCCGGCTTCTCTGAAAGTACCGGAGACACACTGCTGCCCTTTGAAATGCTTCTCGGAGGAAAGCAGCGCCCCCACGTGGCCATATTAGGTTTCTCCTTCAGTGGCGAACTTGGGCTTGGAAGTTCTTATTATTGGCAAGAGAGACTGAAATTTAAGGAAGTTGGGGTTATCCCTCGAAAGTCACACGGCCTGTAAGTGGCATAGGTGTGAGTGGAACCTAGGATCTTACCCACTATGCTGTTTTGCCTCCCCAGTGTGGTATATATACCGATTCTTCTTCATAACCATCCTGCGTATCAAAGGCGGAAAAAATGGTCCTACTCATCTCTTCTCAGTACAGCAGGCAGAGTGACACAGATAGAAATCAGATCCTGTCAGTCACCTGCTCAAACTCCTCCAATGGCTGCCCAGTGCTCTCAAAGTAAAATCCCTGTCTGACCTCCTCCATCACTCCCCAATGTGCAGACTGGACCGGCCACACTGGCTCTCCCACGTCCTCACACCCAGCCTGCTCCCTCCTCAGGCCTTCGCATTGGCGGTTCCCTCACACTAGAATGCTTTTCCTTTAGAATCCAGGTCCCGGCAGGCCTTTCCTACAGGTGTCAGTGCAAACGTCGTTTCTCAGAGTGGCCCTCGCTGACCTCCCGACGTAAAACAGCCCTGAGTCATGTCTGGCACAGGGCTATGTATTTGTGAGGGGAATGAATGAATGAATGAATGAATGCATGAATGAAGACACCCAGGTTTTTTGGCTGGGGGAACACCATGCCCTTCCCGTCATGTCGTGTCTTCCGTGGGCAAAGCCAGGTGACTAAGGGAGAGGTTCATTCCCATCTAGCCCAAGCGTTCTCAATTCTAGAAGCACGTGGGACTCTCCTGGGGAGCTTTTAAACCCCCCGATGCTTCCAGAAACCACCATCTCAGACCACCTGCATCCCAATCTCCAGGGATGTGGCCCAAGCAGTCGGATTCTGTAAGAGCTTCCACGAAGAGGTTCGCTCCTGGGAACCAGATTTTTAGAGCTATCCCGAGGTACCAGCTACCAGAAACAACTACTTAAAAGGAACACAGTGGTCGTATTTCCTCGAGATCCAGGGTATAGGGACCGAAGGGAATTTGGAATTTGAGCAAGCCAGCTGTGGTCTAAGGCAGGATCAGGAGGTTACTGTTTGTGGGTCATTACTGAGGAAATGAACATATGTTCCCCACATTTTCCATTTGATTTGCCGATTGCACCAGTGGACATCTGAGAGATTCCTTTTCTCAGCTCCAGATCAAACCGACCCTTTCGCCTTCCATTCTTGTGTTTTTCAGTGAAAACGCGACTGCGTTGTATTTCTCGGAGTATTACACTAAGCCCTACTGCAGATACGGGCCGTTCCTCGTGGGCCTCTTTCTGAGCATTTTCATGCACCAAAACCACCAGGCGAACATTCTTAAAACCAAGGTGAGCTCGCCCCATACCTCACTGTGAAGGCTGGGTCTGCTTGGGACTGGAGTGGCCCGTTTGGCCAGGCTCGTGGAAAGCCACGGGCAGCAGTCAGGCTGCTCAGTACTTTATTGGGCTGTGGTGTGTTAGCAATGTTTCTTGGTGCTAGAGAATAAGAGCGACCTTATCTTCTTGCCGGAGCCTCACTCTCTGCTTTCCTCGCTGAGTGCCTTTAAGAAAGTTCCAGGACTGGAACCCAGTGGTATTCCACCAACTGGAGACCCCACCCAGCGAGTTTGCACTGGCAAGGTCCTCTTCCGGAAGGACGTGGTTACTTTTCAACAGCACAAGCTCCTTGCTTTCTATAGACAGGAATCTTGGTCAAATTCGATGGCTCCATCTGGGCACTGGGACACAAGGTGTCTAAGGGGAAAGAAGCTGTCATTCTGTCTTCCAGATAAAATTGCTTCCCTGGCTCGTTTGTGGGCTCATTCTGGCTCGCCATCCAACCTCATTACTCAAGCCGGAAGCCTGTGTTCGTCTCTGACGCGTCCTCCTCATTGAGCCCTCCTCCCAGGCATTCCTCCGCCAAGCCCCCCTATTCTTTCTCCTGTCCAACTAACCTCGCTGAAGCTCTTCTCATCTCTTGCCTGGGCTTCTTGTCTTGTCCATCTTAAATCCACCTTTGGGGCAATCTATTTAAAACACGACCTTGGTGTTGCCCTTGAACGGTGCAAAAGCTCTTCATATGGCTTTTCATTGACCCACGAGACCTTGAGGGTAGACCATGTCTTACTTGCCTCTGAATCCCCAACGTCTGGTTCTGAAATCACTGAAGGCACTTAATAAACAAATGAATGAAGGATAATGTGCTTTTCAATGGACAAAGGGCCAAGAATTCCTTTGAACTACAGTGATAGCCCTGAATCTCCTCTGTTAAGCCCTACCTTTGTTTGCCTGGGTCTTGTGGGTACCTCACCTAGATGCTCCAGAGGAGAGGCCCCTGTCCTTGGAAAATCTTGTGTTGCTCACAGCAGGAACGGGAGATAAGGCTTCACTAGAGAGAATGGATGTCCAAGGGCTACGTGACTTTTCCTGTAGGTTGGAGTTTCCCTGAAAACGCACAACTCAGTTGTAGATTACAACAGGGTGCCATTAAAGAGATGCTTTGGTGTCATCCAGGTTCCGGGGTGCCCAGGGAGCTGAGGGGAAACCTAAGACGACACAGAGCTTTTGCAAATGCTCCAGGAGTTGAGTCGGGACCAGGGGGTATGGAGTCAGAACACAGGTCAAGCTGATCTGGAGAAACAAGGTAGAAGGGATGGGTAGACCAAGCTCAACACTCTAGAAGCCAGAAAATAAGAACACAGAGTCCAAGCTGGGGGCAGCTGGGGCCGATGTCCTGTGCTGGGAATGAGATGAGGCAGGGTGCATTATTAGTGAAAGAGTGAAGGGGAACCTAGCCTAAAAGACGGGGCTTGTGGAGACTCCCACCCCCCCACCCCCGAGGAAATGCCTTTCTTCCCATGTAGCCAGAGCCTAGCGCAGGAATCAAGGAACCAAGGAGCAGAGAGCTTCTCTTTAAAGACGAGACGGTGGACTGATAGGATGCTAGTTTCGTTCCATGGAGTGGTCCTCATAGCAATTTGGGAACTGGAACAGAGAAGCAAGAGAGATTCTTAGAAGGCAGATGTGAGCCTAAAATGGTCAAGTGAGATGACATAAGATCTAAGATCTTGAACTGAGCCTCGTAATAGAATTTAACCCATGGGGCTCTTCTCTGAGCTGGAAAGTTCTCCATTCTCCCACTCCTGCTGCCATTTTATGGCCCCGATGATGAGGTTGCAGCCCAGGTACAGACCACGTGCGGGAAGCCCTTGCGTGGTTGGTGGGCACGGAATCAATCCAGGAGCCTTATTAGGTTAAGGAACAGAATGGGAGGTCAGGAGTGGGTTAGAACATTATCTTTTCTTTTTTCTCTTCTAACTTTCACTTAACAGTTATTTGAGATTCACAGCAAGTTGCAAAAATAGTACAGAAAGTCTTGTGTAACCTTGACCCGGGTTCTTTCAAGGGTAACAGGCAACCGAGAAATTGACATTGGCACAATCCATGGGTCTTGGATCACCAGTTTTATGCACACTCATTTGTGTGTGTATATAGTTTTGCGCAACTTTAGCACATGGAGAGCTGTGTAACCACGACCACAAGCAAGGTACACAACTCTGCTGTCACCACAACGATCTCCCTTGTGCTAACTCTTCGTGGTCACGCCCCGCACTCTCCCCTACCCCGCCCCAACCCCAGCCCCTCATAACCACCAGTCCGAACCTTTTATTTTAGTCCAAGTTGGGCACTGATTGAGGTTTCCAAATAGACACCTAAAGGGACACTAATAAGAGAAAAAACTGAATTCGTGTAAAAGGAAGTAAATACGCAATGTCCAGAATGGGCTTGACCCACGTCTCTCCCTTTCCTGTAGGCGCAGGCTGTGCTGGGGTGGGTGTGCTCCCTGTCCACCCTGTTCATAGTGGTCGCTCTGGCGTACGTGGTGGATGACAGCCCGGCCACCGCTTCGCCCGCCGTGGCTCTGTACCAGGCCCTCCACCGGACCCTGTGGGCGGCGGCCGTGGGCTGGGTCATGCTGGCGTGTCAGGAAGGCTACGGAGGTATGATGCCGCCGGGACTATTGCTTAGGGGCTCACACTATGTCCCTTTAAAGGTGACAAATGCAAAAACACGGAGTACACAGAAGGGCTTTTTTATTTGCTGAAATGGTTGGTGAGTGACTGATATTGACTCGAAGACATCAATTTGTTTATATCCTGGGGGAGAACTGCCCGCCTATTCTGTTTTAGATTTTTACCCTGGTTATATACAAATGTAGGTTCCGAAAGAAAAATCTGCAGCCTTTCCAATGAAGCTAGTTTAGAAGCTGGAGGAGAAAGACGGGGTCACATAGTGAGAACAAAAATACCAGTGCCAGAGACAAAAGTTCTGGTCACATTCACCCTGGGCCTCGGTTTCCTTATCTATGGGTAGAGACTGAGTAGTTCCCAAGATCCCCTTCGGCCCTTTGATGAAGCAGGGAAAATGTCTCTACTGTGCCTGGCTTTCTATGCATGGAAAGGACAAGCAGAAAGGGTTTAAATGGAAAGAAAGGGATTTTCTCCAGATTAGAAAGGTCTATTCAAGTCACCTGACATTTTGCCCCTTTCTCTTCTACTTGGCATGAGGCAAGAACTGGGTGCTTGAGGTGTCAGAAAATGACAGGAGAACGCCTGGCAAGAATCATCCAGAAAAAGTTCTGGTCCCACACTGCCCAGAAGTCCTAAAGCGATGGCTGTAGAGCCCGGGGGAGCCATGACCCCTTTCTACCCTAGGGAAATACTCAGGAGGAGTTTCCACGTGGGCCTGTGACCCCAACCCAGTTAGCCTCAGCAGAAGTGTTTGGAAATCATGGTTTAAGGAGAAAAATGATCAAATAATCCCAATAACCGCTGATTGAGCACAGGCTTATGTCAGGGCCCGTGGAGAACTTCACGCATATGATCCCGGGTGACCCTGGCCATACCCGTGTGGGTAGAACTATCCGGAGCTGTTTCTATGTGAGAAAGATGGCGCCCGGCGATGAAGGCACTCGCGAAGGTCACGCAGCTCGGTAGTGGCTGAGCTGGAAAATGAAACCTGGACCAAGTGCAAAGCCAACGCCCAAAGCCCAAAGCCCATGACCTTCACTTCTGTGCAACAGTACCCCTCCTTGTTTTTGAATTTCAATTTGAATTTGAATTTAATTTTGAGTATATAATGATGAGAGATTTGTCCTTTAATATTTTAATTGTAAAAGCTTTTCCTTAGATGGAGAAATGACATTGACGAAGAAATAGGCTGCATTCTCTCTGACTGATGTATTTGCATTTCTGGGCAGCTGTTTGAATCACATGACCACACCTAACGCTGCTCCCATCCAGTGACAATGACACTAAGCTGTCCCCAGAGCCTCAGGACATAAGCATCTAGTCCCCCCTGGCCCATGATATGGGGGCAGACATCACAGCATTCCTGTCTCCTGTGAAAAGTCATGCTAAGTGAAGACTTAACCTCTAGAGGGAGTGACTTAGGTCAAGTTAGAAGATTAATCTGATTTGCAGCATTATCGTTACAGCGAAGCTAGTAAATACTACTGATCCTTAGGCTGAGTATGGATGATACCTCCATTAACCCGGGTGACAGACAAGCTCTTTGGTCGTTCTTGAGCGATATTATCTTTCAAAGTGTGTTGTCATTAGCTGATCACAATTATGTAGGTGTGACTGGTGTTCTAGGTTTGCATCTCCGACACTATTTTAAGATCTCAGGATTGGTTAGTAGGCGAATGTAGGAGGTGATAGGCAAGATACAATTCTAGAAAATATGTATCCACCTGGTGACCTTTAGAAAAATATGTCTATAAAGGAACATTAGAAGAAGGCTTTCACTGAGACGCTCAGGGTGTGAAGGGATCCTGACGGCTCAAATCATCCATCCGCCATCTTAGTCAGGGCCAGTGTAGACCACGGGGGTCTGGTTCCGTGCAAAGCTATGTTCTGCCGAGTTGCCGGAGTCATCTTCTGACATGTTACTCCTCCGGTTAAAACCTTTTAGGACTGCCCTCTCTCCTCCAGCAATGGTCCTCAAACTTTAATAATATATGGACCCATTCCAAAGGAATAAGTAGTCTTTTAGATTCCTTGTATTGGCTTAAATTAAATTTTAGTTCTAATTTTACCTAAACATGAGCAAACATAAACCTAGACACAAATTTTTATGTTTATAGCACACAAATTTACAAAGCCAAAACAAATGTATAAAGTAACCATAAAAATGAGGCCCCTGGCTGGCTCAGTCGGTAGAGTGTGTGACTCTTGATCTTGGGGTTATGAGTTCAAGCCCCAGGTTGGGTGTGGAGATTACTTAAAAATAAAATCTTGAAAACAATAATAGAATAACCATAAAACTATAAAACCAATAAAATCTGAATTAACAGCATTTATTTAATGTGGTTAGTAATTGACTGGAGCACATGAGGTGAACAGGATACTGTTTGCTTTAGGAATGTACTTTTGTGTTAGGTTTACCTGTGCTCTTTGCTGACTTAATTTTTCTACAACTATATTATTAATTCCCCAGTAATATCTTGGTTGATCTTATCCCTTGGCATTCACTTGGGGGCAAATGCTTCTTTGGTCTGTGAGTCGACCTCGATTTATCCACTCAATCTCATAAAATATTTATCTAATGCTTGCTTTAAGTCAAGCACTGAGATGCAGGGGCTATAAGCAAAAGACAAGAAAAAAAATCTCTCTCTTGTAGGAGGTCACAGAGGGGTAGGGGAAGTAGAGAGACCAGGAGACTCTAGTAAGCCGAATAACGGTCCCTAAGATATCAGTCTTATTGGGACCTTGCAGATATGGAGGCAAACATGAGATTGGGAGATGGGGAGATTATGCTGGCTTATCCAGGTGGGCCCTAAATGCAGTCACGTGTATCCTTAAAAGAGGAGAGCAGAGGGAGATTTGACAGACACACAGAGGAGACGGTGATGTGAAGGTAGAGCAGAGCATTGAAAATGCTGATGTTGATGGCAGTGGCCACGAGGCAAAGGAGTGCCAGAAGCCACGGGAAGCTGGAGGAGACAAGGAGCGGATTCTCCCCTAGAGCCTCCAGAGGGAATGCGACCTTGCCAACACCACGATTTCAGCCAGTGATACTGGTTTTGGACTTCTAGTCTCCAGAATGACTCGAGAATCAATTTTGGTTGTTTCAAGCCACCATGTTTGTGCGATTTGTTACAACAGCCATAGGAAACAAATCCAGAGCCATAGTAAGTAAATACGCTTATGATAGAATTCCAGTGCAGATGTACATAGTGAATAAAAATAAAGCAGGATGCGGAGCGTAACTGGAGTCGGGGTGCATTTGCAGGTATGTGGTATAAAAGCATCGTGGGCAGAGGGAATGGTGTGGCGGAGGTCTCAAGACGGGAATGAGCTCGGTGGGCGGGAGAAAGAGCCAGAAGGCCAGTGAGATAGGAATTGAATCAAGGTGGGAGAGAGGTGGGAATGAGGACACAGAGGAAGGGGGAAGCCAGGTCATGCAAGGGTCTTCATGGCCATGGGAGAGAATCTGGATTTTATTTTAAACGTCATATAACATCATCTGACCTGTGTAATCTAGGTTACTCTAGATGTTGCGTGGGGACTGCAGGGCGGCAAGGAGAGCAGAGAGACCAACAGATGTGCTAGGAAGCTACAGTAGGGGTCTGTGGGGGAGGAATCCGTGGTGGATTCGATGAGGGGGTTCGCAGAGGAGACGGGGAGAAAGGGTCTGATCGAGATAGATAGTTTATTTATTTATTTATTTATTTATTTATTTAAAGATTTTATTTTTATTTATTCGACAGAGAGAGATCACAAGTAGGCGGAGAGACAGGCAGAGAGAGAGGGGGAAGCAGGCTCCCTGCTGAGCAGAGAGCCCGATGCAGGGCTCGATCCCAGGACCCTGAGATCATGACCCGAGCCGAAGGCAGAGGCTTTAACCCACTGAGCCACCCAGGTGCCCCGAGATAGGTAGTTTTAGAGATAGAATGGCAGTGCTCTGTGAGATATGGAAGAAAGAGCAGAGTCTGGGATGGCACCAAAGATTTTGTCCTGAGCAACTGAAACCACATGATTCATTACTGAGCACTCAAGATGAGGCCTGTGGAAAGGAAAAACAGAAGTTTCTTTTCTTTTCTCTTCTTTTCTTTCTCTTCTCTTCCCTTCCCTTCTCTTCTCTCTCCTTCTTTCTTTTTCTTTCTTTCTTCTTGGCTTAAAACAACAGAAATTGATTCTTTCATAGCTCTGGAGACTAGAAACCCCAAATCAAGGTGTTGGCAATGTCCCTCCAGAAGCCCTGTGGGGATCTGTTCCTTGCTCTGTCCTGGTCTCCCCCTCCTGCCGGGCTGCCAGCAAGCCCCGAGTTCTCCGGCCCGTGTGTGCGTCACTCCAATCTCTGCCTCTGTCTTCGCATGGCCTTCATCCAGTTCCTCTCCTCTGTGTGTTTGTGTCTCCTTTTCTGTCTCTTATAAGGACACTCATTTTTGGATTTGAGGCTCACTCTAATCCAGCATAATCTCATCTCGAGTTCCTTACCTTTGTTCCATCTGCAAAGACCCTCGTTGCAAATAGAGCAAGGTTCCAGATGGACATAGCTTCTGGGAGAGCACTCTTTGACCCACGGCAGAGGACAGGAAGTCCTGTGCAGAGACGGACGTATCCTTGCACTTCATTTTAATTAATTAAGTTAAATAGCCCAAAGTGGGTAGTGGCTATCATGTGGGACAGCACGGTTCCAGAAGTTAGAGCAAGTTACGGAATATTTGTCCTGAAAGGGACTAGAAGGTGACCAAATGCAAGCCCGTCCTTGAGAGATGACAAGTCCGGGGCCTGGCGATGCCACTGCCTCGTCCCAAGGCCCAGCGGCTCCTGTGTTGCACCTGGTGCCAGAACCGAAGCCGGGGGAAAGGACTTCGCACCTCGTTTTGCAAGGTTATATTAGCATCTCTTATATTTTTCATACTCCCGCAGAGGGAAGTGTTTTTATTTTGTTTTTGTTTTGGGCACATTCTCTTAAAAATGAGAAGAAGAAAGACTTTCTCAGAGGACGTTCACACCCTTAGGAGCGGGGCCCCAAGGAGCAGGGATGGCCCCCCTCGGAGCCGGAGGGGCACTCGCGGGCCCCGCGAACCCCGCTGTCGGTTTCCTCCAGGTCTGTTGAACCGGCTGCTCTCTCGCCAGCTCTGGACTCCGCTGGCCAGCATCAGTTACGCCTGCTACTTGGTGCACCCCATCCTCATCGTGCTCTACAACGGACTCCAGGAGACGCTGATTCACTACACCGACACCAACATGGTGAGTGCGTCCCTGCTCTCGGCCCTGGTGTGACTCTCCCGGCCCTTCTCTGCTGGAGCCCCGGAGCCACCCACTGGCTTGGGGAGAAGCATGTTCTATTGCTGCAAGGAGCCTACTGTCCTTTGTTTTATTGGAGGGAGGGCTTCAGGGGAGTAGCTTTCTTCGATCGCATTTATTCTAGTTTTAATGCGCAGGGCTGTCTGTTACAGATCTGTTTCGTACAGCCACGAGTCTGGTAGTAAGATTGCATCCCCTCTGCCCTTTTTCTCTCCAGTTCTATCTTTTCTCTGGACACTGTTTGCTGACCTTCATTGCTGGGCTGGCCCTGACGCTGTGCATTGAGAAACCGTGTCAGGAACTGAAGCGGCACCTCCTGGGACCAACACCTGTAGGGCCGTGAACGAACATTCTGGTAAAACCGGGAAGAATGGATGGGTTTGTTCTGCCGGTGACCAGCAAAAGCAGGCGTGGCCTCGTTTATGTAACGAATGTTTGTCCCCCTGGCAAGGGGTGTGAATCTGATTTTGTGAATGTTTAAGATATGCAACTTCTCTGTGCTTGATACATGAAAGAGTTCTGAGTGTTGCTATATAAAAGAGTTCTGTGATAACCTATTCAGTAGCACAATAATCACCCTCTCATGTACCTTTTCAGAAAAAAAAAAAAAAACACACCTGGATTTTTGGGGTCTCGTCCTCCATGTATTTTCTCTACCAAAGATCATAGGAAAACAGCAAACCTCGCGAATTTAATGTCATTTGAGTTATAATGTTCACTTTTCTTGGTAAAATCACAGTGTGTAGTTTTTTACATCATGATTGTCTTTGTGTTATCATGATACCTTTGTAGACTTGTAATTTTATCCTGGAGCCTCAGGACTGCATGACCCACTGGCGTGTGCACGGTGACATTATCTATTTTACAGTGTGGTCCCTGTTAGGGGTTGAATGTGTCCACTGAAAAAGATACAAAGTCTGAATCCTCTAGCACCTGAGAATGTGGCCTGTTTGGCCGTTAGTTTTTTGTTTTTGTTTTGTTTTGTTTTGTTTTTGTTTTAATTGTTTTGCGTTATAATAATACAAGGTATTAAGTTTACTTTATTTTAAAGATTTTATTTATTTGAGAGAGAGAGAGCAGAGCAAGAGAGAGAGCACATAGGAGCGGTGGGAGGCCAGGGGAAGGGGCAGGGAGAGAAGCAGGCTCACTGCTGAGCAGGGAGCCCAATGCGGGACTCGATCCCAGGACCTGGGATCATGACCTGAGCTGAAGGCAGCCGCTTAAGCCACTGAGCCACCCAGGCGCCCGGGCGTTAGGGTTTTACAGAGGTGATCAAGGTAAAGGGAGTTCATGGGGGGAGGGGACCCTAATCCAATGTGACTGGCGTCCTAATAAAAAAGGGGAAATCTGGGCATAGAGGCAGATCCGCACAGACAGAAGAAGGGGTGAAAACGTGCAGGAATAAGGCAGCCCCGCACAAGCCAAGAAACACCAAGGATTGCCAGCAGACACAGAAGCTAGAGGAGCCAAGGAAGTCCTCTCCCCTGGAGCCCTCAGAGAGAGCACAGCCCTGCCGACACCTCGAGTTAGGACTTCGGCCTTCCAGAACCTTCCAGAACCGTGAGGGGGTACACGCCTGTCGTGGTAAATCAGCCTGTGTGCGGTGCTTTGTTACCGTAGCGCAAGGAAAGGAGCACGGTCCCTCAACAAAACTCCCAATGGAGAAGGACGAGACCCTGGTGAATGGCTTCCATTCCAACCCCTTGGTTTCCAGCAGCGAAGCCTAGAGACAGAGAGATTTATAAGGCTAGGGCGTCCAGGTTGTCAGACTTGTGTTCCTCCCCGGGCGTGTGATTTCATGTTAACCATCCCTACTCACATATGCTTAATGTCACGTTTAACAACACTCTTCATTGTGTGCTTAAGTATTAAAGGATTTACTAACAATCACGGGGCTACGAGGAGCTAGTTAGTACGGAATGCTCCCCATCTCTGTGAGCACTGTTTCTCTCCAAGTGGATCTGCTAGGAGGACCTCTGGGGGGTGGGGAGGGCTGCTAACCTCAAATCCTTCCAAAGGGCAGTTGACAGCTAACCTTGTCCTTTTCTGGCTCACCTTGGGGAGCCACATTCCCGGAGGTCTGGTCTAGTCTGCTGATACAATCTGATGTGAGCGAAGAGACAAGCTTGGCATGTTCAGTGTCTCTATTAGAAGGCGTCAAGTTGGCTCTTTGGGTAACCCCGAAGTTCATGGAGTTCCTTGGGAGCCCCCTGGTGGCGGATTTGGCAACTGACCGCCCCCCCCCCAAACTGAGGCCTCAGGAGATCTTGAGAGTGGGTGGCATTTACAGGAAGAACACTATAATCTGGACAGACCCCAGTGGGAAATGACTCGCCTGCCAACATTGCTGGGCAGTCAAATTGCCGAGTGCTTCTAGTTATGAGGCTAGCAACCTGGGGCACACGGGGAAAAAAATACCCTCTCCACTATTGCAATTTCATAAAATATAAAGTAGGGACAGAGAAATCCAATTTTGTTCTGGCGTTTGTTTTGATCTGGAATTCCCCAGGAGTTTAAGATTTATAGAATATGAAGACTTTCTTTGGATTCTGAAATAAACTGTAAAGGAGCATAGGACATTTACGAGACAGTTGGAAATTTGAACACCACCTGGATGTTCGATGATATTAAGGACTTACTAACTTTTTAATGTGATAGCGGTATTGTGGTCATTTTTTTTTTAAGTCCTTGTGTTTTAGACACATACTGAAATATTTATGGACAAAATGATAAAATCTGGTATTTGCCTCAAAATAATATCAGAAGGAAATGAGATAGCTGAAACAAGACTGGGCATGTAGTGATAATTTTTGAAGCTGGGTGATGGATATGTGGGACCTCATTATACTGGTTTTTTTCTATTTTTGTATAAAAACCTCAAGCAAATAATAATAATAAACACGTGCAAATTTATAGAGACAGCAACATTAGTATAGAGTAAGCATCAACTGATGGGTGCCTCCTTTCATTCTCCCTAAATTCTGAAATCCATGTTTCATCCCCACATATCAGCCCATGGACAAAAATAGTTCATATTGACCGTATAGTTACCCCGGGCGGATCTAGAGGAACTCCAGCCCCCCTTAAGTACCTCCTGACTGGTCTCAGGAGAGACCAGGAATATCTCGCTTGTCTTGTAAACACCCGGACCCTCCTAAGTCCTTTTTTAATGGTGCAGGCTCTCCTTGGAGCTGCACCCTCCCCCCGCCGTGCCCTCAGACTGCTGGGAGCTGTTGGGGGGGAGGTGGGGAGCAGTGCCTCCTACACCTGCTGTCCCCACTCCACTCTCCAAAGCATGCCACCTTCTCCTTTGACTTCTCCCAGCAGGAGGTGGGCTGGGCTGGTTCGGTGCTCAGGCCACTGTGTCCATTCACAGCACCAATGATCTCTACAAATGACACAAACAGATAAGTCCCCTCTGCGCCCCCTTGTGCCATCTGTGTTGTCTCGTTCAGGCTTTGATGCAGTGCTGCTAACAGCTCAGGGTGTTTTTGTAGAAACTGCTGTTGCAGATTTTCCTTATTTTAATAGAGGTCGTTCTCCCTTGGATACACTATGAGCCTATGGGCGCTGGGATGGAGGGTGATCAGAGTGGCAATTTCTTCCTCTTTACATCTTCACCCTGTTCACCACTAGCCCTGACCACCATGGCCGGCACACAGCAGGTGTTCAATAAATGGCCGCTGAAATAGTGATGGAATCAATCCCTTCTCTTAGGTGAATTCTTTTCCAGGAGGCTCTTCATACATACAGGTAGGCACCTCTCAACCAGGTCTCAAATATGTTCAGTTTTATAAAAACCTTTCCCCCAAATGGCCCAACCAGACCCACAGTGCAGAGGTGCCAGAGTACTTAAAAGGGTGAGAAGCCTTTAGTACAATAGTCCACAGATCCCAACTGGGACTTAAAACAATGCTGTACTAATATCGCACTCGGAGGCAGCCATTTTTGGTGGCCTACCCACCCTCACGTGCCCTCCTCCCTTCCTAAAGAAACTCCGACGTTCTAGCATTGAGGTGCTCAGACAGAGGTGAAGACTCATACTCAGCCAAAGCCAGTTTTGTTCCCCTTGGTGCTTCGGCCCACGATTGGTCCAAGTGTGGTCATGTGACCCAGCTCTGACCAATGAGACCTAAGGAGACGTGTGCCGGGGACTTCTGGGAAAGACTGTCCTCACTGAGACGGGAGGGGACTGGGGGGCGTGAAGGAGGAAGCCCTTCTCGTCGTGTGTGTCGTGAGGGTGCGGTGCAGTTGGGAGTTGCGGCAGCACCCTGGGAGAATGAAGGCGGCGAGGCCGACACACTGGGGCTGATGCGGGGACTGGGGGCTGCCCGGCACTGTGGAGGACACAGACACTGTGCAACAACATGGTGTCCGGATCTGTGTGCCGGAGGCTCCCGAACCCCAGCACGCAGGTCTCGACCCTCCAGGTAGGAGACTGGAAGTTGCTTCTTGGAGGATTCTGACTGGCCTAAGACAAAACCCCTAAAATTATGGACATAGAGACTCTCCCCAAAATGTCCTTGCCAGTGAAGCTCATGGTTGACAAGTTCAAACCAGAGGCTCAAAGTAGGGCGACCACCTCGTCCCCATTTGCTTGGGATCTTGTCGATTCTAGCACGGAAGCCCCCCCATCCGCACACACCCCTCTGTTCTGCGCAAACGGGGATGAGCGGTCCCTGAACTCACGTCCATCAGCTTTTTATTTTGTTTATTTATTTTTAAGATTTTATTTATTTCAGAGAGAGAGAGTGGAGGGAGGGGCGGAGGGAGAAGGAGAGGCAGAGAATTCCAAACAGAGTCTGCACTGAGCGCAGAGCCCCAGGCCCGACACCATCTGACGACCCTGAGATCATGACCTGAGCCAAACCAAGAGTTGGACGCTTAACCCAGTGAGCCACCCAGGCGCCCCTCTATCAGCTTTTTAGTTCCTCTCTCTTAATGGCGAACAGGAAGCCAAGGTTCCCACAAACCTGAGAAAAGTCTTTAACATTTGGAAGACTGAGTCTAAAATGAACACACAAAGCAAAGGAGTTTGGAGGGAAGGAAGAAGTTACATGGCGAGGAGCAAAGCTTCCAGAACTATCCCTGTTCTTGAAGAGGTGAGAGAAGATACTGCCTCCAGTAAAGAGGCTGAGACAAAGAAGAGATTATTCTTTGTTTTATTCATTCAGTCAATAACCAAATATTTCTAATAACCACCTATTTATAAGGACTTTAGGACTATTAATATGAATGTCAGAAATCCTGTTTTGAAGGAGCTCTCATCCCTTAGGGCGGCCAGAGCTGGGAAGAATGGCCTGGGGCTGCATTTTGCTTTGGATTAAGGAAGGGACAAAGTGCTGGATAGTTCAGTAGATTGTGGAGTATAGATAGATCCTTATGTTTTTATTACTTAAAATGTCAATTGAATTTTTTAAATGTATTGGTTATGATAGGAATGTACTAATGTATGCTTTTAAGTAACAATAGAATTTTGTGTAGTATTTCGTTTTTATTAGACAAGCTTACAAAATAATGTCTAATTCTGCACCTTTTGTTTGCTTATTAGATGAATTTTTTCTTTTTTAATTTTAATTTTTTAAAGATTTTATTTATTTATTTGAGAGAGAGAGAGAATGAGTGGGGAGAGGGACAGAGGGAGAGGGAGAAACAGGCTTCCCGCTGAGCAGGGAGCCCGATGCGGGGTTCGATTCCAGGACCCCAGAATCATGACCGGAGTCAAAGGCAGATGCTTAACCAACTGAGCCACCCAGGCACTCTCTTCTTCTTTTTTTAAATTGAGATTATAATTTATAAAAACTTACAAAATTGTACACTTTTGTGAGTTTTGAGAAGTGCATATTGTCGTCACCACCATGAGCAAGGTACTGAATTCCATAACTCCTCAAAATTTCTGGGTCTCCTTTATCGTCAGCCTCTATACTTACCCCCAGCCCTTAGCAACTATCTATTTTCCATCCCTATAGTACTGCCTTTTCCAGATGTATTTATTTTTTAGTTTATTTTTTAAAAATATAAAATATTTCAAATATTCCAAGTTGTCTAAAAAATGAAACAATTGATAGCCCATCATCCCTAATAAACACAGGGTAACATTTTGCCATTTTTCTTTCCAATGTGTTTCTGTTTAAAAAATAAAACATTGTAGGGACACCTGGGTGGCTCAGTCGGTTAAAGCCTCTACCTTCGGCTCAGGTCATGATCTCAGGGTCCTGGGATCGAGCCCACATCAGGCTCTCTGCTCAGCAGGGAGCCTGCTTCCCTCTCTCTCTGCCTGCCTCTCTGCCTACTTGTGATCTCTCCCTCTCTCTGTCAAATAAATAAATAAAATCTTTTAAAAAATAAAATAAAAATAATAAAACACTGTAAACACAATGTAGACCTCTTGCATCCCAGTTCCTTCCTCTCCTCTTGCCCAAGTTTCATCCATGTTTTTATATTTTTACTGAAAACATGCATATGTCTATAAATGTTATATAGTATGTTGTTTTTAAGCACTATGTGATTGGATCCATGCTGTGATAGCCTTTCAAAATATGATTTTCCCTATTAAACATAGTCCATATAGCTGGCAATTCGTTTCTAATGTTCATAGTGCTTTCCTGAGTGCTTGTGTGCCTTAAATATTTATCCATTCACCAGCTGGTGGGTAGAATTTGGTTTTTCATTTTTGCAAACACAGTTGTAACAAACTCCTTGTGTGTGTTTCTTCATGGAGATGTGTTAGTTTCCTGGGTATAGAGTCAGGAGAGTAATTGTAGGGTTATCAGGCATATGTATATTCTGATAATGCTACGCAGTTTTCCAAAGTGGTTTTGCCAGTTCATGCCTCCACTAGTGGAAGAGGGGAGCAGACACCATTAGTCAAGACCCTCCCCAACACTTGGTTCTATCAACCTGTTAATTTGCTGTTAAATCCCAATAAGTGTAAGGTAGGGTCTAATTGCTTCAATTTTCATTTCCCTGTCTACTAGTGGGGTTGAATGTTTTCCATGTGTGTGATGGCCCTTGGAGCTTCTCTTTCAGAGACTGCCTACCATATCCTTTGCCCATTCTTCTATTGAGTATTTTCCTTTATTATTGATTCTAAGCTGTTCTTTCTGTATTGTTGATTATTTGTTTTGCAAATACTTTCTCCCTATCTGTGGCAACATTGTAAATGATAAATGCCTTACATTTTAATGTAGGCAAACTGACCACTCTTTTCCTTTTGGCTTGTGAGTTTTTGGGTGTTGTTCACGAAATCCATAGGAATATTTTTAAAATATGTTCTCCAAAGGGGAAAAGGCTCCAGTAAAAATTCCTGATCGAACGCTACAAATCCTTGGAGTCATTGTAAGGTCGATTTTTAAGGTTATAAACAATACACTTGTAAGGTTAAATAAATAAATAGTGCTCAGTGGGGCAGAGGGGACGATTTCGTCTTTCCAGGGGAACTTTGGCAATGTCTGCAGACATTTTCATTGTTCTTCAGCGGGCAGAAGCCATGGATGCCGTTCAACATACTACAAGGCGGGGCAGCTGGGTGGCTCCGTCCGTTAAGCTTCGGATTCTTGATCTCAGCTCAGATCTCTATCTCAGGGTTGTGAGTTCAAGCTCCACATTGGGCTCCACGCTGGGTGTGGAGCCTACTTAAAAACAAAGCAAAACAAAAAACAACCCCCCCCAAAAACCAAATGTACTACAATGTGCGGGATGGCTGCCCCCTCACCCATCAAAGAATTACCTGATAAAAGTCAATAGCGCCCAGGTTGAGAAACTCGGAGTTTGGAATGACCGCTTTGATTGCTGTGTTCTCACAAGACAGGAACAGTCAGGTTCAGACCCTCTACATAGAGGGACTTGGCATTGTGTCTGGGGCCGTCAGTACTGACAAGTAACCCTGGGTCATTCTGTGTTGAACTTGGCAATTACCCCGCACCCATGTGTGGCAAGTCTGCTGGTGAACACTTGGCTGAGGCTGCCCAACAACCTAGTATCTTTGCTCAGATCACAATGGGGGCGGGTGCTGCGCGGGCTTTCTCATCAGGGCCTTATTGCCATGCTAATGAACCCCAACATGCATTACTTGTATTATGCACTGTTTCAAAAGGCATGCCACATTTTCTGTTCCCAACCAAATTCTGTTTATTTCGTTGTTCATTAAAAAAATCATGCTATCCACATCTTGACACGGTGTCAGGGTGCCTCTGCTTCTTTCTCTGTAAAATGATGGAATTTGGCAACAGGAGGGTTCTCCGGCGCTGGTCTGTGCGGGCTGCAGAACCACCCCAGGAGGAGCTTGAACAAACACAGGGCCCCAGGATAAACCCCGGGGGATTTGCAGGTGGGGTGGGACTCAGCCATCTACACTTTTCTCAAAAATTCCTGAAGGATTCTATAAGTAGCCAACCATGTTTTTGAACCACCAGACCCACTGAGTGATGGGATTTGTTCGATGTCACAGAGTCGGAATTAATGACACTCATGTGCAAACAGCAACTTCTCCAAGAAACGCACAATCTTCGGCTCAAAGTGAGCTTTCTCGTGCCCAAAGGGACTTCCAGAGCCATAGTCTGTCAAGCCACCAGGTATCCTTTGGCCAAAGATGTCTTCCATAGTGAGTTTATCGAGGGATTTGGGGGCACTGGCTCCCTGGGGCCGCCTCCCCTCATGCGCCTTTCCTTTGGGAATTATATATTCCGCAGATGTTTACTGGCTCCGGCCATGTGCCAGGCGCTGTGCTAAGCACTGGAAAGACAGTGCTGACAAGTACAGAGGCAATTCCCGCTTCCTTTGATCTTACAGTCTCCCGGGTGAGGGTAATAATAATAAACACCACCACAAATACCTCACTGCAACCTAGGTGAGAACTGTGAAAACCTGACTCGAACTGGGAGCCTCAGGAAGGAATTTCTGAGAAACTAGCCTTTGGCTGAGATTTGAAAGACAACGGCTGTATTTATCAAGGGCTATCACGTTCCACATACTGTTCTAGGCGCTTTGTAGAAACGAAGGCATTTAATCCTAACACAGCGCCCTGAGGGAAGTTCTGTTCTCATCCTCACTTACACACACAAAAAATGAGGCACAGGACAGGTCATTTCCCCAAGGCCATGGCCAGGAGGGGATCCCAAGATATAAACCTGAACAGTTTGAGTGCAGAGCCCACACTCTTAGGGACCATGTTTTGGGACTTTCAGGATGAGGAGGGCTAACCAGGCAGGACCTTTATGAAAAATTCCTTCCAGAAGTTTGGCTGTGAGGGGAGGAGAGAGCCAATGGGGAGCTGGAGTGTCATGGGAGTTGTGAGGATAGAAAGACAGCATGTTTGCACTCCTTGCGGATTCTGAGAGGACTTTCTCCTCAACACTTGAAGGAAAATGAGGACCAAGGAAGTTTAAGGGAGAGTCTCACAACCAGACCTGGCAACTCAGGGCTCCTTCTCTGCAGCCTCACTCAGTCTCCCTACCTCTCCCCAGAAGGCCCCGTTGCTCCCTCCAGGTTCCGCGGACATGCTCAGGGGCCTCACAGATCTGAGCCAGAGACCATGGAGACCTTCCAGAGGTTGGCAGCCTGTGACTTCCAGACCCGCGCAGGGAATGGGATGGACCTGTGCACTGAGCGCTGGCAATTCTTCTTCCGGCATCAAATGAAGCTCGTGGCCTCACAAAGCCTTCTGAAACATGGAGACGCCCCTTCCTGGGAAATGTCTTAGTTTACAGAGAAGGACCTGAGACAAATGTGCTTCAAGCCTGTGAAGTGTCTCGACATTCTACCCTTCAGTGCCTGCTCTTGGGAATGTTGGAGAAATACAGCAGCCATTCATTACATTTTAAAAATCCCAGATACTGTGTTCCATCATGGGCCTCATGTATGAACACTTGGTTGGTGAAGTAACTAGCCCCAGCTCCCGAGATTTGATTTGCGAGTTATCATTTGGTACAAGGCAACGAAGCAGGTGTAGGGATCGCCCTGACGAGGATAAAAAGACTGAGCGTATCTAGGTATAAGCAAATATCGGCGGAGTTTCATCGGGGATGGCGAGAGAGGGACCAGGTGGGAATGGCGGCAGCCGCCTCTGCCTGGGAGGCTGCCGAGACTGGAGGGAACAGGAGGGCGCTCTCTCTACTCTGGAAATGGATTCGCCACGGAGAGCTGCTCTTTCCCCAGACTGTGCCTTCCCAGCTGGGAGTCTAGGAGTCCGTCCCCTCTGCCTCCTCGGCGAGGAGTGGCTGCTGAGCCGTGATCTCCAGCCTTCCGTCGTCCAGCTGCCTGCCTTCTGCCTCAGCATGGTGACTTCTGGGGTGATACACGGGATGCTCTTAGGGCACAGCCCACTCTGCTCTTGCACGTGACTGTTTCTCAGGGGAACGCGAGGCTACCAAACCTGGCCTGTGGCGCTCCTGCGGTTGAAGGCTCCACCTTGCAGGAGGAGGAGGGTCCGAGGTCAGAACCTCCACCAATGGTACCTGCCGCCCGAGCGACAGCAGGACCAGAAGCTCAAGTTTGCCTTGCTTGCCCCTCTTTCTCTAGCCCCGCGGTGCTGCCTCAGCAACCAGGCCAGGGACCAGGTGGCATGCTGGCTGCCTAGGGAGAGGCTGGCTGACGTCCACAGAGGGCGCCATCTTGCTCGCCTGATTAGTAAGAGCTTCCTGTGCAGTGGTGCTCTCTGGTGACAGTCGCGTGGGATACAAGTATTGTCACACTTGGGACTCATTCTGCGAGGATCTTATGTATAACTCTCTCCCAGACGTTGTCAACAGTTCCCCTGGTCTCACTCCTTCCGAGCTTCTAGCCAGCCCGCCAGATGATCAGCTGTTGCCCAGGAATTAGCAAAGAGCCAGGTCTCTGACCATATCTCCTTTCAGGAACTGCTCGTTGCAAAGATTCCTCTGTCCTATAGGGCCACTCAGTCTTCTGCCTTGTTGTAGACTATTGTGTGGAACCTTCTGAAAACCAGACTCGACTTCTTCTCAGTCAGCTGGTCCAAGGGCCACCCTCCCCTGCCATGAGGTCACGGCTGAGGGGCGAAGACAAGTGGCAACGTGGCAGAAGGCGCTGTGCCGGGGCTGTGCAGCCTCTGTGCCAGCCACCTACTGTGCCCCAGGGCCTGCTCATGTACTCCATTGCCACTCGATGCTGGGGTGCCTGTGCATACGTCCGACCTTCTGACTTGCTGGGTTAGATAACAGGTGATGTATGATGGCGAGCTTAAGGCACACGACTACCGACGTCCCGTGGCCAGGTAGTCTGTCTTCATCAGGGTGCAGAAGCAAGTTAGGAGCTCTTTCTCAAGAGAAGAATATTAATAGCCAGAGAGAGCTTGGCTTTGATCCCTGACCTCTGGGGCCTATTAGGGCTTGTCACGGGCTCCACAGAGCATCTTGGGCTGCTCCAGGGGCTTGGAATACCAGCACATCACTTGGGTCCCAGGGGCCAAGTGGCAAGCGAGATCCCTGGAAAACCCTGTCTTGCTCAGAACTTTCAGGAACAGCTCTCAAAGCCACACCTCAGGACGACGAGAGCTACTTCCTCTTCTGTGACCAGAAAGCCGCCTGTCAGTATGGGTACTCAGCTTTGCACCTGCTAACCCCCAAGCACCGCTTCTGCCGCCATGTTTTGGAAGCCAGTATAGCTAGGAACCAGCCATGATGAGGAAGCCAATACAGTCAGAAACAGCCGCGGCCAGGAAGTTTCCCAGAAGATACTACAGAAGCAGCAGAGGTTTCGTGTTTACCTCCCTCTGCCTTCCAAATCTCACCCAAATGCCTGTGTGACAGAATCTAAATCACAGTCACTACCTGTGTTAATACGCTAGGGTGGCCATAACAAACACCAAAGCCTGGGGGGCTTAAACAACAGACATTTATTTTTTATTTACTTATTTTTTTTTAATTGAGGAATAATTGACCTACAGTATCGTATTAGTTTCAGGGGTACCATAGAGAGATTCGACATTCGTATATATTGTGAAATGATCACCACAAGAGGTCTAGTTAACAACCATCTCCTCACATAGTTACATTTTTTCTTTGTGGTGAGAACTTTTTAAAAAAAGATTATTTATTTATTTAGAGTATGAGATGGGGGGGTAGAGAATCTCAAGCATACCACGCTTGGTATGGAGCACGATGCAGGGCTCGATCTCACAGCCCTGAGATCATGACCTGAGCAGAAACTAAGAGTTCGACGCTTAACCAACTGCACCACCCAGGTGCCCCTCTTGTGGTGAGAACTTTTTAAAGGTCTCCTCAGTTTAGCAATTCTCAAATATTCAATCCAGTAACAGATGTTTATTTCCTCCCAGTTCTGGAAGCTGGAAATTCAAGATGGAAGTGTGGCTGGGCTGGTTCCTCCTGAGACCTCCCCCTCAGCTGTGGCTTGTCGGCCGCCATCTTGTTGGTCTCTCACATGGCCTCTCTCCCTCTTCTTGTAAGGACACGAATTCTACCGGATGAGGGCTCCACGCCGATGACCCCATGCAAGCTTAATTACGTCTTTAAAGCCTTGTCTCCGAATGCAGTCCCACGAGGGGGTTAGGGCTTCAACCTCTGAATTCTTGAGAACGTAATTCAGCCCCTACGAGGACACTAGCTGCAAAGGAAGCAAAGGAAGGTAGTGTTTGGCTTTCTAGACTCCATTGAACAGTAGCTGGAGGTGGGAAGGGATCATTCCGGCCAGTCCCCCACCTCTCACCCGCAGCTGCTGGGAGGAGGTGCCGGTCAGGGCCCCCCCCCACCCCCCATCGGAGAGCCCAGAGCCCCGCCGGGACACAGCACGTTCAGTATCCCATCTGGTGCATCTTCCCTGGGACCCCAGCTTTCTCTGGGCTCCGCACAGATGTGATGCAAAGCAGCCTCATTTTCCCTGGGCTCAGGGAAAGTTCAGTGGGACCAAAGAATATCCTTCTGGCTAGCAGTGTTGAACCTCACCTTCCTTCCCCACCCTTCGGCACTAGGTAAGTGGACTGGTAACCACACTAAACCTCTCCTCACATTTCCTATCATGCTGAGGGGGCTCTGGGTGCACCTCCAGTGATCCACGGTCTCTCCAACTTCTTGTCTCTTTGAAGTAGATACTATTACTAGCCCTGTTTTTGGTTTCAGAGTCTTTTATACCTTCAAAATCATTTGGGACCCCACAGAGCCTTTGCTTATTATGTGGGTTCTAGCTGTTGATATTCACTGTGTTAGAAACTAAAATGGAAGGAAATTTTAAACACTTATTTACTAATGTATTCAACCATAACAATCTATTACATGCTGGTGTAACATTTTTATGGAAAATATCTATATTTTCAAAACCAAAAGTAAGGGTAAGAGAAATGTCATGGTGTTACAGTTTCAAAATCTCTTTAATGTCCGGCTTCATACAGCTGCTTCTTTTTATCTGCTACTACTTTCGGTCTGCCGCAATATGGTACATCGTGTGGATTCTGGAAATCTCCAGTGTTTACTCATGAGGAACTGAGGGAGTGAAAAAAGGAAATAATGTCTTGGTATTACAAAAATAGTTTTGACCTTATGGGTCCCCTGGAAGGCTCTCAGGGACTCGGGGTGTGTGGGGGGAGGTACCCAAATTATACTGTGAGAATGCCCGAGGTCAGCATGTAAATTAAAGCAATGAATGTCTGCTGTGCAGCCTGCCTAAAAGAGGAGCTCCATGGTGAAACCCGACCCCAACAGCTTCCACGCAGGAACTGCTAATTTACAACAATGAAGAACGTGGTAAGATACACACACAAGTTTTAGGGGAGTGTGAAAAGAAGAAGAAAAGAAGAGACAAGACTATTGGAATACCCTTGAGTGAGATTCAAAAAGAAAAATGGCACTTTCCTACATAATATTGAAAATCTCAAACAGAAGGCAGCACAGAACTAAGCGAGAATGCCAGCGTCAGGAGTTTTCTGCTAGAGAATACGGGAAGAGAAGCAGGAAGAAGTAATACGGGAAGAGAGTCAAGAAGGAAGGCAAAGGGGAGGCAAAGTGTATCAGCCAGGGCGTCTGAAATGAATGAAGAGAAGGGGTTTGTCTTCCATTTTGTTTTAAGTAGTTTCAGAATTTGGAACAGGAAGGGACTGTAGTGATTATCTATCCCATGGTGGCACCTTACAGCGAGGCAGCGAAGCTCAGAGAGGTCGTTACCCATCCGGGGTCACACACCTGTCATCAGAGCCAGCACCAAAACCTGTTTGTCCTGCCCGCCCGTATGAGCAGCACAGAAGAGCAAAATAAACCCCTCTGTCTCTCGCCCTGTCTCTATCCCTCTCTTTCCTTACATATGCTCATACGCAGACAACATACCCATATTCATGGTTTTTTTTCCTTACTTTCCAAATTTCCTATTAACGAAGTCTAGGGAAATCAGTATGGCCTGCCTCAATGATTTCTCTTACCTCCTCTGTGCACACAACATTATGCAGCGACAGCCATAGCAACAGTTTGAGGCCTGTGGAAACATCTGTGCTGTGGCCGATTTCCACCACCCTTCCCCTTTTGGTGAGAGAAGTCAGTTCTGGTCTAGGTTCCCTTTGACTCGAAGAAAGAGATGTGCAGGATCCGAGTTTTAGTTTGCATGCGTTCAGGCGGCCACAAGAGGGCAGCACCTGAAAGAGCAGTGCCGGGTCCCTTTGAAACTCACCAGAAGCTTCCTAGGAAAGCTGTAACCTTGCGCAACCGCTCATTAGAAGAGCCAGGGTATTCTTAAATGGCCGCCTACTAAGAAAATTAGACCATCATCATGAGGACCAGAATAAGTTTGCCACTGAATCCTTTTGGAAATGTATCTGTTATTTCTAATCTAATCTATTTGTTATTTTCAACTGAAAATAATTTATAATCTTAGTGATTTCCACCGCCTTGTTTCTGAGGAAGTTGAAATGAACCTTACGTTTCATTTATTTTTTCAGTTGTTAAGAGGAGGACTGCCTGTCACACCTGACCTCAGAGTTCTGGATCTTTAATACCCAGTGCGTCGGACAAATGCCCAGATGTGCCCTTTCCACCTCCCCCACCCAAGCTAAGGGACGATGCTGGCTCCTTGGTGACGGAAATCCCTGGGCGAGCACTGGCATTCCTGCGTCAGAGGGCAGCTGGGCGGACTGCTCAGCCCCAGGCTGGTCTGGGGGTTTCAGGACCTGTGACCTGATCCGACTATGGGGCCAGCCCAGAGATATCACAAACCTGAGGACAGACCTGGAGCCCGATCCCCTTGGGAGTGAGGGAAGGTCTGAGTGCAGAGTGACTTGGTGGCCCTGGCTGAGGCAGAGCCCAGGGAGGTTTCTGTAAGTCTTTATCTCTAGTGTTGACCCTAGACCCGCACCAGCAGCAGCAGCACCTGGGAACTTGTTAGAAATGCAAAGGCTCCGTTTCCACCCCAGACCAGCATCGTGGGAGACTTGGGGCTGGGGCCCGGCAGTCAGTGCTTCAGCGGGGCCTCCAGATAATTCTGATGCACGCGCAAGCTTGAGAACCAGCAAAGCAACATTTCAGGGGCAATGTTCATGGTTGCAAAGCCAGGGGAAGCTTGCAGTAAATTCTGGAGGAAACACGCGAGAGAATATAGAAAAAGGAATAAAAACAGGAGAAAGACATTTTCTTTTTATTTTATTTTATTTATTTGACAGAGAGGAGAGAGATCCCAAGTAGGCAGAGACGCAGGCAGAGAGAGAGGGGGAAGCAGGCTCCCCGCTGAGCAGAGAGCCCGTTGCGGGGCTCGATCCCAGGACCCTGGGATCATGACCTGAGCCGAAGGCAGAGGCTTTAACCCACAGAGCCACCCAGGAGCCCCGAGAAAGACATTTTCAAGCAAGTGTAGAATGGAAGGGCTTCTCCTACCCTGCCTGGGTGTGTGAGAAAGGCTAGCTGCACCTGCTCCGTGGTATCGTCAGCAACTTCATATCTGTCTAGAGCTTTCCACTCTCCTATGTCAGATTTATTTGGCTAAAAACAACTTTTGTGGTAGTGACCTTTTATTCAGCTAATATTACTCCCCTCACTGCCTCCAAAGCACACAGAGAAATTGGAGAGCTGATGAAAATCTTTCAGGTCTACTAAATACTAAAGCCTTCCCAAACACTGTGTACTTTTCAGAGAGAGTTTCTTTTTATTGGGATTTCGGATTATTGAAAGGTTATCTGTGTCCTGTTCCTGGAGGCATCAGAATAAAACAAAAGAGAGAGGAACGTATCGTGATGTGTGTTGTATGCCGTCCTCCCTCAGCTAGCTGCGCTTGTCTGGCCGCGGTGTGGGCTGCCGGTGGGAAGAATCTGAAGTCATTCCAGAAAGTACCACCATGAGCCCAGGAGGCTGAAGCCGATGTGGTTGGTTGCTCAGCAGTTCTGCCCAGAATGAGAAAGTTCTCCCTCGTAAAGTGATTCCTTCCAGACTTCTGCAGCTCTAGCTGCGGGAGGTGCGTGTGACTGCCTCTTGCCTCAGTTTCCCTTTCTGGACAATGAGAACTTCAGGGCCTCAGTACCTCTGACAGCCATGTGGCCCTTCTGCCCAACTCTGTTCCTTCTCTCTTCTCTTGTTGCCCACCTTGCTCTATTCCGTGTCATGGCCATCTCTGCTCCCTGAACTTCCTGCTCTAATCCACACATTTTGTGCTGTTTCAAAATCTTAAATTAATATTCATTCAATCCAGCAAGCTACTTGTCCGCCTTTTTTGAACCCCATGAAATCTCTGCCTTGAGGTATAGTGTTAGAAGTTAGAAGTTCCGGTTTTCTATCTCTAAGCAAGGCACCTGAGTTGAGCCTTAGTTTCCCCATCTCTAAGGTGCTTACCACATGCCAGACAGGAATATCTCCTTAACCTTCACAACAACCCTTTGACCTAGGTGGTAAACAATCCTTTGAAGTAGACACTATCCATATCCTTGTTTCATAGTTGAGGGAAATGGGGTTCAGAGGAGTTGAGTGAATTCCCCAAGATCACACAGCTTGTAAATGACAGAGGCGGGGTTCCAGTCAGGCAACTGACCCCCAAGGCAGTCTCATTATTAACACTGGCTCTTCCTGCCTCGCAGTTTTGTTATAAGAAGGAAATGAGGGACGCCCGGGGTGGCTTGGTCGGTTAAACATCTGCCTTCGGCTCAGGTCATGGTCCCAGGGTCCTGGGATAGAGTCCCTCATCAGGCTCCTTGCTCAGTGGGGAGCCTGCTTCTCCCTCTGCCTGCCGCTCCCCCTGCTTGTGCTCTCTCTCTCTGTCTCTGATAGATAAATAAAACCTAAAAAAAAAAAAAAAAGGAAATGAGACAGCATCTGTAAGAAAATTTGAAAAAGTTAAACCCCATAAAAAGGGAAGGAAGTGTGCTCTATTTTTTTCAAGCTAGTAGGAGACCCCACAACCGTCCTCCTTATCCAGTTTCAGTTCCCGTTCCAGTTGTCTCGTCATACAACTTAACCAAAGCGGTCAAATGAGAGGGAACACGAGGAAAATTATTTTAAAAGTCTGAAGCCCCAGCTCACAGACTATTATAAAGACACAGGGATGAATGGAAGTGCAGGCAGGTGAGGGGCCGAGCGATAAGCCAGGCGTCCCTCCCCACTGAGTCACGGACCCCAACCGCAGAGGAACGACCAGAGCCCACGACGCCACAGGGACGCAGCGGAATCTGTCCCCACGGCTTTCCCTCAGCCGATGGGGCTGCTGCTCCCACTACAATTCTCTCTTCTCCATTCCCATCTCTCTGTCTCTCTGATTCCCGCCTCTAGCTTCACGCTCTTTTCCCCCTCTTTGCGAGAGGGACTGCTGTGTGTCCACCCACATCCACTCTCTCCTTCGTGGATCATAGCAGATGCGGAATAGCCAGGCACGTGGCTGCCCGTGGGGGTGCCATTTCCCAGCCTCCCTTGCGGCTGGGTCCAGATGTGTTGCTGTAGGCTCATCAGCTACCCAACCTTCCACCCTGGCCGGGGACGTTCATAACGGGGGAGGTTATACACGTGTAGGGAAGAGGGTGTAAGGGCAGCCTCCGTACCTTCACTCAGCATGGCTACGCATCTGAAGCTGCTCTCATGAAGTCCTTTAAAAGAAGCAACACACATTCTCAATTCCGAAAACTCAGACAGACTCCCGAGGGGAAGGGAAAAGAAATGAAACGAAGAAGGAAAATCACTCACAATTCTACTTCCCCAAGCCGGGGAAAGATGACTCTTAACATTTTGGAGTATAAACCTCCCGGATTTTTTTTTTCCCTGTGTACACATTCACTTTTCCCTCTACACAAATTTAAATGCTTAAATTGGCTTCCAGAATAACTTTATCACTTTGTGTCTTAATATACCCATGTCGTCATTGTTGATTTTTACATTACAGATGATAACTCTGAAAGCACATGATAAGAAAAGTTTTTCCTTTGGTATTTGAAAAAAAAAAATGTCTGTGGGTTCCCATAAAAAAGAAAAAAATCCTCAGTAAGGGCATGCATATAAGAAAAGGTTGCTATCTAAAAAAAGCCCTTTAATATAGTTTACCAGAAATTCATGTCTATTTATTTATGTGCCAATACACATATTTCTTTTTAAAAAGATTTTGTTTTTTCACTTGAGAGAGAGATTGAGAGAAAGAGTGGAGGGGCAGAAGGAGAAGCAGCCTCCCTGCAGAGCGGGGAGCCCAGCTGAGGACTCGATCCCAGGACTCTGGGATCATGACGTGAGCTGAAGGCGCACGCTTAACCCAGGTGCCTTCAATATACGTATTTTGTATTCCTGACTCACCAATTAGAGACAGACACGTTTGCCCTATAAGATGCATGCAGAGGCTGGCCCTGGGAGCAGAAATGAGTTGGGTGCTTATGGATTCAGCAACACTGATCTCATCTCTTCTGTTACTGGACTTTTCCCAAATTCAGACACAAACCAGCTCCGAAAGAATGCAGTTTCCCAGTGCTTCCCTGGCTGTCAAGCTTACTCACATTACTTCTATGCCATGTCCTCTTAAAGCGTACATATACTCTCTTTGCATCACGGAAGGACAAGCCACCCAATTCTCTAACGTGTAGACCGGCGGGGACCTGTGCCTGGACCTCAGATGCGGGCAGAGGGAAACACAGTTTCCTTTCATCCCCCTCCTAGAGTGTGATCAATAGCTAACGGTCAATTTCTGACGTGGCCTGCTCCGGTTCACCGCTACAGAGAGAGAACTTTAACTTGCTGCTGTGACCAGAGACATTGGGTTTAGTTAAGCCAGCCGGGGGATGCTTTCCAGAGGGGAGAGGAGGAGGGTGGCATTTTATCAGGTGCAGAAATGAGCCTATTTAAGGAGTTAACACGGGTTGAGGACCTACCGTGTACCTGAAGATGTGTTAATCCCTTTAGATGGATTTTTTTTTAAGATTTTATTTATTTATTTGTCAGAGAGAGAGAGAGAGAGCACAAGCAGGCAGAGAGGCAGGCAGAGGCAGAGGGAGAAGCAGGCTCCCCGCCGAGCAAGGAGCCCAATGCAGGACTCGATCCCAGGACCCTGGGATCATGACCTGAGCCGAAGGCAGCTGCTTAACCAACTGAGCCACCCAGGCGTCCCTAGATGGATTTTTTTAAAAAGATTTATTTATTTACTTAAGAGAGAGGGGGAGGGGCACATGGAGAGGGAGACAAGCAGTACTCGTCACTGAGTAGGGCTCGATTCCAGGACCCTGGGATCATGACTTGAGCTGAAATCGAGAGCTGGATGCTTAACTGACTGAGCCACCCAGGCGCCCCTAAATGGATTATTTTACTTGACTGAACCTAAAGGCACTACTACTATTAATTCCATAATATAGTTGATCAAAGTGATACTCGGGTTAAGTGACTTGCCCAAGGTCATACACCTGGTAACTGACAGGTTAGTAGTTGAACCACGGTCAGCTGATTCTTGGGCCTTTGCTCTTAATCGGTACTTGAAGAATAGAACGCAGTCATTAGGGCAGGTCCTGAGAATGAAGATGCAATGACAGAACAGAGGCTGCGGCCCTTTGAGTAGCCCCAGTCCACTTGATACCTGCCCCTTGGGTAGAGGGACATCGCCCTCCCTGACCCCCTCCTGCGGCGAGCTCACAGGGCTCTCTGAGCCCTTCCGTGGCCTAACGCTCTCCTTGGTGTTCTACGGAGAGAGCTCAGTGCCAGTGACCAGTGGGGGACCGGACCCCTGGGGCACGTCCCATCAATGAACACTCTAAATCCACTTGAACTCTCCCTTCCCTGCAAGTGTCTCCAAGGAGAGTGGGAAAGAGGGGAGCCTTCCACACAGAGGCCCGGGGACTCTCCACGACTTCAGAAGGCTGCTGCTGGGACACCTGACCATTGGGTTTGGGGCCAGGCGATTTAGTCCACATGGGGGAAAGAACTAGGAACCAAAACTTGAGACTCGACATCATGATGTTAATGGTGCCGTTTTTTAAAAAAAGGACATGAACGCTGAAATTGGCCAGAGTCCCAAGCCTTGACTCCTGGATGCATGTCTTATTCCTCCAGTGAGAGAACACACTCCTAGAAGGTGAACCATTTCTCCTCCTTCAATTACATGCTCTTACCCCCTCTCAACACTCATAATCTCTCCAATTCATTAAATGGCACTGGGCGGCTCCATTCAAGCTGTTCTTTATCTTTCATATCTACGCCAATCCCTTCTGTATGAGCTTCACAGGGCTATTGTAATGAATGCCACCCGGGGGGCTTAAACACTTGAAATTTATTATCTCACAGTCCTGGAGGCCAGAGTCCAAGACCAAGGTGTCCACAAGCCCTGAGCGCCGTGAGGGAGACTCTGTCCCGTGCCAATCTCCTTGCTTCTGGAAGTTCGCCGGCCGTCTTCGGAGTTCTTGGCTTGTGCTGGATCACCCGATTTCTGCCTTCATCTTCACAAGGCATTCTTCCTGCGTGCTGTGGTAAGAATTTGCTTCTCCCCTTCACTCGGGCTCCATTGTCTCCGAGCCAGCAGCAGGAAGGCGCTTTTCTCCTCTCCCTGCTGCTAAGGGCCGGGTCTCAGCATCCCCACCGCAGACCTACTCAGGTGCCGAGCCCTGCCCAGGGGAGTCATTCTTACACGGGGCCACGGCTTCTCCGGTACGTCTCACACGGGATTTCTGACCCACTCTGCTGTTTGGATGTCGTCCGAAATGCAGTGCGGCTGCAGTAGAACAGGCCTGTGGGATGGAACATTGCTGACGTTTCCTGGCAATGCCCCTTTCCCCAAACCCAATCAGTGGAGCTGTTGGGGCCCAAGAAGAGATGATCTGAAAGTGGCTGGGACCCCGTGGGTAGCCGAGAGGCTGCTTCCAACTCCACCCAGGTGGCCTGGCTGAGTGCTAAGGGGCAGAGGGGACCAAGGAGAAGGCTGGTGTCCATAGCCTCCCATCATCGCTACCTGTGCCCTCCCCGCCTTCGTGTCCAGGCAGGTGCACTTACCCACCTCCTATCTCCATCATCTTGACCATTCCCCAAGAAAGAGCTCCAGAGAAGTTCCTCTGATGGCCTAAGTGTCTGCCTTAGCGTCAAGGCTTTCTGGTTTTTGACTTCCAGGGTCATTTGTCTTCAACAACAGTGCATTCAATATTGTGACTGGGCTGTGGCCAGACTTCTCCTTGTTTCCTGACCTGCTTTTCCTGAACCTCTGGGAAGTCTGGCTGGCTTGCTTATCCAGGATTCCTATTGTTTTTCAATCCCTGACGGTCCTGCCTTCCTCCCCGATGTCCATGTTCTTCTCTAGGTTCTGTCTCAGTTTTCTGTCTGGTTTGCCTCAAACCCCCTCAGTTCCCGTGGAGCCCTGGTTGCTAATCTGATTTTAATCATCCCATGGCTCAGGAAAGAGTCTTTCTAGAATCCATACACTGACCAGAAATATTGAAGCTAGGGACAGACATGAGTGCCGAGTCAGACACAAGTAGATAGATTGAAGAGTCAAGCACGGGTGGGGGGAGGACCTCGGTCAGGAAGGAAATGTCAACAATCAGTGACAAAATCTGAGCCAAAGAAATGGGAAAATCCCAAGTCTGAGAAAAACCCAAGATAAGAGACAGCTGGGGCTGGTGTGGGTGTAAGCAAGAAACCACACATGCCGAATCTGGATTAAGTAGATAGAGAGACGTCTGCTGAAGCAGACCGGTTTCCGAAGGCTTCCGGTGGTGTTTGAAGCCTGGCTTCTGCTCAGCATGCGCCCCTATTTCGAGACCCTTCAGCAGATGCCTGAAGATAGTATCTGCCTTGGCTCCCTCTTCCCAAGGCTCTTATGGACCCTGGCCCACCTAGGTCATGGTTGAAAAGGCATCTGATTTACCCAGCTGGTTTGGCCTTATCTACAAAACATTTTAGTTGAATTGTGTCAGAACTGGGATTCTTTTCCTTGAAGTGTCTTTGTGGGGGGGGGGGGGAGTGGTTACAAGGATGCTCTGGGCAGGAAAAACTTTGAACTCCTGGGGGGGGCTCACGAATTCCATAGTCCCCAAAGCTCCAGAACCCACTGCTGAGCAACGGAGTCACAAAGCCTTGTGTGGACTTCTCTGGACATCGTTCCCTCTCTTCTGCTCAGCCTCCTGTTCTCACTTCTCCTGATACAACTCGATTGAATGGCAGGCTCCGGAACTTGGCTTACTTTGTGGGCGTGGGGCAGAGTCTGAAGGCTTGATCTTTCCTGAAACATTGATTTATTTATCTATATAAGATTTATTGATTTATTTATTTTAAAGAGAGAGAGCATGAGCAGGGGGAGAGGGAGAGAGAGAATCTCCAGCAGACTCCCTGCAAAGCACAGAGCCCAACACGGGGTTCCATCTCACCACCCCGAGATCATGACCTGAGACCTGAGCCGAAATCAAGAGCCAGCCCCTGAAACGACTGGGCCACCCAGGCGCCCCTCCAGAAATTTTTGTTCAGAGAGAATAAATGTCCGTTGTTTAAGCTCCCCCCCCCCCGCCATCGTCATTCTTTGGGGTGGTAGCTTTAGCCAACAAATACACCAAATACACAATGCAGTAAAATACACTATCGAGTGTTTTAGAAGAACCTCTAGGGATGAGGAGAGGCAGTGCTGGGTGAATTGACCCTCAGGGCTTTGTTTTCCACGTGCTCTGCGTTCCCGGCACAGGCGGTGAGAAGATGACCAGCCACGGCCAAGGCTGATGACGGACGCCAGGAAGGGCAGCAGGCACGTGGGGAGGGCCCTCTCCACCCAGCGCTCCCCAGACCCCAGCACGATTTCTGGCCAAACAGGTAATTACAAAACACGGTTTCGTCCCTGCTTTTCACTGGCTGGACTGTGTTTGCTGTTCGCAGACCTTGGTCCCTATATACCCTCCATGCTTCAATCCAGGAAAAGACTTCTGCTAATAGCTCTTCCGCAGGCTTCATGGAGACAGACAGACTAGAATACCTGATTTGCTTTATCTGCCAGATAAATAGCTGGAAGGCTACACCAGCGCAGAGACCTGTACGCAGCGGAAGTGATGGGAAATACACTTATTTTGCAAATTAGGAGGAAGTTCAGCTGATGAAAGGCACTGGGGAAGATGGGCTCATCACCCACTGAGGGCGTGTGTGGACTTAGATCCTTGTTCCAGTGCAGAGCGCCTGTAATCCTTCGAAGCAAGACGCCCCAACACAGGCAAAAATGCAGGGAAGAGTTTAAAAGCAAGATTACTATGATAGAAAGTATTTTCTTGTGACTTCTACCCCGTTCCTTGTCAATGGTGAGACACACAACTTAAGTTATGCCGGGTTATTTTTATATACAGCTCATTTGGTAAGAATGAAACCAAACCCAAGCCAAAATAATAATGACATTCTTCCAAATCATTCCTGAATGGAGAAGAACTTTTTTTTTTTTTTTTTTTTTGGCGGGGTAAGGTGGGTGGATGGTGAATGAACGGGTGTTCCTGTCTTTGGGCATCTGACCCAATCCAGGCCAGGCAGAGCTCTTCCTGGGATGGCAGAACTTGCACTGAGGAAAAGGGTCAGGCTCTCTGCTCCTGGAGCTGGGGAACAAGGCTCGAGAACTCTCAGCGGGTATATCTGCGGCATGTGGAGGAAGCTGGTCTGCACCAAGAAGGAAGAAATGAAACTTCTCCTGAGAGAAGCAGAGACCAAAGAGACAGAAGGAGAGAGAGCGCCGGCCCTATCACTCCGCCAGCAAAGTTCTGAGAGAAACTCTTTATTTCTGGGTATTATCTCAGCAGCCCGCTAAGGAAGCTCTCTGTTTCTTGTAAATGCTGGAGTTCGGTTTTCTGTCATTTCCAACCAAATACTTTGGAGAGACCAAGATGGCGGCGACCAGGAGTAAGTCAGCCTGAAGCACAAAGTGGAATGAAAGGAAGAGAGTGGGGGTGGGAATGCTCCAGAAAGGGCTGTCTGCTGCCTAAATAGAAATCTTTCCAGGCCTCTACCGTTTTCCAGGGAAAGGTGCAGCCACTTCTTCCAACTGGGAGTCTGGAAATTCTGCTAACTGGCCTTGCTCCCCAGAAATCCCCCCTGACCTCTTCGAGGTTACTTATAAAACCTATGGGTCACTCTCTGCTATTTGTTGGGTCAAAGTATCTGAGAACTTGAGCTTCCTAGGCTAAAGGACACACGTGGGCAGATCACCATGGAGCTCCTCTGGGGCCATCCCAGCCTCTGCGGTCCAAACCATGTGTGGCTTAAACAATCCATGAGGAAGGCGATTAAAAAAAATAATAATCTCACAGATCAGGTAAGTCCAGAGATGAGGCAAACTCTAGTGTTCTAGGGTGCAACTCAGTGATGCCTCTATGCACCCGGGTTCTTAGGTTCTTTCCATTCTACCCAGATTGTATTATGGTTCCCCAATAGTTCCGGTTTCCTTGCGTAAGCCTGCCATCCTTGGTATATTATCTTCCTTTTCCGAGTGGTCTTAGATCGCTACAGCCCTTCCAGGCCTCACCTCCTGGCATGACAAGATCCAGAGCTAGCACAGAGACCCTCTGTTCCAGAGGTTTCCTCTCAGAACGAGGGACTTTTCAAGAAGGCCTCAGGCGACTTCCCCTCGTGTTTTATTTGCTGCGTGGGGAAAATGAATACTTAAAAGAAAAAAAATCTAGTTTCTGTTAGAAAGGAAAAGCAATGAGGCTGTGCTCCCAGTGGTGATGGTAGGAGTTCATCCCAGGCAGAGCGGGAGGTAAGGCCCATGGCTTGCCCAGGGCTGACGGCTGTGGGGGCCACACTCCCCCAGCAGAGCTCTCTTGAGCGGCCTGAAGGTTCTTCTTGTTCAGTAGATGGGTCAGCAGTGGAACGTCTGTTAGTATTAATAAGACTAATTAAAAATAATCAATAATCCAAAAAACCCCACTAATCCACAAAACTCCATGCCTGAACCCCCTTGTTCGAAAATCACGTTCCTGTCTGGATTCAGGGGGAAACATTTGTAGTCACCAAATTATGTATTTATACACACATTCTAGTCACTGAAGAAATGTAAGACATAGACCCAACCCTCGGAAGTCTAGTTAAGGAGAGAAAAGAATCATAGCGGAAATATTCAAAGAACAGAGCAGGTCCAGGTGGCCAAAGTCTCTGGCCTGAGTCTCACGGACAACAGGAGCAGGCAGGGATTGGGGACCCGAGTGGCTTTTCTCCCATCCGCTAGAGGGCGCTGGGGGTAGGGGGTAGGGGGTAGTGAGGGGAGTGGGGAGGGGGAGGAAGAGAGGGAAGTCTGCTCTGCCCCATCATTCCCAGCGTATGGCAGGTGTTCAGTGTTTCCCCAAATTATTTAAAGGGCATCCGGGAGATTCTTCTGCTACCTCACTCTGCCTCTCTTGGCTTATTTTCACACTCATTTTTGACCTTAAAATGTGTCTGTGTATGAAATACATCATGTCCTCAAAAGTGTGTATAACGTACCTTTGTTTTTATTTTTATTTTCTAAGTAGGCTCCACACCCAGCGTGGAGCCCAACTAGGGGCTTGAACTCACAACCCTGAGATCAAGACCTGACCTAAGATCAAGAATTGGACATGTAGCTGATTATGCCACCCAGGCACCCCTAGCATGTGCTTTTAAAGTTAAAAAATATATACCCATGTGGCCACCAGCCATTTTAAGAAATAAAACATTGCCACAGCCCTTGAATCTCCCAGGGGCCCCACACTTTGCTCAGAAGTAAACATGGGTCTCATTGTCGCTTTCTTGCTTCACTTTTGAGTTTTAAACCGCAAACGTATGCATCCCTATGCAGTACACTTAGGCATAATTCACTATTTGTTTATATTTAATATTTCACTGTTTGAATACAATGGAATTTATTTGTCCGTTGTCCTGTGGATGGACATTTTGGTTGCTTGAATTTTTGTTATTCTGAATAACGCTGCAATGAACTTGCTCACGTCTGTCTCTGATGTACGTACACGTGCAAGAGTTTCTCTAGGACTCCAGCCGGCTGGCATTGCTGCCTCACAAAGTGTGCACATCTTCAGTTGCACTAGCCCATGTCAATTTCTTTCAAAAGAACACGCCGATGTTCCCTCTGCCCCACAGTCCTTGAGAGTTTCTGTTCCCCTACATTTTCATCCATCCTTGTCCTGCAAGGCTTTTAAATTTGTTTCCATCTGGGCCACGGGGAATCCCATTACCAGTTTTGGCTATATTTCCTTCTTGACTACTAACGGGGTTAGGAAATGTTTCCTATGTTGATTAGCTATCCGTGATCCTTCTGTGAACACCATTTTTTTAAAAAAAATGTCTTTTGGTTACTATTTTACTTTTATGGAGTCTTCTCACATTTCACAGCCATGTAGTGATTTACACAGGTTGAACAAAAGTATGTCCTCCGTTTTTATTTTTAAACCAGAATGACTTGACATACCACGCAACCTAGGTCAGGCCCGGAGTGTTCTATCTGAACATCCATGTCACCGCATCTGGTATGACGAACCCACCAGTGAACGTGCCTCACGTCACTGTCATTTTAGGGCATTGTCTGACAAGCTTCCTCAAGGTCATCTGACTCTCTGGATAGGGGAATGCAACTTTGTCCCTTTTACAATTTTCTATTGATTAGAACCTCGAACGCTTACAACTCCGTAAAGTTAGATGTTTATAAAAATACTTGCTGGTGAGATGCAGAAGATTTTTATCTGGTAAAGGAGATAATTCTAAAAGTTCTGACTTGGGGCGCCTGGGTGGTGCAGTTGGTTAAGCGTCTGACTCTTGGTTTTAGCTCAGGACGTGATCTGAGGGTCCTGGGATCCAGCCTGTCTGCTCTGTGCTTAGCGGGGAGTCTGCCTGAGAGTCTCTCTCCCTCTGCCCTTCCCCCCTTGCCCCCCTACTCTCTCTCAAATAAATAAATAAAAGTTGCAATCTTTTTTTGCCCTGTAGGATATTAAGCATTTAAAAAATATATAATTTAGAAATCGCCACCTGACCTTTTATCTGTGTATCTCTATCTATCACCTATCTATCCACACACACGTTAATTTCTTGTATCTTCCCTTGAACTGGCTTTGTCATTCTGCTGGTTCTCTCATTAACAAGTAAAATGAAACTCTGACGTGTGCTCGTTAACGTGTTTTTAAAAACATTTTGGAAAAGCGTACTTGGATATTCCTGTCCCCTGTGCATGTCCCTGTTAAAATCTGAGCCCCAGGCCACCAGGGGTCAAAAAATACCAGCCATTGTATTGCTTGCCCTCTGGGTTCAAGTTTTATTGTCATTTCTGCTCTCTGAGGAATTTCTTTGCTTTCCTGACAGTTGAATTGTGCATTAAATCAAAAACCAAATTCAGCGTGCTGTATGGAAAGGGTTCTCTCTGAATATATAGTCTGCCATATCGATCAAAACGGAAGTGCTTCCAGCTGATTTTTTTTAGCAGTTTGATGGTCATTATATTTTGCTAACCAAGGCCTTCCTGGACCAGGAAAATGCCTCTCTGCTCTCTGGGTTTGCCATCATCTGTACTTTGGGGTGATCTCAGGAGCCTAGGGGATGGGAGGAAGGCCAGGGTCGGAAAGGGCAGGGTGGGTTCCTTCTGACCCTGGGCCGGGCACAGAGGGAGGGTCTGGGTAGCCAGAGGGCAGCATGGAGGCTGTGGGTGTCCAGGGCACAGGCATGGGGGAAGAGACAAAGGAAGGAGGAGGGCACACCTGTAGGAGGATAAGGTCAGACCCACGCCCAGGGGCTTCCCTGTAGTGAAACTCGGGTCTCAGTCAGACTGGAGCTACCCCAGGGTGAAGGGGAGGCGTGTGCCCAATAGCGGCAAACAGAACTGGCCCCTCCTGAGCGGTGGGCGGCGGAGACCGGGGCTGCCTCCTGGCTGCAGGCACCATCCCTGGGTGTTTAACCCACAAAGCGGGATTTGAATTACATTCTGCTCGCTCTTGTCTCAGAGTCTTGCTTGCCCAGCGGACTGCGAGCCCGCAGGAGCTGTAGGATTGGGCTTGCGGTCCTGATTGCCCTCCCCAGAAGCTCTGAGGCTTGAGTCGGCCCCATGCATGGCATTGCAAACTCTAGCAAGGAGACCGAGAGAGGCTGAGAAGAAAGAGAAAATAACAACACACTGCCAGGTTGGGAAATTCAATGCATTTGAGCATCTCGCAGAGGGGAGGTGCTGTTTCGAGAGTAATCCGTTCTTAAGGGAAAATTCCAGATTTCCAAGATGATCCTGCTTTCAAATATTCTGCCCTGAAGTCAAACTAGTTGTCAGAACTTTGTCTCCATGCTTGGACTGGAAACTGTGTAATGTATCCAGACCATGTCAGTTCTTTTTAATCTGGAATCTGTTCTTTCCCGGTTAAATAAGCACCGACAAGCCATCTACTCGCTCAGCCTCTGCTTCCTCTTTTGCAAAATGCAGGGACTCCTACAGAGTAAATGTCTGTCCTCTAATTCTGCCTGGAACCTCTTCTGTCTAATGGGGACACTACACCCCTTTGGAAAACAGCCCCTCTCCCACTGCAGCCTCCCAGTCATGGGGTTCTACGGGGGGATACAGTCATAGTTCCCATTACTCTTGGCCTCAGGGGGTGGCATGGCTCTCAAACCAGTTAGAATCCTCCATAATCCCCACAACCCCAGAATTAAGTGATTCCTTTCCTTTCTATCCATGAAGCTGGGCAGGTAACACCTCCCCTCTTCCCGCAGCTGCTGGCTGCTAGATTGGGGCCCCACGGAGCCTTACCGAGCCTGCTGGGCTCTCAGCCATCCGTGACAAGCCATCACTGCGGCAGACCCAGGTCCGTGTGGGACGGGGAGGGGCTCTCAGGCTCCCAGGAAACCCCAGGCTTGTGGGGCCCACTGTGTTCCCTCCCTGCTGTGGGGAGTTGGGGGACAGTCTGTCTGGTGGCCGGCGACCCTCTCCAGGGCTCCCTAGGATCGTGTTCAATTTTAACAAATGCACAACCCCGATGTGCTCGCACTTCTGACAAAAACATATTTTGGCAAATGCAAAATTGCTAATGAAATTAAGTATCATTCCACGTAGCATCTGTTCTGTGACCAATTTACCAGCTCTGAGTGAGTTGGCTCTTGAGCTTACGACGCTTCTTGCTTCTGGCTGCAGAGAGCCTCTGCGGGGGAAGGAGTCAGGGAGGATGGTCGGCAGCCCACCATTTCCTTCGGGCATGGAAGCCGGCAGCTTCTTCCCACTCTCCCCATTTTCACGTGAGTCTACCCATACAACTGTAAGAATGTTCTGTATTGGGTAAGACTTTACTGATAACCAGTGACAGAAGCCTCATTTTACCCAGGTTAAACCACGAGGGGATTTTATGATAAAAAATACCCGAAGTATCATGGAGCCCAGGACAGGAATGAGAGGACATCTGGAACATGGAACTCAGACTTGGTCGGGGCTCTCCATCTCTCAGCTCTGTTCTGCCCTGCACATCCCACTGGGTCCTCCTCTCCTTTCTGCTGTCCCTTCTTGTGTGATTCCCGAGGAAACGTGACTGCCTGTGGACCCAGATCCCGGGGAAAGACTTTCTGTGTGAACCGAGTATGGTGCCCGCGCCTGGACGGGACCCCTGACGCCACAACGGGATAGGCGCCGAGGCCAGCCCACGGTGGCCGGGAATCTGCCAAGACCTGTGGCCGGGATCGGGATCCCGTTGGAACATAGGGGCTGCTTCTGGCCCCCTGCCTGTCTCCATACCCTGTTCCTAGAAGCTGAGGGCTTGCTTGGACATGGGTCTATGCCTGTACTACCCTAAGCTGTCTCCCAGGAGCAGACATAAAAACCCGGGGGGTAGACATAAAAACAGATTCTAAATCTTCCTGATATTTCGATGGCAGGGCTGGCTCCTCATCATTCATAACATTATATATATCTAAAATTATCCTGGTTATTTATATTTACTTGTTTATTGTCTCTCTCTCTCTCTCTCTCCTTCCTACCATGAAATGCCATGCAAGCAAGAACTCTGTCGTGTGCCCCTTCAAATCTTTATTTTTGTATCCTTTGGGTAAATACCCAGTAGTGCAATTGCTGGGTCATAGGGTAGCTCTATTTTTAACTTTTTGAGGAACCTCCACATTGTTTTCCAGAGTGGCTGCACCAGCTTGCATTCCCACCAACATTGCAGGAGGGTTCCCCTTTCTCCGCATCCTCACCAACACCTGTTGTTTCTTATAGTGTTAATTTTAGCCATTCTGTCCATGTCCTACTTCTTAGTCTCTTCTTTTGTACCCCAAGATTCTGTCTTTGCCCCAACATATCATAGATAGTCAAAGATGAATTACCCCCTTTGGGGAATAAGGGGTCACTCCAGAATCTGAGACGAAGGTGGTGAATTCTTGACTTCTAAGACCAAAGGTATCATTCAGATGTAAGAACACAAAGAATGGGGATGCTTTCTATTTTTTCTTTGGGCTCCCTTTGAAAACTCTAAGCCCGGGCATGGAGAGGAAAGTTAGAGCAGACCTGGTACAGATCCCGAGAGCCGACTCTGCTTTCCCCCTTCCAGCAAGGTCCTGAAGGGGGAGCGAGGTACAAAAGATACATACTGGTTTCTCAGATGGGTAATTCCAGAGTGGAAGTGCATCCGCTGGACCTCTGAGCACCTGCCAGTGTCCCCTGGGCCACAACGATGGAAGCTAACAGAATAGAAGAGGATGGAGGGTTTCAAGGCCAAATGACGCTGGGTGATGTATCAAAATCCACTTGGGAGTCAGAAAGACTCGGGAAGCTAGCCAAGAAAGGACCCAAAGAGCAGAACTAGTAGACCCCCAAAGCCTGGGGCGTGAGGCGACACGTGGGTATATGAAAACCGAGGCCATGACACGACTTTGGGCACTTCAATGAAGGAGCAGCGAGGATGGAAGCCAGTGACTCAGCAGTGAAAGAGCTCACATCCAAGGACTGGATCCGACAAACTACATTGTCAAGGATGCTAGAACAGGAAGGAGACAGATCAAGGGGGAGAAGCAGAGGCAAACAACAGCCTCCGAAAGTCAGGATTTGCCTCCCTTAACTCAACTGCCATCGGGGTGGAAAGGGAGGGATAGGGGAGAATATTTAAATACTCTCAAATTGACCCAGTCTTAAAACCGAACGTGACTATATTAAGTTGCTGCAAACCAGGCAGAAGGGGGTTTTAATATAACTTTCCTTTTTTTCTATTAGATTTATTTATTTATTTATTTATTTGAGGGAGAAAGAGAGAGAGGAGGGGGGAGGGGCAGAGGGCGAGAATCTTCAAGCAGTGAGTGCAGAGCCTGATGTGGGACTCGGTCCCATGACCCATGAAATCACAACCTGAGCCGAAATCAAGAGCCAGACGTTCAACCGACTGAGCCAGCCAGGAGCCCCTTTAATATAACCGTTTAAGCTATAGGAAAAGATAGTTACATTTTGCTCCCTGGGAGCCATGACTGTGAAATCTATACCTGCCCCAGGACATGAGAGGCCACATCTTTGTTTCTACTAGAAAACAAAGTTTCCTCTAGACGAGGAAACTGAGGCCTGAGGAGAAGATGGGTGGTTCAAGGTGATACTGCCGTGCCTGGGAACAGCAAGGAGGACAGCACAGATCTCCGAATCTTGTTCCGGGGTGCCCAGCAACAGGGAATTACCTTCCTGCGTCTATCAAACTCTTGCAGAAAGTACTGAGCCTCACCGATGGAGCAAATGTAAGAAAATGTCTCCCTAACTTTTTTTTTTAAATAGTGTTAAACTGAGAAGCCAAGTTTTAAAAACTCTCGACTCTCACATGACAGCCAGGTAGCATGGGACATAGCCCGAAATGAGCATCTTTGGCTAGCGAATGTCATTTTCCTTTCCCTCTTCCTGTTAACTATTCCTGACACTTGGTATAAAATTCCTCCTGGGTGGTTGTAACAACTGTAAGGCATAGGGAGGTAATCAGAAGGGCTGGGTGGGATCGAAGAGGTGGCAGCGGGAGAAACAACTTATTTTGATAAGAGCTCTTAGGCAGCGGTGGGGGATAGATGGAGGAGGGAGAGGCAGCCAGATGTCCATGCTCTGATGATGACGTCCCTGAGGGAGGTGTATCCTTGCACAGATGCAGTCCACGGCAAAGGCACAGAGTGGCTCAGAATGTTGGTGTCTGGCACCATTACCCAGGTGTTTCTGATTCAGATCCGACGTGAAGTGACTCATTTGTGCCCAGCCAGACGGGCTCCAGTGTTCCTGCTGGAACTGACCAAATTCCAAGTCACCCATCCAATGTCTTCCTGTTTGGGCTCCATTTAAGAAAGTGTCCTACCCGGATGCCTGGGTGGCTCAGTGGGTTAAAGCCTCTGCCTTCGGCTCAGGTCATGATCTCAGGGTCCTGGGATCGAGCCCTGCATTGGGCTCTCTGCTCAGCGGGGGAGCCTGCTTCCCCCTCTCTCTCTGCCTGCCCCTCTACCTGCTTGTGATCTCTCTCTCTCTCTATCAAATAAATAAATAAAATCTTAAAAAAAAAAAAAAAAAGGAAAGAAAGTGTCCTACCTCTCTCCATCCAGCTCAAGTAGACCGGGATCCCAAGATTCTGCCGTGTTCATGATGATTTCTAACACCCTCAGTCTGGAGGCGGTGCCTTGAACTTAGAAACTGAAAGTTGAAATTCCCACCTGGAGCTGTGTCTGCTCACAAAGTCCCAGGGGCTTTGAAGGGCCGAAAAGAACAGAGGAGAGACGGTGTGGTGTAGGAACTGAGAGCATAAGTTTGGATTTGGCAGACGCAGATTCGAGTTTTGGCTCTGTCTTTTCTTAGCTCTGTGACATTGGGCAAGCTGCTTATCATCTCCGAGACTTATTTTCCATTTTCCGTAAAATACAGTTTTTGTAATTGATAGTAAGTATAAAGAATCATTTTTCTGATGCAAAGTAAATATGGGGAAAATGTTAGCTGGTGTTGCCTCTGTAACAATTCCTCACCCCACTTGCAAGGGCTACCCAGATGTGCTAAGAGGGTTCTAAACTAGAATGCATACTTTTTATTATGCCCCGCCCCCATTCACAGGTTACCCTATATGATAATCATGTCCTGCACATTAACAGCTTCAAATGGATTTAAGAACTGTGTCTTATTCACCTCTGGATTCCTAGTGCTCAGTGGAGCGGACAAATCAATAATTAAGAGAGTAGACCAATTGTGGTATAGGAGATTTCTTAAAGTTTTATTTCTGATTATGGCACTTGAGGGAAGGGAGGGTGTATGACATCAGCCTGTGTTTGGGGGCGGATTTCATCCAGAAAATTAGTATGATTATTTCTCCATGGAAAAAGGATAAATAAAGCAATGCTATATTTTGATTTAAGATAATCAAAGACGACTCTGGAATCAACACCTAAGCAGAGGATTGATTGATTTCTGACACTAAACTAGATCTCCCCAGATATCTAGATATTGGCAGAAGGGTCTACAGTAATTAAACTCTACTCCTTTTCCTAGGTCTTTTGAGGAAATAAGCCACCCGGAACTAAGATTCTGTATTTGATATCACAGTGCTGCTGGAGATGGTGAAAAAGGAACTAAGAACAGAGAAAAAGCTGAGCCCCAGTCAGGAAGTGGGGTTGGAGACTTTCGGGTTGCTTGGTGGTACTCTGAGACCTCACTTGACTTTAAGGACTTCCTTCGTAAGAACAAGACAAGTAGACATGACTGGGGGCCAGGTAGCCTCAAGAGTTGATTCCCGAGGGATGTCCGAGATCACACCTGTCACAACCACATAATCGGACGGCCCATGTGGATGTTGAGTGTGGACCCTGCCCTTGGTCAGTGTTGGTTGGAAGGATGGCTGGTCAGTATCACACCTTCTTCTTTGTCTCCTTCTTCAAAGGGCCTCTTTCCCTGTTTTTAAGAGCCTAGCGCTAAGACCATTCCTACACCAGGATAGCAGGGAATGACCATGAACAACATAATATATCTACTAAACCCAAACTAAATGTATTTCAACTCAATTTCTCCTCAAAGGATCCTTGAAATGCTCCTTGTCCTCCAACAGGAAGTATGATGGAGGGGAGGTTGGAATGCAAAGAAACAAGATTCAACCAATAACAATTCAAATATCTAGCTTTTGAAAATTTTACAAGACTATATGGTCATTTTCTTCTCCAGGTCCGTGGAAGGGGCCTTTGCAAGTAAAGGGTCCCAAAGTTTACCTTTCATTAGCTTTATAGTGAGTTAGTTTCTGGGATATTTTATTTATTTATTTTTATTTATTGTTTTTAAATTAAAGATTTTTTTAAGGGGTGCCAAGGTGGCTCAGTCGGTTAAGTGTCTGCCTTCAGTTCAAGTCATGATCCCAGGTCCTGGCCATTGAGCCCCGCATCGAGCCCCACATCAGGCTCCCTGATCAGCGGGGAGCTTGCTTTCCCTCTCCCTCTGCCTGCCGCTCCCATGCTTATGCGTGCTCTCTCTGTCAAACAAATGAATACAAAAAAATTTTTTAAAGATTTTTATTTATTTATTCATTGAGTGTGAGCAGGGGGAAGGGCAGAGGGAGAGGAAGAATGGGAATCTCAAGCAGGCTCCGCGCTCACTGAGCACAGAGCCCTACTCTAGGCTGGATCTCATGACCCTGAGATCATTACCTGAGCCAAAAATCAAGAGTCTGACACTTAACTGACTGAGCCACCCTGGGGCCCCTGGGATATTTTAAATTGCAAACTCCCCCTACCCCCAGAGCGCCTCATTCCTCTTATTCGCTTTTCTTATTTCCATAGCACCACTGCCCTCTAGGTACTGTATAATTTACTCATTCATTATATCTACTTGTTAGGATGTATAGAATGTAAGTATGAGGGCAGAGATCTTTTATGATTTTGTTCACTGATGTTTCTCAAGTGCCTAGAAAAAGGTGCATAGTAGATGCTTCTGAAAGATTTGTGAATAAATGAATGAGATAAATAATACATAACTGAGTGAATGAATGGTCTAGCTAATCTACAATTGTAAATTGTAAAATTTGAGTTCTATTTCAGACCCTGACCCTTAACCTTGGCCACGTCCTTTAGACTTTCTGTGCCTCTGTTTCTTCGTGTATAAAATTAGGTGGCTATTTATTCATTCAATTAATATTTATTGCAACACAACTATGGTCAAGAGGATACAAGGATGCTTCCTTGCATTCAAATCCTACTACTTCTTGGGGCGCCTGGGTGGCTCCGTCGTTAAGCATCTGCTTTGGGCTCAGGTGATCCCAGGTTATCTCCCTCTGAGAGAAGCCTATTCTCCCTCTCCTACTCCCCCTGCTTGTGTTCCCTCTCTTGCTGTGTCTCTGTCAAAAATAAAATAAATAAATAATCTTTAAAAAAAAAACCTACTACTTCTTACAGAGCGCATAACTCCGAGACTTCAAAAATCCCGCCTCTTCTAAGCCCCGCCCACTAGCCTTGTTATTCTTTAGGCTCCTCCCCGATTCAGCCCTGCCGGCTGCCGGTGTGCAGGCCCCGCCTCCGCTCGGCGCAGTCATCCAATGACTAAGATACACGGATAGGTGAATGCCCGGGAGCTTTAGGTGTCCTCTTGGCGCCTGACCAGAGTCTTGAGGAATTTAGTTCCTCTCGAATAGTCACTTCCCCGAGTTGTCCCTGCGATATGCAAGATCACCCTCTCTCCCAAGTTCGCTCGGAAGGGTCGGACAAGGCTCCTGAGTCCCGTCGCTGCCCTCCCTAGAAGCCCTGGGTCTTCACTGGACGAGCCTCTCGACCCGCGGCATTCTGGGAGTGGTAGTTTTCTTCTTCCCAGTTCCCTCCTGGTGGACTGGTGGCTTAGAATGGCAGAGGACTACCATTCCCAGAAACCCGAGCGAGTTGCCGGTCACGTGACCCGCAAGGACAGACGGCTGGTAGGCGGGGGCCGGGTCGGGCCGGTGCTCCGCAGCTGTCTGTGACACCCGGAGCGGCGGGCCGTCTCGGCCCTTGGTGAGCCCGCCATGGTGCGCGCGGGCGCCGTGGGGACGCATCTCCCGGCGTCCGGCTTGGACATCTTCGGAGACCTGAGGAAGATGAACAAGCGCCAGGTAAGGGAGGCCCGCTCGGCGGGCGCGCCCCGGAGCGAGAACCGGCTGCGACGGCGGGGAGTCGGGGCTTCCTGGTAGGGCTCCGGCAAGGACAGCGACCGGGGCCGACGGCGCCCCCAGGCTCCTCCACCGGCTCTCAGAGGCCCTGGGTTCAAATCTGCGCAAACCCACGTGTGGGCACAGGTGTGCGCTGTCTTGCACTAAGAGCGCCATGAGGGGAGAGTGGCCAGGAAGGAGAAGAGAATAGGAATCGAGTCCTACGGATGTCAAATGTGGTTGGAAAAGCCAGGAGAGGTGACTCGGCCGTGAGTGACAGCTGTCTGCACGTGTTTGAAGGGCCAGCTTCTGGAAGAGGGAATAGATTTCTCTGTGAGGCTCTGGAGGCCAGACACCCCAAGGAAGGCTGTCCGCGGATAGAAGGGGCGGGGAGGCAGGCGAAAGGAAGGAACTTTCTGACAGTGGAAACTGTCCAGTAATGCCTCCCAAAGTAATTTCTTCCCGTTCTGGGAAGTGTTCTCCCCACCATGCATCGGGACTAAGTAAAGCTTCTTGTGCCTGGCGATCTCATTGAGGGCGCTCAGTCGTTTTAGACTGATTCGGTATTCCAAAGGGGACCCCAGAAGTCTTCCCTAATCTCTTAGATTCTGTCATCTGGCTGCACCTTGAATATAGAAAGCAGTTTGCATAGGGTCTCTGGGCAACTGGGGTTGATTTCTCACTCTTCTGTGACCTCAGAGGAAAACTTCCTTCTTGCTCTTTCCTTGGTCAGCTCCTTGGCCAGCATTGCTGTCTTTGAGTCTTCAATATAAGGCAAGAGTGAGTAGGGACTGGAAAGGAAGCCTTCTCAATCAGGAAAAATGTGATGGCTTAAGCTTCTAGAGAATTTAGGGGACCTGTAGGGCATGATAGATCCTAATGGATCCTAATACTTTTATTGATATGAACAATAAGTTATGCTAAGAAAAATGGAACCATCCTGTTGGTAATTTTGATTGTCTTTGAAAATGGTATAGGGGGTCCCAGATGGCTCAGTGGGTTAAATGTTCATCTATTTTTTTTTTTTTTTAAGATTTAATTTATTCGACAGAGAGAAACAAAGTGAGAGAGGGAACACAAGCAGAGGGAATGGGAGAGAGAGAAGCAGGCCTCCCGGGGAGCAGGGAGCCTGATGCAGGGCTCTATCCCAGGACCCTGGGATCATGACCCGAGCCGAAGGCAGATGCTTATCCACTGAACCACCCAGGCACCCCTAAATGTTCAACTCTTGATTTAGTCTCAGGTCAGAGTCCCCAGATGGAGCCCCTCATGGGGGGTTGGGCCACGCCACGTTGGGCGTGGAGCCTGCTTAAGATTCTCTCTCTTCCTCTTCCTTTGCTTCTGCCCTTCTCCTCACCCCCTCATTCTCTCTCTCTCTCTCTAAAACAAAAACACTTAAAATGGTGTAAATTCTCATGATTTTGACACATCCTGTCATTTTTGCCACTATATTGTGGAGTGGGGTGATGCCTATAGCATAGCACAACTTTTACCTGTGGGCATATGGGTTTTGTTTTGTTTTCCAAATAGAATTTCATACTAGTGCAGTAGTGTGGGAGAGTTTAGTGACTCAAGTCACCATGTCTAAACTGTTATTTAGAATCTGGTTGTTTCTAGGTGTGCATAGCTGATGAGCTCTTAGGAGTTTCTGTGATTAAGATAAGTTGTGGCAGTGATTATCACCAGCTTGAAAAACCAACAGCGAATTCCCTGAGCACTGATGCCATTCCCAAGAAAATCCTCCAGAAGATAGAGCTTTATTTAAAACTCTAGACTTAATTGGCTAGGTTTTTAAAATGTCTCTAAAACTGGTACTGATTACTGGAGGTTATAATTGCAGACTATCAGAGAAAGCCTTCTGATGAATGTCTCAATTCCTAAACTAGTTTGCCTTTTGAAAGATCTGTATATTCCCACTCTTGGTGATAAGGCCTGTCAGTAGCTGCTGCATTGTCTATGTTTTGCTAGTTTTCTAATTAAAATGCAGAAGCTCAAATCTGCTTCCTCCTGGTACTTCTTTTCTTTTTATTTTAAACTTTGTCCTTTTGTTTCTTTTTCTTTTTACCTCCAAAATAGCATCCTCTGACACCTTGTCAGGCATGCATGCTCCGCCAATCTTGGAAATGGGACCTCCTTTCTCTGCTGCCCCAGCTTGCTATAAAGTAAGGCAAGAGCCACATGCAAAAACAAGGACTCTTTGTTTCTGCAGTGAGGAAGAGAGGAAGGAAGAAATACAGCTACTGGCATTTCTGCTGCTTTGTCGGCCAGATTATCGGGTCTGAAATGTTTGTCTGAAACTCTCAGACATTGGCTGTTTCATCTTTGGTGGACAAAGACTGAGTGTGGGCTTGCTTCTGAACTTTTGCTTTGGCTGTGAATCGCCGAGCTTAGAAAGTTGGTGGATGGAGATGGACAAACAAAAGGCACCAATGAAACGTGGTGGTGTATTTGTTACATCCCAGTCAGCTTGTCAGTAGTTCAACCAAAATTATGTTTCTGGATTCCAGGATTTTAATCCTAGACTTGGGTTAGTAGGTTCCTTAAAGGTAGGGTGTTGAAATAGGATCTGCGGTTTTGCAGTTAGCTTGATTGTTAGGTTTTTGTATAATCGGCTATTTCTTTAGCCAATAGATGTCCTGCTCAAAGGACTTCTTTTGGAGGAATTGATTTTACTTCCCCTCAGTGAATTTTTCAAGCATAGAAAATCATACTGGAAAAAAATATTGTTAGTACCAGGCCTTTATTATATAAATGGCAAGGTTTGATACTTTACTTTTATCAGGATGGAGCCCAGTGGCTTGAAAACCTGTCTAAAAATGACAATTTCTGTTTAAAAGTGTGGCTTGGGGCTTTCCCAATCAGATCTGTAATTCATAATGAAACAACATTTATCGAGTCCTTCAAATCAGGCAGAGCAGGTGGAGAAGTTTTTGAATATGAGCTACAGTGAACAGCCTCTACTTTAGACTGATGTGCTTTGCAAGGCGAATTTTACTTTGGAAGCAACAATTTAATGTATTATAGCCCAGTGCTTTAACACTATCTAATTGGCGCTCCAGTTTCCTTCTTTGTCTTCTGGGTACTTAGTGATAGTTTCATAATTTGCTATTGACACAGTAGCCAAAAGTTTTTTTTTAATGGTGTATAACTTTAATTTTGAATTAAATTTATCTTTTTTTCAATTATTACATCAGAATATCTTCACGGGTTTTTTTTAAGATTTTATTTATTTGAGAGAGAGAGAAAGTGGGAGAGAGAGAGTGAGCATGAGCAGGAGTGAGGGGCAGAGGGAGAAGCAGGCTCCCAGCTGAGCTGGGAGCCCGAGGCCAGGACTTGATCCCAGGACCCTGAGATCATGACCTGAGCCAAAGGCAGATGCTTAACCGACTGAGCCACCCAGGCGTCCCTCTTCACGGTTATTTTAATTAATTTTTATGTCCTTACTTTCGGTCGTTTCCTCCATAAATACCCTGACTGACATAATTTCACAGACGTGTAGTAGGAGCAGAACGAGCTCGGCTTTTCCTACCTTACTGCCACGTCAGACTGTGTGTTCTTGTTTTGTCACACTCTTCAGAGTAATTATTTTAATGGCCATCTAATATTCTGTCAAATTCCTTTAAACATTTATTTTCCCCAGACTTTGAAATTAATCTATGCCCATCACAGAAATTTTAAAAAATAGAGAATAGTTTTAAAGAAGAAAATTCAATCGCGTGTAATCCTGCCATGCTAAGATGGCCTCTGTTAGCCTCTGAGGGCAACTCCTTGTGTCTGTTTTACAAACTGTTTGGCAGTTTGTGGAGATTCTACTGTAGCCTACACTTCTGTTTTTAAATAGTGCCATAACCTGCCATTATTTTACTCCATCATTTCTCTGTTATTCCTCATTTATTTCCTTGTCTCCATTACTAGAAATAGGACCATAATGCGTATCGTTGAGCCATGATTCCCTATCTGCGTTTATTGTAGACTGAATTCCTAAAGTAGGATTACTGGGCTGAAAGGAACCTCGTGTTACTAGTGCCAGATTGCTCTCAGAATGACTGTGTCCGCTTGCCTTCTCACCACAGTGCATCCTGGGCCAGCACCAAGTATTAGCATTAAAAAAAACAAAGAAACAAACAGAAATACCCCCAAATTTGAAATTTGCTAGGCATGAAAAAGAAGAGGAGAGGGGAGAGGCAGGATTGGGTTTGAACACTCTAAGTGGTTATTCACCACTCGTATTTCTTTGGAAAATTAATAGTTTTAATCTTTTACCTCCTTTGTTGTTGTTTTGGGGATTTTAGTGTCTTTCTTACTAATTGTTTGTACCCACCATATATTACAAAATGTTTATTTTCTCACTATTTATTCAACAAATTGAGTACTTACTTTTTGCCAGACCTGTGTTGAACATTGGAGGTACACCTGTGAACAAGGCCGAAATGATCTTTGCCTTTGTGGAACATACAGTCTAATGTGAAAGACACATTAGAAATGATATGTATAATTATGATAGTGACGGATGGTATAAAGAAGTACAGAATGCAGTGAGAACATATAACAGCAGGACCCAGGCTGGTCTACAGCAGAGAGTAGCAAACTCCAACCCACCAACTGTGTTTGTTTAGAGACTGACGGGGGGCGGGGGTGGAGATGAGGGGAGGAGATGAGGGGAGGAGCCGAGGGGAGAGAGAGAATCTTAAGCAGGCTCCATGCCCAGCGCAGTCCAGTGCAGGGCTCAATCTCACGTTCCTGGGGTGATGACCTGAGCCGAAATCAAGAGTCAGACGCTTAATCGACTGAGCCACCCAGGCACCCCCCCACCATCTATTTTTATAAATAAAGTTTTATCGGAACACTGACATATTCTTTTACATATTGTCTTTAGTTGCTTTCTCACTACAATGGAAGGGTTGAGTAATTTCAACAGTAAGTTACTGTATGGCTTGTAAAGTACTTATTATGTGGTCCTTTATAGAAAGTTTGCTGACTCCTAGTCTAGTGGGTCAGGAAGGGCTTCCCTGGGGAACTGGTGCCGAAAGTAGGATTTAAGATGAGTGAGCATTCGGTATGCTGAGGAGTCTAGGGAGAGAGCCTCTGGGCAAATAGCCAGGTGACCATCCCGAGTGGGTAGGAGCACGTGCTCTCTGAAGCACTGGCGGATGCCACTAGCGCACCTGGAGCTCAGTGAGCTTCGCCAGCTGAAGCTGGGGGGCGGGGGGGTGTCCCAGACCGGGCCGTAGAGACCATATTCATCGTCATGGCAGTGGGATGCAACTGAAGGGGTGCAGTCGAGGGGCAAATGAAGCAGGGCATAGAGCTGATCAGACGGCCGGAGATGCGTTTGCGAGTGAGCGGAGAGCGCACTGGAAGAGGTGTGTGTGGACGTCAGGAGACTGGTCAGCAGGCTCTTGCAGTTGCCCCGTGGGCTCTGCTGGTGACTTAGATGAGAGTGGTGCCAGTGGGAGTAGAGAGAATGGAACAGATTCCAGAAATGTTTAGAAGGTAGAATGCGTAGAACGAAGGTGGGGGGCTGGTGACAAGAGTCCTGCCGTGTAGGTGAGCACATTTGGCAGCGGGACAGGTGTACGTGGGCAGGTAGAGGGGGATAATTGAATTAGAGACGTGGGGATTGAGCAGTTTCCGTTCCAGGTATGTTGTTGGGCGTGGTGGGTTCAGGTGGAGGGAGAAGGACTTTGGAGATGAGGATGTCTAAGAGCTGCGACACCAGACCGTTGGGTAGGCCATCTGCATGGCTCCTCGGATCACCCAGGACAAGGGTTGTAAGGAGATCGAGGCAAGTACTAGAGTAGGGAGCCATCCTGGAGGGCACTCAGGGCAGATCCCCTGAGGGACTTACATTCCAAGTAGTAGTAGGCACAGTGACTTTTGTCCCTAAAGCCTCTTGGGAGACCGGAGACATCTGGCCCAACAATCCAGCTACAGTCCGATATAGGGTGTTGTGATGTGGGCACGTGTTGCTTTCCCCCCGTAGTCACCGGAGGTTAGATGTGGTGGGCAGCTGTCAGCAAGGAAGAGCCTTGAGCTTTGGCGGGACAAGCCCTGTGGGTCTTAACTCAGTGGTCTAAGGTGGAGCGAGGTCAGCTTGGAACTAGATATCATCTTGTGTGGCTTTCTGCCTATGTTCTTAACCAGATAATTGTTTGCTTTTTACTTTTTAAGACATTTATGGAAAATGTAAATATCCAGGTGTTTAAAGGTTTTGTTCACTTTGACATGTAGTCTCAGATGCAGAACAGCCTCCTTGCTTAGTACTGTAGGACTCTGAAGCCTCATTTGAGGCCCCTTTGGGGCTAAGGAATGGTTCTAGGTAAACCACACTGCGTGCATCAGGCTCTCAGGTCTGACGGGCACTCTCTAGACTAGAGCAGGCGGCCCTTGGGGTAGAACTCGAATAATGGGACTCTTCAGGGTCGGAGGTTCTGGGAAATCCCAGACAGGTGAGTAGAGTCTTATCGAGTAGGTCCCATGGATTGCTCTGGGTTTTTTCTCTCGTTGCTCATTGAAAGAGCGACAATGTACGGAAGGCTCATTCCATGGACAAAAGTTGAAATACTACCTGAGTTTGTAGTTTGTGTGAATTAGTTTAATATCCTAGAATCACCGCTTAGCTTTTTGTTTTGTTTTGTTTTTTTGTAAACTAGCGCATCTCCAGCTTCAGGTTCGTGCCTATTCTTCTGCTGGTTTTCACTTTGGGTCTGGCCTTTCTCGTCCCAGCTCTATTACCAGGTTTTAAACTTTGCCATGATCGTGTCTTCTGCGCTCATGATCTGGAAAGGCTTGATCGTCCTCACCGGCAGCGAGAGCCCGATCGTGGTGGTGCTGAGGTAGGTTCCGCACACCGTCGCGCTGCTGTCACGCTCTGCCCGGTGACAGAGGAGCAGCGTTGCCTGAGTGAGAGCCTGCGCGACAGCCAACACTGGGTATTTTCAGTGGATAGAGTATTAGAATGTTCTTCCTTGATACCCGTTTTTGTTTTATTCTGGCCCTTGTTGAAACATCTTCTCTTTCTCAGCGCACACTTCACAGCTTTTATCACGCGGGTGCTAATGCTCCAGTGCAGTATATCTGCTTTCATATTTTAATGCTTTGATGCACCTAAAATAACAATCCCACGTCAGTATGTGTGTACAAATTGATCTTAAACATCAGTAATTTAAAACTGTGATTTAAAACTGTGGTTTGGTTTTCTTTGTACCCGACAGCCAGGGAAACGTCTCTCCCCAGTGCCCAGCAGAGTGTGCTGTGCTGTTTCTAGCTTCTTCTGCAACACCGTTGTGGGTGGTTCCTCCCTTCCTGAGACTGGTGCTCTTCTAAAGCACAGGATGTTAATTTTAGAAAAGTTAATACTTCAGTTAACTTCATATAGCTGTAAAGTCATGCAAGGGGAAAACGAAATCAATTTGAAATTGAAAAACCCCGTTTGGGAGCCCTTAGGTGCTTCAAGAGGCTCCCTGTCCGGCGCGTCCTAGACCGTCGAGCCTTGCCGTGGGTGGGAATGGAGCCCGTGGGTTTTACGGGCGGAGCGGTAGGCTGGAGCAGTGACCGGGGCAGGGTCACCGCTGGCCTGGGCAGGAGCCAAGGCTGGCACTCGGGGTTTGTGGCTCCCAAACCAGTTCCTTTCCCTCTATTGCGCCTGCTGCCGCGTCACGGGGCTTCAGCCAGGACACTAGCTTCTCCAGCCTGCCCTTGTGTGACTGGCCAAGGGGCCTCTTCTAGAGACACACTGCTTTCGTAAATTGAGAAGCCTCGGGAGAGCATATGGGTTTCTAACTCACTGGTGTTCACACTGTGCTCTAGGAGTGCCCTGGGGTCCAGGGATAGGTTCGGAGGGAGAAGGGGATCAAGTGTATGGATTCTAGACACACTCAGCCTTGTTTTGGTTATTGCAGATCCGTTTTTATGTATTGTATATGGGTACACATCCTGGTAAGATTTCATTGGAAGGAAGGATTTTAAGGCTTCTTTTTCTTTCTTTTTTTTTTTTTAAGAAATTAAACACCTCTGGGACGCCTGGGTGGCTAGTCAGTTAAGCGTCTTCCTTCGGCTCAGGTCATGATCTCAGGGTTCTGGGATGGAGACCTGCATTGGGCTCCCCGCTCAGCGGGGAGTCTGCTCCCTCTGCCCCTCGCCTCGCTCGTGTTCTGTCTTTCTATCTCTCTCTCTCTCTCTCTCCCTCGAATAAATAAATAAAATCTTAAAGAGAAAAAAAGAAATTAAAAATCTCTAATTGAGATGGGCCGTCTCATCTAACAGATAAAGAGCCTGAGGCCCATGAAGGCCAAGCCACTCGCATCTTGCAGTTACTTTTGGCAGAGCCAGAACTAGATCCCAGATGTTCTGGTTTTCTTTAAGTCACAGAGACGCACTTGTAGACAGAGATTGTTGTAACATTGCAGTCCGTAGGGACTTCTTTTTGTTTTTTTAAGCATCCTTTATAGTTCTAAAGCAATTTGGTTTGTCGACATAAACTGTTGACATCATGAGAGATGTGTGACCTTGGGGAACACTGACCTTTGGGAAATCCCTGGCCCCTGAGGAAAGCAAGCGTAAGTTGATATTAATGAAACATTTCAAAGCAGTGCTTTTCTCATGGGACACAGTAATGACTCTTGATGACACACTGTACTCTTCTGCCTACGAGACTTATCCAGAAGGTTTTTCTAGCTGTAGTTCTTAATTGTATGCTCTTTCTTTCCCTCATAGTCATTTATATTTCTAGCCCTGTGTTTTTTATTCAGATTTCCTATTTTCAAATGCTAGATCTATTATGATACTTAGTGTCACTGGTTTCAATTAAAAATAAACACATCAGCGGGTACTCAGTGACGGGCCAGTCTCCGCTGTGTTTCTCTTCACTGACCTGCACGTGCTGACAAGTTTAAGGTGGTCCACGGCCGGGAGAGACAGGAGGGCCAACTTCTTGAGCTGCTCCCGTTATGAACTCACGTTTTCCTCTAAAGCTCTCCATTTAAAGCACTCACTAGTCTGGTTCTTCCCCCCTGAGTCTTGCCCTCAACAAACTTCTCACTGGTTTTGATCATATAGCCCCTATATTGCAATATTTTGGGTCTTTTTTTTTTTAAAGATTTTATTTATTTAATTGACAGCAAGAGAGAGACAGCGAGAGCAGGAACACGAGCAGGGGGAGTGGGAGAGGAAAAGCAGGCTTCCCGCCGAGCAGGGAGCCCTATGCGGGGCTCAATCCCAGGACCCTGGATCATGACCTGAGCCAAAGGCAAATGCCTAACGACTGAGCCACCCAGGCGCCCCTATTTTGGGTCTTATTTATTTTCTCATGCACTGAGGCAAAGCATGAGCATATGGAAAATGAATTCTGTTTTGATAATTTCAGCTTCTACTAGATTACAGTTCACTTTGAATCCATTGAAGATTTTTGGCATGGGTTTAAACCAGTACCATGTGGGATTATTTATTGACCTCCACATCAAACGCAGTCAACATTTGTTAAAATTAGGCTTTCTGTAGAATATGGTCTAAAGGATGAGGCCGCAGGAGTCCCAAGAGTTGGGTTCGAATTTTGTCCCAACCCTCAGCTCGGTTTTCGGATAGATCACTCTCCCAAGACATTCATTTGTCTGCTTCTCTTCCTTGAATGGGAATGCCCATGTCCTAGATGCTGGGGATGAACCATGAAACACAAGAATTGCCCTAGAGTATCAACCAGCTTTCTGAGTCTGCACTTCTGAATGAAAATACTAATGTATTTATAGATGGAGGACATTTTTTTTTGAGGCTAAAAATTGGCAGCTTTCACCTCAAAGAGTTCACATTGTACTTGGTTCTTTTTCTACCTAATACAAAGTATAAGAGGGGCTTGCTAATATCCTTTTCATACTTAATCTAAGAAGAAATAATTTCCTTTCTCTCTTGATGTCATCATCATGAGCAGTCAGAAGGGAAGCATTGTGGCTTGGTTGATAGCTCCCAGACCTACCTGACGATTCATGGAGGTTGAGACTTTCATTGATATGTTTATTTTTGTATTCTTCATGAATTGAAAAGTTCCCCTGTGAATCCAGGCTAATTGGATGTGATTTTGCATTTCTTCCCAGTGGCAGTATGGAACCAGCCTTTCACAGGGGCGACCTTCTGTTCCTGACAAACTTCCGGGAAGACCCTATTAGAGCTGGTGAAATCGTGGTCTTTAAAGTTGAAGGACGAGACATTCCAATAGTTCACAGAGTGATCAAAGTTCATGAAAAGTAAGGTGACTTGACTTCTTATTGGTGGCATTTTATAAATTTTGGTAGCCAGATTTATTTATTTGTTTATTTATGTATTCATTCATTCATTCACTCACTCACTCATTCATTCCAGTAGTACTGATTGTTATCCAACTTTTTTTTTCCCATTTTTTTTTCCTCAAGTTTTTACTTAAATTCCAGTTAGTCAACATACGGTGTATTATTAGTTTCAGGTGTGAAATTTAGTGATTCAGTTTCAGTAGCCAGTTTCCATGGTGGATTAGAAAGTAGCAGACACTCTGGATTATGCTCCTAGTCCTGCCATTTCCTAATTGGGTGACTTTGGACCTGCTACTTTACCCAGTCTGTAAGACGGGCATGATAACATTATTTCCCACCGTGACTCACAGGGCGATTATGAGAACTGAACGGACAGGTGTTTCTAGAAGCACTCAGTAACTTAAGTTGCTGCACAGCAGGAGGTGGAATGTACATGATTCCATAATAGTTATCTGAAGGAGTCTCAGAGAAAATCCAGTCCCGTCTCAGCTGAGGATTATGATGATGTGAGGACTCTTTTCTGAAATGCAGAAAGCTGCCCGTTTCTCTGTGTCACTTTGGACCAAGTGGCATTCGCAGCGGTAGCCTTAGCCCTGGACGGTGGTCCCTGACCCTGGACGGCCCCTTTCCCTGACCCGGCCCAGGGTTCAGTCATTGCGTGTCCTGCTTCACTCCCCCCCACCCCCAAAAGGTCTTCCTTTCCTTTAAATGCCAGCAGTGGCTTCTGAAGATACTTTTTGGGGACTGGAAACAATGACTTCTACTTCAAATGTATTAAGTTCCCAGGAGAGGGTACGGTCACATGATTAGTGAAAATGTTACCTTCTATGTACTGGGTTATTCATTTACCTCTTGCAGCTTAGTGTAGCATTTTTACCTGCCTGAGTTATGGAATTAAACTGAGATGTGTGTATTTGTGTTTTTTAAATAACAGAGTGTTTCTCATCGTGTGTGTGTGTGTGTGTGTGTGTGTGTGTGTATACACACATGTGTGTACTGTAACTATTTATACATTTCCAGTATTAGGTTCCCATCCCATTCACTGCTTGCAGGGGTCCCCAAAGAAGTCGAGACTTAAAATCGTCCCTTTGTTTTGCTGTAAACATCAGAATGACCCTCTTCCGTTTGCGTTGTGCTTGTGGTACTGCAGGGTGGGACTCAATGTCCACTTGTTAATGGACTGATAAAGAAATACGCACGGTCGTAACGTGACAGCTGACTTAAAAGTAATTTCTACAGATGAGAAATTATTCAACGTTGAGGAAATAATGGTGATTTTCTCTAATTTGCATGAGTTGCGAGAGAGACTGCTTGGGGTTTTATTTTCTTGATTTCCTTTATAACCGCAGCTGCAAATCAGCTTGCTCCTTTTGGCATGGTTTCAAATCTTTGTGGGCTTTTAATACTTTATCTAATTATACTAGTGCCTTTTTTCATTTGTCTTATTGAAAGAAGACCCTCTTTATAGCTCTATAATGCTGTAATGTTGTGTTTCTAGTGTCAAGGCTATGTAAGCACTGGTTTAGAATGTTTAAAATTAACCCCATGGGTCTCTTTACCACGCTGGTTTTATGCCATTTGTGATTCCTGTTTCTTTGCAAACCGGATTTTATACCACTTTGCTCGGTGCTGAAGGAAGTAATGCATTAACATTCTGCATTTGGCAAGGAGAAGTAAGTATGAGGAGGGGTAAGGGCATGCCCGCATTCGAATTAGCCTTGTGCTCAAATCATGCTTTTTGGTTATCAGGGGAACGTGAGCGTTTTGGAATTTGAGTCTGCAAAATCGCCAGTAGACCTGTGTGTTAGTTGGATAGTTATCTGTAAGCAGTCAGCTTAGCCCAGGAAAGATCCAGTTATTGTCCCGTGCTCGTCTAAATGCCGGTATCTGACTGTGACAGGCCAGCTAAACTAATTGTTTTCTAGCAATGCTGTGCTGAAAATCATTTGTGAAAGGACATTATTTTGCTTTCTAGAGGTAACGGAGACGTCAAATTTCTGACTAAAGGAGACAATAATGAAGTGGACGACAGAGGCTTGTACAAAGAGGGCCAGAATTGGCTTGAGAAGAAGGATGTGGTGGGAAGGGCCAGAGGGTGAGCATTAACTTTTAAGTTATATAAAAGATTCAGAAACCAGAAAAATAGTAACAAAGAAACTAGAGGGTGCCTGGGTGGCTCAGTTGGTTAAGCTTCCGACTTTTGGTTTCAGTTTAGGTCATGAACTCAGGGTTGTGAGATTGAGCCCTGCATTGGGATTCTCAGTGTGGCGCCTACTTGGGATTCTCTGCCCCTTTCTCTCTCTCTTTCTCTCTTTCAGTCTCTCTCTCTCCCTCCCTCCCTCAAAAAAAAAAAAAGAAAAAGAAAGAAAGAAACTAAGTGTATAGGATAATAGAATCACTTGTTACAAATATTCTATGTCAGGAGAGCTGTAGGTAGTCCAGTTTGTACTGTGTACTGCATTTACTGTGTAAATACCACTCAGAACTGAGGACCTAAAATCTAAAACTGAATGCAGGTATATTATCTATATCATTGGTTTAACTCTATTTTTGAAATAAATCTTTACCTAGAGATTAGTTATTTGTGATTTTAAATAGCAATTACAAGAAATCCTCCCAGAGGTAACCACTGTTTAACACTCGAGGGAATATTCTAAACATTCTCTGTCCCTATAGAGATATGTGTGCATATATAGTATGTAATTTTACATAGTAGAATTTTATTTTATTTTTTCACCCAACAAGAAGTTAGAAATAGATTTCTGTGTCAAATCTACATCCAGGTATTTTTAAGTGGCTACGTACTATTGTTCCATTGAGAATCATAAAATCATAACTTAAGCAATCTTATTTTGGTGGACATTTAGACTATTTCCTGTCTTTCTCTACCAGAAAGAGTTATGTGATAAATCTTTTAAAATTCATCTTTGCATAATTGTTCCAGCGATGAGTTCTGCTTCTGACTGATGCAGTGGAGCCTGTATCCTCTTATTAAAAAAACAAAAAAGGCAATTCTTCCCTTCTCCTGGTGACCCTTTCTTATGTTTAACCCATGTTAGACGTGTCTTTTTTTTTTTTTTTTTTAATCTTCTCTAAATCCCACGAGCTGTTTAGGGTTGGAAAGCCTGTTACCATTTTCTAAGATTTAGCTTTATCAATCAGATTGTGGTTTGAGGCGTCTTTCTGCCCCTTTTCTCCCTCTGTTCACCTTCTAACCCCTTCACCCTATTGCGTTTCCACTGGAATATCTGTGGGGAGAAGAGAGACTTCCAGCTAGTCAGTTCTCTATTTTGTAGACATCTGGAGGACAAGCTTTGTATAAAGGAGAGGTTGGGGCTGCTGATTTACACAGGACTGATGGGTACGGCGTGCCTTACCTGGTTTCCCCTTAATGAGGTGAGGCTTAGGTCTGCTGATCGCATCGTGTTTTTTTTTTTTTTTTAAGATTTTATTTATTTATTTATCAGAGAGAGAGCGCACAAGCGGGGGGCGGGGCAGGCAGAGGGGGAAGCTGGCTCCCTGCTGAGCAAGGAGCCCAATTTGGGGCTCGATTCCAGGACCCTGAGATCATGACCTGAGCCGAAGGCAGACGCTTAACCCACTGAGCCACCCAGGCGCCCCCCACTGGTTGCATCTTGACATGAATTTTGTCAGCAGAATCATTGGCTAGCTTATGCCCCAGACCTCATGTGTCTGTGATCATCTTCATGTTTGGGTGTAAATTATGGGACTCACATCTGTGTTCACTGCCCAATAAGCCTGTTTGTTACATCTGAAAAGCCCCGTGAAATGAAAATGATGGTGGTTCTTCCACTTACAAACTGATTCTCCATGTATTTTGAAAGCTTTCCCCAACAGCCGTCTTTATATAGACTGTCTGGATGTGACTTCTCCACTAAGAAAATTAAAAACTAGCTTGATGGCCGTTATCGGTTCCATTTGTACAAGTGGCTCAACTAATTATTTTAATTCTGCTATGGTGAATGCAGCGAGCGAAGACAAGCAGCATATCTAGTTGAAATCATGTGCCTGCTTAAGAAATCGTCCTGCTGTTAGCGGTGATGCTTTTGATTAAGAGAGCCTTTTGAGGCAGGAGTGAATGTTAGTCTTGCAGCCCCAATCAGGGCTATTCCTGAGGAAGATTTCTGTCCTAAGGCTCATTTAGAGTGTTTTTAAATGCTGCCATCATCATATTACAAACAATTTTTATATTTCTGGCTTTTCGTCCTACAATTTAGGTTTTTACCATATGTTGGTATGGTCACCATAATAATGAATGACTACCCAAAATTCAAGGTAGGAATGTGTGCGTATGTCTGCATTAAAAATGTGTATATATTGGAGCTTTTGCACATGCTGCTGTAAAGATGCAGTCTCTTTAAGGTGTTTTGCTGGTTATTATTTTTTTTTTTTTGCAGAGTGTTTGTATTTAACTAAAATTAACATAACCATTTAAATTATTAACACTTAAATCAGTTATTTAAAATAGCTACCTTCATGTTTTGCGTTCATAGTGTATTCTAAAATGGCACCTTTATGTTTATTGCTTTTTATCACAGAAATCTTTAAACATACAAAAGAAGTAGTACAATAAACCCAGTAATGATACTCTCTCAACCTCAATAAAAATGGTATCTGTATTTTTTACAAACCACTTGAAAAACAATAGGGAACGTACGCAAGAACGAGCGACGAATTAGCCATGTTTGTTGGGTGCTTGATCCCTAGTCCATCAATATATTTGGAGGGTTTTAAACCATAATGTGGCATTGAGCAGCTAGTCTGGAGAGCCAGGCATGGGGGAAGAGGTCATCTTTTGATTCTGTCCTCAGTCTAGCACTGAGCAGACTTCATCTGAATACATTTATAGACCAAACTAATTTGTGGCGCTCAGAGTAATTTCCCACTGTGTTTTCTTTACAGTACGCTCTTTTGGCTGTAATGGGTGCTTATGTGTTACTAAAACGTGAATCCTAAAATAAGAAGAAGTTCCTGCAACCAGATTGAAATGAATTCTGCTAAAAAAGAGAAAACCTAATATATTTGAAATGTTCCACTTTCTGTATAAAAGGAAACAATGTGGAGACATTTTTGTCTTGTCCAAATAAATGATTCATCAGTGAAGATTGTTTTCTTTTGTGGGCTCTGATTTGAACCCGCTCCATTTATGTGCCCCTCGTGGTCGTCATTCTAAGCCCAGCACGGGGGTCTGGGCCACTTCTGGACCTGCCGCTGGGGACAACGCAGGGTCCCCACAATGTAGTCGTAATGTCTGAGTTTCAAAACTAAAACTCTTTGCATAGCATAATAACATTTCTGGGGGAAACGAACAGGCTCCTAAAAAGAAATGGTTTCCTATTTATTAAAGTAGAATCTGATCAGTTAATAAAGCCTAAAATCTTTTTAAAAGGAAAGATGGAATTTGCTTTGTGTTCGTGGTGGGATCTGTCTTGAGAGGGTTGGATAAATTATTTGAAAAGTACTTCATAAATGAGAAAAACAGCGGATCCTCCTCTGAAAACTTACAAAAGTACAGAAGGGTGAGAGGGCACGTCCCTCTCTGTAGTTTCCCAGGGACCCGCACCGAGGGAGTCACACCCGCACGACATACAGTCCTGCGTAGGAAGTAGTCCTTCACGAGACTGTCAGGCACTTCCGTCCCCGCCGCCGCCCTAGGTGCTGGGCTGGGAAGGCCTAGCCTGGATGGAGTTTGCAGCGTGTGGGAGGAACACACACGAGCGACAGTTGCTCTGAAGTAGAATTAAACAGGGTCCGCTGACAGAGAGCCAAGGAAAATTCTTGCTTTTCATGTAGAGGCCAGGGAAGACCTCTGAGGAGGGGACCTTGAGCTGAGTTCAGAAATCAGGCCGGTAAATCCTGGGGAAGAGCATTCCAGCCCAGAGAAGGGGGGCCGCCCTCAAGCTTTAGTGAGCGTGCAGAGCCTCTAGCTGCCCTTAAAGGCAGGTTGTCACTCCGGAGGGCTGGGATGGGGCCAGAGACTGTGCATTCCTAACTCCCTCCCGGGAGCGGCGATGCTGCTGGGGCCTGGACCACAGAAGGCGCAGTTAGAGGGGCAGAATGAGGCCAATGAGGTTTTCACATGCGCTCTTCAGTGGTAACAGAAATGTTCTCTTTTCACAGAACAATGTGATGTTGACATTCTTTTTGGTGAGAACTTACAAGTCTCCATCATTCTTTGAGGTCAGTCCAAATCTGGTGGAAGGGCTTAGAATCCCTAAAAGCCACTTACCCACCTCTCAGCCTCGAGCAAGCTCAGTGCTCTCAGCAGCGAATGCAGGATAGGAGCTGCAGCTCCCCAGCCCCAGGAGCAGGCAGCTGACTCACGGAATGCCCTTAGCGCGGGCGCCTGGCGCGTGTGGAGTTGTCAGGTGAGTCTTCCTTTTCAGTGCGAGCCTGCGCCTCGTCACCCACCTGCACAGCTCTCTGACGGAGCCCCGATCGGGATGGGGGAGGAGCAGCAGGAGTGATCCGCGGGGGGCAGCTTGCCCCGCAAGCCTTTCTCTCCGGCCGAAATAGGTTGTGGCCATAACAATAGCCCTCATCCTGTCGAAATCAGCGAAGTGAAAGAAAAAGAATTTACAGGACACTTTCTAAAAACATGATTCTCTTGTGCCTTTTAATAAACTCCTTTCTTAAGAAAAAGAGATTTTTATTCCTTTAACTAAAAATGGAATATCAAAATGTTGGGTCAAAGCTTTATTTTTTTATCATCCTTCTGGGGGTCTGTTGTTGGTTAATATAAACTCTAAAGTAGCCTCACCGTGGCCGAGTTGATCATTAATTCCTTCCACAAGCCTGATATCCTGGCGTAAACCCTACCGTGGCTCGGCCGGTGACGTTTGATGGTGGCTGGTTAGCAAGCACCAGCTCCGCGCACCTCTTAGATGCTGTCAGTGTTCATGCAGTGGAGGGATCGAAGGTCCTTTTTCTGGGGGTCTCCGCTGCAGCCCCACCATCGAGAATGCATCCACAAGACCCGGGCCGGCATCCAGGCAGACATGTGGGCACTGCGACATCCAAACAGCTTACGCTGGAACCTTCAGAAAGAACCTCTTGCCGGGAGCTTTCGGGTGCTCCTGGGACACCCATTTCTTATGAGTTGGGCAACTGTTTTTCAGCCTCCCACCGGCTTCGAAGTCTCAAAAGGGAAGGTGGCTGGTGGACACTGGCCACACAAGAAATCCCCACTGCGAAGGGAGACGACAAGGGATAGCAACGGGAGCAAGGATGTCAGGACGCCCCCTAGGGTCGGGGCACACAGCCGAGGCCTCCTGGTGCTCTAAGAGGATTTACGAAGTTAAATGATGTTTGCTCTCCTGTGTTGAAATCAACACAGGTTTCCGTCAAACACTGGAAAGCTGCCATTATGGGAGTAAGCTTCGTTTTTTTTTTTTAACAAGGTAGTGGTAGAACCTCTGGTTTCCCAGCCCTCGGGCCTTAGTCGGGCTGTTTCTCCTTCGACAGTGAAAGTGTCAGTCTCACTCAAATGCCGTGGACACGCACACACATGCACGCACACACACGCACACGTGCACCGGCCTCTGGGCTTTAAACCGCCCTACAGACATTGTGGGCCCGCCACTGTCCCCCGCCAGGCTGAGCAAACGACGCATTGCTGTGAAGTGGAGGAAGCCTGACCGTTTTAAGTGAGTAAGATACGAGAATCTTCAAATGAGGGGGAGCACGCCCGGGCATCTGTGCTCTAAAGCCGCCTACGTGACGCGTACGCGCCAGGGTGGAGAACCTCCGAGAAACGTGTGCGGGTTAGTGGGGAGTAAACGCGGTTAGGATGCTTGATCGTTCACATCTCCCTTTGTGGTCATTTTCAGATGGCAGGATAGGAAAAGCCCAGACGCGCAGCATAGCCCCGTGCCACCTTCCCGTCACCATTTCCCAGTCTGACGCTGACACCCACATTCGTGGGCCTCTGGTCGCTGCTTGAGCACCTCTCACAGGCAGCCTCTGGCCGGGGCAGCAGACAGTCAGGCGAGCCGCCTCCAGAAATCCCGGGCAGGGATCCAGCCACCGCCCTCTCCGGGTTCAGCAGGTTCCCTCCGTTTCCAGTGAGAGGCCAGGGTTGGGATGAGGCGGGGTACAGTGAGAGGAGAGATTCGCAGTCACACGGAGGTTTAAGCCCTGCCTCCACTTACGAGATCCGTAGTCTGTGACTGACTTAGACTCAGTTTCCTTGTTTCCAGAATTAATGACAAGGTGGGACAAGCATTTATACGATGCTCCTTTTGATCAAATAGAACTTTACCCTTTCTTCCTCAGGATCACTGGAATTTAGGGGTGCCCGGGCTCAGTCAAACATCTGCCTTCCGCTCAGGTCATGATCCTGGAGTCCGGGAATCCAGCCCCATGTCAGGCTCCCCGCTCAGCAGGGAGTCTGCTTCTCCCTCTACCCCTTCCCCTGCTCCATTTCTCTCTCACTCTCTCTCTCTCAAATAAATAAATATAAAATAAAACAAACGATCACTGGAGTTTTAATACTGAGGATTGATTGACTGATTGCCTCCCAATCATCTTGAACATTCTTTCCTATCATCTTTGGCCATGAATTCTCTATTTTCTTTGAATTTTGCATTTGCATCCCCACATTGCTGCAAACACATCCTATGACAGCGGAATTTTCCCTTGGAGGCTCAGCTTTTAGCCACAGGAAGCTTTAGGATGGTATGAGGAGAGCAGAAATCCCTTGTGCACTTGATCTCGCTTCTGCGTCCGTTCTGTGCACTTCGGCACCAGTGTGGGCGTGCGACACTCCCTCCCAGGCTCTCTGTGGCACAGTTTCTGTTGGGTTTCCTCTGGGCTTCCCTCCATCATTGCCTAGTACCATCCACCAAAAGCCTCTCATCAGGTTTCATGCTTTCCCCAAAGTGCTTAGCTTTTGCCGTTCGGCAGGAATTTCTTTGGATGGACTTTATTTTTCTAGTGCAGTTTTAGGTTATGGCAAAATTGAATGGAAAGTGCCGAGAGTTCCCATACATTCCGTTTGCCCAAACACAGTACGTCCCCACCGGGGCTGTCTGCCACGCAGCAATAGTGTACCTGTACGATGGATGAACCTACATTAGCACGTCATTACCCCCTGACGTCCATAGTTCACATCAGGGTTCGCTCTTGGGGTTGTCCGTCCCGTGAACTTCGACAAATGTATGATAACATGCACCCATCCCTATAATATCATACAGAATAGTTTCACTGACGAGAATCCCCTGTGCTCTGCCTCTTCATCCTTCCCTCCCCCAACCTGGCAACCACTGATCTTTTTTATTGTTTCCATAATTTTGCCTTTTCCAGAAGGTCCTGTGGTTGGACTCACACAGTATGTGTAGCCTTTTTGGGTTGCTTTCTTTCACTTAATCATTTGCTTTTAAGTTTCTTCCATGTCTTTTTATGTCTCGGCTCATTTATTTTTAGCACAGAATAATATTATTTCATTGTATGGGTGGCCTGCGGTATATTTATCCCTTCACCTACCAAAGAATATCTTGGTTGCCTCCAGGTTTGGCAATAAGTAAAGTTGTTATAAACATCCATATACAGCTTTGGTGTGGACGTAAGTTTTCAGGTCTGAGTAAATAGCAAGGAGCACGATTGCTGGCTCTTACAATAAGAGTATGTTTAGTTTTGTAAGAAACTACCGAACTGTCTTGCCAAGTAGCTGTACCATTTTGCATTCTCACCAGTAATGTCTGAAAGTCCCCGTTGTTCCACATCCTTGCCAGGATTTTGTATTTCAGTGTCCCAGATTTGGGCCTTTCTAATGGCTGTGTAGTCAGTATTTCACGTTGCTTTACTTGGCATTTTGTCAATGACATATGACACGGAACACCTTTCGTGTGCTTATTTCCCATCTGTGTATCTCCTCTGGTGGGGAATCTGTTAAGGTCTTTGGTCCATTTTTAAATCAGGTTGTTTGTTTCTTCATTGTTGAATTTTAAGAGCTCTTTGTATCTTTTGGGTAACGGTCCTTTGTCACATGTGCCTTCTGCAAATATTTTCTCCCGGTCTGTGGCTTGTCTTCTCTTGACGTTTGTCTTTTGCCGAGCAGAAGTCCAGCTTGTCGAGTATGTGTTTCATGATGACGGCCCTGATGTTGTATCTAAGAAGACATTGCCATACCCAAAATCAGCTAGATATTTCTTCTGTTATCCTCACGGTATCTGACAGTTTTGTATTTTACATTTAGGTCCGTGACCCATTTGGGGTTGATTTTTATAGAGGGTGCGAGGTCTGTGTTTAGTTTCATTGTTTTGCATGCGGATGTGCAGTTATCCCAGCACCGTTTGTTTTGAAAAGACTATCTTTGCTCCATTGTATTGCTTTTGCTCATTTGTCAAAGATCGGTTGACTGTATTTCTGTGGGTCTGTTTCCAAGCCTCTTCTTCCCCCGAGTTCCACTGGGAGCTTCCTTGGTTATTTTTCTGTCTCACGGTGATGTGTCTTATGACCCTCCACAGCCTCTGTTTATCTGCTGTGGCTGCGTTTATGCCCCCCCCTCCCTCTTGGTTATCAATTTCGAGAGCTCTTGATTAGATCAGTGGATTTAAAGGCAGATAGATTGACTCTGGCTTCTCACTAAGGAGAAAACGTGTCCTAACAGAATCAGCCTGCCATTTCGAGCTCCTACCTGGTAGCTCTGGGAACATTCCACGGAGCTCAGTAGTGGATGAGACACCCAAACAGGAGCCTGATGATTCACTCTCAGAGTTAACAAATCATCCTTAAGATGGGATAATTTAATCCTTGTGAGTGCAAAGCTATGCTTCATGGTCCCACTTCATGCATTGTACATAGGCCAGATGCCTTTTCAAGTCAACATGGGAACCAAAAATGGAAAATAGCAGTAAAAGATCATTTTTCACATTTTTATGCTTACGATGTTATATTTTCTGCTTTCTGATTTTTTTGAGAGAGAGAAAGGAGGGGGAGGGGCCGAGGGAGGGGAAGGGAGAATGTTAAGTGGGTTCCGTGCCTGGCGCGGAGCTCGATGCAGGGCTCGATCTCACCACCCTGAGATCATGACCTGAACTGAAACCAAGAGTCAGACGCTCAACCAACTGAGCCCCCCAGGTGCCCTTCTACTTTCCAATTTTTAATAGAAAGTGAATGAACCACTGCGAAACATTTTAAAGTGGAGCAAAGACCCATAAAAGAGCTTCCTCACATGTGTGTAGAAAGTTGGTGTTTTCCAAGCCCTTGCTTGTCACTTGTCCTCTGGCCTGTTGGGAGTGAGGTTGGCTGCTACCTTAAAGGTCCTCATGACTAGTCTTGTCTACTCAGAAACTAAGTGGAACAAATATTCTCATGGAAAATACTCGCCTCTGCGGTTTTGAATTTTATTTTCAAAGAATCTCTTGAATCAATTGCTTCGTAAATGACCAGTGTGACCATATTCTTCCCATGAAGATGGTCTCTCTTAGACATTTCTAGACTTCCTCTCAGACTGAGATCCTGGAGGTGGAAAATTTTCTCTGGAAAATCAGAGTGAATACAAATGGGGTCATTGCAGATCCCCTGGTAGGTGAGGGAGAAACATTGGCGCTGTGGATTCCCCAGGCCTATGGAATCACGTTTGCTTTGATCGAACAACAGGGATTGTATTGAGGGACCCCGCACCAAGCTCCCGCCCACAACTTCTCCTTCAGTGGGTGTAGACCCACCCCGTCCACACACACCCCACGTGCGCTTGAAGTGGTTTTTGATGGATTGGCCGGTTTAAAGTTGCGGCCCAAATTGGTAAAAAAAAAAAAATAATAATAATAATAACACATTTGTATCATTCCAGCAACTGATAGGAACTTGCAAACTGAGAATCCCAGTGGGCACTCTGACAGGTAAGATGTAAAATGGAGATTAAGGGGTTTGAGAGGAAAGTTGAAAAACAAACAGTCTCAGATAAAAACCTAACTACAAAACTGGGCAGGAGTGGAGCTCCAGACAGTACCTGTAATTCTTCCCAGCTCCAGACCGGGCGTCACCTGGGACACAGCAGGGAGGGACGTGCTGTTCCTGCCCCTCCCCCCCACCCCCGCCCCCAGATCTGATGGCTTTTCCCATCAGAAATAGAAATGGCTCTTGCTTGCAAATTGCCGCCAGGCCTCGTGCTGATCAGACCTGAGTCTTGGAGCCCTCATTGCACAGTGGAGCCCCCTCCTCTCTCTCCCCATCTTGCCATTTCCAGCTTTTGCCAAGTGGGGAGGGAGTTAGGGAGAGGGGGAGGGAAGAGCCCAGTGGTGGGAAGGGAGCAGCTGGGGAGGCCTAGGGCTATTCTAACTTACGTTTTTATATTTCATGTTCGAAGTTTCTCATCATCAGGGGTCTCCAGACCTGGCCACCCATGAGAACCTCCCGGGCACTTTGTGCAAACCGAGTTTCTGGGCCCCCGCCCACACATTTGAAGGAGGCTCTTTGCAGGGGGGAGCAGACGTTGTATCCAGGGGGCTGTCAGGGCGGCCAGGGCTGCTGCTCATGGGCTTGAGAGCAGCGTTCTCACCTCTGTGTGGGACAAGGGCGTCCCTTAAGCAGGTCAGAAATTCCTCTTCCAGAGGGTATTCCCAGGGCAAGAGAGCCCTGCATCCCCAATCCTCTCAATTGGCCAGAATTTCTGGAACCTGATCTACCCCCCTGGCCTTTGCTTTGGGGCAAATAGCTTTCCCGGGGAGTGCTTCTTCACTGGCCTCCTCCTTAGGCGCTGTCTCCAAGTTCCTGTCTTCCCGCAGCAGTACAGTATCCAAGAAGGGGAGGGGAGGGTGGCTATGAAGAAGCTGGGGAGGGAAGGGAGGTCGGCGCTTAGCTCCCCGCCCATATAGGTATCCCCAAGTCAGTGCTTCCAAACCTTGACTGTGCATAGAAATCGCCTGGAGGGGCTTGTGAGAATGTGGACTGTGACTCAGGAGGCCAGGGCTGGGGCCTGAGATTCTGCTTTCCTAACACAGTTCCGGGTGCTGCTGCTGGTGCCGGTCAGGGCCGCACTTGGCAGAGCAAGGCCAAAGGATGCTATTTCCCTCCACCCCTCCCTTGGATATCTTTGGGGTTTAAATTTGGACTAACTGTGTTATGTGGCTTCATAGGTGAGGGTAGCAGGATGGAGGGGGACCTGGGATCCTTGCCTGGGTAGAGTAGGACGCGACTATACCGATTTGGCTCAGACAAGGTCGCAGTCTCGATGCTGCACTGAGAAGAGAGCCCTGGTGAGAAGCGGTGTCTTCTCCCAGCCAGGTGGCTGAGCCGTGAGGCTTATCCGCAGAAAACCAACCATGGCCTCCAGGCAACAGGGAAGGATAGTCCCTCTCCCATCCGTGCCCCCGTGACTGCCGTGTGAGGCTCCCGTCTGTGCTCACGCTGGCCCGCTTGTACTGCGATCGCCTATTACCTGTCCTTCCCCCAAGTGCCTGTTCCTGTCCCGCTTCCTCAGTGCTCCAGGAGAGATCGTAAGAAGCAACACACGTAAAAGTCTTGAGCTGAGAGTGGGCACTCAACAAATACATTTGTTGAGTGAATGCGAATGAAATCATTTGCTTGAATATTCCCCTCCGTATCTCTGCAGCATCGCCATCAGGACACAGAGGCGCCGTTGAACAGGAAATATGACGTGGGGCCCCGCGTTGCACACCTCTCAGCGAGAGCTACCACTCGACGGGGGCGGGGGGGGGTTCCCTAATGTCAGTCCCTCCCCGAACCCCGGCCTTCTTAGCTGGGAGCTCTCAGTCTCTAAGCTAAACCTGTCCCCGGAAGGAGGCGGGACCTCGGCCCCCCTCTGAGGAAGGTTGAGCCTATTTGCATCTCTAATTACAAGGAAATAACTACTGACAGCCCCAACTAAAGTAGAAATATTAAGAATGACACTGAAATTCCTGTACCGGGGGCGGGGGGGGGGGGAATGGAACGTTAATAAAAAGTATTAGAGGCCAGGGCATAGCAGTAAATTGCAGATTATGAAATCATAGTTGAAGGCTGCTTGAAACTCTGTTAACGTTCGTCCCTTGAATTTGCGAAAGTGCGTTAGGCTTCAACTGGCTGTTTCAGAAATCTTTGATTATGATAGGTCAACATACTCTATATACGGTAGGGAGCTTGCACGACGGTCAAGTATGCCGTAAAGTGTTAGTTCTCTCTGGTCTCCGCTCAAAGCTGGCAGCCTAACCGGAGACTCCGTGGCTTGGTCAGCGCCCCGCACCCCCGCGCGGTGTACGTTGTTTCTGAAATCTGTAAAGGCCAATCAGACATTGCGCCTCCGTTTCCCCTAGGAGACGGAGCAAGGTGCAGGGATTTATCTTTCACCTTAGCGGGGAAAGCTTGCCGTGTCCCAGACCACCGAACCCCCAGAGTCATCAATTAAGTGGTGGATGCCTAAATTATGTGAGATTTATTCCCAGCCTCTAATGTGCATGTACCTTTAGTAAGGGCCTCTAGAGGAACTTCCCACTTCTTACTCATCAGATTCAATCAATACGTCCCTGCCGTACACCAGTGTGACACTGTGTGGGCTGCCAAGCTCTGTCTGGACCGTATGACGGCAGAGGGCAGGACAACTGACGGAGGCCTGAGGCGAGGACGTCAGGGTATGTTGGCTCTGCCAGGTAGAAGCGAGTTGCTCTGGATGGTTGGTCCTTGCACATTGGGATGGAGAAAAGGGCTTTATCTATCAACAGATGTGTACCAAGTGCCAGGGGCTCTGCTGATTTGTTCAAGTAAAGACACTACCTCCGGAAAGGGGTTGAAATTGGAATCACCACCTGCCTAAACTTACAACAGTCTATAGACGTTCTCTAAGATCTACTCAACTTCCGCACAGGCCAAACAAGTGAGTTAAATGGTGATGAATATCACCACCCCCATATCTTTTAATCTTTTGATCATGGCCTCGATCTCTACACTTCCCCTATCTTGTAGGGATTCGACTTTTATAGGCTTCCGTTTAGCCCTTCCTACCCTGATGACCCTTACTCTACAGGTCAGAGAGAATTCGGAGATTCTGAAGGGGCCAAGTACAGTCCATTAGGTCCCTAGGAATTAAAGTCAATTCAGAGCCAGTGTCTAGGAAGTCTAGATAAGTCTAGGAGGTCTAGATATTTCCATTTCCCCAGTGCACCATTCTCTCTAGTAAATGGGTTCAAGTCCTTTTGGAGAAAGCTTTGAGGAAGATTTAGAACATGTATGTCAGTTCTTTGTATGTTTATAATATGTACTTTTATATACATTTTACATATGCACATTTATACATATGTGCTTCCTCAAGAAGACCCAGGTTCCCTGCAAATAAGGACCTAGGGTCTGGTAGTTGACTTATATCTGGAGAGTCAGTGAGTGGTCATGATGGTGAGTACTCAAGTCAGGTTTTGGGCTGGTAGACCAAGAGTTTTCCTTGTCACTTAAACCAGCAGTGCTCTCGTAAGTTGTCTATCTGTTGTCTTCCTCGGGACACTGGGATCAATTCACCACCACTAAAGATCTTTGAGGCTCCAGGCAGTCTTACTACGGGTACGTCCGCGCTGCCCTTTACAGGAGATGAGCTCACGTTGACTTTGGTAGTTGAATGCAGCTGCTTGTTCGCTGCTCCTCCAGGGTTCCCGTGTCCCCCCCCCCTTGAAGTCCCAGAGCCCGTCTCGGGGGGGTTTCCAGTACCATCATACCTATTCTACAAGAAGAGCAACCACACACTTTTCACAGGTTCAGTTTCTCCCCTCACTTATGTATTTCGAAATGCTTCGGTGCAGAAGGTCTTCTGGACCTTCTTGTGGAGAGTTATTGGCGGCGAGTTGGGGGGGGGTGCAGATTTCACCTGACAAATCCAGTCCCACATTCCTATCTAACCACACTGCAGCAGAACTAATCCCACCGAAAGCTGGGGTCTATGTTTCCTCTCTTGAATCTGGGTGGGGACAAGGAGCTACCCCGGCCAATGGAGTATAATGGAAATAAGTTATGAGACTTTAAGTCTAGGTAAAAAAGGAATATGATCTCTCCCCCACCTCCTTCTCTCTCTCATCGCTTGCTCTGGGGAAGCCAGTTCCTGTGCCATAAGGACACTCAATTAGCCCTGGTAAGAGGTCCTATAAGGAGGAACTGAGGCTTTCTGCCGACAGCTAACAGCGTTCTGATTCCGGGAGGGAGCCACCTGGGAAGTGGGTCCTCTAGCCTCATTCAAACCTTCAAACGATTGCCGCCCCAGCCCCAGGTTGTAATATCTGAATACAACCTTAAGAGAACCCAAACCAGACAGCCCAATCAAGCTACTCTTGAATTCCCAACCCACGGAATTTATTTCGAGAGAATAAACAATTATTGTCATTTTAAACCACTATGTTTTAGGGAGATTTCTTACACTGAAATGGGTAATTAATACATATGCTTTGCTGATGGATACATACATATGTAATAAAAACAGAGACTAACATGCGTGGCTGCAGGTGCTGTTTCAGGAGAATTGTTACTTCTGGGGATAGAAAAAGGAGATGGGACTGGAGAGGAGTCCAAAGTAAGCTTCAGAGGTATTGGTGATATTTTAGTTTTTTAAAAAAAAAGATCTAAAGCAAATATGGCACACGTTAAGATATGTGAAATCTGCCTGATATATACCTAAAGTATATTTTATGTTATTCTGTACTTTCCTATACGCTTTAAAAAGTCAATTAAAATACTGAGGGTGAGAGGGTAAAATATACTTTTGCCTAGATCACGATTTGCCAATCTTGATCATACTCTAAATTCTCAATGGCAGAGTCTGGTTTCGGCCGTTGGCTCTTTACTTGACCTGTCCGGTCTTTAGATTTTTCATCAGAGACTTCAAGATTGCTATGCTCGCCGTAGAGAATGTGGCAGAAGAATGTCCCCAAATTACTCTGGCAATCCTCCTCTAAGTAGAGCCGAGGGAGTTTATTTTCTAAAGCTACATGTACACGGAGGGAGCTGTTCATAACGATTGCTGGTGCAGGTTTTATCTCCGTGAGCGAGAACACATATGAGGGAATTAAAAGAACATAGCGTTATGGATCATAGAGTTTTAAGGTGGGAAGGGAGCTCGCGTTCACTCTGTCTCCATGGCAGGGAGATCTTTTACAGCGACCCTGACAGCTCGTGATTCAAGCCCTGCTTCCACACCTAATGGTGACGGAGACTCACTCCTTCCCGGAGCAGCGCGTTCTATGGAACAGCGTGGAAAGTGCTCAGTTCCTATTGAACAGAAGCCCCTGTGACTCTCACCCACTGCTTTTAGCTTCTAGAGCAACACATAGAAAGTTTACTCCCTTCCACATGAAAACTCTTCGAGTGTTCGAAAACAGCAATCTGGTCCCTCTTCAGACTTCCCTCCTCCGGGTAATGCGTCCTCAATTCCTTCAGAAAGCGAGGATTCTAGCATTTCTTCAATACCTGTTTCTATGCTAAGTGGTTTATCTCCAGGGTTTTATATCATCTTCAAACTCCCGGTGATTATCCACATCACCGAAAGGGAAACTGAGGCTCGGGGAATTGAAGTAACTTAGCCTAAGATCACAAGGCTCGTAAAGCTGCAGAGCTCGTCAGCCTGCCTGAGCACGCGGTTTGTGAGACAGGGGGTCCTCGGAGGGCCCTGCAGCCCTCCCTGCTTCTCCTGCTCGAACACGCAGCTCTGGAGACGGGATGCTGAGAACCAGACATGACATAATGAGCCCACAGCCCCTTTGTAAGATTTTAGCTTATTGGATCCTCTCTCCAACCCTCTGAATATGCGAGAAAGGCATCAGAACTCACGTGCCGCAGATCAGGAAACAGGCTCAGCAAAATGGGTGGTGCAAAGAAATCAACCAGCCCTTGAGGAGGAGAATTGAGGTGCAAACCCAGATCTTCACATTCAGTGTCAGTCCTTTCGACTGTGCCGAGATGCCCCTCCATGATCCAGAACCCCGTCGGCGTTAAGAACAAGTCCCACCCTAGTTAATCTGGACTTCAGTATCATAATTGTTAATACATAGCCCAAAGTGGCCTTCGCTTCCTTAGCAGCCACATGACACTGTCCCGTGGTGTCTGAGATGGGTTCTTTCAGTGGCCCCCCAAATACACCCATGACATCATAGTCTCGCTGCACAATTGAGTTTACACTGCTCCTTGTAAACTTCCCACTTCCCTCCATCCCACTGAACCCCGTCCCAAGCTCTAGCCTGGGAGGGTGTTTGGAACTCCCACCGCCTCGTCCCATATAATAGGGACTTCCGTTAGCGTCAGGTGACAAGTCCCTTGACAAGCACCTGTTGGCTCTCATCATGGAGTCCTTGATGCCACTGGGGAAAACACAAGGCTAAGCATGGAGCCCGAGGAAAGATGGCGGCAGAGGAGGGAAGTCAACCTGTGTCCAGATGCCTCCGCGGCACCATGACTGGGACCGAGCCCCAGCCCCCCGGAGCCATAGTTCCTCTCTCTATACTGTGGGGGGAAGGAGGTGAAATTGGTGGGTTTGGGAGGAATGAGACACACGAGGAGACCCTCCTCACACCCGCCTAACAAGAAACCGTTCTCCTAATTGATGACAGACCTGCCGGACATCTCAGTGAAGGTCACTCAATGCCATTGCTTTCCCCCACCTTTGCCTCATTGGTGGGATTCCAGTTTGGAAAAACCCCTTGGCAGCTACCTGCCTCTGGAGCATCCCCTCAACCGCGGGAGGCCCCTTTGCACCCCCGGCTTGCCTCTCCCTAACCGCTTAGCACACTCTCCTTTTCCAGTACCGTTTCCGGTACGGACATGGAAGTTACCGAGCTGCAAGGCAGGTAATCAATACCCCGAAACCCGCCCTCTGAAGACGCCGACTGGAGGAGGGGTTCTCACAGACGCAGCACTGAAGGAGCTCAGAGCAGACCACCCCCCCGCACCCCCCAGTCCGGCCTGCTGTGTCGGGGGACAGGCGGACGATCGATGGTGCGTCCCTGACTTGGGGGCATAAGTGGGTGCGTCTTCTGTGACTTTTTCTTCTTCTGACTTCAGGGCTGTGTGTGTGCAGGTTTTCTAGTCATGCACAGAGACCTGCTTTTCCCCCGAGCTGTGGTCCATCCCGCTGCTAGGGCGTATTTATTGAGCTCCCAATGGATTCCCAAACTCTCTGCGTGTGGCTGTGGGCGCCCCAGAGAAATGCCGGGGTTCTTGGGCTGACGAGCAGGCTCCGCGGCCAGGGCGGCCTGCCCTTTGAGAACTGTCCTGGGAGGAGGTGGAAATAAGATAGGAGGCAGAGAGGGAGTGGGGTGGGCGGTGAGTTTGTGTTTGTGTCCCGGGAACTACAGGTAGGACCTGGAAACGCGGAATCACATGCCCAATGCAGAGCAAGTGTACATTTGGCAGCCGGGAATCTGGGGTGCAAGGGAGGGAGGTTTGAGTTGAAGATGAGGGAGGGGCCTGATTTCTGAACCAGTTGGGAGGGGGGAGCCGGGATGGAGGGGTGTGGCCGTGAGTAGGGAGTGCGGGAGGTGTGGGGGCCCCCAGGTGCTGAAAGCGATCATGGAAAAGGCCACAGGTTCCCCCATAGTCCCAGAGCAAGGGGTTCCTAGTCACAAACAGGCTTCCTAGTGGGTCAGGGGCCTGGCAGCGGACCTGGCAAGGCATGGGACTTCGAGGCAGCCCCCAAAGCTCAGCCAGTAACAGTTTCAGAAACAAACCTCTCTCTACATCCCCTTTTTCTTCCCCATGGAAAGGTAATGTCTCTTTCGGTCAATGCCTAAAATGTGCGTAGCAAAGATAACTACTTTTAATACTATAATTTGGGGTAAGGCCTAAAATGCATCAGGTGCTACTGACCGGGAGAGCCCCACGTGGAGTTTAGAAGGACAGGCCGTGGGTTTTGAGGCCTGGGATCCCTCCCAGCTCTGCTGTTGGCTTCTTAATTCCTATCACTCTCGGGACCTCATCTTCTTCGTCTGCAAACTGGGGACTACGGTTGACACTTTCCCTACAGGATTCTTATAAGAATTGAAGGAGCCAATGCATTTTTTTGTGCAGTCATATTTGTCAACCACCAACGAATAGCAGCCATTATGAGCCCACCCATGCAATCGGGTGGAAAAGGTTCATTGATCAACAGGTGACAGGGTCTCTATTTATATAAGGGGACAAGCAAAGAGAACTCAGAGGATGCCAAGGGACTTAAAGAGGAAGAAGGGGAAATTAGCAAAGACCACCGAGGCTGGCAGCTGAAGGCAGAGGGATGCACGGGTCCCCCACCCTGCCCAGAGGCACTCTGGGTTCCCTTGAGCACACTCAGTGAGGGATATTAACTTGTTGTCAGTTCCTGAAGCAGGTGGCCGGGCTTCTGATCACTTCTGTGGGCATTTCACTAGGGTAAAGGAAACTCATTCCCGAGGCAACTGCTAATTAAATATGTTTCAGGTTGAGACTTGGTCTCTGCCCTCAAGCCATATACAGTCTGAGTGGGGAGATCAAGTACCAGCACAGCAAGGAGAAGCCTGGCGGACTGAACTGGGAAGGGGCGGGGCGCTCGCTGTGCTTTGGAAGCAGGGGCCCCAGGGCTGGGACAGCCAGCGACCACCAGGAGGAGAGGCATTTCCGGCTGAGCCTTGAAGAGTGGGGTCCCTGTAACCAGAGCAAATGGACCGGGCATCCCTGCTGGGCAGGACAGCAACACTAAGGGGGAGCCCGAATAGCAGTGCGGAGACTTGCTCCCCTGGATGATGGGCTTGTGTCCCGCCCCCAGGGGGGTGCGAGGGAACATGTGGGTCCCCGTTGAACCTGGGGAAGGTTCTGATGAGGTGCAGCTCAAATTGAGTCAGGCTCTGGGGTGGGGGGAGACACACTGATTTCCTGAGGGGTGAGGAAAAGAATCGAGAGAACGAAAAGGGCAGGAAGATCAAAGCACGGTTCCCTGGGGCTGAGACACCGTCTCAGAAACCGCAAGGAGGAGCAGGACGTGTTTGGGGAGCAGGCAGGCTGTGGCCCGGGTCTTGAGCTAGAGGAGGGGACGTGGGGGAGGGGCCAAGCGGAGTGGGAGGGTTCCTGATGGCTCTTTAAAGTAATAACAAATCCTACTGCTAATAAAAAATATAATTGAATCAACTCCCCATAAAGATGACAAACTTCCAGGAAATCAGACAGTAAGTCTACACGTGGGGGAAAAAAAAGGCTTGGAGCTGGTATGTTATCTGACTCTGTTTTCCAGCTGTTTTCCTCCATTGCATCGAGCACGTGGGGACAGCTGTGTCCGTTGGCTTTTATTCAGTGCACAGCAGCCCGGCCTTTGGAAGTCACTGGGGCCACCAAGTTGTTAAGCTGAATAATGACAGATAAGTGGCAGTGTTTATTTTCAGCTTTTGTCATTTCCACTCTTTGAATGACAGAGCAATGAAATTGCCAGCATGAAACCCGTTAAGGGTCTTCGGGTCCCCAAGCTCATTCCTGGGTCATTTTGCCTGAGGCTGGAGACAACAGTAAAGCATCTTCCTTCTAACTCAAGGGGGCTAGGCTTTGGTATTCATACTTTTAAGTTAGTTAAAATCGGTTTATCTGGCTTCTATAGACTATAGCAAAGTTAAAAGGTCATGATTTTTCTTGGCTCCAATTAAAGAATTTCCCTATGACCGACTCTACTGTTAATTCAACCTGTTCCTTTAGGAGATTTAAGCTTCCAGTGAAAAATAAAAAGTCAACCCCAAGGAGACTTAGAGTCTGAGCTGTGATTAAATTTATGCCTCAATTCAAAAATTATAGAAGGTAACTGGGAGCCCCTCCAGCCACGCTGAAGCCAGGTTTACAACCCCGCCCCACTCCACTCATCAGGATTAACAGTTAATTTTAATTCAAACTCAGTGCAAGCGGGCCCTCCAGAGAGCTTCCCCCGGCGCGCTAATTTCCCGACCGTCAGCAGCCAGCTCTTTTACCTGAGAAGTTCCCAAATGGTGACAGGCCCCGTAGTTCAGGCAGAAGTGACAGAAGTGAAGGTCCCAGGGACACAGCCCTATTTACAGGCGTCCTCTGGGAATTTGGAAGGGACCAGAAAATTCTAAATGTGCGCCTATTCAGAGAGGGCAATTCCATTCTTAGGACTCTACCGCGGGGAAATATTCATACAGGCGTTTGAAGATCATGCCGTACGGGGATGTTTATCACACTTGAAGATCACGGACCGGGATGTTTATCACAACGTTGTTCCCAACAGCAGGAAGTGGGCAGGAACGTAATTGACCACCAGCGGGGAGCAGGTCAAAAACACGCAGGGCTGACAGTCCGGCAAAAGAAGCTGGATTTCTGTGTGGTGACAGGAAAACATCCTTGGCCACCTGTCCAGTGAATAAAAGCCAGCTTCAGAATGGAACGTGATCCCAGTGAAAAAAATAATAGCATCGACGTTCGCGACGGCGGGTAGGAAGGTGCGCTCTGCCGTCAGAGGGGCCTGGCTTCGGATTCTAGCTCTGCTATCTACCAGCCGGCCACCGCGACGCGAGAACGGGGCCTGGTTTTCCTCGTCTGCAAAAACGGGAATCGTAACAGTGCCTGCCTCAGGGACACACGAAAGGTTTTCAGACATATTATCAAGCTATTAGTAATGAGCGACTCTGGGGAGCTAGACTCGGAGAGAAGTGGGATCTAAATTTTTACTGTATTAACTTACAGACCATTTTATATTTTTTGGAAGAATGTTTAAACAGACTTTTAAAGAAAATGTTCTCTCTGAACTAGAGGCCGCCTGTCTATTAACAGATGACAGGTGCTGCCA